>JAJJWX010002805.1:0-600000 GCA_023529315.1 Papaver bracteatum
TCACTTGTTGGGAATGCTCGTAGGGCCATCATATGCACACCTAATTCAGCAATGAGTCACTTTGAACAATCCCAGAACACTCTTTCCATTTCCACCCGTGCAAAGGAAGTCACTGACAATGCCGAAGTGAATATGGCATGCCTTCCGTATGTCGTATGTGTTTCGTAGATATTCATATATTTTCTCTCTGTATTAGTTTCTCACTGCTCATTCAAGTTTAGTTGCATTTTCAATTTGATTTTTGAGAACAAGTAAAAGGTTTTCTTTTGTCATCTTCCTAGTCCTCCGCAGAGTGATAAACTTATTTAGCTCCACATGTACATGCTTATTTATAGGTTGTATTAGAAAAACAATTAGTTAAACACTTGCAGAAAGAAGTAGCTAGACTTGAAGCGGAGATGAGAACTCCAGATCCATATGCGCATTCAGATACAGATGCTTTATCTAGGTAAAAGGATTTTAATGATTTCTACTTGAATTATTATTAGCAAGCCATATTTTTACTCCATTTTCCTACCCCTTATGACCAATTTTAGAGTTTCTGTAGAAGTTTGTTTGCTTTGTCATTTTATACTTCGTTTTGGATAGAACCACTAGATAGCATTTGTTAGGCCACTTACAAGAATAGATTCTTGAAGAAACATTATGCACAATTTATGCTTTTATGAAAATATAAAAGGATTGGTTACTATTTTGTTTATCGGATATATTATATCTTAAATATCAGTAGGTTAAAGAAAACTATTTACCTTAAGAACTTGCATAGATATGTAATGTTTATGGTGTTAAAGAAAAATGTATATGGTCGATAATTGTATGATATAAATCTTCATGTTTTAACTGCAGGAGAGATCTTCCTGTAGACTTAGCAGAAGGGGCTCTCTATGCATTTCGCTTGCAAGCATTAGACCAGGTACTAAATTGCGCATCAAATCTATTTGGTTCTATCTGCGCATTTGTTTGTTTATATTTTTGTGCCATCCTTTATGCTTGCATAAAAGCTTTTCTTTAATCTCAATGAACATGATATTCATTTTTATATCAACAGTAAATGACTTATCGGATTCCTTTAACGTAATACGTTAGTTAAATAATGTTGCTGCGAATTTGTAGTTCCTTCAACAAGCACTTGTCTGTAAGAGTTCAAGAATTTTTATTTAGATCAACAAGCACTTGGTCGTTCCCGTTTCCTTCAATTCTTAACAAATATTGACCTCTTATGGACCAGTAAGAATTGGAGTACTTAGTGTTTGTATCTTCTAGCAACACAGATATATAGTGTTGTTGATATTGAAGGGGTCAAGAACTTTTTTAGGACGTACTTTGTTGTTATAACTTTGTTTCATTTTTTTAAAGCAGTTAGAACTTTATTATTAAATTTCTAACGCCGAACTTATTTTCGATATAGTGTACTACTCTGATCAGTTGGGCTACTCAGTTTATCCTTTTGCTGGTTTTAGTTTTTTTTTTTGTTCTGTAGGTCGAGTTCCATGGATTGTGTAAGAAAATTCATCTTTTAGAATGCTAATAATAAGAGTTATAATTATAACTTAGAATGGTGGATTCACTATTTAGTACTTGTGCAGAGTTTGTTGGGAGTTCTTGACTGAAGTGTCAGCTTGGTTCAAATGTAAATTGAGTTACTGTTGTAAACAAATTTCAAATTTGAATTGAATTGAATGATATCAAATGAGCTCCTATTAAAATTTGAGTTTAATGGATTTCAAATTTTATGTCATTCAGAATAAGTCAGAAGACTCAAATTTTCTAAATTTAGGTGCAATCATAGATACCAGTAAGACTAGCATTAAGACGAATTAGATTCTCTGAAAATATTCATCCCAGTTAAACGAGCGATTATATTTTATTATTTCTAATTTAAAACCTATTAAACCATTGTGTTTGACAGTGTTATTGATCCAATGCTAAAGGAAGTCGTTTTTCTAAAGATTTTAACGTGTGTAAGACACAGTCGTTTTGGGAAAAACCACTACAATATTACAGCTAATGAAATCCGTCATTTTTGGTGATATTACCTCTTGTCCTGGAAGTGGTTTAACTTCCATTTTCCACTAGTGATTAAATATCGCACTCATAGGAATCATGCGAAGTAAGAATATAACAAAGGAGCGGGATGATCTCGCATACAACATATCCCATATGACGGAATCAATGACGTCACCAAATCATGAGTAAAGTGTGAAAGCTATGCGAAGTTCAAGAGCTCGTGCGAAAAGTTCCAATATAAGCATGCGAAGACATCACACGTCCGATCCGAAAATGAGGGCTTTGTTAGTTGTCCTCCACTATTTAAACTCCTATATATAGGACCAGTCACTACTGTATCGATGGAGAGATCCTTTTTAGAGTTGAGATAAAACTTTAGGAGAGAGAAAGTGATTTGTTCATCAAGTTAGGGTTTTATCTCTTTGCTTTGTATTGATTTCTAAACTTAATGAAATTCTTCTATGTGTTCTTCATCATGATTTCATAATCTAGTTAGTTAGTTATCAAAGGGTGTGGTAGTAGGATTTGTACTACTGCATTTGGGAGCTAGAAACAAATCTCGGAGAAGGGATTAGACCTATTTGTGAAATTTTTTGTTAGAACAATGATGTTTTGAGAAAAAGTGTGTTCGATAGAAATTTGCAGTTGATTTTCGCTAAGTTCTTACTAGATTTACGTCTTTGAACCTGTTTTAAAAGACTTGAAGATTATTCATAAAAAAATAAGAGGGGATTTTACTCATTTAAAATTTGTAAGAAAAAGTGTTATTTCAAGAACATATTAACCAGGGCAGTCTGTACACAAAAGGAGAAGAAAATAAAAATGCACCTGCAGCAGGAAAGAGGAAAATCAACCAGAGTGATAATGGATGTTGGAGAAAAAAGGGGAAGCAGACGTTTACAGTGTAATATGATAACAAAATTAGGTTGTAGTGTCGTTGATTTTCATGCAGGAATTACAGGACAAATCCAAAAACATGACTATTAAGGAAGTAAGATCTCAATTGTTGGGAATATTTCACCTCTAAAGGAATGGAAGAAACAAAAAATTGCATTTGAAGCGGAAGACATACCAATAGGAAACTGGGGGCGAACATATCCCTTGGTGGTAACCATACATGTGAGAAGACTAAAGGGAAATAAAGATGCGAAAGATGCTGATGAATGGGGAGTTGAAGGAACTTTGAGAGATTCCGGAAGTTCAGTAGACATCTTGTTTTATCACACGTTCAAGAACATGGGATGTGATGACAAATATTTAGTACCAACCGCATACGACATCCATCGATTTAACAAAGCGAAAACCAAACCAAAAGGAGAGATAACTATAAATATGTCCCTAGGAGGAATATAAACACATGTAACATTGTGCGTGGTGGATGTGGAACCGTACAACATGCTGTTGGGAAGACCATGGGTGCACAACATCAGAGGTGTAGCATCAAATTTTCATCAATGCATACGTTTCCCAATGCCGAGTGGAATAGGAGAAATATGAGGCGATATAGAAAGAGCGAAGGCCTGTAATCAATTAGATGTTAAGAACTATGAAGGAAGATCAAGGAATCGAAAGGATAAGTGGACAAAGGAAACGCAATTAAGGAAAGAATAAGAGATCTGAATATATATGGTATGTTCGAAATAAGTTAAAGGGATATCCAGCGAGATCCTAGATGAAGAGAACGCACCGGCAAAGGAATTAGTTGTAATGTAATTTCTAACCGTCATTTTTATCTGAAATTTTGGTATGATGTTTATGATATACTTGTGAATACATAGTTAAAATTTAATGGGGATCAGATCAGTATATATACATAGGGGATGTGCCGGGACAAGTTGTGATTGTTGATGTAAGCCTACTGGGATAGTTTTTGAACTGTTGTGGTCCTGGGATAGTTTTCTGCTTTGTGTTGTCCTTATGAGTATGAATACTACATTGTGGTGTATAGATTGAATTACTTAACTTTATCAATTACCCTTATATATGTTTTAAGGTATGTTTGGGATTCAAATCTTATTCAGTGATTGCTCAATTATATTTGAATCAACTTGCTAACTGTGCAGGGCAATGACTATTTAAATAGTTCGTGTGCGTCGGTGGGAAGTAGATGAGGTTTTTAAGCCAAGAGATCAGGGCTATAATAGCATGTAGCTTTCGATCACCGGCCGGTTGAATGTGTATGATTTTGATGTTGTGAACTGTCTAAGGTTTAGGGTACCATCAAGTGTGTTGAATGCTAAACTTCTGACCTCCTTTTGTTGTAGTCAAAACATTTAGATTACCTTTTCAATTTTGTCGCTTATATGTTATTAGTATATATGATGGAATAATAGTGAAATTTCGATTCCAAGGCTCAGATTTTGCATTGATTTTCTTTTTCAGGTAGTGAGTAAACAAGTGAGTTACTCACAAAGTTACTCGTGTGGTCGCTGCAGTTTGTGGAAAGAAGTAGGATTTCTTCCTTGTTGTATTTTTATTTTTTTAAGATTTGATTTCTTATATCTTATTCTCAATAAGGTTTTATCACATAAATACACCAACACTTGACACCATATTGAGAGTTTGTTTTGAATATACTCATGTCAAAACTTACTAGTACTTCTTTTTTGATTTAGTTGAACGTTCTTAATACTTAATAAAAGAAAAATATGTTATTCTTTCGATATTGTTTTCAAATAAATATTTTTCTTACTAGCGTGCACGTGAGCTATATGGACTCTTCGTTCGTGTAGTAAAATTATGGGTTGCTAATGATAGGACCGACTGGACAATTATTATTGATTTGATCGTGTTGTCACACCTCAAAGGCTGGAACAGAAAAATAATTGCGCTAATATTTTTAGTGATAGTATTTGGGGTGAATGATATTATGCCCCCTAACAATTTGCTCCAAAATGACATGCTGCAGTTATTCAGCCCAAACACTGTAGGCCCAATGATTTCTTCTATCTCCACTCGATTAAGCCTTTGGGAGAAACGTTTTTTGGGGACCAGCCTTTTTTGGGTGGTGTTTATGGGTGAAAATAGTTTTTACCGGTTTTGGTTATTGCAGGTGTGAAGGTGAGAAACAGTTTAAACCCTAAACAATGTACTGCAAGGGAGTACTTTTAAGTTCGACATATCAATCTGTACAAGTCCGGCCTAAACCAAGAAATGGCCATTCCAGACTTGTTTCGTTCACAAAGTGGAGGAGAAGGGCTAGTTTAGGGAGGCAAGAGAAGAGAGTGTTGAGACCAGAATAATTCTAGAGTAGCACTTGACTTGTATCATAAGGTGAAGGATTTTGGGAAAGATAGCAAGAGTTTCTTTTCTGAGTGCGGTGTTTTTCTCCTGACCCAAAACTTGTGTTCTGGTGGAAATAGGTAAGCCTATTTATACAAGTCAAGAAAGAAACGTACTCTGGCCTCATAATAGAAGGAAACGGGTGAGTTAAATGGGAAGAGGTGGTAACGCCTGGCATTGATGGGTTTTAATAGAATTGATCTCCCATTATGGAGGAGCGTTTCACCGTTGCTTCTTTCATTTACTGACCGCCTTACTCCCATTACACTATCTTGAAATGGGCATTTGTGTATGCCGCATGCTATAGACCACCAAACCAAAACCCTAATGAGCATCCCCCAGTTTGTGTTGATGTCTCGAACGTTTTGGAAGACATTTAAAACGTTGTTGTAGCTTGGAAAGTCGTGCTTGGGGAACTTGCTAGCCAGGTGACCTTCGACGGTCGAGATGTTGCATCTTTAAAGGAGGGACAGCCATTGATCGTTGCACACCTTTGCTTTGGTAGACGTGTAGCGAGGTCCAACAGGGTGGAACGGCTAGGGTGTGTTCAGACTTGGCATGAGGAGCCAAGAGTTTTCCATGGGCGCTAGGTGCGTGACCAAGCTATGGTTTCAGGTCTAAGGTCATGAGGGGACTTTAGACGGCCAAGATTTGTTCCTGGGATTGAAGGGCAACCGTTGATGGTCGCCTGGATTCAATTTGGTAGCCGCATGGGGAAGGCCAGTAGGGTGGCGCGACATGACGGGCCATGGTGAGGCGTGTTTAGCATGGTGCGGCTAGCTGGGCTAGGTGCGTGACCAAGCTAAAGATAAAGTCATGAGGAGACTTTATACGACCAGGATTTTCTCCTGGGATTGAAGGGAAACCGTTGATGGGCGCCTGACTTCAATTTGGTAGCCGCATGGGGAAGGCCAGTAGGGTGGCGCGACATGAAGGGCCATGGTGAGGCGTGTTTAGTATGGAGGGGCTAACTAGGTGCATGACCAAGATAAAGATAAAGTCATGAGGAGACTTTATACGGCTAAGATTTGATCCTGGGATTGAAGGGCAACCGTTTATGGGCGCCTGGCTTCAATTTGGTAGCCGCATGGGGAAGGCTAGTAGGGTGGCGCGACATGAAGGGCCATGGTGAGGCGTGTTTAGCATGGCGCGGCTAGCTAGGTGCATGACGAAGCTAAAGATAAAGTCATGAGGAGACTTTATACGGCTAGGATTTTCTCCTGGGATTGAAGGGAAACCGTTGATGGGCGCCTGGCTTCAATTTGGTTTAGAAACCCCAATTGGTTCCCTTCACTAGAACCGCTACTAAATTCTAGTACGGACTCGGATTTTGATGATCTTCCACTCAAATCAACCGGAAAAGAATTTACTATCTCCTCACGCGAAGATATTTAGGTTTTGAACTCGTTCGAGGGGAGAAAAACAGCCCGAAAGCAAGACTGGGGAAGATTTCATGAGGGACATCGGCATGGCTAGGTTGGCATACGGGGCCAAAGGTTTTCCATGGATGCATGGCGTGGCTAGGGACAAGTTATGGCGCAACTAGCTCGGGCTAGGTGTGGCTGGCATGATTTTCCATCGGCACAAGAGACGTGGCTAGCATAGCTAGGTCCATGCCATGGTGCAATTGGCATGGCGCGGCTAACTTGGGATGGGCGTGGCTGGCATGATTTTCCATTGGCACGCTGGGTGTAGCTAGCATAGCTAGGGCCATGACGTGGTGCAATTGGCATGGCGCAGCTAGCTTGGGCTAGGCGTGGCTGGTATGATTTTCCATTGGAACGCGGGTTGCGGCTAGCATGGTTGGCATGCTTTGGTGCGGTAGGGTGTGGATGACATGATTTTCCATTGGCACATGAGATGCGGCTAGCATATCTAGGTCCATGGCATGGTGCGATTGGCATGGCGCAGCTATCTTGGTCTAGGCGTGTCTGGCATGATTTTGCCATTGGCA
Organism: Papaver bracteatum; assembly: GCA_023529315.1. Classification (NCBI taxonomy): domain Eukaryota; kingdom Viridiplantae; phylum Streptophyta; class Magnoliopsida; order Ranunculales; family Papaveraceae; genus Papaver; species Papaver bracteatum. Next base: position 7,244 of record JAJJWX010002805.1, read on the forward strand.
CGCGGGGTGCGGCTAGCATGGTTGGCATGCTTTGGCGCGGTAGGGTGTGGATGGCATGATTTTCCATTGGCACACGAGATGCGGCTAGCATAGCTAGGGACATGGCACGGTGCGATTTGCATGGCGCATCTATCTTGGGCTAGGCGTGACTAGAATGATTTTTCCATTGGCACACGGGGTGCGGCTAGCATGGTTGGCATGCTTTGGCGTGGTAGGGTGTGGCTGACATGATTTTCCATTGGCACACGAGATGCGGCTATCATAGCTAGGGCCATGGAACAGTGTGATTGGCATGGTGCGGCTAGCTTGGGCTAGGCGTGGATGACATGATTTTCCATTGGCACGCGGGGTGAATCAGGGTTTGGTTTGTCGTAACCCTAATTTGAAAAAATATACCCTAGTAATTATTAGGGACATATTAATAGCTTTTACCAATGCGCCTAGTAAATGCTTGTTTTAAGTGTCTGCTAGGATTTAGCGTTTTACGATTTTAACCCTAAACTAAAGACCACCATCAACATTAAGTCCCCTGCTTAGATCGGAACAGGTGCCTTGTTGCGGGGTAAGTATATGATGGTGACAGACTACGTAAATCATTGCAAAGATGGTCAGGAGAGTCCGACTAATCTTTTAAGTGGTAGAGCGAGTTCTTTTTTCCATAATGTTGGTGGTCATGGCAAAGGGGGCACGGTCTCGGAAGGCGGAGCAGGTGGGTAGCTTTGACTGAAAGGGCCGAGAGGAGACATGGTCTTGTCCACAACAATGATATGGTGGAGCATGCGTGTCGGCTAGGCGTAGTGGGGCCGTGGAAAACCGAGCGATGACTTGGCCTGGGCCATGGAAAGGTGAGGCGCGGTTTAGACTATGGCAAGGCGAGGCGCGATCCCACACGGTGCGGTCTTAGCATGAGGATTGATCTTTATGGGGCCGATTTACTCTTTTCTCTTCTTGGATCATAATAGGAAATCTTGTCTTTGTTCAAGTTCCCACATACCATGCACATAAAAGGAGGGCCGACCTCTCTTATGTTACACGCCCACTTATTCTTCTTAGCCGTGCGACGACAGTAAAGCAGAGCGGACAAGCGAACCTTAAGTATGTCTTCCAATACTATTCTTTTAAAAAAATTTTTGATGCCACCGGCTTTGTTTCCGAAGTTCAGCATTGGTGGTGGGAGGGGAAAACACACTCCAGTGTGCCCCGAGCACGTTACCTCACACTTTATCGCCAAACATAATTATTCCCCATAGGCAGGAATGAGGTTTAATTGGGATTTGATATCATGCCTTAACTCACGGCCGGTACAAAAAAAAAAACTTTCCCTTTTAAGATTGCGTCATCTTGTCATGCATAAAAGACGATCTTGAGCTCTTCATTAGGGTAGTTTATCTTCTTCCATCCCCTTTACAGGTATCGCCTCATGTTTCCTTCTTCCTCTTTCTATTATACTACTTTTTATACGTGCATAGATAGGATGGAACCTGATCATTCTACCTGTTCTTTGTAGTGTATGATGAGATCCTCCAGGGACAACCCTGTCTTCAATTCTTCGGATAAGACCTTCATAATTGGGTCTTCTTCCCATGAGGAGGCACTGGATAAACTTGAATCCATGTTACATGAAGTCGGTGAGGTCATCCAGGACCTTCCTTCTATCTACCTTCATGAAGCATTGCAGGTGCGTGTTCGGGATTTCTTGGGTTCAGTGAGCATGGAGGAGGGACGAGAAAGCAAGGAGGAACCTTGGTGTGCTAAGAAATACCGGCGCGACAAAGACTTTCCTCGGTCCAATCGTATGGCGAGTCGAACTGCTCCTAGGTCGAAGCAACGGAAGACCGAGCACGTGAAGCTTTTGGAGGAGAACACCATGGTTCTCGGTCTTGATGCAAATGAATCGAAAAATCTTCTTCGGGGGGTCGATGAGGAAACTTTTGAAGGAGCATCTGTCGGAAACAAAGTTTCCTCTAAAGTTAATGTTGGAGGTGTCGTTGGCGCTACTAGAGGGGTCATGGTGGCGTATGCTGGATCGGTCGTCGAAGCGGATACTGTTACTATTGTGGATGCTTCGGTATGGGATGTTGGAGTTACTGTTGGTAATACCGTCGAATGGGATCTTTGTTGCCCGAGAGATTTCTGGGGAAAGTGCTTGAAGATGGCCTTGACCAAGGGGAGCTGGGTCCCATACTTCGATAGCTAGTTCTTCCTTTTCATTATTCCTGTTGCTTAGTCATTATGATGTCCTTGTAGACTCCTCTTTACCAGTTAACGTTCCACTTATTTATTTTTTTCTTGAATGGTTGAATGAGGTACTTTGGTTAGAATATGATGGGTAATAGTTTTCTGGGTTAGTTTGATGTATTTCTCTGATATTTGGAAAACCTATTCGGAAAGAGATGTATTACAATTTTTTTTGACGAAAAAGAGATTCTGAGGAAGAATACAAACGGTGTATTCATCTTGGGGAAATACAAATATCAAGAGAAATTGTTGAAGGGAATACTAAAGGGAGCGTGACTGGGAAGTACAACATCTTAAGGAGTGGAGGCCATGAGCCATCGTGAGTGAATTATCACGCCTTCAGGTGCGTTGGCGTTAATGAGATTGCAATATCCTCCTAAAAGGACGTCTTCCACCAGATACGGTTCATCTTCTCTCCCATCGGGAGAATCGATCTGAATAGCCATTTCGACCATCATTTTCCCTACTTGAAACGAGTTTGCCTTGACCACCACATCTCCGATTGAAAACAGGATCCGATGTTTCTCAACCATTTGAGTCTTGGCTTAGTTGGTTTCAATGGGATTTTCCAAGATTTTCACAAAGTGCTCAAATGGCCTAGCTCCCCATTCACATTTCTTGAAAGTTTTTATGCCGATAGTCGCGTCGAATCCCCATGACGGGATGGGGAAATGAATGACTGAATGTAAAGAAGGTTGTTCATTCAGTCTTACTTGCGTTTGAAATCCATGAGCTAGCGCCAGCAGGTCTCCTCCGGACGTCTGGGTTCCTTTGGTAGTTCGTTAATGCTATAACCAGTGGGATGAGCCGCTGGGAATTCCTTCAGGCATGGACATCGGTAGAGGATGCGCATCTAGTTTCGCTTTGTTGTCGAGTGCCCACAAACGTCCCAATATTATGTCATGACCTAATTCCCTGACAATGTGGAATTTTCTATGTGTTACAGCGTCTCCCACCTTGACCTCGAGGTTAATGTAGCCGTGCGCCTTCAAACTTTCTCCTCTCGGGTCCTTAATTACATACGGGGAATGGGTAGCGTCTTGTTTTGTAAATCTTGCCGCCTTTAAGTCTTGAAAGTGACAATGTTGAGGCCAGAGGCCATGTCGACGATTGTGTTGTCCAGTTCGATACCTCTTAAACGAGATGTGGTCATCAGTCCCCAGTTCTCTCCTTTAGCATCCGCTTGTTTGGGAAGCTTGTGTCCCTGACATGGTTTCTTGGGAGAGAAAAAGTCGTTTGCCGGATACGACACGATTGAGAGATGGGAAAATATCTTGGCACTGGACCTTGGAAAGATAAATAATTTCGCATACATGCTACATCATGGATTGTACCGTCTCGTGAATGGAGTCCCCAGGGGACCTACAGTTCCTTATCGGGAGTGGGTCTCGATGTACTCCATCATTCCTTAGATGGAGCTCTCCCGCATCTATCTTTTCTTTGAAAATATGATTTAGTTTGTTGCAATCACTGGTCGGGTGGTGAACGAACCTGTGGTAATGGCAGTACTTGGGGTTTTCCATCTCGGCCTCAGTTGGTGGACGTCTGGGAGGCGGCAGTCTGATAATATCATTTTGAACCCAGGCCTCCAGGAGGTCGATTACCTCCTCCATGGGAAATAGGAAGTCGAGAGTATTCCCTTCAGCTTCATGATGATGCATGTGAGTTTTAATGGAAGTCTTTCATGGAATGCCCTCCCGTTGCGCCGGTGCTTCACGTTTCGGCTGGTAACCTGTAGCTGGGGCCTTCCTTTTTCCCCTTTCGTTCACTATGTTCACGGAGGGTGAGCCGTTAAATTTCTTGCTGGTGAGGCGTATATTCCCTCAACTCTCACGGGCATATCTTCAAATCGATATGACCTAGTTCTCTCCAGTAATGCTGGCGCCGTCTTTGCGTATCGTCTGGCGGCTTCATGGAGTTCGGAGAATGTTTGAAAGAGCAAGTTCTCTAGAAAGGCGCGGTAAATAGGAACCATACCATTGATGCAAGCGTTCACCAGTTGTTGTTCAGTCACCTTTGGGTCGTGACAGTCGAGCGCTTGGGCCCTGAACCTTTTGACAAAGTCGTTCGGATGTTCGTTATCCCACTGATACATTCTCCCAAGGTCTGAGAAGGTGACTTGTTTGGACACGAAAAAGTACTTTCTGTAAAACGCTGTGACCATGCTGCCCCAGTTGGGAATACTGTTTGGAGGTATGATGTTGTACCATGTATACGCCCTTCCGGTAAGTGATTTTGAGAACTCCCTTAGGCGAAGAACGTGATTATACTCATGTTTACTTAGGTATTCCAAGAAATGGGAAACATGCTCATGTGCATTACCGGTACCATCGTAAAGGGTGAATTGAGGAGAGGAGTACCCCCTTGGAAGAGGAACTCTTTGCATTTCCAATGGGTAAGGGGGTTGGTGTTGATGCATGTCCAGTTCATCATTTTTGATTCGGTTGCGTAGAAGTTGCTCCAAATCTTCCCACGTGACGAAGTTAGACGGATGATCTCTTTCCACTGGGATTCTAGGGCGAATTTCCTCGTCCGTGGAGGCACGTTCCGCTGAGGTGCTAGCATTTGGGTTGTTGGAGACGTTCCTAAATGGCTCTAGAGGGTGCGACTCACGTGGTAGCCGCTCTGTCAGAGTCTTGAGAAAAACGAGTACTTATTTCTGTGTTGAAACTATATCCGTCTGAGCTCTAGCAAGAATCTCTTGTCGCTCCATCAAATCAGCGATGGTGATATAAGGACGGCTTCCCCTAGTCCCTATGGCGTCTCGTCCAGTCGGTGGGGTAGCTGGAATCTTGGTTTTGGTTGGAGATGCCATGCTAGACGTGGCGCTGGGACTTGCAGCGGAGGCTTTGGCTCTGGTGATTGGGGGTGCTACTCTTGAAGGGGTGTTTTCGGAGTTGCTACAGTCAGCAGGTGTTGTAACGACATTATTGGGAGAGACATTAACAACTGGAACGTGTTCTGTGCTGGTGTTCTCGGCATCTGATCCGGACCTGAGTTCCACCATATTGGTTTTGTTGTTCGAAAAAAGAAATCAGGGGCTTAAAGTTGATATTTTAACCGATAGACCAATCCTCCCACTGTGGTCGCCAATTTTTTATGGGTGAAAATAGTTTCTACCGTTTTGGTAATTGCAGGTGTGAAGGTGAGAAAAAGTTTAAACCCTAAACAATGTACTGCAAGGGAGTACTTTTAAGTTCGAGATATCAATCTGTACATGTCCGGACTAAACCAAGAAATGGTCGTTCCAGACTTGTTTCGTGCACAAAGTGGAGGAGAAGGGCTAGTTTAGGGAGGGAAGCGAAGAGATTGTTGAGACCAGAATAATTCTAGAGTAGCACTTGACTTGTATCATAAGGTGAAAACTTTTGGGAAAGCTAGCAAGAGTTGCTTTTCTGAGTGCGGTGTTTTTCTCCTGACCCAAAACTTATGTTCTGGTGGAAATAGGTAAGCCTATTTATACAAGTCAAGAAAGAAACGTACTCTGGAATCATAATAGAAGGAAACGGGTAAGTTAAATGGGAAGAGATGGTAACGCCTGGCATTGATGGGTTTTAATAGAATTGATGTCCTATTATGGAGGAGCGTTTCACCGTTGCTTCTTTCATTTACTGACGTCCTTACTCCCATTACACTATCTTGAAACGGGCATTTGTGTATGCCGCACGCTATATACCACCAAACCAAAACCCTAATGAGCATCCCCTAGTTTTTGTTGATGTCTCGAACATTTTGGAAGACATGTAAAACGTTGTTGTGGCTTGGCAAGTCGTGCTTGAGGAACTTTCTAGCCAGGTGACCTTCGACGGTCGAGATGTTGTATCTTGAAATGAGGGGCAGCCGTTGATCTTTGCACACCTTCTCTTTGGTAGCCGTGTATCGAGGTCCAACAGGGTGGCACGGCTAGGGTATGTTCAGACTTGGCATGAAGAGCCAAGAGTTTTCCATGGGCGCTAGATGCGCGACCAAGTTATGGTTTCGGGTCTAAGGTCGTGATGGGACTTTAGACGGCCAGGATTTGTTCCTGGGATTGAAGGGAAACCGTTGATGATCGTCTGACTTCAATTTGGTAGCCACATGGGGAAGTCCAGTAGGGTGGCACGACATGAAGGGCCATGGTGATGCGTGTTTAGCATGGCGCAACTAGCTGGGCTAGGTGCGTGACCAAGATAAAGATAAATTTATGAGGAGACTTTATACGACCAGGATTGGATCCTGGGTTTGAAGGGAAACCGTTGATGGGCGCATGGCTTCAATTTGGTAGCCATATGGGGAAGGCCAGTAGGGTGGAGCGACATGAAGGGCCATGGTGAGGCGTGTTTAGCATGGCGCGGCTATCTAGGTGCGTGACCAAGCTAAATATAAAGTCATGAGGAGACTTTATACGGCCATGATTTACTCCTGGGATTGAAGGTCAACCGTTGATGGGCGTCTGGCTTCAATTTGGTAGTCGCATGGGGAAGGCCAGTAGGGTGGCGCGACATGAAGGGCCATGGTGAGGCGTGTTTAACATGGAAAGGCTAGCTAGGTGCTTGACCAAGATAAATATAAAGTCATGAGGAGACTTTATACGACCATGATTTGATCCTGGGATTGAAGGGAAACCGTTGATGGGCGTCTGGCTTCAATTTGGTTTAGAAACCCCAATTGGTTCCCTTCACTAGAACCGCTACAGAATTCTAGTATGGACTCGGATTTTGGTGGTCCGCCCCTCAAATCAACCGGAATAGAATTTCCCATCTCCTCACGCGGGGATATTTAGGTTTTGAACTCGTTTGGGGTGGGGGGGGGGGAGGGAAACAACCCGAAAGCAAGACTCAGGAAGATTTCATGAGGGACATCGGCATGGCCAGGCCATCATTGCACGCCTCGGCGTGGCTAGGTTGGAATACGGGGCCAAAGGTTTTCCATGGATGCATGGCGTGGCTAGGGACAAGTTATGGCGTAACTGGCTCGGTCTAGGTGTGGATGGCATGATTTTCCATCGGCACATGAGACGTGGCTAGCATAGCTAGGTCCATGCCATGGTGCAATTGGAGTGGCGCGGCTATATTGGGCTAGGCGTGGCTGGCATGATTTGACATTGGCACGCGTGGTGTAGCTAGCATAGCTAGGGCCATGGCGTGGTGCAATTGGCATGGTGCGGCTAGCTTGGGATTGGCGTGGCTGGCATGATTTTCCATTGGCACGTGGGGTGCGGCTAGCATGGTTGACATTCTTTGGTGCGGTAGGGTGTGGCTGACATGATTTTCCATTAGCACACGAGATGCGGCTAGCATATCTAGGGCCATGTCACGGTGCGATTGGCATGGCGCAGCTATCTTGGGATAGGCGTGGATGGCATGATTTTTCCATTGGCACGCGGGGTGCGGCTAGCATGGTTGGCATGCTTTGGCGCGGTAGGGTGTGGCTGGCATGATTTGCCACTGGAACACGAGATGCGGCTAGCATAGCTAGGGCCATGGCATTATGTGATTGGCATGACGCAGCTAGCTTGGGCTAGGCGTGGATGGCATGATTTTGCCATTGGCACACGGGGTACGGCTAGCATGGTTGGCATGCTTTGGCGCGGTAGGGTGTGGATGGCATGATTTTCCATTGGCACACGAGATGCGGCTAGCATAGCTAGGGCCATGGCACGGCTAGCTTGTGCTAGGCGTGGCTGGCATGATTTTTCCATTGGAATGCGGGGTGTGGCTAGCATGGTTGGCATGCTTTGGCGCGGTAGGGTGTGGCTGGCATGATTTGCCATTGGAACACGAGATGCGGCTAGCAAAGGTAGGGCCATGTCATTATGCGATTGGCATGGCGCAGCTAGCTTGGGCTAGGCGTGGCTGGCATGATTTTGCCATTGGCACGCGGGGTACGGCTAGCATGGTTGGCATGCTTTGGCGCGGTAGGGTATGGCTGGCATGATTTTCCATTGGCACACGAGATGCGGCTAGCATAGCTAGGGCCATGGCACGGCTAGCTTGTGCTCTTTATGCGGTTACAACCATTGATTAACCACATACGTTAGAATATCCTCGGGATATTTGGGTCTAGACCAATGTTCGATAAATTCGGCAAGGTTTAGATTATATTCTTCTTTTGTGAGATACCAAGTCAATGACTCCCATTCACTAGAGAAATCAACCCATTTAGCATGATTTATAATGTATTGTTTATCGAATTCATCTTTTGTATCCGCTTGTTCATCTTCCGGTAGCTTACTAATCTCTTCAAATACTTTCCTCTTTGGTGGACCAATTTGAGGCTTGCACCTATTCATCACATTACACCATATATGGAATGTACAAAGCATATTATGTGCTAATGGGAAAACTCTCTCTATTGCGTTCATTAATGCTACTTCATTGTCCGTCACTATAACCCCGAGGATATATTCATCTCGGTAGATGACCTTCAATTGTTGTAGTGCCCAAGTGTAACTTGGTTCTTGCTAATCTTCTAGAGAACAAAAAGCAAAGGTAAACGATGAGTTCGTCGAGGTACGACCAACAATGTTGAACAATGGCATCTCGTATATGTTAGTCTTGTAAGTGCAGTCCATTATAAGAACTTGATGGAAGCATTGAGCCAATTGAACACTCTTCGGATACGCAATAAAGAGATGCGTTATTTCTTCTTCCGGACCTACCTTTTTTGGAACCGTGTAGCATTTCTTTTGAGCACAAAAAAATAATTGTTGCATCACTTTTCTATCCTTCCATTCATACCTTTTAATTGTCTCAATTGCATTGTAAATGGAGGACAAAGATGATACGTTATCCTTATTATCATCCTTTAGTAAGTGGTGAAATACCCATCCTCCTAAATTTAGCTATTTTCTCCATTTCTTGAAGAGTGAGCCTTGCGGCCATTGCATGTCCTTTAAGATCCTCCGGACGAGGGTGGTTATGATGACCTTCCACCTTATCCATAGATAGAACCCATCCATTCCTTTTTTTGCACTTACTGAAAACTAGCTTGAACGGACATTTAATTTTCTTTGAGCACGTTGTGTTCTTCCTCGTCGTATTTCCTTTATACACATAACCCTTCCTCTTGTGACTAATATCCGGATCTCCACTTCTCTCACACACCATTTCAAAACGAGTTTTGCTTTCTTTTCCATTCAAAACTAATACACACATGGCTTTCTTGGCATGCTCTCTAGCCTAATTCTTCGCATCAATAGTTTCATCAAATACCAAATTATTGAAATAGTGATGGGATATATCTTCGAACAACATACCAACAGGAGAAGGATGATCATCCATTGATAAAGGTTGGCATTCAATCTGCAATAAATGGAACAACATAAATTGCAATCACAAACAAGTTCGATTATAATATAATTTTATCGCGATAACCGACTCAAGGTTCGGTTGGTAAAGGAAGTTGTCATATAACCGAACAAATAACAAGTACAAAGTTCGGTTACTTTTCATTTTCAACTAGGTAACCAAATATCACTACGAAACTTTTGATTTTTTTTTGTTTTGGAAAGTTCGGTTAGTTATGCTGTTGGGTTCAAGTTTTCGAACCAACCGAACTTATAACACTTAGTATAATCTTACATTACGTATAGTTCGGTAATATAGTTGGTTGATATGCAGTTTGCGAACCAACCGAACTTTGTACACTAGTCAAATCTTGTTTTACGTAAAGTTCGGTTAGTTATTGGTTGCGAACCAACCGAAGTGTTGTCCCCTAAAGTTCGGTAACTTTGCGGGAAAACCGAACATTACTCTGTAAATCCTGTAAACTAAGTTCAGTAGCATGTCTGTTAACCGAACGACTAAAAACCTCCATTAACGAGCGATTTCGGTGACCTGCGTGTTTAGAAAAAGTAACCACACTACACTTTCAGATGAGTTCGGTTACTTGTTCTTCACATAAGGTAACCGAACATGCCCAAATCTACTTCCAAAATTAACATTGTTTTGAAAATTTGGAGCAATTCATCCAACATTATCTAAGTTTAAAGCATACCTGGGTACCCAAATACTCTTCCTCCGGTTTTGGTAAGTAAAATCCATCGTTTTCATCTTGAGATTGAGTTTAGGGAAGAATAGAATCACCATCTAACAAATAACTCATATCCGGATCATTGTGAAGATTAACAAATACTCTAGGAGAGGAAGGTGATGAAGATTCATATGAGCTATCATCAATTGAATCATCACTTGAATACTCAAGCTTAGTGAACTCAAAAAAAAAAAAAATCATTTTTCATGTTATTCTTCTTCATTTTCTCAAATTTTACTCTCTCAATAATTCTTCTTCTTTTTAAATAAACCCATATGAATTTTTAATCTCACAAATTATCTTTAACTTAATCATTACACTAACTAATATTAACACTAACTAATCATTATCCAAAATTAATCAGGAGTGTAATTTAGGTATTATAATAAATATGTAAATAAATGGTGACCTAAATTTATTTCTAATGTCGTATAAAAAATTAAACAATGATCCCCGAAAAAATGATGGTCCCCAAAAATGCTTCCTTTGGAACTTGGTCTTGGCCTGCATCATTGCTTTTTTCGATACTAGCTGGTCTTAGAAAGAGGCGTGTTCACATTTTGTTACATTATGATGAGAATGATATTCCCAACCCCTACCATTGATATCCTCCCACTCCCACACAGAAATCAGCTCACTATTACTTCCAATTTCAGTAGAGAAATTGATAAGTCAAACAAAAAGAAGATGGAAAATCACAAGAGAATCGAAAAAGAAGAGGAAAGAACACCACCAAGAGTTTTGTGTCTACATGGGTTTAGAACAAGTGGTGAAATCTTAAAGAAACAAATGCTTACAAAATGGCCAGAATCAGTAGTTAAGAAATTAGATCTTGTTTTCGTTGATGCTCCTTTTCCATGTACAGGAAAATCTGATGTTGAAGGGTTTTATGATCCTCCTTATTTTGAATGGTATCAATTTGATAAAGTAAGTTAAAGGGTCTGATATTTTTTTGATTCTTAATCTGGGTTTCATTTCTGAATTGTTTGTATTTGTGTTTTGGAATTTTAGGAAACTTCAGAGTATAGGAATTTTGATGAATGTCTTGAATATGTTGAAGATGTAATGATAAAGCAAGGTCCTTTTGATGGCATACTTGGTTTCTCTCAAGGTGGGATTTTATCTGCAGGTTTGCCGGGTTTGCAATCCAAGGTATTATTAATATTGAATTTTTGATTGATTGATGGGCAAATTTGTTGATTAATTTCGTAATGTTGGTGTGACTAAAATAAAATTGTTTTGATTATACTAATTGTGAACAGGGATTAGCGCTGACGAAAGTTCTGAAGATAAAGTTTGTGATAATAATAGGAGGGGCAATGTTTCAATCACCGGCTATAGCTGACAAAGCTTATAGTCCTTCTTCTCCACTTCAGTGTCCGTCTCTTCATTTCTTAGGTATTTTTCTTTTAACTGTCTAGTTAATTCATTTGAGTCTATGTTGTAAAAGGCACTGGGCAAGGCGAGACGCCAAGCCCAGCGCCCGAAAATTGGACCTTTGGTGCTTAAATGCCAAAGGTGCTCGCCTTTCACTGCATAGATTTGAGTAAGTGGTCATGTACGCGGTTCGCAATTTCGCAATCGTCTAGTTTGATAAAAGCCATAACATTTGAATTGTTCAGTATGAATGCCAACATTGACACATTCTAACAACTTGATTGTTCAATTCGGCATAAGACTAATGTGATTGTTCAGTATGACAACATTGACACATTTTACCTGACTGGATGACTCGATGATCCTTAAGGCATCCCTTTGTTTTAAAGAGATTTGCATTAGGAATCTCAACTTGAAAAAAGCCATATCCATTTCAAATGAATGCGAAAAACTACTCCGTATTAACCAAATAAGATGTCATGGGATAATTAAGACTGGAAATTGTTTAAATATGCGCATTCAAATCGAACTGTTGGAAGATGCCGTTCCAAGTGCATGCCATGACATAATAAAAGACAGCAGTAGAAATCTTTGGCTGAGAAGCTACAAGGCCCGACAATTTAAGACGAGTATGCTAGCATTGAGCTTTGTGACCCTTAAATATTCTCTTTTTGTTGGATCTGTAGAACTTTTAGGAGACAATTCTGTGGTCTCCTAAGGACTGTCCAATAGTCTATCTTTTAGTGTTTCTGTTAAATGCAAGTATTGCAATAAGGTCTTCACAATTAGTGTCAGTTTCTTTCAATTCTGTTATGATAGTATTTTTTGTTTCCGTTTAAGACTGTAATCTTTGACGTCATGTGTCTTAGACTCTTAGCTAGCTTATGGTCTATAATGCCTTAGCTTTACTCTTTGTATCGGATTTTTATCTGAACTTTTCACTGAAAAAGAAAACTCATTTTCACATTCATAATTTCTCCAAAATAATAACATTGTAAACTAAGCGATTGTTTGAACTTTGAAGTTGGCAGGTTTTACTTTGGTTTGTATCAATTGTTGACGATTATGAACTTTAAATAACAAAAATTCAGGGGATTTCTCATTGTGTTTTCTTAATTATCAGGCGAGAAGGACTTTATGAGGCGGTATGGGGAGAAATTGTTGGAATTGTTTGTGGAACCTGTTGTCATACATCACCCTGATGGCCATATAATACCAAGTCTTGGTAACATCTCTTTTTTATTTGTTATCCTAATAATTCGTTTCCATTATGAACTGAACCTTTTTTTTTTTTTTTTTTTTGGTTATTATCAGATGAGAAGGATCTGAAGACGATGCTGGAGTTCCTTGAGAAGATTCATCAATAGACAAAGAATACACATCTTCTGTCCATGAGCAAGAGATAGGGGAAGAAGAAGCAGTTTACATGTAGTCGACGAATCTGATTAATAAATGGTTTTATTTGAACCATTGCTGCTAGAGATGTAAAATGTGCCGGCCCAGCACAGCCTAGCCGAAATCGCGTACGTAGTGTGCTATGTGTTGTGCTGTGCTGTGACGGAAATTATGACGTGCCGTGTTGTGTCGTGCTGGAAGGTGTGCTGTGCTAGGTTGTGCCAGAGAAATAAACGTGTTGTGCTGGGCACATATATTTTATGTTTTCCAATACGGTCTGCGAGTTAAAACCCCAAAGTTGTCACTATCCATCCACAAAAAACCCATCAAAATAAAAGTAACACAAAAAACCCCAACAAAACAAAAGAAACTCGCGGTTGATGAAATCAAAATTTGGTTTCATCATAAAATTTGATGAAACCACAAAGAATAGTATTTTTTTGCATTGAACGAATGATACAAACTATCCAATGTGACATGATTTTCCCGTAATTTTTCAACACCCATTAGATGACAGTGTTTAAAATGTGTACCCATTACCTTTTCGAAGGGATTGTATATATGCGAACCCCTGCCATTAAATCTTCAACAAAGTATTGTGCCTAGCAATTCGTCTTAACGAAGGCTTCGGTAACTTCAAAAGTCTTGGATTTTGTCACTTCCGTATGTTCATACCTTCACTTGGAATACAATCTGGAGACGCATCACCTCATAAAGAACCCTGAACAGATATTGTACTCCCTGATCCTATTTCAAATTAAGAGGTTGTCAATAGATCCTTTACCAGAAGTTGACATATTCTACGTTGAATATTTATAAAATTTTTTTTATGGTATTGTGGATCGTTGCTTTCTAAGATTGTAGTTTTCAAAATTGGCCTCTTCAAGTCCCACGGATTTCTAAGTTTATATATCTTGTTTGTTTTTAACATTTTAGTTAGCCATATTATGTTTGCTACTAACTTTGAACTTGATGTCATCTTCTACTGTGAACTTTATGTGATTTCAGAATCGAAATAGTTATACCTCTTTCATTCGTATAAAGTAATCCATTGTATATCCCAACAATTCTTCTACAATAATTCCTTTCTTTTGCCGTTTCCGGACCATCAGTAGCCATTATTGTCAAACACAATCTGTCTAATTTTTGTTGATGTTATGTATTTGCAATGTTCATTTTTCTTAAATAAATAGATTGTGGAAAAAAAAACATAAGTATTACATCGGGTCTAAGTTACTATATCCAAAATACTCCGTACACTGCTTCTGGTCCCTTGTTTCCTCAAATTCCTCATTGCATTCTAGACAGTACATGCAACACCAATCATTTGCGAAGTGAGCTATTTGCGCAAATGTGGTCAATGTAAATGTATCCCTTACCTGTAATAATAATAACAACACGTCAATTTTTTTCAAGGCATCCAGTTGTAAATGGTATGAATCTAATAGATTTGAATTGTACCTCAATCTTAGATATCACCTTCTTCTCACATAACATAGCAATTGAGGAAGGACAAATCTTGACCACTCTTTACATAGGCAGAGTCAGCCAAACTATGTTTTGCAATTGTCTTACATGAAAATTATTATTAATCCATATTTTAGTTAGCTCCTATCGAAGCCGATCTAATTAGTCCTATAGAAAGTTAATCTTAAAATTTTGACCTTATCTCTTGACCAAATTATTGAAGTATTCTCAGTCATGTTCTGCTTTGTGTGATCTACCCATCTGGGTCTACTCTACCTTCTACCCAGTGAATGAAACCTATACATATTGATCCGTAATTTGATATTGTTGACTTGTCTTCAATAGGTCGCATGATTTGATAATGTAAAATATAAAAAATATTCTATAAACATCGGAGGAGAAATTTATATTTATGATTTAGAGTTTTTTATGATGATTTTGATGAACAAACATAATTTTCAAACAAATATTTTAGAATGTAAATACATTTTCCCGGTTAATAAGGTTTTATATCGGGAATTAAGTGAAAGTTGCTGTTAGTTGTCGCGAAACAACTCGACATTGATGGTCTTTCAGGAAAAATAATGTAATAGTACTTGAGAGAACGATAATGTTCTCTTACGCGGGTACACCAATTGCCTTTATATAATACGGGTGATCGAACAGTCATGATCATATTGTCTTATACGTTCCGGTATCATCCTCGAAATATTTGGTTTTTTTCCTTATCAATCGTGCTAAAAACAACCAATTACATCTTTCACAATACAATGTTGCATGTTTTGTGAAGATTATTTTTTTACTTGGTCAATAAACTCACTAAAAAGCAAAAAACTATTATTATACACACTACGGGAAAAACAGTTATCTACAACTGTAACTTTACAACTCATATTTTTAAAGTTGTGAAAGGTGGCATGTTTTACTACCTTTATCAAATAATAGTTGTCAAAGTTAAAAAACGTCCAACTCTTAGGATAAAGAGGACCAAAGAGTAGTGACGAGAATCAAAACCACAACATTTTTGTGCAAAAAGTAGTGACCACCTTTAGACTTTAACTACTCATAACGTAAAGATAGTGAATCACTATATAACAACATTCATAAGAGTTGTTGAAGTTAAAAAAAAAATTGGTTCGACAACAGCTGTTGGAGAGATTCGAACACAAGCCTACTACGCGTTAGTACAAGTCATCAACCATCCTTCCGTATTCACAATGTTGGTATAGTTTTGTGTTTTTTTTTTGTCATGCATAATCACAACCTCTATAAGAGTTGTAAAAAAAAAATGATTTTGAAAAAAAATAAAATGAGGGTGAGGTGAGTCGAACCTGAGCCTCTTCTTTCCAAGTCTGGAATTCCAACCATCCTTCCACATTTACATGTGTGATTATATTTTACATCTACTTTTATAAAAAAAAATGATAAGAAAAAAAATGTTAAGGAAAAAAAAATGGATGGTTATGATGGGAGATTGAAAGATAAGAAGAAAAATATAAATAAACCTTCTACAACCCCCCTTAAGAGTCGTTGTAGAGGTATAAACACTTCTGCTAAATTTTTCTTACTTCTGCTAGACTTTATTCACTTCTGCAAAAAAAATTCTCACTTCTGATAAATAAACCTTCTACAACCCCCTTCAAGAGTCGTCGTAGAGGGTTAAATACTTCTGCTAAATTTTTATCACTTCAGCTAGATTTTATTCACTTCTGCTAAATTTTTCTCACTTCTGAATATTCTGAAGGAATCTTACCTGTGAATGGATGGATTCATCGTTTTTACCAAGTTTCCGCCTAATAGTATCCCACTCCCATCCAGATTTCGATCTCGGAGCCAGGGTATGCATATAGTATGCCATAGTAGGGTTTGTTTAAGGTTTCGGGGAATATTCCAAAGGAATCTTACCTGTAAATTGATGGATTCATCATTCTTACCAAGTTTCCGACTTATAGTAGCCACTCACGGCCAGGTTTCGATCTCGGAGCCATGGTATGCATACAGTATGCCAGAATAGGATTTGTTTAAGGTTTCGGGGAATATTCCAAAGAAATCTTACCTGTAAATGGATGGATTCATCGTTTTTACCAAGTTTCGGACTTATAGTAGTCCACTCCAGGCCAGGTTTCGATCTCGGAGCCAGAGTATTCATACAATATGTCAAAATAGGGTTTGTTTAAAGTTTCTGGGAATATTCCGAAGGAATCTTACCTGTAAATGGATGGATTCATCTTGATTACCAATTTTCCGGTTTATAGAAGTACACTCCCGGCTAGGTTTCGATCTCGGAGCCAGAGTATACATACAATATGTCAGAATAGGGTTTGTTTAAGGTTTTGGGGAATATTCTAATGGAATCTTACATGTAAATGGATGGATTCATCGTTCTTACCAAGTTTCCGACTTATAGTAGTCCCCTCCAGGCCAGGTTTCGATCTCGGAGCCATAGTATGCGTACAATATGTCAGAATAGGGTTTGTTTAAGGTTTCGGGGAATATTATAAAGGAATCTTACCTGTAAATGGATGGATTCATCGTTCTTACCAAGTTTCCGACTTATAGTAGTACACTCACGGCTAGGTTTCGATCTCGTAGCCAGAGTATGCATACAATATGTCAGAATAGGGTCGTTTAAGGTTTCGGGGAATATTCTAATGGAATATTACCTATAAATGGATGGATTCATCATTCTTACCAAGTTTCCGGTTTATAGAAGTACACTCCTGGCTAGGTTTCGATCTCGGAGCCAGAGTATGCATACAATATGTCAAAATAGGGTTTGTTTAAGGTTTCGGGGAATATTCTAATGGAATCTTACCTGTAAATGGATGGATTCATCGTTCTTACCAAGTTTCCGACTTATAGTAGTCCCCTCCAGGCCAGGTTTCGATCTCGGAGCCATAGTATGCGTACAATATGTCAGAATAGGGTTTGTTTAAGGTTTCGGGGAATATTCTAAAGGAATCTTACCTTTAAATGGATGGATTCATCGTTCTTACCAAGTTTCCGACTTATAGTATCCCCTCCAGGCCAGGTTTCGATCTCGGAGCCATAGTATGCGTACAATATGTGATGTTCAATTCTGATAAATTTTGTCTCGAGTTCATCCGAAAGACAAACTCATGTCTAATTCTAGTAATATTTGAACATGTGATGTTCAATTCTGATATATTTCGTCTCCAGTTCAACCGAAATAGAAATTCAGGTCTAATTCTAGTAATCTATGAACCTGTGATGTTCAATTCTGATGTATTTCGTCTGGAGTTCATCCGAAAGACAAACTCAGGTCTTACTCTAGTAATCTGTGAACCTGTGATGTTCAATTCTGATATATTTCGTCTCGAGTTCATCCGAAAGAAAAACTCATGTTTAATTCTAGTAATTTTTGAACCTGTGATGTTCAATTCTAATATATTTAGTCTTCCATTCATCCGAAAGAGAAACTCGGGTCTAATTCTAGTAATATTTGAACCTGTGATGTTAAATTCTAATATATTTCATCTCCAGTTCATCCGAAAGAGCAATTCAGGTCTAATTATAGTAATCTATGAACCTGTGATGTTCAATTCTGATATATTTCGTCTCGAGTTCATCCAAAAGACAAACTCATGTCTAACTCTAGCAATATTTGAACCTTTGATGTTCAATTCTGATATATTTCGTCTCGAGTTCATCCGAAAGACAAACTCAAGTCTAACTCTAGTAATATTTGAACCTGTGATGTTCAATTCTAATATATTTCGTTTCGAATTCATCCGAAAGACAAACTCATGTCTAACTCTAGCAATCTTTGAACCTTTGATGTTCAATTATGATATATTTCGTCTCGAGTTCATCCGAAAGACAAACTCAGGTCCAACTCTAGTAATCTTTGAACCTGTGATGTTCAATTCTGATATATTTCGTCTCGAGTTCATCCGAAAGACAAACTCAGGTCTAATTCTAGTAATATTTGAACCTGTGATGTTCAATTCTGATATATTTCCTCTCCAGTTCATCCGAAAGACAAACTCATGTCTAACTCTAGCAATCTTTGAACCTTTGATGTTCAATTCTGATATATTTCGTCTCGAGTTCATCCGAAAGACAAACTCAGGTCTAACTCTAGTAATCTTTGAACCTGTGATGTTCAATTATGATATATTTCGTCTCGAGATCATCCGAAAGACAAACTCATGTCTAACTCTAGTAATCTATAAACATGTGATGTTAAATTCTGATATATTTCATTTCGAGTTCATCCGAAAGACAAACTCATGTCTAACTCTAGCAATCTTTGAACCTTTGATGTTCAATTCTGATATATATCATCTCGAGTTCATCCGAAAGACAAACTCAGGTCTAACTCTTGTAATCTTCGAACCTGTGATATTCAATTCTGATATATTTCGTCTCGAGTTCATCCGAAAGACAAACTCGGGTCTAATTCTAGTAATATTTGAACCCGTGATGTTCAATTCTGATATATTTCGTCTCCAGTTCATCCGAAAGAGAAATTCAGGTCTAATTCTAGTAATCTATGAACCTGTGATGTTCAATTCTGATATATTTCATCTCGAGTTCATTCGAAAGACAAACTCAGGTCTAACTCTAGTAATCTCTGAACCTGTGATGTTCAATTCTGATATATTTCGTCTCGAGTTCATCCGAAAGACAAACTCAGGTCAAACTCTAGTAATCTTTGAACCTATGATGTTCAATTATAATATATTTCGTTTTCAGTTCATCCGATAGAGAAACTCAGGTCTAACTCTAGTAATCTCTGAACCTGTGATGTTCAATTCTGATATACCTCATTTGAAGTTCGAATCAACATTGAGCTTCATATTTATCGATTTCGATGATGTATCATGCTAAGTTTGAAGTCAGAACGCTCCCGAAGCTTCTAAGTTCATAATTTGTATGTCGTTATACCACATTTGAAGTTCGAATCAACACTGAGCTTCATATTTATCGATTTCATTGATGTATCATGCTAAGTTTTAAGTCAGAACCCTCCCGGAGCTTCTTGGCTCATAGTTTGAATTTCGTGGTCCATCTCTAGTTATCTTATAACCTAAGTTTACCAGTGTGAACTAAAGCTATTTATTGACCTGTATTACTTGTCAAAATTACTTCATGACCTATGCTACTAGTCGAAATTCAAACCGGAAGCACAAACACACAAAGATAAAGCACAAAGAAACACACCAATTATCGAATTCATTTTCATTTTCCCGATTCATTCTTATACATTTTCTCAATTTTTTTACATCGGAATGTCGATAACAATGTCCTGAATTTATTAATATTTTTTTTGGATTTTTTTTCATGTCGAAGTTTGATAATTAAACCGAAAACATGAGTTCGTATTAACACAAAGAGAAACACACATATTTCCCAATCCGTATGTGCATGCTAAAGTAAATCTACACCGTCCTATAATTTATCCAATCTGTATGACCTCCTTATCTACGGTCCAGAATGTTTTTAACTTAACTACACAAAATAAGAGAGAGAGAAAACCTCTACTCATTCTCTTCCGCCTCTTATCTCCATCTCTCTGCAAACCCTAATTTTTACCCTTTCCCCACTCTAAACCTTCGTCTTCTAATGCTAAATCAGTCTCAGAAACTCCAATTTCATAAATCTAAACCTAATTTCTACCCTTTATCTCGTCTCTCATCTTCCCCTCCCTCAGAAAAAAAAAACCCTTGCTTGAATGAAGAAAACTCATTTCTGTGTTGAATCGCACAACTTCTTCGAACGCTAATAGTCGATTCGATCTCAGCAGAACCCAATTTCAATCACACTGTATGTTAACTCTAAATACATCAGAATCATCTTCTCGATTACCAGCAACTATACCATTAGTTTATATGGCAGAAACCCTGAATTCCTTTATACTTCTCGTATTCAATCACATACAGATTCATCTCTTGTTTCTGAGTTCACACAATCAATTCAAAGTCAAAACCCACTCAATCTCTTCTTCGGTTCATGAATCTGTTCTTCTTCGTCGATTTCTTCGGATCAAAACCATTTATAAATCGTTGCTACAGATTTAGGGTTTCCTTGAATTGAATTTGGATAGAATGGATTTGAAGGTGATGAATAGATCTGAGATATGGAGATGATTTTGGTGATTGGATGGCCGTGTCAATGTGTTTGAGTTGAGAAATAGAAGGATTTGTTGAAGCTGCAGTTTCAGTGTGGTTGAGTTGATAAATGGAAGGGTTTGTTTATTTCAATAGAAGGATTAATCTTTCCACCTTCTCGTCTCCTACACATTTTTGGTTATTGAGAAGTGACATCTTTTCAGCTTGTGTCCCTATCTAAAGTTATTATTGAGTAGTTAAGAGTTTATTTGATTTTTGTTCTGCTTGGTGATGATGGAAACTAAGAATTTCATCAACTTTAAGGTGAGTAAGAACATTAATCAGGAGCTAATGTTGGTTTTCTAAGAGATTATTTTTGTTGCAGTTTGATTTATTGAATTTTCACCAATTCTATTTTGAGCCAGAAACTAAGATTTCATCATCTTCTGAAGAAGGGATCAAAGGTACACTTGCAAATAAATGTCGATTTTTGTTGCAGGTCTTCTTATGCTTGCTAACAAATGTCGCACTTGCAACTCTTGAATACCGCTTGAATAAGTTACAGTAGTTAACATGTTTTGCAATAATCATTTTTGTGTTGTTTTTCCATTTTGTTATGTGTGCCAGTTTTTTTCTCTGGCTGGTTCTTGTACAAATAAGACTAGCATGATGTCAAAGGGCCTAGTAATTTCTTTTTTGATTCATGAAATGGACCTTAAAAATCATTCATCCATTGCTTTTCTTTCTTGATTGATATTTCAATTTTCTTGTTCTTTCTGTACATCGACTAATTATGGACTAATATTCAGTTTCTCTTTTACAATCTTCAAATGATTCAATCTATTTCAATTATGTGTTATAAACAATTTTGGAGTTATTATGAAATCTGGAAATTGCTTGTAACTGCGGTGAATAGGTGTCTTTATGGACTTTTATAGGTATGCTAGAGACCGATTTAGTTCATGATGTCTTAACGAAAATTGTAGAGGAGATTGTCATCTTTCTATTGAGGTATTGGTTGTTTAATTTGAATCAAATATGAATGTTTTATGCTCCCCGAAACTTAGACCCTTGTGCTGTTTTCAAGGATGTTAGAAGTTGAGGATGAAGTAAGTTATAATCAAACTGGGTTGAGTAAGGTGTTTGGATTAGCCTTAGTTCTTATGTAGGGATTAAAGTATATTGAACTATCAAACTTTAGAGATTTTTGTTGCTTGTTTTAGAGTTGAATTGATTATGTTTTGATAATTTTATAGAGTTATTATAAAATCCGGAAAATTGCTTGTAACTGCGGTGAGTAGGTGTCTTTATAGACGTTTATAGGTATGCTATAGAATGATTTAGTTCATGATGTCTTAACGAAAATTGTAGAGGAGATTGTTATATTTCTATTGAGATATTGGTTGTTTAATTTGAATCAAATATGAATGTTTTATGCACCCCGAAACTTTGACCCTTGTGCTGTTTTCAAGGATGTTAGAAGTTGAGGATGAAGTAAATTGAGGATGTTTTCAAGCATCAGTGAGGACCCAATCTCCAAAGGTTGAAATGTGTAAAATCTTCATTGCATGTATTTTTAATCTCTCGTTGCATGGTTTCTTCCTTTTGTGTTTCATAAGTAAGGATACGAAGTGTGCAAAAGAGAAACTTTCATTGATCTAAGTCCCTTGAGAGGCTAAGTTGGGCTGAATTATTAGGAGGCTTCTTATGTAACCTTGTTCTTTTGTTTTATGATGTAGAGTCTTGGTTCTCTTCCTCTAAGAGCGCCTCCAGCAAGTAAGGAAGTGGTCGCAAACCTTCAAACAATCACTGTGACAGAGGAAACCTTAACGAGGTTTGCAGCGAGAACTTGGTTATAAATGCCAAAATGCAGGAATTGCCTTGCAAGCACTTGTTTCACCCTCTCTGTTTGATGCCATAGCTGGTAATTAGTCCCCTTCAATCACATTTTAAACTTTAATTGATCCTCTTGTAAACTTTGTACTTTGGTGGTTTACCAGAATCTGAAATCTACTTTTATATAATGGAAACAGGAAAAACAAAACTCATGCCCAGTTTGCAGACATGAACTTCCTACAAATAATCAAGCGTATTAGGTCTGTAAAAAGACTGAGAAAGAGGCTAAAAAAACACGAAGGAATGCCGCAAATTCTGTATGTTGAGACTCAATTAACTTTAGATAATAAACAAACTTAGGTCTTTGTATAGCAGTTTTACTGAATTTTCAAAAGCAATTATAATAGATGTAGCTGAACCAAGAATGGTGTTACTATCAGAGTTTACTTTTGTTTATATAAAATCTAAAGATTCAGTAACTATTGAGATCCAAGACTGGTTCAAGTTTTTGAATGTTGTCACATTTTGATGGTTTACATTTGGAATGATGGTATATTTTGAATGTTATGACCAATTAATTTTTTTTTTCACAAATGAAAAATAACCACAACTGCTATATAAAGTTGTCAAACAAGTGACTTACAACTCAAACAAAAGTTGTCAAGGAAATGACAAACAACTCCAATCATAGTTGTCAAAGAATTGACATACAACTCTAACCATGGTTGTCGACGAGTGTTCTACAACCCAAACAAGTGTAGTGTATGAGTTATTTTCACAACCCATATATGAGTTGTGTTAGGCATTAAGAGGAAAATTTTAAAGACATTCACAACTGAAACAAGCATTGTACAAAACTAATCGACAACTATGTTTACGACTCTAACTAAAGAGTTGTATAGATTTGAGGATTTTCTACAACCCCCTTGTGCAACCTATCGATAAACGTCGTCGTAGACCTATGACAACTCTTTTCGGGAGTAGTTGATCAATGTTTTTCTCGTAGTGACACTACTATTACCAACACCCCCACCACCATAAAAACCATCCACCGCCATTATTTCTTCCACCAATAGTAATGTTACCGCCTCCACCATTCACAAACACCCGCCACCGCTTATACTAACCCTACTTCCACTATCACCATTAGAATTAATATAGTTTTTAGTAAAATTATTTATTAATAAAATTATGTATTTATGTTAGATTATTAAAGGGACATTTATAATAGAAATTTAATTAATCATTGTGAACAATTAATGAGACATTAATTAATAAAACGCTTAAAAATGGTTAATTTGAACAAACCCCACCGATAAATTTATCTTTGCCAAGGTCAAATCCTGACCACTCTTTACATAAACAAATCGATAATAAATAATTTCATATCTTCTGATCTTGATTCGTGTCGTTCGTTTAGTTATTACATAACATGGCAATTGATTGCACCATTTTTTTAAATGGACATGTGTTTTATCGAGTTTATTTTAACATTTGAATGATCAACCACGTTTTATACTTTATAATATAACGTTACACATTTTTGTATGTTATTTAAATTAGCATAATATGTTTTTGTTCACCAATACCCTCCACCGCCATAAAACCATATGAATCCACTTTTTTTATCCACCACCACCTAGTGGCGGAGCCAAGGGTTGACTAACCTGGCTCTAACCCCTTAATTTTTTAATAACTACATAAATTTTTAGTTTATTTTTTAAATAGTACTTTGTCCATATATATTTATGGTTTAGTCCACCAAAGTTTACATGTTTCTTTTTGAAAAAAAATAATAGGCCTCCTCAATGTCAATTTTTGACACCACTACTGCCACCATCACTGCCGCCCATCCCATGTAGGTTGTTGGACGCAATTCTAATTTTCAATCACAAATGCCATGTATGAGGTTTAGATTGAACAAAATTTCGTCAATTGATTAGTTTCATTATTATTTTTCTGTGTATATATTCTTTTTTGTATTGCAATCAATTTTATTTTAACATTAAAAAAAATATGATTTATACGATATAGTACCAAAGATAACATGGGTACCATTTGGGTGATCCAACTACGATCATGAAAATATTGTCTTGTATGATATCATCCCTAAGATATATGGTACCTTCATTTATCAAAAGTGTTAAAAAAAACCAACCACATCTTCCACACTACGATGTTGTAACGACAACATAAAATCAATATTGCCCATCACTACTCACCAGCATTCATCGTCACTACTTCTTCCACCACAAACCAGGGGCGGAGCCAGGATTTTGAGGAGAGAGGGAGAAAAAAATTCTTGGCAAGTTGGATACATGTGAAAAATAGACTTTGTATCCCATTGTACGATAAAAGAACAAAAATAAATATAATTATGCTTGGCTCCGCCCTTAACCACCACCACTAATCTTTCAGCCTCCACCTCTTCTACTACTCATTGTCGGAGAAAATGTCTATTGATATTATTTATCAAAATTACCTATTAATATAAATAAATATTATAATTAATTAAGAAAACATTTATAATTAAAAAATGATTAGTCATTTATTATGCGCAATTAGTGAAACACTAATTAATAAAACACTTCATAATGAATAGATTATTTATTATGTGCAATTTGTGAAACACTAATTAATAAAGCAATTATGGTATTTAAGTTGAACAAACCACCACTGTTGATTTATCTTTTCTATCAATTCCAACCAAGGTGGAACATTGGTTAGAAGCCAGTCTTATGACACAATAGGTCATGAGTTGGAACCTCCCCATTATAATTTTTGAAATTCCATATCTTGACTTGAGTATTCATTTTTCATTCATAATATTAGAATTAACGTCACACATGCAAGATGTAGGGGGTGGTCAGAGGAACCACAGCCCTTGATTTGTCTTTGTCCAGATAAATCCTGACCACCACTAACAAAGGCAAACTTATCCTAGCTTTGTTTTATACTAATGATGACGTGCTTTCTTAACGTGTTGTGTTGTGCCGTGCCGCGTGCTGTGTTGGGCTACCGTGCCGATTAGTCAAACCCAGCCCGTCCCATACAACTAACGTGCTGGGCTGAGCTATGCTCAATTTTTAGCGTGATGGATTGAGCTGTGCTCGTGTTGGCATAGTCCAATTTACACCTCTCTACATTTCAAGTTCAAAGCATTTTGGTATTTATACAAAACTGAACAAATTATAAAATAGCCAAAATTAATTACTCCAATTACAACTAACAACCAAAACAAAGCAGCAAATCTTATTAAGTGATGAAATTTCCAAAACAGATGCGAACAAACACAAACAAATACAAAGTGAGATCAATGATCTGATCTCCAGGATGAAACTAACAACCTAGCTCACATACGCGAATTTCCACTAGTATGTGATTACCTTTTTTGTTTCAGAACTAGTGCATCGATGCCTGACCTGATGTAATCGAGATTTGGATGTTTACTTCTGTGGGACAACATTGACACGAAGGAGGTGGAGGGGTTGGTGATGGAGGGGAAGGAGGTGGAGGGGGTGGTGATGGAGGTGGCGGTGGAGGGGAAGGAGGTGGAGGGGGTGGTGATGGGGGTGGGGGTGGAGGGGACGGAGGCTCGTTTTTGCAGCAACATCTGCATGTGTAACTATGAGGTGAACCTTCGTCGACATAATTCAACACACACGTTTCCCTCAACTCCTCGGACGACCCACATTCAGCTTTACATTTCTCTTCGCAAATGCCGCAATTCCATGGCCGGCTGGCAGGTAAAGTAAAAGTTTGACTTCTTTCCCCGGCTTGGCATTCCTTGGTTACAGCTGGTGGTGGAGTGGGGAGAGGTTCTCCGCAGCATCCCTCGCAAGTTGCATACTCATCATATACGCTACCCGTACGAGGATCCCACCAATTGCACCTCAGCTTAGACACGACTCTGTTATTATCGTTCTGACACTGAGTTTTAATCTCGTCCGGGCAAGAATCTTCACATTTCGTAAGCTGCCAGTTACCCTTATAAGTTTTTGATACGTAACGTTCACCAGAGGCACATTGTAAAACGGCTTCAGTCGCCGGCATCTCTACCAAAAAAAAAAAAAATCATTGTGTTAAAAAAACATTGATTGCATGTACGAATGAATTATATGATGAAAACAATCTAAATGAGCTATTTTAAGAACCTCAATCTCTTTCTATTAACTTAAAAAATAAGTGGTTAAATAGGAAAAAATAAACAAAGAAAGAATAAACAGTAGAGTAGAGTACTTACGGATCAACAAAGCCAAGCATCCAACAAAGCTTAGAAAAAAGAAAATGTAAAACAAACCCATTTTTTTTTCTAACTTATAATATAATCGACTACTACTTTCTTCCGCATAACTCAATCTGTTTGGTGGATGTGATAGTCCGGCATAAGCATCTATTTATAGAAACGAAAGAGCAAAAACATCGTGTACGAACGTGCATATTGCTTATTGTACTTATTATAGAACGAGCAATGTGCGTGCATTTGTATAATCTTGTCATTTGAATATTGAAATTGGAAATTCTAATGTTGCAAGTTATCTTTCTACATTTTAAAAAATTTCACCCTCTTTTTCGCCATCAGATGCGGCTACAACTTACTGGCCACAATGTGAAAACCAATCGAGCACTAATTTATGTCCAGTGGAGTTCTATTCACGTTGTGCATTGATGAATCCGGTCGGTATGCCGTGAATTTATCATGGAAAACTAGAAAACTAATAGAATTTTTTAGCATTGTCGATGGCCATTAAATAAACAATGGGAAATCATGACAGGTACATATTAAGCAATTGATTAGCGAATGTAGGAAATACCAATTAGTTTTAGGAATAATATATTAAAGTTAGTTTAGTCCAGTTGACTGAGTCTATTGTCTGTTTGGTCCATTTAAAAAATACTCCCTCCGTTCTTTTTTAATTGGCTGTGTTTGTATGGTAAAATTACTTTTGCCTCCTGCTGACGTCATTGATGACTGTGTCCTAAAGATGACGTGGCACATTTTAATTCGCTAATTTTTTTAATGACGTGGCAGTGCTGACATGGCAAAGGTTGCTGACATGGCACATTTTAATTCGCTATTTTTAATGGCGTGGCAGACTAGGCATTGATGACGTGGCACCCCGCTGATGTGTCAGATCCCGATTGGGTATGAATTGGTGACGTGGAGTGCTTACGTGTCACTTTTTAGCCCAACTTTGAGTTCTTGCTCATGGGCTTGTGAGTTAGTGAGGCCTAGCTTAATTTGTTGCACATGGGCCTGCATATGGAGCCTTTGCAAGGCCTAGTTAGCTATATATGGCTAACCATAGAAAACGAACGTTATTTTGGGCACCCTTCTTTTTTTGAGGGGACCATGATGTTATTTGGGGTAGGGGTGCCCTAATCTAATACTTTCTATATTACCTAAAATACCCTTTTAATTATCTTTTGGTTTTGATTAGTGAAATCATTATTAAAATGATTAAGAAAAAACTGATTAGTGAGATTAGATTAAAACATGAGTTATTAAAAATGAAATTG
Source organism: Papaver bracteatum (assembly GCA_023529315.1). Lineage (NCBI taxonomy): Eukaryota > Viridiplantae > Streptophyta > Magnoliopsida > Ranunculales > Papaveraceae > Papaver > Papaver bracteatum. The sequence continues at coordinate 35,164 of JAJJWX010002805.1, forward strand.
AATTTTTTAGAGGATAAAGTTAGAGAAGAAGAAGGAGAAAACCATGGAAAAAAAACATTATTTCACATTCACTACGTTTGGGAATTCTTGTGATGAAAGCTCATCTGATTCTTCATCTCCATTAACTCCTAGAGTATTTGTTAATCTTCACAATGATCCGGATATGAGTAATTTCTTAGATGGTGAATGTATTCTTCCACAAACTCAATCTCAATATGAAAATGATGGATTTTATCAACCACAACCGGAGGAAGATCATTTGGGTATCCAGGTATGCTCCAAACTTAGCTAATGTTGGTCTAGTTGCTCCAAATTTTCAAAACAAATGTACATTTTTTAAGTAGTTCGGTTACGAAAGGTGAAGAACATCTAACCGAACTCATCTGGATATGCAGTTCGGTTACATTAGACAAACACGCAGATAACCGAACTATGCATTGATGGAAGTTTGAAGAATTCCAGTGTAATGTTCGGTTGTTTCGCAACCAATATACACTAACCGAACTTAACGTAAATTTATGATTTAACTTAATGTACAAAGTTCGGTTGCTTTGCAACTATTAACCAACCGAAATTTACGTAAAACTAATTAAACTTAGCATACAAAGTTCGGTTTGTTCGCACACTTCCTGTAAAGCCACTATCTAACCGAACCGTACAAAATATAAGAGTACACTAAGTTATGCAGGTTCGGTTATTTCGCACACTTGATCCCAAGAGAATACCTAACCGAACTTAAGAATCCCAAAAAATATATTGTAACCGAACTACATATACTTTATATGTTCGGTTATATGGCCTTTTGGTTTGTTCACCGAATTGGTAGTTCGGTTTACGCGCTTAAATTAATAGCTTACCGAACCCGGTTTTGATTGCAATTGATGTTGTTCCATTTCTTGTAGATTGAATGCCAAGATATACCAATGGATGATCAACCTTCTCCAATTGGTATCTTGTACGAAGATACATCCCATCACTATGCCAATGATTTGGTATTTGATCAACCTATTGATGAGAAGAATTGGGCTAGAGAGCATGCCAAGAGAGCCATGTGCGTATTAGTTTTGAATGGAAAAGAAAGCAAAACTCGTTTTGAAATGGTTTGCGAGAGAAGTGGAGATCCGGATGCTATCCACAAGAGGAAGGGGTATGTGTATGAAGGAAAGACGACGAGGAAGAACACAGTGTGCTCAAAGAAAATAAAATGTCCGTTCAAGCTAGTTTTTAGTTACTCAAAACTAAGGAAAGGATGGGTTCTATCGATGGATAAGGTGGTAGGTAATCACAACCACCATCGTCCGGAGCATCTTGAAGGAAATGCAATGGCCGCAAGGCTGACTCCTCAAGAAAAGGAGAAAGTAGCTAAATATAGGAGATTGCGTATTTCCCCAGCTGGTATGCTTCGCTTATTAAAGGATGATAACACGGAAAATGTATCATCCCCGACCACCATTTACAATGCAATTGAGTCAATTAAAAAGAATCAATGGAAGGATAGAAAAGTCATGCAACAATTTTTTATGTTGGCTGAAGAGAAAGGCTACGCGGTTCAAAAGAAGCTAGGTCAGGGTGAAGAAATAACTCATCTCTTCATTGCTCATCCGAAGAGTGTTCAACTGGCTCAATCCTTCCATGAAGTTCTTATAATGGATTGCACTTACAAGACAAACAAATACGAGATGCCATTGTTGAACATTGTTGGTCGTACGTCGACGAAGTCACCTTTTACCATTGCTTTTTGTTTTCTAAAGGACGAGCAAGAACCAAGTTATAGGTGGGCGCTACAACAATTGAAGGCGATCTACCGAGATGATGATATCCCGGGGGTTATAGTGACGGACAATCAAGTATCATTGATGAATGCAATAGAGAGAGTCTTCCCATTGGCACATAATATGCTTTGGACATTTCATATATGGTGCAATGTGATGAATAGGTGCAAGCCTCAACTTTGTCCACCAAAGAGGATAGCATTCGAAGAGATTAGTAAGCTACCGGAAGATGAACAAGCTGATGCAAAAGAGGCATTCGATGAACAATACACCATAAATCATGCTAAATGGGTAGATTTCTCCGGGGAATGGGAGGCTTTGACTTGGTCTCTCACCGAAGAAGAGTACAATCTAAATGGCTTTGATGGCAAAAAATAAGAAAACAAACTACCAAATCCACAATAAAGAGGTATTCCAAACATAAGAGAACAAAGTACCAAATCCAAAATAAAAGTACCAAATCCAGAATTAAATGCCAAATTACTAATTCTTGCAATCACTCATTCACGACGACCACTACGTGAGACTTTTCTACCCTTGGGTTTAGGAGCTTTAGATGATCCTTCTTCACTAGGAGTGTCATCTCCACTTCTTTGTTGTTCAACCATTCGACTTGAACCTTCCCCTTCTCGCCGACCCCTCTTCATCGGCATGATCCGGCTTTGATCAGCAGTGTTGGGTGAAAAAACATTTTTCCATTGGTTGTAGAGTTCTGTTTGTTCAGCAGTGTTCATCGGCTCTCCACTACGGATTTTTGACATCATTTTCTTCAACAATTTAGAACTTGACTTCACCTTTTTTCAATGAAAATCATAAACAAGTATAAATTTCCTATATTTGCATGCTTAATAAGTTTATAAAAAGAAAAAATAAGAGTAAATATCTTACCGCTGAATTCCATAAGATCAATGCCTCATCACCACAGGTTGGGGTATGCTTCATAATTTTCTGGGTCTCTTTCTCCACTGCCTTCGATTTTGCTTTCTCAGCATGGGCTTGTTGTTATGTGTTTATTACACGAGGATGAGAAAAAATTTCATACCATTACATATACCCTTCTTCAGAAGCATTTGGCTCACCATAACAATCTTCTAACTCTTCAACTGGAATATAATAATCCTCACAGTTGTTCCATTGGTCCACTGATGGAGCAGGATTGTACTTTGGAACAAAATTCTTTTCGGTGTTCTTAGTTCCCCACTTCATCAACTTGAATTTGAATTTATCCTCTGCTGGGACACTTTGGACACAACATAATTGTCTCATTACTCTTCGAGGATTGTACATTGTACAACCGCCAGGATAAAACAACGGGCCATTATAAGCCGAAATAGGTGAGAAATCAACAGGCTCAACATCTTCCTCTTTGTCATCTGATTGAAGCTTGTATGGATGGAAAACCACATCTGCAAGCATTGCATTATCCAATTTCTCTCTCAACCTCAACAACCTATTTTTCTTACCCTTCATTTGCGAGTCCAAAAATTCATATTTACCAGCTGTAGGTTGCCCATAAGGCCAAGGAGTGTGAGCATAAGACAATTTCAGTTTTGGGAAGTGGTCGTACACCCAAACCTATGAGAAGAAACCACACATATGATTATAGTAAATATGTATTCATTAGTAAAAATATACATTCATTCACTTAGAAAACATATCTTGGAAAACACAAAGGATAAATTAACGGAGTACCTGAACAAGGGTGTATAAGCCTCCAAAATATAAACACTTAAGCCTCGAAGCTTTTCTGAGCTCCGCTTGGACGAACGATAGAACCGCAATTCCCCAAGAATAGTTGTTCACCTCATTAAGGGGGTCCAATAGCTGGAGGTAATGGACATTTACCGAATGACCTGAAGTGTCGGGGAAGAAAATGGTTCCTAGTTGATATAACAAATAAGCAGTCACATGGTGTTTAATCTTCTCTTCTGTAATGACCAACTTTCCCTTGGCAACCAAATCTTTCGTCCCTCCAAACTCTTTTAACAAGACTTTCAACTTGATCTTTTTCAACTTCTTCTTGTAAGACCGGTCTGGGTTTAACTCATTATACTCATCACCTTCATCAGGCTCTTTTGCAGCTCGTCTAAACTCACAATGTGCCTTCTTAGCGCTCCAGCCTAGACACCTCTCCACCAACTGTTCAAGAAGCTCATAACTCATGGAGGGATCGTACCCATCTCGAACACTTGTTCCAGTAATTGGTAGGCCTGTGATTCGAAAACAATCATCCGGAGTGATTGCCATATCACCAAACGGTAGATGAAAGGTTTCGGCCTCAGGATAAACCCTCTCGGCAAATGCGGAAACAGTGACAGCATCAAATTTTTGGTGCGCATGTTGTATCGCGTACCATAGCACACAATCAAATACGGCCAACCTAACCTCATCACACTCATTCCCTATATCCCATTTCTTGTTCTTTTGACGTTTCAAAACACGAACATCATTATTATGATCCTACAAATACAACATCATATCTTATTTACTAATATATACCGAAAAAAATATATGACAAAAAAATATTCATGTATAAGATTCAATACCTTTGTAGCATAAATCTTGGCAGCCCATGAGTTTTTGTAGCCAATCAATACCTCCCCTCCATCTCTTGGAGTACCATAAGTTGGGTTCTTTGGGGCCAAACACAAAGTATCATCAGGAATGTATGCATATCTAGCACAAGGCTTTTTAGGGGTCTTTTTTGGTTTTTTAACTATTTCTACTTGTTCTTCATCCTCTTCCTCCTCTGATTCATCATCTTCATTATCTCCATCTTCTTCACTATCATCTCCTTGTTCATCTTCATTTCCTCCTTCTTCGGATGATTCATCTTCTCCACCTTGATTATGTTCTTGATTACCCATTTCTTCAACAATCTCTTGATTAATTTGTTGTATAACGTTGTCAACATTATCTCTATTGACATCATCTTGGATGACAACACCCGGTGTTGAACCACCTCCATGCTTAACATATTTGGTTCCACGCTTATTAAAACCTAAGTGTTTTTGGCCTCGAGGAGTGGGAGTTCTAAGTTTTTCCAGTGAAGGTTGGTTTGATTTTGGTGCTCTGCCCCTAACCAAGAAAACAAAACATATTAGCTTCACCCAAAAATGATTTTCATACTCATAATTCTGTTAAGGGCTAGAGTTCGGTTTGCAATTAGCACTGACTATTTCTTGCGAAAAAACCGAACTCGACATGAATGACATTAGCATTGAGTTCGGTTAGTAGTTGTCTAAACAAAAAATTGCGATTTCACCGAACTTGACATGAATGACATTAGCACTGAGTTCGGTTGGTACAACTATTTTGCTAAACAACCGAACTCAAAATTCTATGAAATTAGGGAAGAGTTCGGTTTATAGTTTTTCTTGCGAACAAACCGAAATCAACATATATGCAATTAGCAAGGAGTTCGGTTCGTAGTTCGATAAACAAAATATTGTTGAATCAACCGAACAGACTACATAATGTTCGGTTAAATGATAGTTCAACATAGTGGGAAAATAACAGCACTTCGGTTACATAGGTTTTTTTTGTTTTCTTTGTAATGTTTTGAGTTCGGTGGAGAAATTGTTTTAAAATATTGTGCGAACTAACCGAATTGTTTTGACAAAGTTCGGTTAACTGAGAACTCAAAGTAGTGAGTAAATTAGTTGAGTTCGGTTGGAAAGTGAAATTATTTTTATTTTGGTAAAATGGGAACTGTTCGGTTAGAAGATGGCTTTTTGAAAAATTAGCGAAATAACCGAACTGAATAGTTCGGTTACATATTTTTCAATCATAATCAACCGAACAGTTCTTCGTGTTCTTCCTTTCAGGAAGTTCGGTTACCAAACCAGGGTTTTTGGGTTCCGACTACTAACCGAACCTAGCACTGTTACCTACATTCAAACCCTATTTTGATGATTTCTATTCAATTAAACGAACCAAAATCAAATTAAAACTAATGGGTTTGGTTAAAATTACCTGCGGATCTTTCCCATGCCCACTTCGGGTTGAATCTCCAATTCGTCTTCCGTTTCCACTACTTTGTCAATCTCCAATGAACTTTTCTGATTTGCTAGATGTCCTAATGGGGGACCTTTTCCTGTTACTCGTTTAGTTTGCTTTAGAAGCACCATTCTTATACTCGATTGATTAATCGACGATAAAAATTTTATGAATCGACGATTAATCGATGAAAACGATGTTGAGAAGAAGAAGAAGAAGAAGAGAAGACCCCAAGAAGAAGAAGGAGGTAGGGTCTGATTTTTTTTTTTTTTTTGTTAATAGGTTATATATTAGGTTAATCTAATTTTTTTATATATTAGGTTAATCTAAAACCGTTTAATTGATAATCTTAATTAGGGTTTGGGGGCAAATTAGTAAAGTCCACGTTTTAAGACACCCCTTACAAATGTAGGGTAGTGTGCCTTTAAAAAAACAAGGTCCCCTCAAAAAAAGAAAGGTCCCCAAAATAACGTTCATAGAAAACATCTCAAGCCCAATGAACCCTTCTTAGCTAGTAGGACTGTAGGGGTGAGCATTTTACCCGTAATCCGCGGATTTAACCGGGACCAACCGTTCATTTGCGGATGGATATCCGGACCGTTCGTCAATGGTTGGATGCGGATAGAATTTTTGAAATTCAACGGATAACGGATCGGGTCCAGATGCAACCTTGAAAATCCGTTGGACATCCATATCCGTTAAATTGTAGTTTTAGAAAATATTATGGATCATTTAGGAATTTTTAAGATTTTTGCGTGGGATGTTGTACATGGCATTTTTATATTTGTATACATATATAGGATATGTAGGTTTTATAAGGAGTCATTTGTGTTAGCTTTATTTTCTTTACTATAAATTTTAACTAAAACAAATCCATTGGATTATCCGCATCCAATCCGCCTATCCGTGCATCCACTGGATGCAAATCCGTTGGATATGGATTGGATGCGGTAAATTTGAAATCCGTAGTGCAATGGATTGGATGCGGATGAGGCGAAAACCGGTCCATACCGGCCCATGCTCACCCCTAAGTAGGAGGAGATTTGTAGGCCTAAGTTTTGCCCATTTCTTGTATAGAATATTAAGGGTACAAACATCGCCCCCTCTTAAAACATGCTCTGCCACAGAGTCAGTAAGGAGATTAAGGGTACAAACATCGCCCCCTCTTGTATAGAATATTAAGGGTACAAACATTGCCCCCTCTTATCAACTCATCACTGTTCTGCCACAGAGTCATGGCAGTTTCATAGTGTAAAACATGCTGATCTGGATCGTCTATCTTCTCGTCGAACTCTGGCAGGTTCGGAATTTGAAAATTCATTAGTGGTCGGAATTCTCTTATATATATCTTGAAAGTGGCTCCAGTAGATCGATGAAACCGGTCTATCTTTTCTTCTCTGGATTGCTTTTTCGACATTACTTTATCGATCATCTTGCAAACTCGAGCTTCTGCTATTGCGTCCATATCGCCATTTGAGGAACTATCTTCCTGTTCATAATCTTGGTCCTCTGGAATATGAGTTTTAGATCTCATTCTTTTCCTATGGGGTCTATTAGGATATTTTCCAGCTCTACCTTACTCCGAACGAGCATTGTAATCATGCAAAAAAATTTCATCATCCTCCCAATATCGAACCTCATCTTCGTCATTCCTGAGACGTTTTGAATGGGTGGTAGTTCTGGATACACCCTGCAGAGTTGCAGCTGGCCGGGTCCCTGCTCGACCAGGTCGTAGAGGCCTTCGTTTAGGCAAATCTCTAGTGGGCAGCAGATTTCTCTCTGGTCGATCAAGGTCGATTACCTCTCTGTTTGGGTTCGCAGCCTGAGGGTCAATTCGACTTCCAATCCGTTGCCATACAGAACGACCTTTTCGTTTGATCAGATTACCCATCTTAGGTCGAGAATGGTTCTCACGTTCCAATCTCAGGAGTGGGTTCTCCTTCTCCAACTCGTCCATCCGATTGCGGAATAATTCTTCCTTAGTACTAGGAGTCGCGGTGCGTCCATATCGCAGGTCTTGTCCATCGTTCTTCCTCCTACACGGGCTGCCGAACACCCGCCCTATGGTTCCTCGAACTTGTGGGTTATCCCCATCAACATCCATTCATTCGCTATCGATCACTAGTTTTTTTCTCTTCTCCGATTTAGGCCAGGATTTCTGTCAGGGAAACGATTTCGATCTCGTCCTCGATCCAGGGATCTGTTATGAGCGCGTTCTCGATCTTGATCACGATCCAGGGCTCTGTCATGTGAATTATTTTGACCCTGCATATTTCCAGTGGGTACTGCTGGAGCTGATTGAACCTCAATTTCGTTCTTTTCAGCATTGACTCTCCTCTGCAGATGCGAATCATTGTCAGAATCGTCCCTTCATGCAGTTTGTATGATTATTGCCATAACTCGATTTGGTAAAACACGATTATCTTTTCTCGAAAACCTTAGTCGGCGCCACTGTTTGTAAGGTAAAATTACTTCTACCCCAAACTTAGAAATTTGTGTGATGACTTTGCTGATAATCGATCCGCTGTATAAATCTCCAACTGAAAAGAGTAGGGGGTACCTGAAAAAAACCCTATGATGCCTAAGTTAGCAAGAGATTTTTCACAGATATTTTTGGTATGGATGATTGCTTACCTTTTGGGGTTTTCAACCCTTCTATTTATATGAGGCGAATTTCAGTTTAATTTCTTTGATTTTATAGCAGATTTCATGTTTTGAGCAAACTGGCCCCTGCATGTCTCCCTGCAATAATTCTCCTACATGCCTGCATGACTTCATGGTTGCATGCCCTGGCATTGACATCCCCTGCATGGCTCCCAAAATATTCCAGAAACTTCCACTATGGTTTAAGGAATTATCATGGGGTGTGGATATCCAAAGGTGTAAGAGAAATGGGTGTAAGCAAACAGGCGTAAATATCCTTAGAGTAATAGGACTAGGGCGCAAATATCCGAGGGCTACGGGATTAAGTAGCACAGAGCTACACCGAATCAGTCCCACCAACTAATCGCTTCCGATTAATCGGAAATTAATCGCCTGGAATGATTAAAGTCCGATTAGTCGCCGATGCATGGCCGCCGGCTCTGAATGCCGGCATTGGCCGCCGATAACTGCTACTTCACCGGCCTGAGACGAAAAAACTGACGTCATCTGATGACGTCGTGCCACTACCTCATGCTGACGTCATTGATGACTGTGTCCCAAAGATGACGTGGAAACCCCTGAGTGGGATATTCTGCTGACATGGCACATTTTAATTCGCTAATTTTAATGACGTGGCAGTGTTGACGTGGCATATGCTGAGGTGGCAAAGGTTGCTGATGTGGCACATTTTAATTCACTATTTTAATGACGTGGCGCTTGATGATGTGGCGGTGTTGACGTGGCAGACTAGGCATTGATGACGTGGCACCCCGCTGATGTGTCAGATCCCGATTGGGTAGGAATTGGTGATGTGGAGTGCTTATGTGTCACTTTTTAGCCCAACTTTGAGTTCTTGCTCATGGGCTTGTGAGTCAGTGAGGCCTAGCTTAGTTTGTTGCATATGGGCCTGCACATGGAGCCTTTGCAAGGCCTAGTTAGCTATATATGGCTAACCATGGAAAACATCTCAAGCCCAATGAACCCTCCTTAGCTAGTAGGAGGAGCTTTGTAGGCCTAAGTTTTGCCCATTTCTTGTGTAGAATATTAAGGGTACAAACATGCTGGTTTCTATAAATAAATGTTTCAAAAAAATAAGATAGTTTCCTAATTGTGAAAGTCAAATGTTACTTTAATTTTGTGGGACCATTTTCTCTTAACTTCTTTTGATGACATGTGTCATGTGGACCATTTCAGTTTACTCCTTTTGCTGACAAGTGTCATGGGGACTATTTCACTTCACTCCTTTTATTGACAAGTGTCATGATGACCACTTTCAATGATTAGTTCTCTTAATTTCCTTAAATTTTTCTAAAACCAAAACCAGCCTATTAAAAAGGAACGGAGGGAGTATATTTTACAGTTTGGTCCTGCAAATTAACCTTTGGTCCTAGGATTTCGTCCACCCACACAGAATAGTTTTTTTATATTACTAAAATATCCTTTCGCTACCGTATATAATCAGAAAAAGCAGAATCAGTTTCATTTTTAGTTTCTCTCTCCTACTTCATCTGCTGTTGTCGCTTTTTTCTAGTGCTACAGAACAATTTTTCTAGGGTTTACGAAGGTTGATTTTATTTTTGATATGAAGATTGATTCGATTTATAGCAGATTAACGAGGAAGTCGTTGTTATGAAGACTGATTTGATTTATGGAGTTGATTTTTGGTTTTAGAAGACTAATTTGATTTTTACGGAGTTGATTTGGAATATACAGATCTGATTCGATTTTTACGGAATTGATTTTGGTTTTCGAAGATTTATTCTATTTTACGGAGATGATTTTGGAATTGCATATCAAATTTATGAAGATTTTAATATTCGAAGATTGGAGTTGATTTGATACTTGAAGATTGGAGTAGACTTTGGAGTTGATTTGAATTCTTCTTGTTTCTGGTGAGTATTCATACTAATTCCTTTTCTGATTCAAAATAGTTTTAATATTCTTACATAGCAGGCAAGCGAGCAACAAGCTGCGCCGCAAGCCCTTTTTGAATTGCAAATCCTATTCTTTTGAAAATAAACTCTCTTGAACCGGGGGTCATGACATTATTGTGCATGACTTTCTGAACTCTTTTGAGGAGTCCAACCGCCTCAGGAGCCAAGAAACCAAAAGTATCAAAAGCAAAGGGAATAAAAGTGTGTCCATTATCAATACATGCTTTCTCATGCTTCGCTATCTTACATAAGGCATCTCTCAGCGCTGCTTGGCCGACAGTAAAGGTACCATGTCCAATGCCTACTAACGGAGAAACCCCCGTGAGGTCAACACATGCATGTTTTCCATTATCCCATCCAAAGATAAGTATGTCTGCTGGTCTGAGTGTGGATCTCCCCTCTAGTGGGTTTGTCAAAAAGTTGACAGCCGCTTCCTTCTTTGCTGAAATACCGGCTCGCAAGAACACATCATATAAGATATCTCTTACATGATTATGTCTAAACTTAAAACCAGGATCTACCTTACAATGGACAGCATGTTCCCCATATGTGTCTAAGCATTCTGTGAAGCAAACAGGGCAGCGTGAATCAGAAGGGTATAAAGGGATCATTAACCTGTATTTAAGGATGTATCGGTACTCCACGGGTGACATCTTCTATCCAAGGCCCTCAATTGGAATAGCTAGAAGGAAGTATTGGGCATGCGTTGCTCGTAGGCAACCAAAAACAACTTTCTGTCTGTCTGATAACTCGTAATCTCGATCCATGTATTTAACCACTTTACCAAAAAGGGTACTCGCCAGGTTACTTTGTGCTTTAAGGGGGCGGTGTCCTTACTAGTGAAGCTTCTAAAGTCATAATCAGGAAGAGTTGCCTCTAATGCCTCCAAAGCCTTATGAAAATTGTCATCCATGCATTCCACTCCAGCATCCCTTAATATGTGATCTTGTAAACCCCAAGATTGCACATGCGATGCAAGAAAGGCATAATACGACGTCTCTTTAGCAGTGTATAAGCCAATGCCTCCATATCTAATAGGTAGGGTGGATAACCTCCACTGTAGATCCCCCAAAAAAGTACCTCCACAAACCACGATACCCTCCACCACCTCCCTTAAACCTTTATCAAAGATATCCACTACCTCTGTGGTATATTCTGGACAACCAATACGAAGCCCAAAGAGCAACTTGGAGATTCCCATACATGCACGAAGGAGTAGCAGTTCACTTTGAGGATCTCGGAGCTTGGATAAAACTTGCATTAAATCTACTGCCTTCTCAGTTCTCTTAACGGCAAGTCCCTTCAGAAACCTATCATCAAGGCTAATCGCACCACCCAATAATTTGTCCCCATCACCCGGCCTTGATATTCCATAAGGAAACATCCCATCTATACCCTTTCGTCCATCACAGGAAGGCCAAAAAATTTCTGTTTTATTAATATTCAATATAAGCCCCAGGCCAGGCCCTTCTGTCTGGACAATCGTGAGTGCCTTGGCCACTTCTACAGTATCACCAATAATAGTGCCATCATCAAGGTACCAAGCCTGTAGAGGTAGTGTGCACTGTATTTTTATTTGAAGTAATTTTGTAGATCGGATGTGTTTCTCTTTTTATCAGGAATTCATAAGGTTTAGTGAACTAAGAAAACATTATGTGTTTTACAAATCATTTTTAAGTTTATGCATTGTAGATTTGTTTGTTGTTTGATTTTAAGAGCAATGTGAATGAATGAAGTTTCTCCATTAAGGCTTCATTTTTTGTAAGGAACTCTTTCTTTGTTAAGAAGAAGGTCTTCATTTTAAGAATGAACCTTTATTTTGTTAAGTTTTTTAGATGCTCATATATTGGAGTAAACTACTTTTTTTTAATAAGAATTTCAGGTGTTCATTTATTGGAATGAAGTTCATCTCGTTTTGTGTGTTCATTTGTTTATGTGAACTTTCATTTTTCAGGTTTAGTTTGTCTCTTTCAAGTTGTTATGCAGTTATGTACTACAATGGGCATGGCATTCCATTTGAAGTTTCTTTACAGTCGATGCTTTGTGACCTAAAAATATATGTATGTGATTATTAATTGGAGATCCCTGATTCCTCAGAGAATAAGATTTAGTCATGGCGAAGGTTGTGATAAAGTGTTCATCAATTCTGATTTTTCTCTTCAAGATCTAATTGATGTTTCTTGTTCAAAACAATTGTCATATATTGATTTGTTCGTTGAGGAGGCTTCTAATGGTAGGGCATCTAGATCTTCATCTGGTATATCCATGCAGTTGCTCAGTGATAATGAATCATGTAGTGAGTTCTCCGAGTCTTCAAAGATTAAATACCTGACGGAAGATTATGAGGAATTAAAACCTCTTTTGTCTGAAGGTTGGGAGGATATTTTTAAAGGTGTTGGTCAAGTTTTTCATGGTGGCGTTGACGATATGCGCTTAGCTGTCGACAAATATTGCAGCAAGTCTGGTTATAAAGTTTAAAATTAAAGGTTAAGAATAATAGACTAAGGTTCACAGTCAAGCGTGGTAGGAATGCAGATTGTCCTTGGTATCTGCATGCTATTCCAATTGATACCTCTAAAAGTGTCTTTGCTATCAAGGAATTCAATGTGATTCATACATGTGGCAGTGCTTATAAGATGAAGAACCCCCATGTGAAGAAGAAATTGATTAAACATCTATTCAAGGATCAAATATAATCAAATTGGTCGATAAAGCCTTTGGATATCGTTACTCAGGTGAAGAGTTGTTATGGTATTAACATAAAAAACCATCATGCTTATGAAGGGAAGGAAGCATCACATGAAGAGATATATGATGATGATGTAAAAATTTATACAAATATTGTTTGGTATGTCGAAGAAATAGAGGCTACCAATCCTGACAGCTATGTTAAGTTTGAATTTAATAAAGAGATTAAACGGTTTGAGAGGCTTTTCATTTGTTTTGATTCCTATATCAAAGGATACAAGTTCATTCACCCTATGCTTTATTTTGATGTAACATTTCTCACCACTACACCAAAAAACCAAATTTTCCACGTTTATAATCGTTGCTAACAATTTAAGCAACGCTTATGTGCGTTTCCCACACAGCGTCACAAATTTTGGGAAATGTTTAAAAACGTTGCTTAAATTAGTTAAAGCAACGTTTCATCCGTTGCTTCATCCGTTGCTTTAATTAGATTACCTGCAACATATACCATAATTTAAACAACATATATATATATATATATACATTGCAAAATTTATTACCAGATTTAAAAAAAAATCTGTATTGGTATTTTCATACAAATAATATTAAACCTGACATGATAAGACAATCACTCGTCCTTGCAACATTCTACAAAATTCTGAACTTAGTTCGAATATGAACAATGAAATTACATTCAGAACAAGGTCGATTCTTTTTCTGCACTTGGCACAATGATAGGAACCAATTCATCCTTAACATTACTAGCTTCATATATGACGTCTTTGAAGCCTTCTCAACAAAATTCTTAAATTAGCATGATGAGCAAGCAAGAAACCAGTTGAACATCATGATGAGAGATTCATGCTTGGATATGTGGGAAGACATCCAAGAAGTAAACTCTTTGCTTTTGCCACTTGAACACGACAATTCACAACAAGAAGAATTCCCACATAACGTCCGCAAAAGATAAGCACAGTCATGAAGGTTAAGATGCACTTTGATTTATGAGACATCTAGCTAAGTATTGTTAATATAAAGGAGAAGTACCTTTTCAGTCAAATTTGGTTGTCAATGAAACTCAATGTTGCTCCAGTCTATTATTTCCTTGCTATATTCTTCCTGCTCCATCTTTACTTGTGCTGAAATGAATGTAGGAAAGCGAATGAGAAGAACTATGCAAATAAATATTAAGTTTTCTCATAAGAGCAGCTATCCTTAAAGACATGGATCTTGTATATTTTTGTGACTACTAATTTTATATAACAGTACAACAAGGGATAATATAGTCTTGGCAAAACTAAGAATGAAGTAGATAGCATTTTCTAGTTAAAGTGAGACTTCAACTCCTAAATATCTTGGCAAAACTCGATAGAGGCTACACTGACAGACCAAAATCAGTGGATTTAAAAAGTGAATCACGTTTTACTGACTTGATAAACATAATTACAGTCACTAATAAGTAGCTTCTAAGCGTGAATATAAAGACAAAAAACTCAACACTGTCTAGGTATAATATATGTGCAGCTGGCCAGTTCCCGGTGATTCATGTTACTGAGACACTCATCTTCAACTCTAAGCATCTACCACACCCCTAACTTATAAGAAAAAAGAAGTGCACTTTGGAAGTTCTAAGACAACATTGACTTTGAAACATACATGAGGATTATGGGGTTGGGAACCTAAAAAGAAAGCACCCAATACTCTCTAATTCATATCAATGAGAAACTCAGGTGATTACCAAGATATTGTTCAGTATTAAGATACCATGTTCAACTATCAAGAGACTGACCTTTTTCTTAGCATCTTGGAATAATGCACGAACATATAGAGCATCAGCTATCAAATGTACCTGCAGAATACTCCCACTCTCTTCGATAAGCAACAATCATGTCAACACTTCTGTTAATATTGGATTGGTAACGGTTAACAACACCAATCCAAGGGAACTGTAGTCGATATCTTTTTCCTTCTAAAATCTGGAGAACCCCAAGAATGTCAATCAATACATTACCATGTCAACCAATCTAAGAACTTTAATTCTTAAGCAATACCCTCGGAAGTTGGAACATCTCTTCCACCTCGTAGTTTGAATACTAATAAAAGACAAAACATCTCTATGACCATAGGATATGTTTGAGAATATGATGAAGAACTGCAAGGAAGTAAGCAACTTACATAAACAGCGTCAGTACCCTTATCCATGAGATCTATCTTTGTCAAGACCCCTAAACTATTCTCTCCTGAAAAATACAAACAAAAAATACTATGAATAAGGAACTGGGTCATATCGGAATATACCTTCTCAATAAATGAGCAAACCATGTAGAAGGTGATAGCGTATAAGTGAAAGAAAATATGTTTCCTACTGATGTGTTGCATGAAAAAAATATATAAAAAGCATCACATGCTTTCCCAGGAAGTACGCTGAAACAGAGTTGAACGAATATAAGCTTCAGATCTGGTAACAAGTCTTAAAAATAGAAGATTCTTAACTGTGCTTTTATCATATATTTCGATATTGTGATTATAAAGTGAGTTTTGTTACCAAACAGTTTATCCTTTACTGTTTGGAATACGATCCAAAGGAATCTTGTCTTTCTAGTTGAAAGATTGGTAGAAAAAGTTATTGTGAACCATTAAGAAGATATATTAGATTTAGTCCTAAAGAGAACGCCTGTTCTACTAGGATATCTAGTATCAAATATCTATTGAGAACTTAGGTTATGCTAGATATTATCAAACAAAGAATACTACTGAAGCTGAGTAACTAGGATTTTAGTTTACTTAGTATTGTCTACACGAAGTTGCAGGTTTACTTTTTGTAGCATCTTAATTCATTGAGTATTCAAAACTGGATTAGGTCTCGATGTTTTTCTACAAGATTGTAGTTTTCCTCGTTAACAAAATTCTGGTGCGTTCCTTACTTTATTTCCGCATTATAATTGTTTTTATATCATAATTAAAGTAAATACCCTTGTACGTTAACTAGACACTTGATATTTATCTTATAAGATTTCGGTTATACCATACTATTATCAAGTGAACACTTTGTTGTAGTATTGTCTCGATTTCATATCCATAGACAATCACACAAGGTATATTGGATTTCTCCACTTGACTTTGATATTCTCACTTTGTTAGGCCAGTCCAGAACAACCCTATTTCAAGTGGACACCGTGTTGAAATTTTCCTTGAGTGATTGTTGCTCCAAGAGGTTTATACACGGTAGGGATTGAATATGTTGTGATAAAATAAAAAGATTGTGGTGTATTTGGGTACCCTCGTCTTTTCAATTACATTGCCAAAATGCCTTATCACGGTATGTCATTTGGAAGCTGATAGGCATCGAGTTAAACACAATATCAAAGTAAATAGTTGCGAGGGAACTCATGGAGTGGACTGGTGCAACATCTTCTAAACCGAGTATAGGTATGGAGGCACTACAATCTGTGTTAAAGTCATGTAAGGCATTAGTAAAGCAAGAAACAACATGGTCGATACCTGAATGTCTCAAAATATATCTCTGCAAAACAAAAGTCTGGAGGCAGGAAGCAAGGTAACAGTAGGTGTGTGTGTCAGACATAAAATAGGTACCCAATCTACCATACTTGAGAGGAAGAGTAACAAACGTATGTTGGAGCAACCCATAACCATGACCGTCACCAGTGATTAATCGGCGCAAAAACTGAAAAAGATGAGTATCAAAAGTTTCTATAGCCGAGTCCATAAAATCGGGCATAGTAGTTCTCAAGGTGAAGTACAATCTTGAGACTCCGGTGCAGTTCCTAAGTAGCAGCAATTCTCATTGAGGATCCCCTAATTTGCCTACTGCCTCTATCAAGCTGACAGTTTTTTGAACCCTTTTGTGAACCATGTCCATAAAATAATCTGAGATAGTGCTCACTAGACCTCCCAATAGTTTAACACCATTTGATTGTCTACTAATGTGAGAAGGAAACAACTCAAAGATTCTACTGTTAGGAAAAGGCTAATATAGCAAGTTTTGCTGACGTTCATGTGCAGCCCTAACCCAACCCCTTCTTCCTGGATGATCTTAAAATCCTTATCCACCTGCAGTGTGTCTCCCCTTTTATTTTTTATTTTTTAAAAAATTTTATTTTTTATTTTTTAAAAACTTTTATTTATTTTTTACAAATCACTAGGTCCGGCTGACAACTTATCAGCCGAACTTCCGGGTATGAATAATTCGGCTGATAACTAGTTAGCCAAACCTAGGTCTTCTGGAAATATACATAGGTTCGACTAATATGTTAGCAGCCGAACTTCACTCTGTAACCGACGAAATTCGGTTGATTCGAGAAAAAAAATAGGATAACCGAACTTAGTATTGTTTTTCATAAAATGAACTTAGTATTTTTTTTTTCATAAAGTGAGGTTCGGCTATAATTTTGTGTTTAATTATTAGTCGAACTGTTCATCAACATCTTCAGAGTGAGAATAAAAAGAGAAGTTCTACTGATAATTCTTTTCAATTATAAGCCGAACTTCATTCTGTAACTACCGAAAAATTCATGTGTTTTTGATTTAAAAGTAATATATTAAATTAATACAAGAAATTAATTTATAAAAAACCAAAAAAGAAAAGTAATTTTAAAAAAATAAAAAAATAATTAATTAAAGAAAACCATTTCCTCTCAGTGTAAACTTGATTTGCATGCATGGTACCTGGATGATGGGAACATTATTGGGGACACTCTTAAGGTGGCTAAAGCTTTGCATATCATTGAGTATGAAGGCCCGTCTAGAGGTTAGCATCTCTCAACATAAAGAAAACGGAGGCCTTTTGGCAAATCGCTGATCCTAGAAGTTATGATGAAGATGTGTTTCCCCGAGACATTGGCAGGCCTACCACTGGTGTTAAACTCTTGGGGGATGGGGGTGGGGGTGGGGCATTGAGTTTAGATTTGAACTTTATTAGCGATATGGCCGTGGCTAGAGTTCACAAAACCATCCAGCTAATGTCTTCCATAAAAAAACTCAAGGATCCACAGAGCGAGATGTTATTACTTCGCAATTGTACCTGTGTGTCCAGGTTATACTTTGATATGCGTACTACAATGTGCAACTTTACAATGTGCTACTGATTTATTCTATGATCAGTTACTTCAGTACTTGAGGCTATTGGTCACAGGGGATGGTGAGGGTTTTGGACCTCTGCAATAACGAATTGCTACCCTCCCCATTAAGGAAGGTAGCTTTGGTATTTACACCATGGCTGACACCCGTAACTATTGTTATCTGGCCTCTCAGAGTCAAACGGTTTCGTTACAAAATGTTATTCTGGGAAATCTATTCTCTCCAGATAAAGGTTCTGCTTATCAGTCGGCTCATCAGAACTTCATCCAGGTTTGTGTTTTACCTTCTAATTTTTGTGTTGATGATGCCTCCCCCTCTTTTCATGCACTCCCTGGAAGTCACCTATTTCGACGCAGTTGAAAAGAAAATCCCAAACCAATTTTTTATGTCTGTAAGAGATTCCATTATGTGATAGTGTAATCAGGTTAAGCATGCTCATGATTACTTGTTGGTCGTACCCATTAGTGGTCTAAATCAATGCCTTGGTCCAAAACAGTTCCACGCTGTTGTTTGTTATCGACTTGGCATCCCTTTATTTGTTGAAGGTGGCTTGTGTTCTTGTTGCAATAGATCCATGGATATTTTTGGATACCACGCCCTTCATTCTGCCAACGATGTTGGTATCAAATTTCGGCATGACCTAATACGTGACATAATCGTTGACATTTGACATTTTTGCTCCTCCCATGGATATGGATTTGGCGTGCTGGCATTCTCTACTCTTGGGGAATTGGGGGACTACACAATTGCTTTTCTGAACAAACTAAGGAACTTCCTTCGAAGCTATGATGCCAATCATAAAATAGGCAGTGCCCTGTTTCATAGAATAGGAGTAGCGATTTAAAAAGGGGTTGGCGCCCAGCTTGTCGCCAGGCTGCCTTCCACCGACCATGGTAAAACTATTTTATTCATATTTTCTTATTAAATATTATCATTAATAACTTTTTAAAAAATAAATAATAATTTTTAAAAAATATTAATAAATAAATAAATAAATAAATTTTGAAAAAAGATAATTATATTAATAAATTAATCGAGGGTAAATTAATTTACCTATATTTAGATACCCTGGTTTAATTGGGGGCCAAACGTTTTAATTGGAACACACAATTGGGAGATATAGAAACTAATTGGGGGATATTGATTACTTCCGCCACCCCATGATTTCGGCTAAGGGGTGACCAATTGATATGAAAGTACTAAAATACTCTTTGGTTAATTAAAAAACTTTATGAAAAGACTGTTATACCCTTTCCCCTAAAACATTAAAATCAAAAACCAAAACATATATCCCCCATTTCTAACATTAGTTCCGGCAGTCCTTTAGGTTTAGGTTTTCGATTTTTTTTTCTTCATCTTTCTTCAACCGTTCCTTCTCTGCCGGCGCCTTACTTTGATTTTTTTTTTTTTTTACATTCTGTAGGGATGAAGACCACGCCGGAAGTGATGAAGACCATGCCAGAAGTGATGAAGACCACGCCGGAAGTGATGAAGACCACGCCGAAAATGATGAAGACCATGCCGGTACTGAGTTCCGGCATGGTTATTTATGATGAAGACCATGCCGATACTGGGTTCCTCGGTACCGGCATGGTTATTTAGGATGAAGACCACGCCGGTACTGAGTTCTGGCATGCTCGATATAAATATTTCCATGCCGGTAGTCAAGTGAAAAAAAAATCAAGTTTCTGGATACTTTTCATCATGTTCCAGCATAGAATTTTAAGCAAAAACTATGCCGGAAGTAGTTCCAGCATGCTCGAAAATCAGATAACTGTGCCGGAAGTAGACTGATTAAAACCAGAAAAAATAGGTTTTGAAGATCAAAAACTATTTTTTTTTGTAACGAGACAGTGGCAAACAATTTTTGAAAATTTCCGACAAATGCCGGCATGGTTTTTTGGTTGAATACCATGCCGGCACCGAGATTTTTCAGCTGCAACAATGGTGGATTCAAAGAAAAAAAATCAAATTTTCAACCTCTTAGCAGCAATTCTCTCATCACAATCATCTTCTATTTTTAAAAAAAAAATTCCACTCAAATTTTTTTTTCCTTCCTTCACTCTCAACTAACCCACGCAAATTCAAATAAAAATAAATACACACTAATTTATCCCCCAAATACTTAACTACTAATTTTAATTAATCACTAATCCTGATTAGTGGGGCTAGATTAGGAATTAAAAAAATAATTACATAGGGGGTCACCCAGAATTGCTATTGGGACACCTATTTTGTCCTGTAGCTATATCCCCCAATTAATAAAAGTATCCCCCAATTGCGTGTTCTTTAATTGGGGCCATCAAATTTTATTTGCACCCCAAAATTATCAGGGGCCTATTAATCCGACTATGAAAATATTATTTTACCCTTACCTAAAACTAAAAATTAAAAATCAGTTAACCTTAATTAGAAACCTTAATTAGGCTTCTCTTCTTCTTCATCTTCCTCTCCTCCCTGTTCTCTTCTCCACCACCACCATTAACGACTATTTTGAAGATTTTTTTTTCTTCAACCAATTCATGTGTAATCGTCGCCAAAAAATCGAAACCCAAGAAAGATATGGCTCCAATTAAACCCACCTTGTATTCGATTTTTTTTTTGTTTGTGTGTTTTGATTTTGAAAATGAGTTTGGTAACTGAAAAATAGCAGTTACAGAGTTAGGGTCGTTAGTCTGTAAATAAAAATCCTTAACGACTTTTGATATGCATGCGGATTCTATGAAAAATCGTTAGGGTATTAGGTTGAAGATGACGACACTCTTTCTGCTACTTCAAAAATTTCTGCCCTAGAATAGAGTCGTTAGTGTTAAAGGTTGAAGATGACGACCCTGTTTTGACGACCCTTTGTTATTGGTTAACGACTCTATGTAAAATTATTTATGGTGGGTTAGGGTCGTCAGTATATCCGAATATCCCTATGACGACTCAAACACACAAAAACTTGCCTTTTTATATAGAGAGTTTGGATTCGAGAGTCATCTGGGTATTAAACGAATCAACTAACGACTCTAGGTGAACATTATAAACAGTCGTCATTGTTTAACACACCACCTTGACGAATTTTCATCACCATTAAAAGTTGCAGGTTTGAGTCGTCCACTTGAGTGTCAACAGACTGACGACTCTTTAGAGTCATTGGTGTATACAACACCCGACTATAACGACCCTCACTCTGAGTAGTTCCATAGTGACCATGAATCGACCACTTGGAGCACCATTCAGACAATTTGAAGAGTATATCAACTTTACCTGATTGTTTTAATGGAGGAAGCCATGAAAAATGGTGGAAATGAAGATCCTACTGCTCATTTCTAAAAACCCTAGTTTTTCCTCTCAAAATTCCTCTTCTTCTTCTCAAAACATAAAATCCCAAAAAAAAAAAATTCCCAAAAATTTAATCCCAAAATCTGATTTTTATGTAAACACAATTATCACACTAATCAACTTCATTAATTCTTAATACTAATCACTCAAGGGAATTTTAGCCATTTAGAATTTTTTTTTATAAGGGATGACCCGAATTACTAATGGGAGACCTTTTTTGTCATTTAGTGACGGCCCTCAATTAAAACGTTTGGCCCCCAATTAAATCATGTTAGATACCCCTTATCACCACATCCTAGTTAGTTCAATCCTTTTAAATTCCCTAAAATTTTCTTGTATACGCTAAAACATGGTCCTATTATGTGCGTATATTCACCTTTGCAGATTGTCCATCAACCCACAATTTAGGCTAAGTCCTATGGGAGAGTTTGGAGTGCTAGATTGGCCAAAAAGTGTTGCAAATCATGAAATAATTGTGAGAAAAAAAGTTAACACTAAATCCGGCTATTTCTCTTTCCTAGCATTTGCTCGTAGTGGCACTATCGGCGAGATTGAAACGCCGAACAGAGTGGCGCTCAAAAAGTATCACAAACGCTGGATTGTTCGGTGTTATGCGAATATTCCAAAGAATAACGCCGAACTGTTAGGCGTTGATATGGACGCTGTTCCATTCGGCGTTACGCTGAGACGCCGCTCCATCCGGCGTTTGACTCTTTTTTTAAACCAACGGCTATTTTTTCCAGAATTCCATTTCTTCAAATTTGACAATTTCTTACCTCGGATTGTTTCGTGGATGAAATCGCGCCAAACCACTTCCAATCGACCACAAATTCGATGAAGCACAAACCCACGGGAGGAATTATAAAACAAATTTATAGAAATGAAGATCTCTCGAATTAGTTGACTACGGGAGAAAAAACAAAAGGGGAAGAACTGAATGGAGGAGAGGCCGAGTTCTCCTGGATGTATCGATTTTCTTCAACGCCGAACAGAGTGGCGCGTCAACTTAGTTGACTACGGTCCAACGCCGCTTGATTCGGAGTGAGATGAAACGCCGAATTGGTAGGCGTTTGACGCCGCTTGATTCGGATTTTCTCTGCTAGATTGGCGTGGATGACCAATCTAGCAGCTAAATATCTCTCCCATAGGACTAAGCCTTAGGACTCCAAGAAGCCCAATTAGAGGTGTAAAACGTGCCGGCCCGGCACAGCCCGGCACACGAAGTCGCGTGCTTCACGTGCCATGTGCCGTGTTGTGCTGTGCCAACGATTTATACGTGATGTGCCGTGCTGTGCTTTACTAGTCAAACGCTAGGCACAGCACATCCCACGGGCACATCACATGAATAAACGTGTTGTGCCGTGCTGGCACACGTGTTATAAACAATTTGAAATCACTTAATGGTATACATTAAGTCGGACATTATTACGAGAATCTAAATAGACAACATATCATTTGTATTTTTTTTTCAAGTAAAATCAACAAGTTTATTCAATAAAAAGAAATAACCCATCAAATATAAAATTGGATCATTGTCATATAAATTAACGTTCTAGTCAAATATAGGTAACGACATTATAGCAACGATATTAGAATATATTTTCCAAATATTTAGGTATTTCATGTGTTGTTATAAAAGTAAGTATAAAATGTCAAAAACTAGCTAGAATAGTGACTCTTTTGTGAAATATACACAAAATGTGATTTATTATGCCTTGTTATATGGTGTACTTGTGCATGCTATGACGTGCTTTCTTAACGTGCTGTGCTGTGTCGTGCCACGTGCTAATCCGTGCCGCGTGCTGTGCTGGGCTACTGTGCCAATTGGTCAAACCCAGCACGTCCCATTTAACTAACGTGTTGTGCCGTGCTGGGCTAAGTCACGTGCTGGGCTGGGCTGTGCTCAACTTTTAGCGTGCTGGGCTGGGCTGTGCTCGTGCTGGCACAGCCCAGTTTACACCTCTAAGCCCAATAACCCGACTTCTATGAAACGGAAAAAGTAGACGTAATAATTGGAATTAAATAAAAAAAAAAAAAACTGAAGAAGAAATTAAAGAAACAAAACTAGCCGTTTACATATAACTTCAGAAACTTCAGAGAGAAAGAAATTCAAAACCTAGAAAACTAAAAAAATCAAATCTCTCTGTGTAAACACCTCCAATTTCCACCAAACTTATGTAAAAAAAAACCCTCAAATTTTCGTTCTTCATCACTAGAACTGAGTTCATGTACAAAACCCCCTAAATTCTTTGTGAAATTGCTACCACAGATTTGGGTTTTTAATTTTGGTGGAATTTATACTGCAAATTTCAGAATCTTAATCACTGGTAAGTTTTCTTTATCTTCCTTCTTGAATGAATGAAAAATGTATGGAAATTGTTTTCAGGTGTTTTTGTTGTTGGTTTCAGGTGTTTTGTTGTTGATTAGAAATTAGGGTTTATTCATGAAATCTTGATTTTGTGAAGAAATCGAGAGATTAGGGATTAAAAATCGAAGATTATTTTGAATTCAGAACTGGGTTGTTGTTCTTTGCTTAGATCAGGTGATTTTTGTTTTACCAGATATGAATTTGATTTTATAAAAGGTAAGAAAGTATGGGTTTTTGTTTGCGGTGGCTGGTGGTGGTGGTGATTAAAATTGATGGCGGTGCTTAGTACTGGTGGTAATTTTGGGTAGTTGTAGGTCATTTTTTTGATTGAAATCCATGATTTTTTAGGGTTGTTATTTTGTATTAGATCATTGGTTTTATGTTCAGTTACTTGTAAAAATCAATCCCAGAATGTAGCAATCGGCTAATTTGCAAATCTTTTCTGTCAATATGGTAGTCATTTTGGTTTTAACCCAATGGTCCCGATTTGTGATTGCAGGAATTGTTGTAGATAGACAATGATTAGGACGCCTCTGAAATCGGCGTCAAAGGCAGTTCGAACTCCTGCGAGGACTCCGGGAACTCCAGGAGCACCAAAAGTTCGTGAGGAGAACATATTTGTGACAGTAAGAGTAAGACCTTTGAGCAGAAGAGAACAAGCTTCAAATGACCAAGTTGCTTGGGAGTGTACTGATGAGCATACAATTTTGTCGAAGAATCTAAACAACGAACGCTCTACGGTGCCTTACACCTTTGGTAATTCCTCTAGTGATGTGAAATAAAAGAGTCTGTGTTTTATTGTGCTTGAATGTATTGAGTTCAGAATGCTGATATTTGGGGATTGCTTTTTTGTTTACCAATGGCAGATCGTGTGTTTGATAAGAATTGCTTAACTGAAAGAGTTTATGAGGAAGGGGCTAAGGATGTTGCGTTATCTCCTCTTACCGGAGTTAATGGTGAGAGATGTTCTTCTGTACTTAAAATTGTCATTACTTGTTTAGGGATTCACTATTTTGATTTGATTTTAGCAAATGTATGGATGTCTTAACTGTCAATCTGTTTCTTTCCGCAGCAACGATATTTGCATATGGGCAAACCAGTAGTGGTAAGACATTTACCATGAAGGGGATTACTGAAAGTGCTGTCAAGGACATAGACGATCACATTAGAAACGTAAGTTGATTCATTTCGTTTCGTTGGAAGAAGCATTTGGTATTTGACCAATTATTTTCAGTTTTTGCTTATGAATTTTGTGTCTGAAATTTCGTCATATACATTTGATATGTGCAGTCACCAGAAAGAGATTTTGTACTAAAGATTTCTGGCATGGAGATCTATAACGAGACAGTCATGGACTTGTTGAAGCGAGACTCTGGCCCCCTTCGCCTTCTGGACGATCCGGAGGTATGTGCTTGCCAGCATTTTACTAAGTTCAAGATCCCATTTGATTCATTTTTTATTTATTTTTAAAATCTTTATGACGTATTGGATTTGTTCTGTATCCTTTTATCTGATTGTAGAAAGGGACAATTGTTGAAAAACTTGTTGAAGAAGTTGCGAAGGACAGTAATCATCTGAGGAGTTTAATAAACATTTGCGAAGGTATGCATGTTCCTCTGCTTTACTTGTAAAGGGTGTTAATTTATATTTGGCAATTGAAAGTCACGATATATATACCACGATTTCTGTCTGCAGCTCAAAGACAAGTAGGAGAAACTGCCTTAAATGACACAAGCTCAAGGTCACATCAGATTATAAGGCTGGTGAGTCTGATACTTCAATTCATAAATTTTTGTGGATGTCGTTCAATCTGAATATTGGTTGATTTTGTCATGTCTGTTCCCTGCAATATCATGCCTTTTTGTGTTATTCATCAGCGAATACTGTATTTTTGTGTACAACACTAACAAGGTGTTAAAATATTTTGCTTTCAGACCATAGAGAGTTGTCTCCGTGAAAACTCGACCCGCGTAAAGTCATTCGTAGCAAGCCTGGTATGTTACACTTCTTTTGCCTTCAATGGATGTGCAAATTGGAGTTTAGCAATGCTAAATTTGCTAATTTGGTTGCTGGCTGTGTTTGCAGAATCTTGTGGACCTTGCAGGAAGTGAGCGTGCAGCTCAAACAAAAACGGATGGGGCGAGACTGAAAGAAGGGTCTCATATCAACCGCAGCCTTCTTACTCTAATGACAGTGATAAGAAAACTCAGGTTGATAGATAAATTGGAACAAGTACAAGTCCTGTAAATGAGTTTCTGTCCTGACATACACTAATATTTAGTTTTTGTCTGGTTACACAGTGCCGGAGGAAGGATGGGTCATATACCGTACCGAGATTCAAAGCTTACACGAATATTGCAACCTTCGCTTGGGGGCAATTCTCGAACAGCAATTATATGTACCATGAGTCCTGCCTTGAGTCATCTGGAGCAATCACGGAACACTCTCTCATTTGCTAGTAGTGCAAAGGAAGTAAAAAACACTGCTCAAGTAAATATGGTATGTATTCTTCGAACTTTCATGGATTTTCATTTTTTACGTTAGCAATTAAATCTTTTGACGAGTTTATACCCTGTCCCATCAACATCCCTAGAAACTGAATTTAAACCCCGTCTCCGTTACCTGTACCTCTGCCAAAGAGAGACTGAATCATGCTTGGTTACGTTTTCTGGTGATAGAAACATGACATGTGTTTGTTTCATCACATTTCCTTCCCTTTCTGTCAGGTTGTATCGGAGAAGCAACTATTGAAGAATTTGCAGAATAAAGTTGCTCTGCTTGAAGCAGAACTGCATTCTCCAGAACCTCCTTCTTCATCTCTAAAGTCCTTACTGGTAGACAGGGACATGAAAATCCAAAAGGTGTAGTACTCTTAAGCTGATATTTTTACAATTTTGCACCTACGGCCATAACTTTTAACATCGAGTCTCTTCATGTACAGATGATGATAGAAATGGAAGAATTGAAGCGTGAGAGAGATCAAGCACAGTCAGAACTTGAATTAGAAAGAAAAATGCAGAAAAATAAAAGGGTATGTACTTATGTTCTCTTTTTATATTCATTCATTTATTTCTGTCTTTTTGATGAACTTACGTTCTTTTACTTCAGGGTTCTCCTCGTCACGTAGTCAGGAGTCTTGCATTTCCCACTGAAGATGAGTCGATATCTGATGATCATATTTCATTGAGTGGAAAGAGAAGCAAACTGGGAAGGAATACAATGATGAGGCGGTCAACTGCAGATCCTTCCATGCTTGTGCATGAAATAAGAAAGCTTGAGAAGCGACAGAAACAACTTGGTGAAGAAGCAAACCGAGCTCTAGAGGTTCTGCACAAGGAGGTCTCGTCTCAAAAATTGGGAAGCCAGGACGCTGCAGAAACCATTGCGAAACTTCTTTCAGAGATTAAGGAGATGAATTTTGCTAGCTCAATATCAGAGGACATCAAAGTGGGAGGGAAAACCAGCCTCAAAGAAGAGATATCTCGGTTGAACTCAGAGGGAGTCACTATTGCCACTTTAGAAAAGCAACTTGAGAATGCGCAAAATTCTATTGACAAGTTGATGTTGTCTCTTCCGTGTAATGACAAGTTGGGTCCCTCTCCTTTAAGGAATAGCACCAATAGGTCCCATCTGATACGCTCCCCATGCTCACCCTTGTCTTCTTATCGTGATGTAAGGGAGCCTGAGCAGGAAAACCAATCTCCTCAGATTGTGAATGCCGTGCACCATGCTCATACACCGACAGAACCATGTAAAGCTACACCGAAGAAAGAAGACTGTAGGGGTAACTCATCAAGGGAAAGTACACCGGGCTCACGGCGTAAAAATTCCGTAAATGTAAAAAGAATGCAGGAGATGTTCAAGAATGCTGCTGAAGAAAACATAAGAAGCATCAGAACTTATGTTACTGAATTGAAAGAAAGGGTTGCAAAGCTTCAGTACCAAAAGCAACTTCTTGTCTGCCAGGTTAGAGACCAATTCCCGTTATTTGGTTACATATAATTGTGATGCTCTTTCTTTACATCTACAATAA
This sequence comes from Papaver bracteatum, assembly GCA_023529315.1. Taxonomy (NCBI): domain Eukaryota; kingdom Viridiplantae; phylum Streptophyta; class Magnoliopsida; order Ranunculales; family Papaveraceae; genus Papaver; species Papaver bracteatum. The sequence goes on from JAJJWX010002805.1 coordinate 63,028, forward strand.
CCACTTCCCGTTACTTATGCTGATATCAGGTATTGGAGCTTGAAGAAAATGAAACTTCGGCCTCTGAATCTGGTTTATCAGCTCAGTCTCCAATGTCATGGAGGCTTGTTTTCGAGGAGCAAAGGGATCAGATTATCATGCTATGGCACCTCTGCCATGTTTCTATAGTGCATCGTACGCAGTTCTACTTGCTATTTAGAGGTGACCCAGATGATCAAATGTATATGGAAGTTGAGCTTCGAAGGTTGACATGGTTGGAGCAGAAGTTGGCAGAGGTAGGCAATGCAAGCCCGGCTCTTTTAGGCGACGAACCAGCCAGCTCTGTATCCTCGAGGTATGTATTTCATTTCTTCATGTTTCTTCGATTAAAGCTACTATTAAAACTTGAACCTGTCTCAACGTCTTAAATGCGTCACTAAGCACTGAACCATCTCTGTGGCTTCGTTTAATAGCTACTAGAAATTACTCTGAGACCTCGTTGGTATACCCTTTTCACCCTTTTTTTTTTGTTTGGTTTGCAGTATCAGAGCACTTAAGCAAGAGAGAGAACAACTTGCAAAGAGGGCGACATCGAGACTAACAGCACAGGAACTCGAAATGCTCTACATTAAATGGGATGTCCCTGCAGGTGGGAAACAGAGGAGGCTGCAGCTAGTCAATAAGCTGTGGACAGACCCACATAACATGCAACACATCAAAGATAGTGCTGAAGTTGTCGCGAAACTTGTTGGATTTTGTGAATCTGGAGAACAGATTACAAAGGAGATGTTTGAGCTCAACTTCGCTTTACCTTCTGATAAGAAACCATGGATGGGATGGAACCTGATCTCAAACTTACTGCAACATCTGTAAAGAAAAAGGTTTTCATTGCCTTTACAAATTCTTTTTGTAGCAATCTCTTGTTGAATGAATGTGTTGTAGAGGTTAGAAAATTGGTGTCATATCATGCCACCCTTTAGCTAACCCTTCTTCTGTGGGGGTCGGCCAACTCAATTTTGTAATACCCAGGAGCGAAGTAAAGATCTTCCTGCTCGTCTTTCTCAGAGGATGATTGAATGACCTGCTTGTGTTTCTCAGAGGATTGAGGTCGTCGTGCAATGCTGAAGTTGGGGTCCCTAGGAGCATGCAGGAGATTGTGCTCGAAGTCCGGAGGAGGATAGATGGCATTGCGGCCGTAGGGGAAGGGGAGTTTGTAATCAACTTGCTTACATCCTATGGAACGGGGATCTGTAGCCCAATTCATCCAATCTGGTTCAGATTGCTCCTCCTTCTCATGAATGGGAATGGGCGGAGTACTCATCCTATGAAAACTCAATAGTTCTTCCTCTTCGCTAATTTCTCTGTCGGGGGTGCCGTTCGCTAGATCTACTGCATATATACCAGTACCAACGATATCTAATTGTTAAAGAGTTGAATGTTTCCATAAACCAGTAGCAATGAAGACAGAGGAGTAAATTTACAAAGGGATACCAAACCTAGCGGGGATACGGCTGGTTCCTATGGGTATCGCATAAAAGTAGTTTTGCCATGTCTGTTTCGACCCTTATTAATAAAAATACAAAAAAGATTAACAAACCGAGACAAAAAAACTCCCCCAAAACCGGGGTGAGGCACAAATATGGCCCCACACACTTTAAAATGGACCCCCTAAAAGTTCCCAGTGGGTGGGGCCCACCAGCCACACTCGCATGTTTGTTTTGGCTCGGTTTTTCTTGCGGTATGTGTAGAACGGCTGATAAAAATATTAGGTAAAGGCGAATCTCAGATAAAATAATACTCCATCCGTTTCAGGAAAATTGTTACTTTCACTTTTTCAATTTGGCCTATTTTTAGGCTAAAATAAAAAAGTGAAAGTAACACTTTTTTCCTGAAACGGAGATAATATATATGTTATAAAAAGTAAGACCCTTATTAATAAAAATATTATTTGTGTGTAGTTGGGACTCGTATGGAGTAAAGTAAGTATTAAAATAAGAAAAAGTAGGAGAAATAATGTTTTAAGATATTATAAAACTACTTAAGGGTGGAGTCTCAACCTCCAGTCTAAACTAGATCGCCGGTTGAGACTACACCGCTCGGTAGGGATTCGATCTGGCCTATGTTTGCCGTTAACCAGACTCCATAGTGGGTGTAAAAATGACAAATTTGAGAGTTTTCCATGCCCATATGAACCGTCCTACCAACCATATATTTGATCCGGATTCACAATTAATATATTAGTTTCATGTTGATATACTCTACTCTTATAACTCCCTAATACAGTGATAAAGCTAATGGGTGATGATACGGATCAAAAAAATAAGAAAATAATTAGGCAAAGAATACTCTACTAAGTCAATAAGTCCAAATATAACCCCTAAGAGCAACTGCAGTGGTGCGAGTAAAACCAAAGACCAAAGAGGAAAAAAAGACCAAAATTTGGGTTTAGTCAGGTGTGTGACGCTACAGGTGGAAGACTAAATTTTGGTGGAGCGTAAACTATACCAACGTCTGGTGTGGGGCGTGAAATATACGTTCGCCTGATGTGGGGCGGAGGGTATACGTTCGCCTGGTGCCGAAAATGTAAAAAAAAAAAATCAAACAAAACATTGGGACGTTGGTATAATCCATGCCCCATATAAACTTCTTAAAAAAATGAGTGGGGCGAGGTATAAACCACGCCCCACAATAAATTAAAATAAAATAAAATGGGACGGGGGTATAAACCACGCCTAGTGTGGGGAGTAGACTTTACGTCCGCCTAGTGTGGGGCGAACAATATATCAACGCTCGACTAAAATTTGGGTATAGTCTTGGTCGCGGACCAAATTTAGTCTGAGATTTAGGTTTAGTCTGGGATTTGATCGATAGTCCATCCCACTACGTCTCGTTCTCAACCCAAATTTTTGGTCTTAGTCGCCCACTGCGGATGCTCTAAAGAACTTTTCCAAGCACTCATTGTCTCCATTGATGCTATCTGCAATCTCCTTACTGAGTACTCGTCTCACTTGTATTCATCAGTTAGTCTCTCTGTTCGTGATCACTATTAGCATTGATATCATTTGCAAGCTTAAAAACAATCATTGGAAAACAACATCTTCTAAAACTACCAACAGAAATTATGATACGATCAAACCAACTTTCCTTCATTCAACTTACAAAGGAAAATTAATACTGCAGTGGTTCATTACGTTTACATCAACACCCACCAAAACAAACAGAATATCTATACTAATTTCCCAGAGAACTTTCACCATTACAACCCTGTTTTTTCCCCAAACTTTCAGAAGATTCACACACCAAAATATCAACATTACTTCCTTGCACCAAAAAATCATATCACCAATACCCAATTTCCAGCTGCGCCCAACAAACTTATCAAACCACAAAAAACCATTACTCCATCCACTGCATCAAACAACAGTGATTCAAATCAAGAATTTCTCCTGAAAACCATCACCCTTGCATACAAACATAAACAAAAAGCTAAACAGCATACTGCAATTACAAATCGAAGAGAAAAGAGAACCAAGAGCAAGAGTTCTACCATCTATAGAAATATTCAGAAGAGTAGGAGTAAGTATCGATATAGTCATTTTGAGAAAAACTTACTTATCATCTTCAAACTTTATTATAAGTATGAGAACTTGACCATCTTTGATACCCCAAAGGAGATTACTAGTAATCATCCTCATCGTAACTCCATTATTCATCCTCCTCATATTGCTCTCTGTAACTGCTACCTGATGGAGCTTGAAAAGTATTTTCACTGTTTGAAGACGAATCATCATCAATGGAGTTCTCCCTGCTGCTTTCATTGTCAGACTCATCTCTGGAAGACAACTCTGTGGAGTATCTCTCATCAGAACTTGGTTCACCTTCTTGCATGGTTCTGACAAAGATCTTCGGATTTTCTCGTTCAAACTCAAACCTCTGACGCAACTTCAAATCGTGATACCTCTCCATTCTCTTCTTCTCTTCAGCATACTCAGAGTCCTCATCACTGGTATTCACTTCCTCCATTGGGTACTCAAAATCCAAACTTGAATCTTCTTGAGAATCACTCTCAGTCGAACTACCATACTTTGGTCCCCTTTGACGCTTTTGGGACCGCTCCTCTTCTTTTCGCTCATCTCTGGCGAAACGATAAACTTTTTAAGCAGCAAATAACCTCTAAGTCTCCTCCTCTTCCCTTCTTCTATTTTCTGTTAGAAAAAACAATGTTTTGTTTTAATCAAAAAATGCATGGACCATGTTTTGATCCCAAGACCTATTGCTCCCTAGATGTTTTTTTCATGTGAATGAATAAAACATTAGTCCCATATAGACTAAAACACTAAGAGTTTTAGACTTAAATAGCATTGGTTTAGCCTTAAGGGCATGGCCCTTTGGGTCTTTAGACCTTTGTGTATGGGGAAAGCCCTAGTCTATGGCAAGGTTGCCTAAACCTTATTGCATTTCTTATTGCCTTTCCCGTTCGCGCGGTGCTTCGCACAGAAGCACGCACGCTCGGCTCGGCTCGGCTCGGCTCGGCGTGGGCGAGGGCGTGGGAGTGGGAGTGGGTGTGGGTGTGGGTTTATCCGACCCTTTCTTTTTACTGAAAATTTCCACTCGTTTCTCCCACACATGTAAAGAATTTTATTCTTTGCCTTCTCGGTTTTGGATATCCGACAGCCTCGAGAAGCTGAAACCGTACTAAAGAGATTTAATTATGAAAATGCTAAACCTGCATCTACTCCTTTTGATCCCACTTGTAAATTGAAAAAGAACAAGGGTAAGGGTATTGATCAACTTGAGTATTCTCGCATTATTGGTAGTCTTATGTATTTGATGAATTGTACAAGACTGATATTGCTTACTCGTGAGTAGATTAAGCAGGTATACTTTCAACCCAGGGCAGGATCACTGGAATGCTCTCTTCAGAGTTTTACGTTACCTGAGAGGGACCTCAAACTATTGCTTAAGTTTTGGGAAGTATCCTGATGTACTGGAAGGGTATTGTGATGCCAACTGATATCAGACTCAGAAGAGTGAAAATCTACTAGTGGGTACATCTTCTTGCTTGGAGGTGCGTCTGTCTCATGGAAGTCTACCAAACAGACATGTATAGCTAAATCCACTATGGAGTCTGAGTTTATAGCCTTGGAAAAAGCTGGAGAGGAAGCTTAATGGATGCGATGTTTCCTGGGAGGAATTCCACTCTGGCCCAAGCCTGTGTCTTCAATCGCCATCCACTGTGACAGTAAAGCTGCTCTTGGTTGCGCAAAGAACAATGTATACAATGGAAAGTCTATACATATACGTAGAAGACATAAGACGGTGAAACAACTACTCTCTACTGGTATTATCTCGATAGACTTTGTAAAATCCAAAGATAATCTTGCAGATCCTTTGACGAAAGGTTTACCGAGAGAGGAAGTTAAATCCACATCGAGGGGGATGGGACTTAAGCTCATAGAATAAATCACCATGAAGGATACTCAACCTTGTGATTGGATTTCCAAGATCAAGGTTCAACGAGACAACTAATTAATGGTGATATTGGTAAAGCACTATCTTTGTCCCTCCCTATGGTGTAATCATGTGATAGTGCAGCCTGCAGATTTACAGGATGATCTTTTGAGATCTTAATGGGTTCCATGGCTTTGATTAAAGCGGGGTGTGGCAGGACACTCTTTATGGACCCACCTTTGTGGATGTTGGAAGTGTGGCCGCTTCCTATGAGAATTTGAGCTGATTCTCTAGAGACATTCATTAAGTCCGGGATTTTAGCCCACGGCCAAAATGGGCACAACCGCAAGAGCTTGGCAGCTGTTTTCTTCGGTTGAGGCATCAAGTGTGGCTTTTATTTCTGAATTGCATTCTTTGTTGGCGGTTCAAGACATTGCGTTCACCGTATCAACAAGCAGTTCAGGTAACCTCTCACTAAGTTAAGGTTCAATCTTTGGGACACCTTAGCCTATTTTGTTTCCTTATGTTTTATCGTGTTTTATCGACATGTTTTATTATTCATGTGGGGGATTGTTAGAAAAAACAATGTTTTGTTTTAATCAAAAAATGCATGGACCATGTTTTGATCCCAAGACCTATTGCTCCCTAGATGTTTTTTTTCATGTGAATGAATAAAATATTAGTCCCATATAGACTAAAACACTAAGAGTTTTAGACTTAAATAGCATTGGTTTAGCCTTAAGGGCATGGCCCTTTGGGTCTTTAGACCTTTGTGTATGGGGAAAGCCCTAGTTTATGGCAAGGTTGCCTAAACCTTATTGCATTTCTTATTGCCTTTCCCGTTCGCGTGGTGCTTCGCACAGAAGCACGCACGCTCGCTCGGCTCGGCTCGGCTCGGCTCGGCGTGGGCGAGGGCGAGGGCGTGGGCGTGGGCGTGGGAGTGGGTGTGGGTGTGGGTGTGGGTTTATCCGACCCTTTCTTTTTACTGAAAATTTCCACTCGTTTCTCCCACACATGTAAAGAATTTTATTCTTTGCCTTCTCGGTTTTGGATATCCGACAGCCTCGAGAAGCATCTTTTTCCACGCGTGTCACACGGTGTTCTTGACACCTATACATACTGTTTTCCTCGAGAAGAATCTCGAAAATTTTGAACGCGTTTGCACTGTTCTTTTAACGCGATTTTTTACCTTACCTTTTGTAACGTTCGAGACGCGTGTTTCATGGATCTTGTCGTGCATTGGATTCGAATTGTTTTCGAACGTTTCAAATATTCTTTTCTTGTGCTATAAATACGAGATAAATTTTTCGTTCTGAACTTGCATCAGAACAAACATTTTTTAGTTCTCTTTCTTCTTCTTCTCTATTGCTTTCAGAAATAATTAAGTTCTTATTTTACGTTTGTTTTATATCACAGAAAAGTTGAGTTCTTCACTAAAACAAGTTGTAGTTTACAGAAACATAATTTTGTAACACTATTTCTTTGTTTACAGAAACAATCATAGTTTACAGAAACATAAATTAGTTTTACATTTCTCTGAAACTGTTTGAGTTTCGACTTGTATTTTGTTTTTTCATTTTTACTGCCAAGTTCTAAGGGTTCTCTCTGTGTATGCTACACATAGAGGAGAACTAACAGTAGTTGTATCCTGGAGGTAATTTGTTAATTGCTATAGCATCTCAGAGGAGTAGCAGGCAATATTACCTTTAGCTCAGCGTATCTAATACGTGCCTCTACTAAGTTTATTGAGTTATTTGTTACTACTATAAGTGTAATCTAAGTATTATTTCCCATTTGCATTCGATTATTGTAATTAATTCCAACAATCTAAAGGTAATAATTGCCTTATTGTAATATTGTAAGTTTGTGATATTGTAATTGCTGTAAGAACATGGGAAAAAATACCGTAGAAAAACCACCAAAGTTTAGTGGTAAGGACTTTAAGAGATGGCAGTCTAAAATGCTATTCTTCCTAAATGACCAAAGGTTAGATGGATATGCTTTAGAAAAACCCTCGAGAAAAGTTCATCGTCGTGGTAATGAAGATAAATTGGACAGGTGGAATAGGAAGAATTATTTGTGCAAGAATCATATTCTTAACTGTCTTGATGACTCCTTGTATGACTTCTATAATGCAAAAGAAGATTTTAATGCTTTTGATTTATGGGAAGCTCTAGAAGAAAAATATCATCTTCAAGTGCTGGAAGTAAGAAGTTCTTGATGGCTAAGTTCTTAGAATACAACATGGTGACTAAAAAGCCTGTGGTAGAACAGTTCGTCGAACTTCAACTCCTCATCAGCGAGATTCTTGCTGAAGGCATGACTTTTGATGAAGCTCTACAAGTATCGGTTGTGATTGAAAATCTTCCACCCTCATGGAGCGAATACAAGAGGAGGCTGCGACACAAGACTCGTGAAATCACCATGGTGGAGCTTGGCAAAAAGATCCAGGTTGAGGAGCTTATGTGCAGCAAGGACAAGAGCATGATGCTGAGCAAAAACATGTCCAACAAAGCTCATGTTTTGGACGATAAATCTGCTTCAAAGAAAACTCTGGAGAATCCAAAAAATGGGTAATAGACGTAACAGACGTCGAAAACCCAGAGGTAACAATTTTAAGCCTAGAGGTGGTGTCACTAAGCACACCATCAAAGGCGACTTTTTTAATTGTGGTAAACCTGGACATATGGCTAAAGATTGTAAGGCCCCTAAAAGGATCAAATATGATCCAAAACATAAAAATAAGGCAAACATAGTAGAGGACTCTGGATATTTCACTGGCATGGTGTCTGAAGTCGACCTTGTCTCTAGTATGACTAATGTGAGAGACTGGTGGCTTGATTCTGGAGCCACCAAGCATGTCTGTAAATTCAGAAATGCTTTCTCCTCATATGCCATAGTAGGAGATGATGAGAAACTGTTCATGGGAAACTCTTCCACCGCGAAAGTGGTGGGGAAAGGCAAGGTCGAACTGAAGCTAACTTCAGGAAAAACTCTCGCATTGAATGACGTATTCTACGTCCCAGACATATGCAAAAATCTTATCTCAGAAACCATCCTGCTAGGAAAAGGTTTTAAAATTGTTGCTGAGTCCAATACTGTTGTGATTTCTAAGCATGGTGAATTCGTAGGAAAAGGTTACGTTACCAATAACATGATTAAGCTTAGTGTATCTGATTTGAAATTGAATGTTAATGCATCTTCTTCTGCTTATGTTTGTGACTTTTCACATGTTTGGCATGATAAACTTGGACATGTTAATCTCAAATCTCTAGAAAGACTTGCTAATTTAGGTTGCATACCAAAAATAAACTTTGATAAAAATCAAAGATGTGAAATCTGTGTTGAATCTAAATATACAAGAAAACCGTTTAATAAAAGGATTGAACGTAAAACAGTTCCTTTGGAACTAATACACTCAGATTTAGGAGATTTGAAATCAACACCTACAAGAGGTGGTAGAAAATGGTACATAACTTTTATAGATGATTACTCACGATACTGTCAGGTTCATCTTCTTAGAAGTAAAGATGAGGCCTTAGAGGCTTTCAAGTTTTATAAACTTGAAGTAGAAAACCAAAAAGGAGTTAAAATTAAAACTCTTAGGTCAGACCGTGGCGGTGAGTATGTGATACCCATAGGTGAGTTTTGTAAACATAATGGAATCATTCATGAAACAACTGCACCATATTCACCAGAATCGAATGGTGTAGCTGAAAGAAAAAATAGAACACTCATAGATATGGTAAATGCTATGTTGACAAGTTCAGGGTTATCTTCGAACTTGTGGGGGGAAGCTATCCTCTCTGCTTGCTATATTTTGAACCGAGTTCCATTTAAAAAATCTGATAAAACTCCTTATGAATTGTGGAATGGTAAACAACCTTCTTATGCATACTTTAAAGTGTGGGGGTGTTTGGCCAAGGTGGCCATTCCTCTTCCCAAGAAAACTAAAATAGGACCTAAAACAGTTGATTGTGTTTTCTTAGGGTATCCTGAGCATACAGTTGCATACAGGTTCATGGTCATCAGTTCTGACCATAATAACATTGGTCAGAACACCATATTGGAATCTAGAGATGCTTTGTTTTATGAACACATATTTCCTTTAAGGTCTGGACCTCGGAAAAGGGTCCATGATGACCTCCCAGATGTTCCATCGACTAGTCAAACTCCAACGTTGGAGTATGAGACTGAACCAAGAAGAAGTAAGATGGTTAGAACTGAAACAAGTTTTGGCCCAGATTTTTTGACTCTTACGGTAGAGTCTGAACCCCAAACCTACAAGGAAGCTATGACTTCTCCAGAAGCTCCTTTATGGGAAGAAGCTTCATTAAATGAATGGGAGTCCATTCAGCAAAACGAAACTTGGGAGCTTGTAGACTTGCCTCCTGGAAGTAAATCCATAGGTTGCAAATGGGTGTTCAAAAGGAAACTTAGAACAGATGGAACTATAGATAAATATAAAGCTAGGTTGGTAGCTAAAGGCTATAGACAACAGGAAGGAATAGATTTCTTTGATACCTATTCACCAGTCTCTAGAATCACCTCGATTAGAATGTTGATTGCTATTGCTTCAATTTATGATTTGCATATACATCAGATGGATGTTAAAACTGCATTTCTATATGGTGAATTGAATGAAGAAATTTATATGGATCAACCTGAAGGCTTTATAGTAAAAGGTTATGAAAACAAAGTATGCAAGTTAAACAAATCTCTTTACGGTTTAAAACAAGCACCTAAACAGTGGCATGAAAAATTTGATCATGTTATGATAATTAATGGCTTCAAGGTTAATGAATCGATAAATGTATTTACATTAAATCTGTGGATGATTCTCATGTTATTGTATGCCTATATGTTGATGATATGCTCATATTAGGCAAGTAACCTTGATATTATTAATACCATTAAAAGCATGCTTAGAGATAATTTTGACATGAAAGACTTAGGCCCTACTGATGTAATCTTAGGGATGAAAATCGGGAAAGATGTCTGATGGATATAGTCTTAGTCAATCTCATTATCTTTGAAACCGTACTAAAGAGATTTAATTATGAAAATCCTAACCCCGCATCTACTCCTTTTGATCCCACTTGTAAATTGAAAAAGAACAAGGGTAAGGGTATTGATCAACTTGAGTATTCTCGCATTATTGGTAGTCTTATGTATTTGATGAATTGTACAAGACCTGATATTGCTTACTCTGTGAGTAGATTAAGAAGGTATACTTTCAACCCAGGGCAGGATCACTGGAATGCTCTCTTCAGAGTTTTACGTTACCTGAGAGGGACCTCAAACTATTGCTTAAGTTTTGGGAAGTATCCTGCTGTACTGGAAGGGTATTGTGATGCCAACTGATATCAGACTCAGAAGAGTGAAAATCTACTAGTGGGTACATCTTCTTGCTTGGAGGTGCGTCTGTCTCATGGAAGTCTACCAAACAGACATGTATAGCTAAATCCACTATGGAGTCTGAGTTTATAGCCTTGGAAAAAGCTGGAGAGGAAGCTGAATGGATGCGATGTTTCCTGGGAGGAATTCCACTCAGCCCAAGCATGTGTCTTCAATCGCCATCCCGTGACAGTAAAGCTGCTCTTGGTTGCGCAAAGAACAATGTATACAACGGAAAGTCTATACATATACGTAGAATACACAAGACGGTGAAACAACTACTCTACTGGTATTATCTCGATAGACTTTGTAAAATCCAAAGATAATCTTGCAGATCCTTTGACGAAAGGTTTACCGAGAGAGGAAGTTAAATCCACATCGAGGGGGATGGGACTTAAGCTCATAGAATAAATCACCATGAAGGATACTCAACCTTGTGATTGGATTTCCAAGATCAAGGTTCAATGATACAACTAATTTATGGTGATATTGGTAAAGCACTATCTTTGTCCCTCCCTATGGTGTAATCATGTGATAGTGCAGCCTGTAGATTTACAGGATGATCTTTTGAGATCTTAATGGGTTCCATGGCTTTGATTAAAGCGGGGTGTGGCAGGACACTCTTTATGGACCCACCTTTGTGGATGTTGGAAGTGTGGCCGCTTCCTATGAGAATTTGAGCTGATTCTCTAGAGACATTCATTAAGTCCGGGATTTTAGCCCACGGCCAAAATGGGCACAACCGCAAGAGCTTGGCAGTTGTTTTCTTCGGTTGAGGCATCAAGTGTGGCTGTTATTTCTGAATTGCATTCTTTGTTGGCGGTTCAAGACATTGCGTTCACCGTATCAACAAGCAGTTCAGGTAACCTCTCACTAAGTTAAGGTTCAATCTTTGGGACACCTTAGCCTATTTTGTTGCCTTATGTTTTATCGTGTTTTATCGACATGTTTTATTATTCATGTGGGGGATTGTTAGAAAAAACAATGTTTTGTTTTAATCAAAAAATGCATGGACCATGTTTTGATCCCAAGACCTATTGCTCCCTAGATGTTTTTTTCATGTGAATGAATAAAACATTAGTCCCATATAGACTAAAACACTAAGAGTTTTAGACTTAAATAGCATTGGTTTAGCCTTAAGGGCATGGCCCTTTGGGTCTTTATACCTTTGTGTATGGGGAAAGCCCTAGTCTATGGCAAGGTTGCCTAAACCTTATTGCATTTCTTATTGCCTTTCCCGTTCGCGTGGTGCTTCGCACAGAAGCACGCACGCTCGCTCGGCTCGGCTCGGCTCGGCGTGCGCGTGGGCGAGGGCGAGGGCGAGGGCGTGGGAGTGGGAGTGGGAGTGGGTGTGGGTGTGGGTGTGGGTGTGGGTTTATCCGACCCTTTCTTTTTACTGAAAATTTCCACTCGTTTCTCCCACACATGTAAAGAATTTTATTCTTTTCCTTCTCGGTTTTGGATATCCGACAGCCTCGAGAAGCATCTTTTTCCACGCGTGTCACACGGTGTTCTTGACACCTATACATACTGTTTTCCTCGAGAAGAATCTCGAAAATTTTGAACGCGTTTGCACTGTTCTTTTAACGCGATTTTTTACCTTACCTTTTGTAACGTTCGAGACGCGTGTTTCACGGATCTTGTCGTGCATTGGATTCGAATTGTTTTCGAACGTTTCAAATATTCTTTTCTTGTGCTATAAATACGAGATAAATTTTTCGTTCTGAACTTGCATCAGAACAAACATTTTTTTGTTCTCTTTCTTCTTCTTCTCTACTGCTTTCAAAAATAATTAAGTTCTTATTTTAAGTTTGTTTTATATCACAGAAAAGTTGAGTTCTTCACTAAAACAAGTTGTAGTTTACAGAAACATAATTTTGTAACACTATTTCTTTGTTTACAGAAACAATCATAGTTTACAGAAACATAAATTAGTTTTACATTTCTCTGAAACTGTTTGAGTTTCGACTTGTATTTTGTTTTTTCATTTCTGCTGCCAAGTTCTAAGGGTTCTCTCTGTGTATGCTACACATAGAGGAGAACTAACAGTAGTTGTATCTTGGAGGTAATTTTTTAATTGCTATAGCATCTCAGAGGAGTAGCAGGCAATATTACCTTTAGCTCAGCGTATCTAATACGTGCCTCTACTAAGTTTATTGAGTTATTTGTTACTACTATCAGTGTAATCTAAGTATTATTTCCCATTTGCATTCGATTATTGTAATTAATTCCAACATTTTCTTCCTCTTCTCTATGACGATCAACAAGATCTTTTGCACGTCTATTTATCTCCTCTTGTACATCATCTATCAATCTTACTAAATCATCCATCTGGAGTAAAAAAGCTTGAACTTTTGCTAATTGGTATTGATCGGAATCAACAGAGGCTGACGGATTTGGGTTGCTTGAACTCGCCATTCCGGGAGAATTTTTGCCTAATTGTTTCTTTTTATGGAAAAACTGCTAATGGTTGTGCTAATCCCATCCAAAAGTTCCCCTTTAAAGGAAAAAACCCTTTCATTAACTGTCATTTATGGCCCTTGGTTATCAGTCTCGTCGCCTGGTTTATCATGCCCCTTCAAAGCCATGCGTACCCTGTTCAACTTCCCCTTCATAATTACACTATAACACCCTATTTTCAACAACTAACCCTCTCATTACCTTTAACTACCCACAAAACCGCTTTCAAGTATTGCATTGGTATGTCATCTAACTCTTACAAAGTTTTTTGGGGTCTAATTAAAATTTCGTGTTTTATGCAGACTAGAAGATGGAAACATCAGTTGAGATGCACCATTGTGGCCCGGGGCATGCCTTGCAGATACATTACTACCAACAATAACAAACCCACCTATCCACTTGAACCACGACAGAACCCTCTAAACCAACTTCAAAATCAAATATTTTCCCTCCACTTCCCTAGCCACTTCCCTCCCCTTCTTTCTACTACCATAATGAAGTTTGTCAACTTTTAGATAAAAGAAAAACCCAATAAATTCCCAAAAACCTCATACAACGTCATGAATTACCATATCAAATTACCTCAGAAAATCCAACAAGGTATTATTAAGTTTGTCTACATTCAAAAACCTATCTACAACGCTCACGTGAATATCTCCAATATGATACTACTCATGAAGCAAGGATATGAAAGTGACACTCCATATGTTAACCTTACCCAAAAAGTACTCTTGGCGGTACAACAATGGCTACTTCACAACAAATATCACCTGACTACTCCTCAGTTTATAGTCAACAATTTTCCCATTCCTTTTTTAAGGTTCAAAGCAAAAAAAAAAAAAATCTCCCTTATCTCTCATTCATTCATATTGTCTCTAACATCTATCATCACAGTACCAACAAGAGATTCTTCTCTCTTTAACTATATTTTATATTAATAATCTGGAATACTAATCCCTATCAACCCATATTCATATATACCACATTCTATTATAATATGGAAATCCCAAGTTCTTCTGAAAGCACACAAAACTTGAACCAAGAAATCCAAACCAGTTTTCATAGACAAAAAGGTTATCCTAGCCGAAGCTGAGAGCAACTGGAAATAGTGCATGGTGGGTTATGCTTGCTGTGAAACCCTGATTCCAACCTCTTCTATTAGATTTTATATCTGCAACAATTGTCCTTTAGCTCAACACCCTTCAGTAACCACCTTTAATGGTCAGAGAAATAAAGTCCTTATCCGTTATCTATCTGAAGAAGACTTCAACAAAATCAATTCACAAAAGCCTTGGTTCGTCTGTGGTTATTTTATGGTGTAAAAGTGGTGCCGGTTGAAGGTTGGCCTGTAGACCATCAACTATTCTTTGATGAAGAAATAATGTGATTTATTCTGTGCAATATTCCAAATGAATTCACAGAATTTGAAGATCGACAATAACTCACTCACAGTATGGGAGAACTTATTGAAGCTCAAAATCCATTTGGAAAATACCCCCTCAAGAAGAATGTCAAAATGTGCATCAGAATCCCAGTGCAGAAAGCATTACCAACATGCATCTCTCTTTTTACAAGTGGTATAAGTGAACCTTTTTTAATAGAATGCAGACACATCATAGTTCTAAGGTATTTCTATAACTCATGTCGTATCCTTGATCTTAAAGATCAAATAGTCTGAAGCTTCTTGCAGTAAGTATACCCTCCCAACGGGATCAAAGTTAATGATGCTGTCCACAGTCAATCAAGTTGAATCCACCCCTACTGCTTTCATTGATACTGTCATGAAACAATTCGAGATTGTGCCCGAAACTCAGATTGAACCACATGCTCTTGAAGAATGCAAAAAAGATAGAACTGAAGCCTCTGACCAAAGAATGGAGAACACAATGCAGAAGAGTTTCTTAAATGCTTTCCAAATGGGTCCCTTTATAAACAGATCGATTACACTCAAGATCTTCGATGTTGGCCCTTTTCAGCAACATCTGACTCAAATGGAGAATGGTCTTCCTTTGGTCCTAAAGCAAGTTACTACTCAAAATTTTACTATTACTTCTTCCATCTCTAGCTCGGAGTCAACCCCTAGTGGTCCGATTCTTACCACTAACTCTTCTAGAAGATTGAAAACTTCTACTATCTCAAATCCCTGTCCAATCATCACTAGAGGAGCTGCTAACTCAGCTGAACAAGAACCTCTATCAAATCTCAAAAGGAAAATTAAACCTAGGGATGAGTTAAGGAAGTGTACTAGAGGAAATTTGGATATTTTGGTGGTTATCCTTGAAGAACACACTTCTACTGAACCGGATTATGCTCAACTGTGTCCCCCAATTACCAAATTGGGGAAATTACCAGCCATTGATCTTTCTACATGTTCCCTCAATTCCCAACCAGTTTTTAACTCTTTTGGAGGCTATAATGTACCTGCTGACAACTCCCTAAGTGACAATGGTGTACGCAATAATTATCATCTCAATGCATCTAGTTCTAACCTCGATTCCACCCAAAGTAATTCTCAAAGCGGTGACAGTACCAGTTCCTCGCTTGGGATGGTTCTGACTCTACCACTCAGGTAAATAATTCTACCCCAACCCCTTTAATTGATACTGTGCACACTACCATAAACCATTTCCCTGTTAATAACATTAACATGATTGCTTGGAATATTCGGGGATTTGGAAAGAAATCTGCCAATAGGGAACTCAGTCTACTTTGTAAGAATGTGAACCATAACATTATTTTTATCTATGAAACCAATAAGAATAAAGATATGGTAGTTAGAAATCTAAGGAACATGGCTTTCCTTGTACTTTTGACATCCCTTGTGTTGGTGGGAGTGGTGGTCTTGCTCTAGCCTGGAAGAAGGAAATTCATCTCAACATAGTTTCATCCAGTATGAGGGGCATCCATGTTACTTCGACCAAAATTATTCATTTTAAGACCTGTCACATTCATTTTATATATGGTAAACCTAATAGTAGTCTTAGACAAGCTTTTTGGGATCAATTTTGTCAACAGACCTCCGTATCTTCAGATGAACCTGTTTCTTTATAGGGGACTTTAATGCTCTCTTAGGAACTGCAGATAAAAATGGTGGTTTAGAAGTGGATGATCCTGATTTTGAAAACCTTAGGAATGTTTGTTCTGTCTTTAATATGCATGATCCTAGTTTTTCAGGGCCTAGCAAGGTTTACTTGGTCTAATATGCAACATGGTTCTGATTTAATTCTTGAAAGATTGGATAGATGTCTTATTGAATTGACAACTAAAGCTCTGTGCCCTAAAATTTGTGTTAATAACCTACATAGGGACTCTTCTAACCACTGCCCCATGCATATAGGATTTAATTATGAGGATACTTGTATGTCTAGACCTTTTCATTTTATGTCAATGTGGATTGAGGATCCTACTTGCAGGGATATCATTGCTAACTCTTGGTCTGTTAATGTGGTGGGTTACCCTGCTTATAAGCTTAAAGCTAAGCTTTTAAGTACTAAGAAAGGTCTAAGAGATTGGAATAAGTCTTCATTTGGTAATATTCAAACTAATATATCTACCATTAGGAAATAATTAACTGATCTTCAACTCCATAATCCTACTGATACTAATAATACTCCTAGACTTAAAGCTAGGCTGGAATACCTGTATAATCTAGAGGAATTATATTGGAAGGATAAATCTAGGGAGTTCTGGATCTTGGAAGGTGACAGAAACTCACCATATTTCCACAGAGTTACTCTCTTTAGGAGAAAAAAAAATGCTATTAGTTGGATTAAGAATTCCCTGAATACTATTCTAACTGATAGAGATAATATTGGAACTTCTTTTATAGATTATTTTAAAAATCTTTACTCCTCCCATCCCCTGCAATTTCAAGATGAAATACTTGTGGATCTTCCAGTTAAATTTTCTGAGGAGGACAATACATCCTTCAATATGCCTCTATCCCCTGAGGAAATTAAGAATGCTATTTTCCAAATGGGAGGGAAAAAGGATCCTGACCCTGATGGATTTACTGGCCTTTTTTATCAAAATCATTGGGATATAGTAGGAGATGATGTTATTTATATGAATCAAACTTGTTTTAGAAAATGCAATATTGCTAAAGTTTTTAATCATGCGTACCAATATAGCTCGTATACCCAAAGTTCCTCTTGCTGAATTGGTTACTCAATACAGACCAATAAACCTTTGTAACTTTATTTACAAAATTCTTTCCAAAACTTTGGCTAATCGATTAAAACCGTTCATGAATAACATAATTTCCCAAACCAAAGTGCCTTTATTCCTAAAAGGATTATTTCTGATAATATTCTGTTAGCTAATGAGGCTATATATGATGTCAATCATAATGACAAAGTTGAAGGCATTGATGCTATTAAACATGATATGTCTAAGGCTTATGATAAGCTTGAATGGTATTTTCTTGAAAAGGTCTTAACTAAAATGGGTCTATCTGACCACTAGGTTAAACTGATAAACCAGTGTGTCTCCACTGTATCATATTCTGTCCTTCTTAATGGTATCCCTACTGGTTTTTTCAAACCTGAAAGATGGATCAGACAGGGAGACCCCCTTTATACCTATCTATACATCATCTGCTCTGAAGCTCTTTCTTCTTATATTGATACTCTTCAGAAAAAAGGCATTTTAGAAGGCATTAAAGTTTGTAAAGATGCCCATGAGATAACTCACCTTTTATTTGTTGATGACTCTCTTTTGTTTTCTAAAGATACCCCCAAAAACTTCCAAGTTATCAAAGACTATCTTCAAAAGTATTGTCTAGCCTCTGATCAAGAAATCAACTTTGAAAAATCTGGCATTTTGTTCAGCAGGAAGATCCCTGAACATATGAAAGCTCTTCTGACTAACATTTTAGATATCCAAAGTAGGTATTTGGGAGAAAAATACCTTGGCACTCCTACAGTGTTCTAAGCCTCAAAGATCCAAACCCATATGGGTATTCTCCAGGCTATTGATGCCAGAATCTCTATCTGGCTTCATAAGATTTTATCCCAAGATACTAGAACAACTCTAGTTAAGCGTATTGGTCAAGCTATTCCTTTATTTCAAATGGGTTTTTTTTCTAATTCCTAAACACCTTTGTAAACAAATGGATTCCCATCTTTGCAAGTTCTGGTGGGGTGAAACTTTAGATCCTAAGGATAAAAAGTTGCACCTCCATGGTTGGGACATTTTATGCACCCCCAAGGATGAAGGAGGTTTCGGGTTCAGAAAAGATGAGCTAAACAATCTAGAAATGCTTTCCAGGAATGCCTGGAGAATTCTTGAAAACCCAAATTGCCTTCTTGTCACTGTTCTTAAGGCTAAATATTTACCCAAAACTGATTTTTTGAATGCTAAGTGTACTGCCAAGTGTTCTTGGACTTGGAAATGCCCGCATGCCATAAAAGAACTTATAAAACCTTTCATTTCTTGGATTGTTGGGGATGGTCAATTCATTGACCCTTGGTATGACAACTGGATCCCTTCCCTGGGTTATGCTACACCTAACCCTCTGGTGCCCCCTGATCCTAGTATTAAAGTTTCTTACTTTATTGATGCTCAGACTAGAAACTGGATGAGTCCAGAAGATTATCATTATTCCCTTAAGCCAGCTTTGCACTCCTGACAGGAGGGCTTGGGACCTTTCAAAGAATGACAAATTTTCCTCAAAATCTGCCTACTTGGGGCTCAGAGGCCTTCCCCTTGTAAAAAAAAATTGGAATTGTATTTGGAAAATTAGAGTTCCCTACAGAATTCAGGTTTTTTTATGGAAAGCAGCCAGAGATGCTCTGCCATCCAGAACCATTCTCCATACTAGAATGCCCATGCACAATGTGGATTTCCCTAGGTGTACTGACCCTCAGGAAACTATGATGCATGCTTTGGTCAATTGTCCCTTTGCTAGTAGAGTCTGGTTCATCTCTGATTTCAACATTAATACTCAATTCTTTCAAAATAAATCTTTTACTGATTGGCTTATCTTCTGGTTAATTGACCCTCAGTCAAAACTTCCTGAGGATGATCAATGTCTCTTTGTGGCTATCTTATGGTCTCTCTGGACTAGTAAAAATAACCACATATTTCAAAATACCGTGGAATTTTTTTACTGTTGTTATAGCCAGAGCCAGAGCCAAAGCCATGCTCTCACTAGGAAGAATATACATTTTTATCCTACTTCCCCTTCTACCTTGAATGTCAGTATTTGTGATACATGAATGTCCCATCTTTTGGTCGATGAGGGCTTCCATCTGGTATGACATTGATCACCGAATCAATGCCACAGACAAATATCTCTGTGTCATATGTGATGAATGCCAGAGTACCTCTTGGTACCTACTGGCCAACTTGGGGATCAAAAAAATTAAACACAGTGGGTCTTGAGTTTAAGTGTGTTGGAAATTTGTCCCAAAGAGGGAAATGAAGTGACCCATGCCATTATTGGACATTTGTCCCAAAAATTAAAATTCAGTCGGTATGCCATTATTGGAAAGCATTAAACAATACTAAGATACAAGAGTAATCAATGAATGGATGAAATCAATTCATTGATTTGACAAGATCTTGGGATGAAAACTCACTTTCACCCCTAGTTAGTAAGTTCGCGAATTTTACCGTTTTATTCGCGTATGTTTGCAACTCCGAACCCAAGTCGCGTATTATGTGGTATTCCCGGATTATTCGCAAATCGTTCACGAATTTTACGTATCCCAAATCCCGAATAATATGCCCGCTTAATTCGCCATAAATTCTTTAGTTTTTACGTTTTTAAAGGCCCCACTTTTTGGGGTTTACTGCCTCCCGGGCATACACGACCCAATATTAGAGTTGTTGTAATTTTTATGAAATAAAAATGACTGAATTTTTTTGAAGGTGAAGGCGAGAGATCTCAAACTCACTGACCAAGCATCTAAACCACTATACCACGTCCTCTTGGATGACTAATGTTGTATATATTATTAATATCATCATATTAATTTTATTTTTAACTCACACATATGCATAAAAATTGGTCTATGACCTTATAAATATAAATTATTTAGTATATATAGATACCGAATTTTCAGAGCCGAACTCACATTTATAAATCGAATTATACACGTACGTATGCCGTTTCGAATTACTGACGAATCACGTCCCGTTGACCGAATCTGAATTTTACAAAACCGTATAATACTCGTACGTTTGCCGTTCCGTACATTTTCCGAATTCCGAATTGCTAACTAGGATTTCACCTATTTTGTTAGATCTTTTAAATTCTCATGGATAACAATTTGATTTGTAACGTACGTCAGGACAGTTGTCCTGGTTTATCTACTAAAAAAGAAAAGAATGGATGAAATAAAAAGATACAAGAGACCGGACTTGGGAGAAGATGCAAGTATAAATATCCAGATATTGCTAGCTTGAGTTCTCAATACAGCAAATTATGTACATGATGGATCATATGTACTATATTGGTGCATGTTGTATAGCTTTGTGCATAGTCATATTAACACATTATTTGTATAGATGGAGTAACCCAAAATGTAATGGAAAATTACCACCCGGTTCTATGGGATTCCCTCTCATCGGAGAGACCATTCAGCTGTTCATCCCCGGCAACTCGTTAAATATGCCACGCTTCGTCAATAAGAGAATTGCCAGGTATTTTTTATATTTTTTTTTAGGAGTTGATATAAATTTCTAACCATTAACAACTAAATATTTCACCAGATACGGAACGTTGTTTCGGACTAGCTTGGCCGGTCATCCAGTGGTAATATCGACTGATCCAGAATTCAACTATTTCATCTTGCAACAAGAAAGGAAGTTAGTAGAGTTGTGGTACATGGATTCGTTCACTACTATTTTAGGGGGAACTGTTAATGCAATAACAACTAGTAGTTACATTCACAAGTACATCAGAAACATAATTCTAGATTACCTCGGAACAGAAGCTTTGAAAAATCAGCTTCTCGCAAAAATTGAAGTCATGGCAAACCAAGGCCTACAGTCTTGGTCTACTCAATCGTCTGTTGAGCTCAAAACATCCATTGCAACTGTAAGAACACATTACTGATTTCCTGTGCATGTGTAAACTGTTTACTAATTACTATACATAACATCTTAATATATATTTTTGGTGCAGATGATATTCGAATTAACGTCAATGGAGTTATATGGTTATGATTCTTCCAAATCATCCAAGTTCTTAAGTAAGATGTTCGCAGACTTCTTTTCAGGTCTTATGACCTTTCCCCTAAACATTCCTGGCACTGCTTTCTACCGATGCATGAAGGTAATAATCTCTTCATCAATGGAATTCATCAACAAGTTTTCACTAGCTAGCTTAAACTGATGATTTTTAATATTTATAACTATGCATGGTTTATTTATAGAACCAAAAAGAAGCCGTAAAGCTGATGAAGGATATTTTTGACGAAAGAATCAATTCACCCGAAAAGCGCCGGGGCGATTTTCTTGATCAACTCATAGATGACATGAAAAAGGAGGAGTTCTTGACAGAGGAATTTGTGGTTAAAATTATGTTTGCGCTTCAACTTGCCAGTTTTGTATCCATTTCTGCGAACCTTACGAGGACAGTAAGGTTAATGACAGAAAATCCTTTAGTGATTAAGGAAGCAAAGGTCAGTACTGCTATAAATTCTTTCTACCCGGCCATCCATTATGCAAAGTTACGTCCACCACGCACTGAGTTCATGCTTAAAATACTAGATGTATTCAACGATTTCCCTTGTTGTTTTGTTTTTTTTAGGAAGAGAATGAAGCAATTTGTAGAAGAAAGGAAAGTGTGGATGCTTCACTCACATGGAATGATTATAAATCAATGACTTTTACTTCTCAGGTATGCAATCTACATACAAGAGTATGTAACAAAACATAAGCGGTGCCAAATATAGGCAAGTTGCACTTTCATGTCAACCGGCTCTCATAACCTATCGATAGATAACTAACTTTTTTCTATCATTTAGCGTTTGCCCTCTGTACAGTAGGATTTGTTTTTTATTTCTTGCCATCTCTTAACTTTAATCTTTGCTCTGCCACAGTAACAAAGGCAAATATTTAGAAATGAGGCACAACTTTAATATCCGGCTAAGGAAAGTTATAAAAATCCAATTTTCGCAGGTACTCAATGAAACATTTAGGATGGCCAACATTGCCCCAGGAATTCTAAGGAGGGTGATCAAAGATATCCATATTAACGGTACATTAATACTAATTTATAACTAAAGAAAATCTGAATCGATGATCTCTAAAATGATATAGTCCATTCATTGTAATAATAATATTGTCCTTAACAGGATATGTAATCCCAAAAGGATGGACACTTATGGTTGTTGCCACAGCTATTCACATGAACCCAAAAAAGTTTGACGAACCTCATATCTTTAATCCATGGAGATGGAATGTAAGTTGCTGTATGTTAATGTCTATTTTAGATTTTTGTTGTTTGTTGATACTATTTTTTTTTTTTTTTTTTTTGGGTCCATTTCAAGAACATTGGGCCAAATGTATCAGCAAAAGATTTTGTGCCATTTGGTGGTGGGATGAGGAGTTGTGTGGGAGCTGAGTTCACCAAGGCGTTGATGTCTGTGTTTTTGCATGTCTTGGTCACAAAGTTCAGGTAAGTAATTGCAATGGACATGGTTTTCAGATGTCGAAACTCATTTACATCCTAATTTATTGAAAATCCTAACTGATTTTTGTTTATTTTTGATCAGTTTGACGAAAGTAGAAGGAGATACACCACCGGGAGAAGGTTTTCACGTTAAAATTACAGCTAATTAGGTCGTCAAGACTCAAGCCACCCACGGTGTACATTAGGTTTTTAGTTATGGTGCATAATACTCAGCTGAACTGATGCGGTGAAGGTTAAGAAGGTTGTGGTGTATGATAATTAAGCAGTATTGGCACATGTGTGCAGTGTGCATGTGGTTTACTTTTCGCATACTACACAAAAGTATGTACATCATAATATCATATTAGCTGGGCATGCTTATTTACGGAGGCTGCGTCTTCTTACAATGATGCAATAGCTGCTGCACTGTAACTGGCACTTGCTACTTTGGGCTGATGATTTCACTGTAAGGGTGGGTCTCCCAACTACTGTTAAAAAAGGGGTTTCCTTTGAAAATAATAGATCCACAAAATCTTGTGGTAGATCACACGTAGCTTTGATTTGCACATTTTCTGTATTGCATGTGGATAAGATCAATGATAATGATAATGACAATGACAATGACAACCACGGCTGCCACACACAATCATGCACTAAAAACAATTACGGCATCAATAATATCTACTGCATTTGTGTAAAGAGCTTGTAGTTGCGAAAGATCTCACAATCACACCCTTAATAGAATCTATGAAACAATCTAAGAAATCATATCGATACTCAAAAACTCTTATTAAAATCTTAGAACAAGTAAAAAAATACGAATAAATCCTAATTTGGGGAGCAAATAACTTTCTCTCCTAAAATTCTTCCCAAAGCTCACCCAAAAAGATATTTCTCTTTACAAAGGCGCTCTCCTTCTTATATAGGAGTTTACATAGTGGAGGACAGCTAATAAAGCCCCTAATTTTGGATCTGACGTGCGTCAATATCGCACAGGAGTTTATCATTGTTGCGCGATTTCTTTACTGTCGCATAGATCTTCACACCTTTCTCGTGATCTGGTTCGTCATCGTGGATATAACGTATGCGGTCGTGTTCGCTTAATGCTTACAGAGTTACTTCGCACATAAAACGAGTGTGCGGTATTTTGTACCCACATTTTGCCTCTTCTCATATCGTTCTTTTGGCAGAGAGGGTGGTATGAGAAATTCCAATTTGTTATTCTGCCGCACCCGTTCGTCTCTTCACATTCTTCTCAACCGACATGTTTCTGTAATTTGGGCTTAACCGTCTACACGTATTTACTCTTTCCCCTTTTAACCGGCACGTCTTGAGTTAACCGGTTATTTCCTTTCCCTATTTAATAACTGGAGTGAGGAGAGATAACCTTTTCCTTTCTTTATTCAACCTTTACCTTCTCTGCAACTATTCAATCTTCTCTTCTCTGCAATTATTCGATCTTCATATTTTCGAGGTTTTCGTTCTTTCTTCATACAGATTTACCATGTGATGTTCTTCTCTAAGCTTTATGGATTCTCATTCGAGGTTAGTATATTCTGCTTTCGATACTATTTTGTTTTTCTTTATCTTCATCTTCTCTGCTTTCCATCGAATTTTCACTTTGCTATTGTTGATTTGTTTATGTGTTGTTACTATTCTGCTACTGCTCTCCATATTCCCATACTGTTTTTTTTTTTTTTTTTTTTTTTTTTTGCAGGAAAAATATCTTCTTCTGGTAATACTCATTTTACAGTTCCAAATCCTAAATCTTCTTCGAGTTTCAAAGATAATGAGTCTCGCAAGAGGAAGCCTTCGCATAATAAAGCAGTAAGAAATACTATTTTTTTCTTTAAAACAATGTTATTGCCTCTGTTTCTTATCTGCTTTGTTCTTTGTAGGATACTGACACTAGTACAAAAAGTCGCATATGCCACACTTAAATAGTGTGTCCATAGGCCTTTAGCCATGGATTTTTTTCACTCTAAAACCGTTATGGTAGGAGGCATAACAATAGGGTACCTTTATGGCCACATAAACTTTGAGTGGCTATTTAACATGATTTTCCATAGCCATATCCTACAACCGTGTCTATATGGTGCCCACTCATTTTTGTACTATAAGTATATATGGTGGCCAGTTTATAACATATAGCTACATTGAATCTATAGCATGGCCAATCTATGACTTATAGTTATACTAAATTTATAGCACCGTGGCCATCCCTCCTTTTAACAGACACACAGAAAATATTTGAACATGGCTAATTCTTGAGCTATAGTACTATGATTCTGTAGCTGGAATCGAATTTCCAAAAATATTTCCAAAAAAAAAACTATTTTGAAAAAAAAATTATAGATGGAATCGAATTTCCAAAAATATTTCACATTCATAATTTCATATTAACGTGCCAGTATAACACATTTACATTCATTCAAGACCTGCCACTCAAATTGTATTACCTAGCTAACTTCAAATCACCTTGAATGAAAGTGCGTTGGGCAACGAAAGAAAAGAAAATGATAGCATTAGGACCACTACATCAATTGTTTCCACCCATAGACAACAACCACACCATTTTAGTCGAACACCAAACTTCATTGTTATAAACAATAATCACCTCAAGACCCAAAAACAGATCCACTCCAGCCATTGACTTTCACCATCTTTTCCTCCATGTACACACAATAATCACCTTAAGACCCAAGAACAGATCCACTCCAGCCATTGAGTTTCACCATCTCTTCCTCCATGTAAACGCGGCCATGGCAGCAACAACATCTACTCTACTTCCATCGACTGCAACCGTGACCCCATCTATGTCTCCGGACTCCCTGAGTTCTCCAACTAAAACAAAATAGAAAATGTAATTAGATTACAGGGTAAACTACGGAACAACACGACCAGCAATTAGCCTATATATCCAGATATGTTGAGGTCTCAATAGCATAATACAATAAAAGTTATCTATGATATAACTGTAATCAAATGGTGTTTAATGCATCATTGCATCTTATCTATCTCGTTTCTTCTTACTTATAAAATTCATGCGGCATTATTCCCAGGTTACATCCTTGAATGCAACTAAATCCTGTCCCCAAATTACAATTATCTCACAACGATTAACAAAAATTTACTTACCAATTTTAACGAAAACTGGGAACACCTACATAAATCCTGTTCCCAAACTACGATTATCTCACTTAAAAACGATTAACACAAATTTACTTATATATTGAAGAGATAGATTAACAACTCAAACTTCAAGTCTTTAAAGTAATGCATACACAGAAACTAATAATCGGTGCAATAATTTTGATATGAAGAGACCATATAAGTTTCAAACACACGACTGACCCTATTACTTCTCCAGGACGACTACTTAACACATCGTTCTTTTTCTTCTTGACCTAACCCAAGTGACTTTTGGGCATTGGAAATGCCTTCAGAATCTGCAAGAGCAAACAAAACTAAGTGAGCGTCACCATTGAATGAAGAATAGAAGTAGGAATACATTTGGATCATACATATTTTACAAACAACATTACTGCGAAAAAGTGAATATCAGTTCTTATGAAATTCAAACAATGGAATCCCATCAAAGTAGTAGGATAATCCACGACCAAAGATTTATCACCATTAACATTGTTATCCAAATGTTGCACCTGATCATGGTTGGGTGCACTTGCTTCAAACAGATCACTGTCATCGGCCCAATCCTCCTCCCTGATGTAAGGGAGCCTGAGCAGGAAAACCAATCTCCTCAGATTGTGAATGCCGTGCACCATGCTCATACACCGACAGAACCATGTAAAGCTACACCGAAGAAAGAAGACTGTAGGGGTAACTCATCAAGGGAAAGTACACCGGGCTCACGGCGTAAAAATTCCGTAAATGTAAAAAGAATGCAGGAGATGTTCAAGAATGCTGCTGAAGAAAACATAAGAAGCATCAGAACTTATGTTACTGAATTGAAAGAAAGGGTTGCAAAGCTTCAGTACCAAAAGCAACTTCTTGTCTGCCAGGTTAGAGACCAATTCCCGTTATTTGGTTACATATAATTGTGATGCTCTTTCTTTACCTCTACAATAACCACTTCCCGTTACTTATGCTGATATCAGGTATTGGAGCTTGAAGAAAATGAAACTTCGGCCTCTGAATCTGGTTTATCAGCTCAGTCTCCAATGTCATGGAGGCTTGTTTTCGAGGAGCAAAGGGATCAGATTATCATGCTATGGCACCTCTGCCATGTTTCTATAGTGCATCGTACGCAGTTCTACTTGCTATTTAGAGGTGACCCAGATGATCAAATGTATATGGAAGTTGAGCTTCGAAGGTTGACATGGTTGGAGCAGAAGTTGGCAGAGGTAGGCAATGCAAGCCCGGCTCTTTTAGGCGACGAACCGGCCAGCTCTGTATCCTCGAGGTATGTATTTCATTTCTTCATGTTTCTTCGATTAAAGCTACTATTAAAACTTGAACCTGTCTCAACGTCTTAAATGCGTCACTAAGCACTGAACCATCTCTGTGGCTTCGTTTAATAGCTACTAGAAATTACTCTGAGACCTCGTTGGTATACCCTTTTCACCCTTTTTTTTGTTTGGTTTGCAGTATCAGAGCACTTAAGCAAGAGAGAGAACAACTTGCAAAGAGGGCGACATCGAGACTAACAGCACAGGAACTCGAAATGCTCTACATTAAATGGGATGTCCCTGCAGGTGGGAAACAGAGGAGGCTGCAGCTAGTCAATAAGCTGTGGACAGACCCACATAACATGCAACACATCAAAGATAGTGCTGAAGTTGTCGCGAAACTTGTTGGATTTTGTGAATCTGGAGAACAGATTACAAAGGAGATGTTTGAGCTCAACTTCGCTTTACCTTCTGATAAGAAACCATGGATGGGATGGAACCTGATCTCAAATTTACTGCAACATCTGTAAAGAAAAAGGTTTTCATTGCCTTTACAAATTCTTTTTGTAGCAATCTCTTGTTGAATGAATGTGTTGTAGAGGTTAGAAAATTGGTGTCATATCATGCCACCCTTTAGCTAACCCTTCTTCTGTGGGGGTAGGAAAAGACTCGGCCAACTCAATTTTGTAATACCCAGGAGCGAAGTAAAGATCTTCCTGCTCGTCTTTCTCAGAGGATGATTGAATGACCTGCTTGTGTTTCTCAGAGGATTGAGGTCGTCGTGCAATGCTGAAGTTGGGGTCCCTAGGAGCATGCAGGAGATTGTGCTCGAAGTCCGGAGGAGGATAGATGGCATTGCGGCCGTAGGGGAAGGGGAGTTTGTAATCAACTTGCTTACATCCTATGGAACGGGGATCTGTAGCCCAATTCATCCAATCTGGTTCAGATTGCTCCTCCTTCTCATGAATGGGAATGGGCGGAGTACTCATCCTATGAAAACTCAATAGTTCTTCCTCTTCGCTAATTTCTCTGTCGGGGGTGCCGTTCGCTAGATCTACTGCATATATACCAGTACCAACGATATCTAATTGTTAAAGAATTGAATGTTTCCATAAACCAGTAGCAATGAAGACAGAGTAAATTTACAAAGGGATACCAAACCTAGCGGGGATACGGCTGGTTCCTATGGGTATCGCATAAAAGTAGTTTTGCCATGTCTGTTTCGACCCTTGTTAATAAAAATACAAAAAAGATTAACAAACCGAGACAAAAAAAACTCCCCCAAAACCGGGGTGAGGCACAAATATGGCCCCCACACACTTTAAAACGGACCCCCTAAAAGTTCCCAGTGGGCGGGGCCCACCAGTTACACTCGCATGTTTGTTTTGGCTCGGTTTTTCTTGCGGTATGTGTAGAACGGCTGATAAAAATATTAGGTAAAGGCGAATCTCAGATAAAATAATACTCCATCCGTTTCAGGAAAATTGTTACTTTCACTTTTTCAATTTGGCCTATTTTTAGGCTAAAATAAAAAAGTGAAAGTAACACTTTTTCCGAAACGGAGATAATATATATGTTATAAAAAGTAAGACCCTTATTAATAAAAATATTATTTGTGTGTAGTTGGGACTCGTATGGAGTAAAGTAAGTATTAAAATAAGAAAAAGTAGGAGAAATAATGTTTTAAGATATTATAAAACTACTTAAGGGTGGAGTCTCAACCTCCAGCAGTCTAAACTAGATCGCCCGGTTGAGACTACACCGCTCGGTAGGGATTCGATCTGGCCTATGTTTGCCAGTTAACCAGCTCCATAGTGGGTGTAAAAATGACAAATTTGAGAGTTTTCCATGCCCATATGAACCGTCCTACCAACCATATATTTGATCCGGATTCACAATTAATATATTAGTTTCATGTTGATATACTCTACTCTTATAACTCCCTAATACAGTGATAAAGCTAATGGGTGATGATACGGATCAAAAAAATAAGAAAATAATTAGGCAAAGAATACTCTACTAAGTCAATAAGTCCAAATATAACCCCTAAGAGCAACTGCAGTGGTGCGAGTAAAACCAAAGACCAAAGAGGAAAAAAAGACCAAAATTTGGGTTTAGTCTGGTGTGTGACGCTACGGGTGGAAGACTAAATTTTGGTGGAGCGTAAACTATACCAACGCCTGGTGTGGGGCGTGAAATATACGTTCGCCTGATGTGGGGCGGAGGGTATACGTTCGCCTGGTGCCGAAAATGTAAAAAAAAACAAAAAAACAAAACAAAACATTGGGACGTTGGTATAATCCACGCCCCATATAAACTTCTTAAAAAAATGAGTGGGGCGGAGGTATAAACCACGCCCCACAATAAATTAAAATAAAATGGGACGGGGGTATAAACCACGCCTAGTGTGGGGAGTAGACTTTACGTCCACCTGGTGTGGGGCGAACACTATATCAACGCCTAGTGTGGGGCGAACACTATATCAACGTTCGACTAAAATTTGGGTATAGTCTTGGTCGCAGACCAAATTTAGTCTAGGATTTAGGTTTAGTCTGAGATTTGATCGATAGTCCATCCCACTACGTCTCGTTCTCAACCCAAATTTTTGGTCTTAGTCTCCCACTGTGAATGCTCTAAAGAACTTTTCCAAGAACTCATTTTCTCCATTGATGCTATCTGCAATCTCCTTACTAAGTACTCATCTCACTTGTATTCATCAGTTAGTCTCTCTGTTCATGATCGATCACTATTAGCATTGATATCATTTGCAAGCTTAAAAACAATTATTGGAAAACAACATCTTCTAAAACTACCAACAAAAATTATGATACGATCAAACCAACTTGCCTTCATTCAACTTACAAAGGAAAATTAATACTGCAGTGGTTCATTACGTTTACATCAACACCCACCAAAAGAAACAGAATATCTATACTAATTTCCCAGAGAACTTTCACCATTACAACCTTGTTTTTTCCCCAAACTTCCAAAAGATTCACACACCAAAATATCAACATTACTTCCTTGCACCAAAAAATCATATCACCAATACCCAATTTCCAGCTGCGCCCAACAAACTTATCAAACCACAAAAAATCATTACTCCATCCACTGCATCGAACAACAATGACTCAAATCAAGAATTTCTCCAGAAAACCATCACCCTTGCATACCAACATAAACAAAAATCTAAACAGCATACTACTATTACAAATCGAAGAGAAAAGAGAACCAAGAGCAAGAGTTCTACCATCTATAGAAAAATTCAGAAAAGTAGGTGTAAGTATCGATATAGTCATTTTGAGAAAAACTTACTTATCATCTTCAAACTTTATTCTGAGTATGAGAATTTGACCATCTTCGATACCCCAAAGGAGATTAATTACTAGTAATCATCCTCATCGTAACTCCATTCTTTATCCTCCTCATATTGGTCGCTGTAAATGCTACCTGATGGAGCATGGAAAGTATCTTCACTGTTTGAAGACGAATCATCATCAATGGAGTTCTCCCTACTGCTTTTATTGTCAGACTCATATCTAGCATACACCTCTGTGGAGTATCTCTCATCAGAACTTGGTTCACCTTCTTGCATGGTTCTGACAAAGATCTTCGGATTTGCTCGTTCAAACTCAAATCGCTGACGCAACTTCAAATCGTGATACCTCTCCATTCTCTTATTCTCTTCAGCATACTCAGATTCCTCATCACTGGTATTCACCTCCTCCATTGGGTACTCAAAATCCAAACTTGAATCTTCTTGAGAATCACTCTCAGTCGAACTACTATACTTTGGTCCCCTTTGACGCTTTTGAGACCGCTCCTCTTCTTTTCGCTCATCTCTGGAGAAACGATTAACTTTTTAAGCAGCAAATAACCTCTAAGTATCCTCCTCTTCCCGTCTTCTCTTTTCTTCCTCTTCTCTATGACGATCAACAAGCTCTTTTGCACGTCTATTTATCTCCCCTTGCACATCATCTATCAATCTTACTAAATCATCCATCTGGAGTAAAAAAGCTTGAACTTTTGCTAATTGGTATTGATCGGAATCAACAGAGGCTGACGGATTTGGGTTGCTTGAACTCGCCATTCCGGGAATTTTTTTGCCTAATTGTTTCTTTTTATGGAAAAACTACTAATGGTTGTGCTAATCCCATCCAAAAGTTCCCCTTTAAAGGAAAAAACCCTTTCATTAACTGTCATTTATGTCCCTTGGTTATCAGTCTCGTCGCCTGGTTTATCATGCCCCTTCAAATCCATGAGTACCCTGTTCAACTTCCCCTTCATAATTACACTATAACACCCTATTTTCAACAACTAACCCTCTCATTACCTTTAACTACCCACAAAACCGCTTTCAAGTATTGCATTGGTATGTCATCTAACGCTTACAAAGTATTTTGGGGTCTAATTAAAATT
This sequence comes from Papaver bracteatum, assembly GCA_023529315.1. Lineage (NCBI taxonomy): Eukaryota > Viridiplantae > Streptophyta > Magnoliopsida > Ranunculales > Papaveraceae > Papaver > Papaver bracteatum. The sequence goes on from JAJJWX010002805.1 coordinate 94,765, forward strand.
TCGTGTTTTATGCAGACTAGAAGATGGCAGCATCAGTTGAGATGCACCATTGTGGCCCGGGGCATTCCTTGCAGATACATTACTACCAACAATACCAAACCCACCTATCCACTTGAACCACGACAGAACCCTCTAAACCAACTTCAAAATCAAATATTTTCCCTCCACTTCCCTAGCCACTTCCATCCCCTTCTTTCTACTACCATAATGAAGTTTGTCAACTTTTAGATAAAAGAAAAACCCAATAAATTCCCAACAACCTCATACAACGTCATGCATTACCATAGCAAATTACCTCAGAAAATCCAACAAGGTATTATTAAGTTTGTCTACATTCAAAACCCTGTCTACAATGCTCACGTGAATATCTCCCATATGATACTACTCATGAAGCAAGGATATGAAAATGACACTCCATATGTTAACCTTACCCCAAAAGTACTCTTGGCGGTACAACAATGGATACTTCACAACAAATATCACCTGACTACTCCTCAGTTTATAGTCAACAATTTTCCCATTCCTTTTTTAAGGTTCAAAGAAAAAAACAAATAAATCTCTCTTATCTCTCCTTCATTCATATTGTCTCTAACATCTATCATCACAGTACCAACAAGAGATTCTTCTCTCTTCAACTATATTTTATATTAATAATCTGGAATACTAATCCCTATCAACCCATATTCATATATACCACATTCTATTATAATATGGAAATCCCAAGTTCTTCTGAAAGCACACAAAACTTGAAACATGAAATCCAAACCAGTTTTCATAGACAAAAAATTTGTCCTAGCCGAAGCTGAGAGCAACTGGAAATGGTGCATGGTGGGTTATGCTTGCTGTGAAACCCTGATTCCAAACTCTTCTATTAGATTTTATATCTGCAACAATTGGCCTTTAGCTCAACACCTTTCAGTAACCACCTTTAATGGTCAGAGAAATAAAGTCCTTATCCGTTATCTATCGAAGACTTCAACAGAATCAATTCACAAAAGCCTTGGTTCGTCTGTGGTTATTTTATGGTGTAAAAGTGGTATCGGTTGAAGGTTGGCCTGTAAACCATCAACTATTCTTTGATGAAGAAATAATGTGATTTATTCTGTGCAATATTCCAAATGAATGCACAGAATTTGAAGATCTACAAAAACTCACTCACAGTATGGGAGAACTTATTGAAGCTCAAAACCCATTTGGAAAATATCCCCTCAAGAAGAATGTCAAAATGTGCATCAGAATCCCAGTGCAGAAAGCATTACCAACATGCATCTCTCTTTTTACAAGTGGTAGAAGTGAACCTTTTTTTAATAGAATGAAGACACATCATAGTTCTAAGGTATTTCTGTACCTCCTGTCGTATCCTTGATCATAAAGATCAAAATTTCCCTGCTTGGAAGTTAAAAAAGTCAAAGATCAAATAGTCTGAAGCTTCTGGCAGTAAGTATACCCTCCCGACGGTATCAAAGTTAATGATGCTATCCACAGTCAATCAAGTTGAATCCACCCCTACTGCTTTCATTGATACTGTCATGAAACAATTCGAGATTGTGCCCGAAACTCAGATTGAACCACCTGATCTTGAAGAATGCAACAAAGATAGAACTGAAGCTTCTGACCAAAGAATGGAGAACACAATGCAGAAGAGTTTCTTAAATGCTTTCCAAATGGGTCCCTTTATAAACTTATCGATTACACTCAAGATCTTCGATGTAGGCCCTGTTCATCAACATCTGACTCAAATGGAGAATGGTCTGCCTTTGGTCCTAAAGCAAGTTACTACTCAAAATGTTACTATTACTTCTTCCATCTCTGGCTCGGAGTCAACCCCTAGTGGTATGATTCGTACCAATAACTCTTCTAGAAGATTCAAAACTTCTACTATCTAAAATCCCAGTCCAATCATCACTAGAGGAGATGCTAACTCAGCTGAACAAGAACCTTTATACAATCTCAAAAGGAAAATTAAACCTAGGGCTGAGTTAAGGAAGTGAACTAGAGGAAATTTGGCTAGTTTGGTGGTTATCCTTGAAGAACACACTTCTACTGAACCGGATTATGCTCAACTGTGTCCCCCAATTACCAAATTTGGGAAATTACCAACCATTGATTTTTCTACATGTTCCCTCAATTCCCAACCAGTTTTCAACTCTTTTGGAAGCTATAATGTACCTGCTGACAACTCCCTAAGTGACAATGGTGTCCGCAATAATTATCATCTCAATGCTGCTAGTTCTAATCTCGATTCCACCCAAAGTAATTCTCAAAGCGGTGACAGTACCAGTGCATCGCTTGGGGATGGTTCTGACTCTACCACTCAGGTAAATCATTCTACCCCAACCCCTTTAATTGATACTGTGTACACTACCATAAACCATTTACCTGTTAATAACATTAACATGATTGCTTGGAATATTCGGGGATTTGGAAAGAAATCTTCCAATAGGGAACTCAGTCTACTTTGTAGGAATGTGAACCATGATATTATTTTTATCTATGAGACCAAGAAGAATAAAGATATGGTAGTTAGAAATCTAAGGAATATGGCTTTCCTTGTACTTTTGACATCCCTTGTGTTGGTAGGAGTGGTGGTCTTGCTCTATCCTGGAAGAAGGAAATTCATCTCAACATAGTTTCATCCAGTATGAGGGGCATCCATGTTACTTCCACCAACATTATTCATTTTAAGACCTGTCACATTCATTTTATATATGGTAAACCTAATAGTAGTCTTAAACAAGCTTTTTGGGATCAATTTTGTCAACAGACCTCCGTCTCTTCAGATGAACCTGTTTCTTTATAGGGGACTTTAATGCTCTCTTAGGAACTGAAGATAAAAATGGTGGTTTAGAAGTGGATGATCCTAATTTTGAAAACCTTAGGAATGTTTGTTCTGTCTTTAATATGCATGATCCTAGTTTTTCAGGGCCTAGGTTTACTTGGTCTAATATGCAACATGGTTCTGATTTAATTCTTGAAAGATTGGATAGATGTCTTATTGACTTGACAACTAAAGCTTTGTGCCCTAAACTTTGTGTTAATAACCTACCTAGGGACTCTTCTAACCACTGCCCCATGCATATAGTATTTAATTATGAGGATACTTGTATGCCTAAACCTTTTGATTTTATGTCAATGTGGATTGAGGATCCTACTTGCAGGGATATCATTGCTAACTCTTGGTCTGTTAGTGTGGTGGGTTACCCTACTTATAAGCTTAAAGATAAGCTTTTAAGTACTAAGAAAGGTCTAAGAGATTGGAATAAGTCTTCCTTTGGTAATATTCAAACCAATATATCTACCATTAGGAAAGAATTAACTGATCTTCAACTCCATAATTCTACTGATACTAATAATACCCTAAACTTAAAGCTAGGCTGGAATACCTGTATAATCTAGAGGAATTATATTGAAAGGATAAATCTAGGGAGGTATGGCTCTTGGAAGGTGACAGAAACTCACCATATTTCCACTAAGTTACTCTCTTTAGGAGAAAAAAAAATGCTATTAGCTGGATTAAGAATTCCCTGAATACTATTCTAACCGATAGAGATAATATTGGAACTTCTTTTATAGATTATTTTAAAAATCTTTACTCCTCCAATCCCCTGCAATTTCAAGATGAAATACTTGTGGATCTTCCAGTTAAATTTTCTGAGGAGGACAATACATCCTTAAATATGCCTCTAACCCGTGAGGAAATTAAGAATGCTATTTTCCAAATGGGAGGGAAAAAGGCTCCTGACCCTGATGGATTTACTGGCCTTTTTTATCAAAAGCATTGGAATATAGTAGGAGATGATGTTATTGATATGACTCAAACTTTTTTTAGAACAGGCAATATTGCTAAAGTTTTTAATCATGCGTACCAATATAGCTCATATACCCAAAGTTCCTCTTGCTGAATTGGTTACTCAATACAGACCAATAAACCTTTGTAACTTTATTTACAAAATTCTTTCCAAAACTTTGGCTAATAGATTAAAACCGTTCATGAATAACATAATTTCCCAAACCAAAGTGCCTTTATTCCTAAAAGGAGTATTTTTGATAATATTCTGTTAGCTAATGAGGCTATATATACTGTCAATCATAATGACAAAGTTGAAGGCATTACTTCTATTAAACATGATATGTCTAAGGCTTATGATAAGCTTGAATGGGATTTTCTTGAAAAGGTCTTAACTAAAATGGGTCTATCTGACCACTAGGTTAAACTGATAAACCAGTGTGTCTCCACAGTATCCTATTCTGTCCTTCTTAATGGTAGCCCTACTGGTTTTTCAAACCTGAAAGAGGACTCAGATAGGGAGACCCCCTTTCTACCTATCTATACATCATCTGCTCTGAAGCTCTTTCTTCTTATATTGATACTCTTCAGAAAAAGGGCATTTTAGAAGGCATTAAAGTTTGTAAAGATGCCCATGAGATAACTCACATTTTATTTGTTGATTACTCTCTTTTATTTTCTAAAGATACCCCCAAAAACTTCCAAGTTATCAAAGACCATCTTCAAAAGTATTTTCTAGCCTCTGATCAAGAAATCAACTTTGAAAAATCTGGCATTTTGTTCAGCAGGAAGATCCCAGAACATAGGAAAGCTCTTCTGACTAACATTTTAGATATCTAAAGTAGGTATTTGGGAGAAAAATACCTTGGCACTCCTACAGTGTTCTAAGCCTCAAAGATCCAAACCCATATGGGTATTCTCCAGGATATTGATGCCAAAATCTCTATCTGGCTTCATAAGCTTTTAACCCAAGATACTAGAACTACTCTAGTTAAGCATATTGGTCAAGCTATTCCTTTATTTCAAATGGGGGATTTTCTAATTCCTAAACACCTTTGTAAACAAATGGATTCCCATCTTTTCAAGTTCTGGTGGGGTGAAACTTTAGATCCTAAGGATAAAAAGTTGCACCTCCATGGTTGGGACATTTTATGCACCCCCAAGGCTGAAGGAGGTTTCGGTTTCAGAAAAGCTGAGCTAAACAATCTAGAAATGCTTGCCAGGAATGCCTGGAGAATTCTTGAAAACCCAAATTGCCTTCTTGTCACTCTTCTTAAGGCTAAATATTTACCCAAAACTGATTTCTTGAATGCTAAGTGTACTGCCAAGTGTTCTTGGACTTGGAAATGCCCGCATGCCATAAAAGAACTTATAAAACCTTTCATTTCTTGGATTTTTAGGGATGGTCAATTCATTGACCCTTGGTGTGACAACTGGATCCCTTCCCTGGGTTCTGCTACACCTAACCCTCTGGTGCCCCCTGATCCTAGTATTAAAGTTGCTTACTTTATTGATGATCATACTAGAAACTGGATGAGTCAAGAAGATTATCACTATTCCCTTAAGCCAGCTTTGCACTCCTGACAGGAGGGCTTGGGACCTTTCAAAGAATGACAAATTTTCCTCAAAATCTGCCTACTTGGGGCTCAGAGGCCTTAGGCCTTCCCCTTGTAAAAAACTTTGGAATTGTATTTGGAAAATTAGAGTTCCCTACAGAATTCAGGTTTTTTTATGGAAAGCATCCAGAAATGCTCTGCCCTCCAGAACCATTCTCCATACTAGAATGCCCATGCACAATGTGGATTTCCCTAGGTGTACTGACCCTCAGGAAACTATTATGCATGCTTTGGTCAATTGTCCCTTTGCTAGTAGAGTCTGGTTCATCTCTGATTTCAACATTAATACTCAATTCTTTCAAAATAAATCTTTTACTGGTTGGCATTGGCTTATCTTCTGGTTAATTGACCCTCAGTCAAAACACCCTGAGGATGATCAATGTCTCTTTGTGGATATCTTATGGTCTCTCTGGACTAGTAAAAATAACCTCATATTTCAAAATACCAGGGAAATTTTTTACTGCTGTTATAGCTAGAGCCATGCTCCTCACTAGGAAGAATATGCATTTTTATCCTACTTCCCCTTCTACCTTGAATGTCAGTATTTGTGATACATGAATGCCCCCTCTTTTGGTTAGATTAAATGTAATAGTGATGGTGCCTTTGATGATACTTCTGGAGCAAATGGTGTAGGGTATGTGATGCGAGACTTTTCCAGAAAAGCAACCTTTTGTGCCTCCTTGATGTTTGAAGTCCACTCTGCTGAGGAAGCTGAAGCTAGAGCCATCTGGGATGTCCTAAAGAAAGTTGTGGAACAACACCTTTCTCACATCATCATTGAGAGTGATGCTAAAGCCCTCATCGACCAGTTTGCTGCTGGAGATTTTAATGGAAACTCGAGAACAAATGTTATCTTTAAAGACATTCTACTTTTCTCTTCTAGATTAACTGCCTGTATTTTTAACTTCCAACCTCATTCTTGTAATTCTGTGGCTCATGAACTTGCACAATGGGCTAAGAAAAACAAGTCTTCTATGTACTGGTCTACACCCCCTGTTTGGATCCTTCCAACAGTAGAAGAGGACCATTAGCCTTGTTGAAGGCCTTTGCTTATAAAAAAAAATAAAAAATAAAAAAATAAAACCTAAAAAATGATAGCAAATATCATCTAGAGATGCTAAGCAAAATTATATTATGCTCTACTAGAACCCCTACTGTTACATTTTGAAAAGACGATTTTGAACATTCAGAATAAAAAATGTTAGAGATTAAGTAGGGATAAAATTTTGAAAATGTATTAAGATTTTTTTTTATTTACTTTTGATTTATGGGATTGACTACTTCCGTCTGGTATGACATTGATCACCGAATCAATGCCACAAACAAATATCTCTGTGTCATATTTGATGAATTCCACAGTACTTCTTGGTACCTACTGGTCAACTTGGGGATCAAAAAAATTAAACACAGTGGGTCTTGAGTTTAAGTGTGCTGGACATTTGTCCCAAAGAGGGAAATGAAGTGACCCATGCCATTATTGGACATTTGTCCCAAAAATTAAAATTCAGTCGGTATGCCATTATTGGAAAGCATTAAACAATACTAAGATACAAGAGTAATCAATGAATGGATGAAATCAATTCATTGATTTGACAAGATCTTGGGATGAAAACTCACTTTCACCCGTAGTTAGTAAGTTCGCGAATTTTACCGTTTTATTGGCGTATGTTTGCAACTCCAAATCCAAGTAGCGTATTATGTGGCATTCCCGGATTATTCGCAAATCGTTCACGAATTTTACGTATCCCGAATCCCGAATAATATGCCCGCTTAATTCGCCATAAATTCTTTAGTTTTTACGTTTTTAAAGGCCCCACTTTTTGGGGTTTACTGCCTCCCGGGCATACACGACCCAATATTAGAGTTGTTGTAATTTTTATGAAATAAAAATGACTGAAATTTTTTGAAGGTGAAGGCGAGAGAGATCTCAAACTCACTGACCAAGCATCTAAACCACTATACCACGTCCTCTTGGATGACTAATGTTGTATATATTATTAATATCATCATATTAATTTTATTTTTTCTTTAAATAACTCACACATATGCATAAAAATTGGTCTATGACCTTATAAATATAAATTATTTAGTATATATAGATACCGAATTTTCAGAGCCGAACTCACATTTATAAATCGAATTATACACGTACGTATGCCGTTCCGAATTACTGACGAATCACGTCCCGTTGACCGAATCTTGGACCGAATCTGAATTTTACAAAATCGTATAATACTCTTACGTTTGCCGTTCCATACATTTTCCGAATTCCGAATTACTAACTAGGATTTCACCTATTTTGTTAGATCTTTTAAATTCTCATGGATAACAATTTGATTTGTAACGTACGTCAGGACAGTTGTCCTGGTTTATCTACTAAAAAAGAAAAGAATGGATGAAATAAAAAGATACAAGAGACCGGACTTGGGAGAAGATGCAAGTATAGATATCCAGATATTGCTAGCTTGAGTTCTCAATACAGCAAATTATGTACATGATGGATCATATGTACTATATTGGTGCATGTTGTATAGCTTTGTGCATAGTCATATTAACACATTATTTGTATAGATGGAGTAACCCAAAATGTAATGGAAAATTACCACCCGGTTCTATGGGATTCCCTCTCATCGGAGAGACCATTCAGCTGTTCATCCCCGGCAACTCGTTAAATATGCCACGCTTCGTCAATAAGAGAATTGCCAGGTATTTTTTTATATTTTTTTTTAGGAGTTGATATAAATTTCTAACCATTAACAACTAAATATTTCACCAGATACGGAACGTTGTTTCGGACTAGCTTGGCCGGTCATCCAGTGGTAATATCGACTGATCCAGAATTCAACTATTTCATCTTGCAACAAGAAAGGAAGTTAGTAGAGTTGTGGTACATGGATTCGTTCACTACTATTTTAGGGGGAACTGTTAATGCAATAACAACCAGTAGTTACATTCACAAGTACATCAGAAACATAATTCTAGATTACCTAGGAACAGAAGCTTTGAAAAATCAGCTTCTCGCAAAAATTGAAGTCATGGCAAACCAAGGCCTACAGTCTTGGTCTACTCAATCGTCTGTTGAGCTCAAAACATCCATTGCAACTGTAAGAACACATTACTGATTTCCTGTGCATGTGTAAACTGTTTACTAATTACTATACATAACATCTTAATATATATTTTTGGTGAAGATGATATTCGAATTAACGTCAATGGAGTTATATGGTTATGATTCTTCCAAATCATCCAAGTTCTTAAGTAAGATGTTCGCAGACTTCTTTTCAGGTCTTATGACCTTTCCCCTAAACATTCCTGGCACTGCTTTCTACCGATGCATGAAGGTAATAATCTCTTCATCAATGGAATTCATCAACAAGTTTTCACTAGCTAGCTTAAACTGATGATTTTTAATAATTGTAACTATGCATGGTTTATTTATAGAACCAAAAAGAAGCCGTAAAGCTGATGAAGGATATTTTTGACGAAAGAATCAATTCACCCGAAAAGTGCCGGGGCGATTTTCTTGATCAACTCATAGATGACATGAAAAAGGAGGAGTTCTTGACAGAGGAATTTGTGGTTAAAATTATGTTTGCGCTTCAACTTGCCAGTTTTGTATCCATTTCTGCGAACCTTACGAGGACAGTAAGGTTAATGACAGAAAATCCTTTAGTGATTAAGGAAGCAAAGGTCAGTACTGCTATAAATTCTTTCTACCCGGCCATCCATTATGCAAAGTTACGTCCACCACGCACTGAGTTCACTAGTGGAGAAGGGGGTTTTAATGACCCACATCCTTGACCCTCAATAGCGGTCAACGGACCATGGACCGGTCAAAGCAGTCCTAGATAGAGTAAATTTCCGGAGCACAGATTAGAGCGTTAAAAACAGTCGTTGTATAAATTTTTTAATTACGATTATATCCCCGAGTAATCAACCCACACCGCGACTGCGTTACCTAGTTGAATCACTGCTACTTTTCTTAGGCGGAACCCTCCTTTCCTCCGTGACTGCGTTACCTATTGGAAATAAGTACAATAAATATTATGGAGATTGTGAAAATGACCAGAATACCCTTATTGAAAAAAAATAAAGCAAATATTACGGGCTGTGAAAATGACCATATTACCCTTATTGGAAATAAGAGTAATAAATATTATAGAGACTGTGAAAATGACCAGACTACCCTTATCGAAAATAAGTAAAGTAAATATTACACTCTTTGAAAATGACCATATTATTCTTACTGGAAATAAGTGCAATAAATATTAAGGAGACAGTGAAAATGACCAGACTACCCAATTAACTGTAATAAGTAAAGTAAATATTACAGACTGAGAAAATTATCATATTACCCTTATTGGAAATAACTGCAATAAATATTATGTAGACTGTGAAAATGACCAAACTACCCTTATTGAAAATAAATAAAGTAAATATTACATACTGTGAAAATGATCATATTACCCTTATTGGAAATAAGTGCAATAAATATTATGGAGACTGTGAAAATGACCAGACTACCCTTAACAAAAATAGGTAAAGTAAATATTACAGACTGTGAAGATGACCATATTATTCTTATTGGAAATAAGTACAATAAATATGACGGAGACTGTGAAAATGACCAAACTACCCTTATCGAAAATAAATAAAGTAAATATTACATATTGTGAAAATGACCATACTACCCTTATTGGAAATAAGTGGAATAAATATTATGGAGACTGTGAAAATGACCATACTACCCTTCATAGTCTGTAATATTTACTTTACCTATTTCCGATAAGGGTAGTCTGATCATTTTCACAATCTCCATAATATTTATGGCACTCATTTCCAATAAGGGTAATATGGTCATTTTCAAAATACGTAAAAATTACTTTATTTAATTTTAATAAGGGTAGCCTGGTCATTTTCAAAGTCTGCACAATATTTATTGCAATAATTTTCAGTAAGGGTAATATGGTCATTTTCACAGTTTGTAATATTTACTCTACCTATTTTCGATAAGGGTAGTCTGGTCATTTTCACAGTCTCCATAATATTTATTCCACTTATTTCCAACAAGGGTAATATGGTCATTTTCACAATCGGTAATATTTACTTTACTTATTTCTGATAAGGGCAGTCTGGTCATTTTCAAAGTCTGCACAATATTTATTGCAATAAATTCCAGTAAGGGTAATATGGTTATTTTCACAATCTGTAATATTTACTCTACCTATTTCCGATAAGGGTAGTCTGGTCATTTTCACAGTCTCCATAATATTTATGACACTTATTTCCAATAAGGGTAATATGGTCATTTTCACAATACGTAATATTTACTTTATTTATTTTTAATAAGGGTAGTTTGGTCATTTTCACAGTATGTAATATTTACATTATTTATTTCCAATAAAGGTAGTTCGGTCATTTTCACAGTCTCCATAATATTTATTGCACTTTTTTCCAATAAGGGTAATATGGTCATTTTCACAATCGGTTACATTTACTTTACTTATTTCAGATAAGGGTAGTATGGTCAGTTTTACTGTCTCCATAATATTTATTCCACTTTTTTCCAATAAGGGTAATATGTTCAACTCTGATATATTTCGTCTTCAGTTCATCCGAACGAGAAACTCAGGTCTAACTCTGGTAATCTTTGAACCTGTGATGTTCAATTCTGATATATTTCGTCCTCAGTTCATCCGAACGAGAAACTCAGGTCTAACTTTAATAATATTTGAACCTGTGATGTTCATTTATGATATATTTCGTCCTCAGTTCATCCGAACGAGAAACTCAGGTCTAACTGTAGTAATATTTGAACATGTGATGTTCAATTTTGATATATTTCGTCTTCAGTTCATCCGAACGAGAAACTCAGGTATAACTTTAGTAATATTTGAACTTGTGATGTTCAATTCTGATATATTTCGTCCTCAGTTCATCCGAACGAGAAACTCAGGTCTAACTTTAATAATATTTGAACATGTGATGTTCATTTATGAAATATTTCGTCCTCAGTTCATCCGAACGAGAAACTTAGGTCTAACTCTAGTAATCTTTGAACCTGTGATGTTCAAATCTAATAAATTTCATCTCCAATTCATCCGAATGAGAAACCCAGGTCCAATTCTAGTAATCTGGGAACCTGAGTTCGTAAATGCTGATACATTATAACTTCAGTTCAACTTTCGATTTCTCGAGATTAATTACTCGTTATTATGATTTGTTTTCATTATTCAGATTCATACTCTTTCTTATATATTATTTAGATTTTGTGTGATATATGCGTCAAGATATACGTAAAACTACTAGATTTTTCTTCCCAAAATTAGGGATCCTATGTTACGATGTCATATGGTTCGGTAAGTGATAAGTGATAAATTGCACCACCTAATTTAAAACAAGGAGAGCCGTGCGATGAACTTGTTTGTGACACGTGGTAAGAAGTTAACCATTTGATCTTATGATACCAATCAGATGGGTGTCGAAGACGCTAGTCGTCTAGCTATGCTGCACTGTAACAATGGGTTTCTATTTGTTGTTAGAAGAGAGAGAGAAAATGAAATCAGAAACCTTATCCGCCTCCCTCGCCCCATCTTCTCCTCCTTCGATTGAAACCCTAACAGCTCACCCCATCTTTTTTTCTTTCTACTGAAACCCTAGGTCCCTAACACACTAAATCGAAGTAGAGTTATTACTCTCGATCTACTTCATAACCAAATCTTGATTATCAAGAAGAAGGAGGCAATAACCCCATAGCTTCAACCTTACCAGAACGCTGCTCTTTTCTCCATATTCTTCATCTCCCTCCTCCAAATCAGAGAAACAAAACCGTAATCCATATACCGATAAATCAATACTCTAATTTCTTTGGAAATTTATTTTAATGGAACCCTGTAGATCTCAAGCTCTCTTAAGATTTGGATTGAAATTAGAGTTTTGATTTGGGGTTTTTGTTAGGGTTTCTTTTGATTTCATGGAAAATACGTTTGGTTTGATTTTCTACAAACTTTATCAGGTAAAGTTAGGGTTTGTAATGTATTTTCTTTATTTTCAATGTTTAAGGTAGGGTTTGATTTTGTGGATAGGGTCTAAGTATCATTTTTTTTGTAGCAATCAGTTGAAGAAGATTCAACATATTCACTTGCATTTGTTGAAGCATCTCAGGTATAACTTCTCCCTAATCTTTCAATTTTTTGTTAACGAAGTTATAGAAGTCAATTTGTTTTACTCTTGTTCACAATCTATTTTTTGGTTAAATGCTCATGTGGATTTGTATTTTTACATTCATTTTATGTATAGAGGTAGTAATGAATCTAATTTCTTATTGATTTTATAATATGGATTGAAATTGGCTTAGTTTTTTCACTCGTGCATGGGTAGTGTTGGGAGTCTTTGAGTGCATGTGATTGTGTTTAGTATGTGGAAATGTTGGAGTTGGTGTTGGTGAACATGGGAAAGAGTTTTAGTGGTTTTTGATGCTTCTCTTGTATTTTGCAGTATTCTTAATTTATATATCAGAAACAATTGCATACATAATTTGACAATCCTTTGAATATCTTCCACAGTTCACTTGACAGTGGTTAGACTTAATATGACTTTTGCAATTTAAAACACCAAATGTTAAGCTCAAATTTGTATTTTAATTAACAAGTAAATTTTATCGGATTTAACAATTTTTTGTGTTGCTAACTGTGTCGTGAAACATGGCCTAGTCAGCGGTGATGTAGTGCATATATAATGATTGTAGAAGTGTCGGAACTATGGTTCGGTTGAAGTTGTGTATGCGAACTAGCTCTTGGTAACTTGATTATGGTGGAGTTATCAAGTGTCATGGAGCTAACAGCGGTATCGGTAATTTTGTTGTTGGCTAATTTGTGTTGGCTTGACATGAAAGGTAAATCTAGGATTAGGACTATTTATACCGTATGATAATGCAAGTGTTGATATGGTTAATGATACTGAGATACTGTGTGAACGTTTTACATTGGCTGGTACATTAAATATGTCGATGCTAGTATCGGAAAATGAATGGGCTATGGTATGACGGGACCCTGGGCTAATCATATCTCAAATTATATGTTTACAGAACTGAAGCTATCTAGCACTTGGTATATATTAATGTATAATTCGTTTGACCACTCTACTCTTACTACGTGGACGGCTGCGGGATGGAATGTAATTGTTGCATTCCGTCTCAGTTCACTTGCCGGGTAACAAAACTATTCTCATTTCCTTGCAATTTCGTATAATCATCTGGTCGTACACTTTTAGTATTTTTAGTCGGAAATATTGTTTGTGCCATGTGGACTTTCGTACCAAAGCTTGAAATATAATTGGTTTAGTATTGGTTGTTGGTTGCAGATCAAGGGATATTGGGTTTGAATGTTGATGTTTTGAAGATGAAGAGATGGTGAGAATTGGGTCTTGTTAGCATTGATTTAGTTTCGTCTTAGTCTGATAAGTATTTGAAGATTTACTTATGTGAATTTTAACATTTTTAATAAGAATTTTTTTGATTTAATGACGTTTTCAACAAGTTTTTTAGGGAGTTGTTCGTAGTACGTTTTCTTTCTCCTTTGTCTGTGTTTACTTGATAGATTATCTAGTTTTTTTGGGTGTTTTACATTATCTGGGAATTATGCTTATTTTTTATTTTGATTTGCAGACATGGGTTTTATTTGATTCATGGACTACATGAAGGTGGAAGATGTTGAATGGTGGTAGAGATTCTTACAACAAGGAAGTCCTACTAAGAGCCAGTAGTGTGGTTAGAGTTGTTAGACCTCATTTTGAATCTAACCGTCTCCCTAAAGTCATGGTAATTACTGTACATGTTTGCATTTCCTATTTTACTTTTGGTACTTATCCTACAAAGATTTTTTTTTCTCTATGGTTAAGAATTCGGATCCTGCGTAAATAATCTAGGCCACATGCCAAGTGTATCTATTGTTATGTATGGTTTGATGAGAAACTAGAGCTGCCAATTGACAAGATGTTATTTGTTCCGTTTCTTAAATATCGAATCTTTGAGTTATGAAACATAATTGGTAAAAAACTTGACCATGATGTGTTCTGTGTTGTAATATGTTTCAGGAGCAAAGACGACCTTGGGATCCTCATTCTCTTGTCCAGTTCATTCACCCAAGCACAACAAGCGTGGATTTGTTGCATTCATGCAGGAAAATGGTTATGAGCATTGAAGGATGCACTGGGTTCAGACAATGTTAGGTTTCAAAGGTAATTTGTTCTAACATTTGATTAATCTCAGGTGCATGTTGGTACCAACTTTGTGTTGGGAGACATCAGTGAGACATGCTCTCTTGGTATCAACTTTGTGTTGGGAGAGACTAAATGAAAATGCTTTAACAAGTATCTCTGCTCTTGAATATCATTATCATGTTGCTTTATATATATATGATGAAGATGTTTGATTATGAATCATATAAGCTCATTGTATATTGCTAATGGAATTTCTTTGCTTAGGGCCTGCTATGGTGTTTTGAGATTCGTCCTGGGAAGTGGTGCCAAGGGTTGCAAGGTACAATCTGCTCTCGTTCTTTCATGTATTCCAGTCTTTTACCCTCTGTCCACTTGATATGGTAATCAAGAACTCACTGTAATAGCTTGAACCTTGGTTGCTTTTATTTTCATATTTTCTATTATTTTATTTGTAAGCTAATGAAGATTGTTTTACTTGCATCTGTGGATATTTCCTCGGTGTTGGACAAAGTATCTATGGATTAGATGGCTGAGGTTAAGGTACCTTCAAATTTCAGTAAGTGTCCACAATCGAGAGTTCATTGTAACTGCTCAGACTATATTTCGCTTCTATTATATTATTTGTAATCTGAAGGTAATGATGAATGAATGATTGGCTTGCAGGTGTAGAGTCTTTCGCAGTGATAAAGGATAAGGCTGAGGTTAAGGGAGCCTCAATTCCAACAGGAGGCGATAGTCAATATTTCTTTGTGACTGCTCGGACCATGCATATTGTTTATTCCTTCCATGTTCTGTTAGCTTTGCAGGTGGTCGATGTAGTCTAATTCATTTTAGGCGAAGCATTGTTAATTAGTTCTCTTGTTAAAAATATTAGATTGTTGATGGTTTAAATGCTCATGACATATTGATTAATGATGTGGTTGTGTATATACATACGGCTTTACGTTTCCGAACACATGATCTGATAGACCACTTTGAATCCTTAATGGTTTATGTCCTGTAGTACCATCCCTGTGACCTCATATACTTGGCATGCTTGGTAGTTCTTATGCCATAGTTGGCTATTTGATTTGAGTTTACTAAAGAGAGGTTTATTAGTGATGCGTTTGTTACTAAATTTGAGCCTTTACTCTGATTATTTGGTACTTATCTACCGGGTTCATAGATCTAACCTTCCTCGCTTACATTTCTTGTTAGATACCCTTGACCATCTCATTCTTTCATATGCAGTGCAATTATCTATTTGATACTGATTTCAAAGCATGACGTTTCATAGTTCTCTTAAAATTATTGTCACTGTGATCTTGAACATTCTAGTTTAAGCATGAAGTTTTAGTTGTCTTAAAATTATTGCCACTGTGATCTTGAACATTATGGTCATTGCAATCCATCACGAATAATGGCACTTGTTTGCTCTTATTCCCTGTAGTACAGTTGGATTGCAGTTGTCATATTTGTTTCTTGCTTTCTTAGTCTTCTTAAGTAAGATGGTTCATTAATTTTCTTGTTTTATAATTCAGGGAGAAGTTTGGCCCCATGATTCTGTAGGGAGCCAGTTGCTAAGGTTCTACATTGGTGAGTTTGAAGTCCCCATCCAATGACTTGTTTTTTTTCTTTTTTCTCCTCTTTTGTGGTCTTGTTTACTGTTGATTTTGCCTATTCTTAAACTTTTTGTTTAATTCTTGACTCCCTTGAGTAATGGGAGGTTCCCACCTTCTTTAAAATCTATAGTGGATGATGGATTTTTACAGGTTGGCAGGCATACAACTAATTCACCGGCAAGATGCATCTAGAAAAACTTGCTGACTTGTCTTAACAGACTCTTTACTAGGATTAATTATGGATACCATCCAAATTGAAATCGTCAAATTGTTTCGATGCACAGGTGGGTTTTGATCAATTTCAATAATATAATTGTGCTTTGATGGAGTTACAAGAAGTTTCCAGCTTGTCTTTGTTTGATTTTGAAAAATTAATTTTGCTGCAGGTACTCGATTGTTAAATGTGGTCTCAGTTCATCATTTGATAGGAAAGGCTGCTGGCACTGAAGGGGTATGAGTAACTATCCCATGATATCTTATGATCTTCGGTTAGTTCTAAGAAAAATTGCAGGGTAATTTCAATTACTCTCTATTTTTGGCTATTACATAGTTTTGTTTCTTAATGAAACTTGCCTTTCTTTGGTATGTCATTGATAAGAGATGTGGATTGAGCTGAAAATGAGACTTTATTGTTGTTTGTTGTTTTACTTGTGTAGAGTATAACTTGATTGCTTAAGTTTGTGTGTAATGCTGAGAAAGCTTTGGAACTCATTTGTTAATTGGCGGGAGGAGGCAGGTGATGTTGTTGACCATGTTAGAACTACAGATGAAGTAGGAATAAGTTCATCATCATCGGAGTTTATAATTTTGTTGTTTAATCAATAGTTTTTTAGTTCATCGCTTTGTAATCAAATCATAGAACATACAGGATTACACTGGTCAGAACTACAGATTTTAATCCTTTGTGTAATTTGAAACCAATGAATCAATGCATGTTAAATTGAATGATCATTTGTGTGCAAGTTTAATTTGATTCTCATTTTAATTTGATTTGAATTTGGTTTTCATTTGATTCGCACTTGAATTCTAATTTGAGTTTCATTTGATTCTCATTTGAATTTGGTTTTCATTTGAGTTTCATTTTTGTTTGATTTCAGATTCAGTCAGGCTAGTCAGCCAATCTGAATCTATTTTTTTTTTATATATTAAGATCTATATCTATGACTGATTGGAGACAGTCATAAATTTTTGACCGTTAAAATCGGTCGTTGATATAAGATTTTCAACGACCCTCAGAGACACGTCATAGTTGAAAAAGACGCTCAAACAGCGACCCTTTATTCGACCTAAAAAGCTTGTCATAGATACGAGTTAAATGACTAGCTTTGTCGGTCGCGAAACTGCTGATTTCCACTAGTGGTTCATGCTTAAAATACTAGATGTATTCAACGATTTCCCTTGTTGTTTTGTTTTTTTTAGGAAGAGAATGAAGCAATTTGTAGAAGAAAGGAAAATGTGGATGCTTCACTCACATGGAATGATTATAAATCAATGACTTTTACTTCTCAGGTATGCAATCTACATACAAGAGTACGTAACAAAACATAAGCGGTGCCAAATATGGGAAAATTGCACCATTCATGTCAACCGGCTCTCATAACCTATCGATAGATAACTAACTTTTTTCTATCATTTAGCGTTTGCCCTCTGTACAGTAGGATTTGTTTTTTATTTCTTGTCATCTCTTAACTTTAATCTTTGCTCTGCCACAGTAACAAAGGCAAATATTTAGAAATGAGGCACAACTTTAATATCCGGCTAAGGAAAGTTATAAAAATCCAATTTTCGCAGGTATTCAATGAAACATTTAGGATGGACAACATTGCCCCAGGAATTCTAAGGAGGGTGATCAAAGATATCCATATTAACGGTACATTAATACTAATTTATAACTAAAGAAAATCTGAATCGATGATCTCTATAATGATATAGTCTTTTCATTGTAATAATAATATTGTCCTTAACAGGATATGTAATCCCAAAAGGATGGACACTTATGGTTGTTGCCACAGCTATTCACATGAACCCAAAAAAGTTTAACGAACCTCATATCTTTAATCCATGGAGATGGAATGTAATTTGCTGTATGTTAATGTCTATTTTAGATTTTTGTTGTTTGTTGATACTAATTTTTTTTTTTTTTGGGTCCATTTCAAGAACATTGGGCCAAATGTATCAGCAAAAGATTTTGTGCCATTTGGTGATGGGATGAGGAGTTGTGTGGGAGCTGAGTTCACCAAGGCGTTGATGTCTGTGTTTTTGCATGTCTTGGTCACAAAGTTCAGGTAAGTAATTGCAATGGACATGGTTTTCAGATGTCGAAACTCATTTACATCCTAATTTATTGAAAATCCTAACTGATTTTTGTTTATTTTTGATCAGTTTGACGAAAGTAGAAGGAGATACACCACCGGGAGAAGGTTTTCACGTTAAAATTACAGCTAATTAGGTCGTCAAGACTCAAGCCACCCACGGTGTACATTAGGTTTTTAGTTATGGTGCATAATACTCAGCTGAACTGATGCGGTGAAGGTTAAGAAGGTTGTGGTGTATGATAATTAAGCAGTATTGGCACATGTGTGCAGTGTGCATGTGGTTTACTTTTCTCGTACTACATAAAAGTATGTACATCATAATATCATATTAGCTGGGCATGCTTATTTACGGAGGCTGCGTCTTCTTACAATGATGCAATAGCTGCTGCACTGTAACTGGCACTTGCTACTTTGGGCTGAATATTTCACTGTAAGGGTGGGTCTCCCAACTACTGTTAAAAAAGGGGTTTCCTTTGAAAATAATAGATCCACAAAATCTTGTGGTAGATCACACGTAGCTTTGATTTGCACATTTTCTGTATTGCATGTGGATAAGATCAATGATAATGATAATGACAATGACAATGACAACCACCGCCACCACACACAATCATGCACTAAAAACAATTACGGCATCAATAATATCTACTGCATTTGTGTAAAGAGCTTGTAGTTGCGAAAGATCTCACAATCACACCCTTAATAGAATCTATGAAACAATCTAAGAAATCATATCGATACTCAAAAACTCTTACTAAAATCTTAGAACAAGTAAAAAAATACGAATAAATCCTAATTTGGGGAGCAAATAACTTTCTCTCCTAAAATTCTTCCCAAAGCTCACCCAAAAAGATATTTCTCTTTACAAAGGCGCTCTGCTTCTTATATAGGAGTTTACATAGTGGAGGACAGCTAATAAAGCCTATAATTTTGAATCTGACGTGCGTCAATATCGCACAGGAGTTTATCATTGTTGCGCGATTTCTTTACTGTCGCATAGATCTTCCCACCTTTCTCGTGATCTGGTTCGTCATCGTAGATATAACGTATGCGGTCGTGTTCGCTTAATGCTTACAGAGTTACTTCGCACATAAAACGAGTGTGCGGTATTTTGTACCCACATTTTGCCTCTTCTCATACCGTTCTTTTGGCAGAGATGGTGGTATGAGAAATTCCAATTTGTTATTCTGCCGCACCCGTTCGTCTCTTCACATTCTTCTCAACCGACATGTTTCTGTAATTTGGGCTTAACGTCTACACATATTGACTCTTTCCCCTTTTAACCGGCACGTCTTGAGTTAACCGGTTATTTCCTTTCCCTATTTAATAACTGGAGTGAGGAGAGATAACCTTTTCCTTTCTTTATTAAACCTTTACCTTCTCTGCAACTATTCAATCTTCTCTTCTCTGCAATTATTCGATCTTCATCTTTTCGAGGTTTTCGTTCTTTCTTCATACAGATTTACCATGTGATGTTCTTCTCTAAGCTTTATGGATTCTCATTCGAGGTTAGTATATTCTGCTTTCGATACTATTTTGTTTTTCTTTATCTTCATCTTCTCTGCTTTCCATCGAATTTTCACTTTGCTATTGTTGATTTGTTTATGTGTTGTTACTATTCTGCTACTGCTCTCCATATTCCCATACTGTTTTTTTTTTTTTGCAGGAAAAATATCTTCTTCTGGTAATACTCATTTTACAGTTCCAAATCCTAAATCTTCTTCGAGTTTCAAAGATAATGAGTCTCGCAAGAGGAAGCCTTCACATAATAAAGCAGTAAGAAATACTATTTTTTTCTTTAAAACAATGTTATTGCCTCTGTTTCTTATCTGCGTTGTTCTTTGTAGGATACTGACACTAGTACAAAAATTCGCATATGCCACACTTAAATAGTGTGTCCATAGGCCTTTAGCCATGGATTTTTTTTCACTCTAAAACCGTTATGGTAGGAGGCATAACAATAGGGTACCTTTATGGCCACATAAACTTTGAGTGGCTATTTAACATGATTTTCCATAGACATATCCTACAACCGTGTCTATATGGTGCCCACTTATTTTTGTACTATAAGTCTATATGGTGGCCAGTTTATAACATATAGCTACATTGAATCTATAGCATGGCCAATCTATGACTTATAGTTATACTAAATTTATAGCACCGTGGCCATCCCTCCTTTTAACAGACACAGAAAATATTTGAACATGGCTAATTCTTGAGCTATAGTACTATGATTCTGTAGCTGGAATCGAATTTCCAAAAATATTTCCAAAAAAAAAACTATTTTGAAAAAAAAAATTATAGATGGAATCGAATTTCCAAAAATATTTCACATTCATAATTTCATATTAACGTGCCAGTATAACACATTTACATTCATTCAAGACCTGCCACTCAAATTTTATTACCTAGCTAACTTCAAATCACCTTGAATGAAAGTGCGTTGGGCAACGAAAGAAAAGAAAATGATAGCATTATGACCACTACAACAATTGTTTCCACCCATAGACAACAACCACACCATTTTAGTCGAACACCAAACTTCATTGTTATAAACAATAATCACCTCAAGACCCAAAAACAGATCCACTCCAGCCATTGACTTTCACCATCTTTTCCTCCATGTACACACAATAATCACCTTAAGACCCAAGAACAGATCCACTCCAGCCATTGAGTTTCACCATCTCTTCCTCCATGTAAACGCGGCCATGGCAGCAACAACATCTACGCTACTTCCATCGACTGCAACCGTGACCCCATCTATGTCTCCGGACTCCCTGAGTTCTCCAACTAAAACAAAATAGAAAATGTAATTAGATTACAGGGTAAACTACGGAACAACACGACCAGCAATTAGCCTATCTATCCAGATATGTTGAGGTCTCAATAGCATAATACAATAAAAGTTATCTATGATATAACTGTAATCAAATGGTGTTTAATGCATCATTGCATCTTATCTATCTCGTTTCTTCTTACTTATAAAATTCATGGGGCATTATTCCCAGGTTACATCCTTGAATGCAACTAAATCCTGTCCCCAAATTACAATTGTCTCACAACGATTAACAAAAATTTACTTACCAATTTTAACGAAAACTGGGAACACCTACATAAATCCTGTTCCCAAACTACGATTATCTCACTTAAAAACGATTAACACAAATTTACTTATATATTGAAGAGATAGATTAACAACTCAAACTTCACGTCTTTAAAGTAATGCATACACAGAAACTAATAATCGGTGCAATAATTTTGGTATGAAGAGACCATATAAGTTTCAAACACACGACTGACCCTATTACTTCTCCAGGACGACTACTTAACACGTCGTTCTTTTTCTTCTTGACCTAACCCAATTGACTTTTGGGCATTGGAAATGCCTTCAGAATCTGCAAGAGCAAACAAAAAAAAGTGAGCGTCACCATTGAATGAAGAATAGAAGTAGGAATACATTTGGATCATACATATTTTACAAACAACATTACTGCGAAAAAGTGAATATCAGTTCTTATGAAATTCAAACAATGGAATCCCATCAAAGTAGTAGGATAATCCACGACCAAAGATTTATCACCATTAACATTTTTATCCAAATGTTGCACCTGATCATGGTTGGGTGCACTTGCTTCAACCAAATCACTGTCATCGGCCCAATCCTCCTCCCTGAATGGAGCCCCATATTGTTCACCATTTTTAGGACAAGCTCCACTCTTCTTGTAAACTTTATACAGAGCATAGAAATCCCGCAAAACTAAAAACCCAGAAATAAATTTCACTAGGAAAACTCAAAATCTAAACAACTCAATTGAGTAATCAAATCAACACAAGGTTTTAAGAAGATTAAAGCATAATCAGGATTTATACCACGGCAGTTTTGCATCTCTTGAGCTCCTCTTCATCCAAAGTCTATTCGTGCTCTTGGTATACCATTTGGATCAAACACTACGGGAAAAATCATCATTTACGACACTTGATTAGCATTGTCGTACACCTACGACAACGCTTTTTTATGCATTGTGTAGGTGGGGTATTGTAGAAAGTCCAAGCTTTTCTACAATACTTGAATAAGAGTTGTAAAGTGTGATGTGATTCATGGTTCGAAAATATTTTCCCAAAGTTGTGATTCTCTTTCGATTTTTTACTGAAAGCCTAACACAACTCTTGTTTGTGTTGTAGGACTATTTTACACAACAAAAGATGTGTGTCGTAGAAATATGTAACACAACACTTGTATAAGTTGAAGGACTATCTTACACAACCTAAGATGTGTATCATAGAAATATGTAACACAACACTTGTATAAGTTGAAGGACTATCTTAGACAACCTAGGATGTGTATTGTGGAAATATGTAACAACTCTTATTACTAATATGAATAATATTTGCACGAGCCTTTCTAAAAATTTGACAGCAAAAGGATCAGCAGGTGGGAACTGGGTGAACAACACCGGCTGCTTCTTCCTCATGCTGGTAAGGAATTTCCTGGCCTTATCATTGCGGACCTGCACATATAACACAAATGAATTGACATCAAAATCATCACTAAGAAAAGAGTACAACTCAAATAGCAAGCTAAGAGAAAAGAAATAAACAATATTATACCCAAGAAATAGTATCCAACAAGGGCATACCAAGCAGGTCAGTCATCAAATCCAGGTGGTGAACAACACAACACCTTCTCAACATGAAATCCACATGTAAGAAGTTAGGGTTTTAGTGAATTAAATCTATGATTAAGTGAAAACTAGGGTTTATCAATAGCTGATTTGTGGTATACTAAGATAATAACTTCAATTGATTGATTGGTGAAATCAGATTTAAAGTTTGATTGGGATTTTAGGTTTGAATAAAGATATCTAATCCTTTCATGGAAAGGTAGTGTTGTAACCATCAAATAATATGCTTCAAACCTGGAAAAAAAAACAGAACAATAACAAAAGAATCCATAATTAGATTTTTCTGAAACAATATAAGATCCAATGAAACCCAAAATAGTAACAATCACTCAGATTAGGGAGACACCATCAATAATCAAATCAACATAACTCAAAACAAAACAAAACAAAACAAAACAAAAGGGGAAAACCCTAAAACAAAAACATTAATCAACACAACAATCGATTCAAAATTCCAACAAAAAAAATCTAATCGATTCACATCTACTTAAAACCTAACCACAAACACCGAGGAAAAACACACCAAATCTTCTCACAAATACTTACAGAGATGACGATGTAGGGTTTCTGATGTCCTTCAAAGTGAAATTGATTCCTCTATTATTTCAACAGTTAAACAAATCTTGAGATTTCAAAAATAGTTCCATCTTAACATCCTCAAGAAATCAGATCTAATAACCTAGATGATACAGGAAAGACACTTCAATAAGTTTTTGTATAGAGAGAGAGGGGATTCAGTTAAGGTTGTGAGTTAGGATTTTCTTCGAAGGGAGGCGGATAAGAGCGATTGGAGACGAAGATGGGAAATGAAAGGATAAGGAAGGAAGTGAAGTGAAGTAAGAGAAATTGCTATTATAAAAATATTTGAAAGGTGATCCTACGGGTTAGAGATATATTTGGACCGTAGAGATTTGGCTAGAGATTAGAAAAGAGAGATGAGCGAAAAGAAAAGTGAGAGAAAAAAAAATTCGGAGTTTTTCCTACAAAAACAATGGACGGTGATTAGATATTTTGTAAGGATTCTTGAAATATTTGGACGGCAGAGATTTATCTTGGGAATGTCATACGGATCCAGAAAGTGTGCTTCTCTTTGTTCTTCTGTTTGTGTTTTCTCTTTCGAATTTGTGTTTTTTTTTTGTGTTTCTCTCTCGATTGTCAATTAGTATGATATACATTCTGAATAACAAGTAAAGAATCAGGAATATATTTTGTTATTCAGAGGTCATAATATATCAATTTCGAACATTCCAGGTTCAAAGATTACTAGAGTTAGACCTGAGTCTCTCGGTTGGATGAACTTGCGAAGAAATATATCAGTTTCGAACATTCCAGGTTCAAAGATTTCTAGAATTAAACCTGAGTCTCTCGTTTGGATGAACTGGATCAGAAATATATCGGTTTCGAAGTTAAGAAATTTCACAAAGCCCCCACGATCAACACTTCTCTTGTCATGACGGAATTCAACAATAAAAAGAAATTTCACAAAGCCCCCACATTCAACACTTCTCTTGTCATGACGGAATTCAACTATAAGATGAAGAGTACTGAGGTCTCTCCTAGTGTCAATGCTGACACTCCCTCACAAGGCTTAATTTCCCCAGCTTCTTTAGATGCTTCTGCGTCTTCAAAGAAAACTTCTTCTCCTCAGGAAGCTGCTTTGGTAGATCATACTACTATCCCTTCTTCTGAGAATGTGACCGCACCTGTTATGGATTCAACTCTTTCCACCTTTATGAATATTCCCGCCTCATCGTATATTCCCGCTTCAATCAGAGATACATCTGTCTTCGTTCCAAAGGATGTCTCTTCTTTTGTGATTAATCCTTCTTATTTTAAGATTATCTCTTCTTCTTTGTAGGCCGTCTATGTTGATAAGGTGGTCTTTTAAGAAGTGGATTCTGCTACTCAGACTTTATCGTATATCATCAATGCCACTCGTTCATTCATAAATGATCCTGCTAAGCTTCGCAATTGTGATGCTCTATCCAAGCTGTTATGTAATTCTCCACCGAACATATCAACTAGGAGCAAAATCTTCTCACAACTTGATCCAAGAATTCATCTCTCTTTTGACCTTTTGGTAAGCACTCTTTTGTTTACACTTTTCCACACATGCGATTTTATCGCGTCTTTATATTTGTTTTAATTTTCCCTTAGGAATCCAGTCATCGCATGGTTCAAACTGACGGATTCTTCGAATCTAGTAGCACCATATTAGAATTTTCTCGTCAGAATACCAAATTAAAGGAGGAAATTCAGGCTGAAATCCTTGCATCTGAGAACCTCCGCAACAAGAATCAAGAACTCAAAGGTGTGTGCTTCTTCCTTTTGTTACTTATTTAGAAGTAATTTGCTCTTGTGCCCATATTTTGAATTTCTCCGTGCGTACGTTAAGACTTAAATCAGAAGCGCGTCATGGAGAGATTTAGCTATCAATATTCTGCTGAAGATGCTCGCACAAAAAATAAGAAATTGCAGAATCAAATAGACCAGTTGATTAATAATCATTCATATTCGCTAGATCAGATTGAAAACCAAAAAAATGAGAATCTTTGTTTAGCTAATCAAAATGAATTTCCGGGCTCCCAAATATCCCATCTTTCTGGACTGTTGCGTAGCGCTGATTTAAGATATCAAACTTTATCAGATGAGAATCAGGTCTAAGCCACAGAGAAGCGATCTTTCTTAAAGAAAGAGGCGATGTTTACGCGTCAATATCTTATTCTCTAGAAGGTCTGTGATGATCAAGAGGAATCTCTTCGTACGTTAAGAAACCATCATGATGAGTCTATGGAGAAATTATCCTTAGAGAATGAGAAGATCATCCAGAGTAAAATAAATTTGTCTGTGAAAATGAACAAACTTCAAGAACATTATACGCATCTAAAGGGGTCTCATGACATCCTTGTGAAGGAAAAGGCTTATATTCTTCAAGATGAAAAGAAGATTCGATCTCGTCTCCAAGGTTTAATTGGTGATGATTTTGATAAGGTTATGGAGAATATGAAAAGTAGTGGTGTCACTTTATCTCAATACCTAATTTCCCGGAGGGAAGGTAGTCACATTGAGCTGACTGCCTCAGTTTACTTGTGTTTTTTAATTGCTCTTATCTTATAGACGTGGAATTATCGCACTTGTACTAATTACATATCTTTTTTGCAGAATCTGAGAGGTCGCACCAGTCTACCATCTCCAAGTTGAGGTATGATCTGGCTAAATCTCATAGAGAACATTGGAAACTCTCAGTAAAACTTGCCTTTTCTCGAGATAGAGCGAACAAAAGGTGTTTGTATCTTGGTAACTTAATGGAGGTTTCCATAGAGAACACTAAGAAGGTTGCAGCACGAGAAGCTCATGTTAAGGCTCAGATTCTCGCAAATAGAGTGTGTGTTGACAACTAACTTCCTTTATTGGATGTGGAACCCCTTGAAGTGGATGCGGATGAGAAGCTTCCTGAGCCCAATAATGACTATGATTATGTGAGCGAAGATGATGAAGATGAAGAAACTATATCTAAAGATGATGATCAACCCGAATAGGACGGATATGGTGGTAGTCTTTCTAAAGATCCAAGCTCTGATGTTAACCCCAACAACGAAGTTGATGTTGAAGTATATGCACTAGATCAATATGCGCCTACTAATAATGCTTAGATTTTTTTTTCCTCTAGTCTTATGTGTGGCTGGTTATGGATTCTTAGATATAAATTTTTGAAGTATGCTTGCTACTTTTATGTAAGATTGTCTCTGATAAGGAGGATAATACTTTTCTTTTGTTAATTCCATACTTGCCTCTATTATTCTTCTTGTTAGAGATATTAATTATTCCCTTATCGTGTGGTTATATACATGCGTTAATTAATCTTTAAGTATTTTTCTATCTTTCATTGTTTCGTTGTGGTTTTCTTCCTTGCAAAATATAAATCATTATATGTTGAAATTATCTTAGGGTTTTGTATTGAGGCTTTACTGAGCCCCCTTAGTTAGAGGTCTTATCATCCTCACCCTTATTTTTGTCTTAAAATATTATTGTGCGGAAAAATTGCAGGAGGTATTTACCCTTTCAAGTAACGATCCATTGGTATTTCCTTATCACTTCTTGTATTTTTTCCTCTGCAGGATGTATTGATGCGCTAATACGACGAGTCTTATTACTACCGTGAGCAAAAGCCTCATGATATTAACATCTTTGACATAATTCGGCTCCCTAATGGAGGGTTCCGTCCTTATATTCCCCATGAATGACCATTCAAGGAAGATTACCCCTATAGTAGTCCACAAGTGGCTCCATCTGCAGCAAAAAAGTGGATGTACAAGGCAAGAATAACATTCCTAGACCTGCATAGATGGATAGTATCGGTTAAGAACTTTTCCAAGTAACTAAAGAGGGAAAAAAAAAGAGTGAAAGCTCACTTTGTTGCTCCAGTTGCAGCCATGAGAGCGGTCAAAATTGATACACATGTATGAATTACCCTTTTTGAGGCTTCACCAATAGTCGCTAGATACACAAAATTGCTCACTACCGCCATGAATGAAAGCCAAAAGTCCATCAACTGAGAAGAAAATATTTATTTCAATTGGTTGGCGCTATTGTGATATATATTTTTATTGAGTGAAAAATAAAGATGTAAGAGAGTGGAAATGACCCTTGCACCTGTAAAACGTGAAAAGATAGAGCGCACCAAGTGCCTACATCACATGCATGGTACAACGCACTTGAAATCCCACTAGCCACAAATAGCACCCATTCATAATATGCCTGGAAAAGGCAATGATAGGTTAATAACCATTGGAGATGTTCATATATGATTGATGGTTTAAAAAATTGTCATGAAAAACTGACGTAAACGATAAATATAATTGTAAGCTGGAGTCCAAGGTACATTATGAAAATTGAGTAGAAGTTATGTACGAGATAAAAATTAAACCTTTTTTAAGTGGTAAAAACTTAATTGTTTCTCAAAGGAAAATCATCCCAAATACTGCTATATGCATACATTTCTTACAAATTGATCTTATGTACGAGATCAAGATCTACAACATTTAATTAATAGCGAGGCACTTTACCAAATTTGAAGAAACTCTAAAATCAAACAGTCAATTTATCATACTAAAAAACCCTAATCAAAGTCAATTAATCTATGTACTGTTTCAAAACTGCACTAATCAATCCAATCTCTGCAGTTCTTGAAGGCAGAAGAAATCATAAATGAAACCAAAATCATACAAACTGCCTACAAAGATTGAAGGCAGAAGTAATCATAAATGAAACCAAAATCATGAGCTCATCTCACTAGTTGGTAAATGAGAAATAACCGAACGTGTCACATCGAAGCTATACTGGGTACCATTATGAATATAAGGAGTCAATACCATGATGGGTTCAGCAGAATATGTTTCCATAGGCCCATCATCATACTATTGTCATATCCTTTGTCAGCACCATCCTATATTGACATAACACAAGCACTGTTAACAAATTTTATTGAGCTAATATAGTTAAGAAAATAAAAAGATAAAATATCAATTTTCACTCAAGTTCGACGCCAAGGTTACCAGAAGCTATACCTTGATAAACAGATGACCATTTACTTGCTGATTTGTAGCTTGGGATTCATTGGCAATCATCCCCAAAATTTCATCGAGGAGGTCACACTGTGGATCACTTGGATTGCCAACTAAAGATTTATCACCATTAACATTGTTATCCAAATGTTGCACCTGATCATGGTTGGGTGCACTTGCTTCAACCAGATTACTGTCATCGGCCCAATCCTCCTCCCTGAATGGAGCCCCATATTGTTCACCATTTTTAGGACCAGCTCCACTCTTCTTGTAAACTTTATACAGGGCATAGAAATCCTGCAAAACGAAAAAACCCAGAAATAAATTTCACTAGGAAAACTCAAAAACTCAAAATCTAAAAAACTCAACTGGGTAATCAAATCAACACAAGGTTTTAAGAAGATTAAAGCATAATCAGGATTTATACCACGGCAGTTTTGCATCTCTTGAGCTCCTCTTCATCCAAAGTATATTCGTGCATAACCCAATCAGTTCTCTCACCACTAGGAGCACGGCCTCCGTAGAAGACTAAAGTTTTCTTACATCCAACTGATCGAGAGTTCCATTCAATGCGTCGATCTTTCCCTGTTGCTTTCCAGTAGCCTTGTCTAGTTGCTCGATTTGATCTTCCCCCATTCAGGTACTTCCTATCTCGGGGGCTAAAGAAGAACCACTGTCTCTGAATGAGTACAACAAATTATAAGGCAACAAAAAACACCAGCAAATGGAAGGAATAGAAAACAAAAGCAACAAAAGGAATCAATCATGAAAACATTACCTCTTTCTCCAGTCAACACATGCTCGCTATTCGCTTGTTACTGAGAT
Organism: Papaver bracteatum; assembly: GCA_023529315.1. Lineage (NCBI taxonomy): Eukaryota > Viridiplantae > Streptophyta > Magnoliopsida > Ranunculales > Papaveraceae > Papaver > Papaver bracteatum. The sequence goes on from JAJJWX010002805.1 coordinate 124,377, forward strand.
GAGTCTGTACTGGACTATTTCCAGATTGTTGGTTATCAAACTGATTACTAGTAGAACCAGGTAGAGATACCGAGGATGTAAAGGGTAAACCCATATTTAGAACCTCGTCCACAGCTACATTCTGCAACAAAATATTTGGTTAAATTAGCCAAAATTGAGAAAAATATTACAAAGTTAAGTAAGACATTTACCTGTGGAAGTGGTTATGCGGAAACAAGTTCAATGCAGAATTCCTAAGCTAACTACCACCACCACGACCTCCTACTCTGCCATATCATCTGCCTCTACCACCACCACCAACACCACGGCCTCTAATTCGATTCAACATCAACATCACCTTCTTCAATTTATTTCTTAACAGCTTCACAACATCAATAAAATTTTCAAATCGAACATACCCATCTCTAATCCTTCCCCTAAAACCTTAATTTCAATTTCATTCACTTGATTCAATTACATCCAAGAACCCTAATATCTATTTTGGGAAAGAACAGAAACCCTAGCTTTTTTTACTCTTCATTAAAACTCACAAATCAATCACTAATTCTTCCTCATCATACTGTATTCACCAAACCCATCTTTAATTTCACAATTTCTAACTCAAGGATTCACAAAGAAAACGCTAATATTCATGATTCATAACAGGACTCAAATCTTCTTCTTCATAATTAGCAGAAACACCAACTCCTCCTTCTTTTATACATCCTCACGATTTAATTTTCCTCAAGCCATACCTCAATTTCATCTCTTGATTTTCAACTGAAGAAGATCAGAGAAGAAGAACGAAAAATACGAAAGAGGAATAGAGAATAAGAAGAAGAGAAAATGAGTTTCAAAGAAGCCATTGCAATTTGAAAGAACCGATCTACAACTTTCGTAAATTTTTTACATAGATAGTGACCGAGAAATAGAAATTGGTTTTGTTCTCCATCCTGAGTTACGGTTTTCTTCAAAGACAGATTCGAGAGATTAGATGAGGAAAGGAAGTTAAGTGAGGGGAATTTCTTTTGGTGTTTTATATAAAAGAAATTGAACGATAGAGATTTAGTTAGGGAATGTCATACGGATTTGGGATATCTTTGTATGGTAGAGATTTGATTAGGGATTGTCATACGGATCAAGACAAGTTGTGCTTTTTCTTTGTGTTAATACGAACTCATGTTTTCGGTTTAATTATCAACCTTCGACATGAAAAAAAATCCAAGAAAAATATTAATAAATTTAGGACATTGTTATCGACATTCTGATATAAAAAATCCAAAAAATGTATAAGAATGAATCGGGAAAATGAGAAATGAATTCGATAATTGGTGTGTTTCTTTGTGCTTTCTCTTTGTGCTTCCAGTTTGAATTTCGACTAGTCGCATAGGCCATGAAGTAATTTTGACAAGTCATACAGGTCATGAAGTAGCTTTAAATGTGGTATAATGGCATAGAAACTGTGAACCAATAAGCTCCGAGAGGGTTCTGACTTCAAACTTAGCATAATACATCATCGAAATCGATAAATATGAAGCTCATAGTCGATTCGAACTTCAAATATGGTATAACATCATAGAAAATTTGAACCAAGAAGCTCTGGGAGGGTTCTGACTTAAAACTTAACATGATATATCATCGAAATCGATAAACATGAAGCTTAATGTTGATTCGAACTTCAAACTTGGTATAATGGCATATAATCTATGAACCAAGAAGCTCCGATAGGGTTCAACCTTCAAACTTAGCAGGATACATCATCTAAATCGATAAATATGAAGCTCAGTGTTGATTCCAACTTCAAATGTGGTATAACGACAAATAAACTATGAACCAAGAAGCTACGAGAGGGTTCAACCTTCAAACTTAGAAGGATACATCATCGAAATCGATAAATATGAAGCTCGGTGTTGATTCGAACTTCAAATGTGGTATAACGACAAATAAACTATGAACCAAGAAGCTCCGAGAGGGTTCAACCTTCAAACTTAGCATGATACATCATCGAAATCGATAAATATGAAACTCTGTGTCGATTCGAACTTCAAATGTGGTATAACGGCAAACAAAATATGGTATAAGTCGGAAAATTCGTAAGAACGATGAATCTATCCATTTACAGATAAGATTCCTTCAGAATATTCCCTGAAACATTAAACAAACCATATTCTGGCATATTATATGCATACCCTAGCTCTGTGATCGAAACTTGGCCGTTAGTGGACTACTATAAGTCGGATACTTCGTAAGAACGATGAATCCATCCATTTACAGATAAGATTCCTTCGGAATATTCCTGAAACATTAAACAAACCCTATTCTGGCATATTGTATGCAAACTCTGGCTCTGAGATCGGAACTTGCCCGTTAGTGGACTACTATAAGTCTGAAACTTCGTAAGAACGATGAATCCATCCATTTACAGGTAAGATTCCTTCGGAATATTCCTGAAACATTAAACAAACCCTATTCTGGCCAAACATTAAACAAACACTTTGTAGGACATGAGAGCGAGATTGGTGGCGAGAAAAAGAAGAAGGTTAAGAAATTTCACAAAGCCCCCATGATCAACACTTCTCTTGTCATGACGGAATTCAACAATAAAAAGAAATTTCACAAAGCCCCCACATTCAACACTTCTCTTGTCATGACAGAATTCAACTATAAGAAGAAGAGTACTGAGGTCTCTCCTAGTGTCAATGCTGACACTCCCTCACAAGGCTTAATTTCCCCAGCTTCTTTAGATGCTTCTGCGTCTTCAAAGAAAACTTCTTCTCCTCAGGAAGCTGCTTTGGTAGATCATACTACTATCCCTTCTTCTGAGAATGTGACCGCACCTGTTATGGATTCAACTCTTTCCACCTTTATGAATATTCCTGCCTCATCGTATATTCCCGCTTCAATCAGAGATACATATGTCTTCGTTCCAAAGGATGTCGCTTCTTCTGTGATTAATCCTTCTTATTTTAAGATTATCTCTTCTTCTTTGTAGGCCGTCTATGTTGATAAGGTGGTCTTTTAAGAAGTGGATTCTGCTACTCAGACTTTATCGTATATCATCAATGCCACTCGTTCATTCATCAATGATCCTGCTAATCTTCGCAATTGTGATGCTCTATCCAAGCTGTTATGTAATTCTCCACCAAACATATCAACTAGGAGCAAAATCTTCTCACAACTTGATCCAAGAATTCATCTCTCTTTTGACCTTTTGGTAAGCACTCTTTTGTTTACACTTTTCCACACATGCGATTTTATCGCGTCTTTATATTTGTTTTAATTTTCCCTTAGGAATCCAGTCGTCGCATGGTTCAAACTGATGGATTCTTCGAATCTAGTAGCACCATATTAGAATTTTATCATCAGAATACCAAATTAAAGGAGGAACTTCAGGCTGAAATCCTTGCATATGAGAACCTCCGCAACAAGAATCAAGAACTCAAAGGTGTGTGCTTCTTCCTTTTGTTACTTATTTAGAAGTAATCAGAAGCGCGTCATGGAGAGATTTAGCTATCAATATTCTGCTGAAGATGCTCGCGCGAAAAATAAGAAATTGCATAATCAAATAGACCAGTTGATTAATAATCATTCATATTCGCTAGATCAGATTGAAAACCAAAAAAATGAGAATCTTTGTTTAGCTAATCAAAATGAATTTCCGGGCTCCCAAATATCCCATCTTTCTGGAATGTTGCGTAGCGCTGATTTAAGATATCAAACTTTATCAGATGAGAATCAGGTCTAAGCCACAGATAAGCGATCTTTCTTAAAGAAAGAGGCGATGTTTACGCGTCAATATCTTATTCTCTAGAAGGTCTGTGATGATCAAGAGGAATCTCTTCGTATGTTAAGAAACCAGCATGATGATTCTATGGAGAAATTATCCTTAGAGAATGAGAAGATCATCCAGAGTAAAATAAATTTGTCCGTGAAAATGAACAAACTTCAAGAACATTATACGCAGCTAAAGGGGTCTCATGACATCCTTGTGAAGGAAAAGGCTTATATTCTTCAAGATGAAAAGAAGATTCGATCTCGTCTCCAAGGTTTAATTGGTGATGATTTTGATAAGGTTATGGATAATATGAAAAGTAGTGGTGTCACTTTATCTCAATACCTCATTTCCCGGAGGGAAGGTAGTCATATTGAGCTGACTGCCTCAGTTTACTTGTGTTTTTTAATTGCTCTTATCTTATAGCCGTGGAATTGTCGCACTTGTACTAATTACATATCTTTTTTGCAGAATCTGAGAGGTCGCACCAGTCTACCATCTCCAAGTTGAGGTATGATCTGGCTAAATCTCATAGAGAACGTTGGAAACTCTCAGTAAAACTTGCCTTTTCTCGAGATAGAGCGAACAAAATGTGTTTGTATCTTGGTAACTTAATGGAGGTTGCCATAGAGAACACTAAGAAGGTTTCCGCACGAGAATCTCATGTTAAGGCTCAGATTCTCGCAAATCGAGTGTGTGTTGACAACTCACTTCCTTTAATGGATGTGGAACCCCTTGAAGTGGATGCGTATGAGAAGCTTCCTGAGCCCAATAATGACTATGATTATGTGAGCGAAGATGATGAAGATGAAGAAACTATATTTAAAGATGATGATCAACCCGAATAGGACGGATATGGTGGTAGTCTTTCCAAAGATCCAAGCTCTGATGTTAACCCCAACATCGAAGTTGATGTTGAAGTATATGCACTAGATCAATATGCGCCTACTAATAATGCTTAGATTTTGTTTTCCTCTAGTCTTATGTGTGGCTGGTTATGTATTCTTAGATATAAATTTTTGAAGTACGCTTGCTAATTTTATGTAAGATTGTCCCTGATAAGGAGGATAATACTTTTATTTTATTAATTCCATACTTGCCTCTATTATTCTTCTTGTTAGAGATATTAATTATTCCCTTATCGTGTGGTTATATACATGCGTTAATTAATCTTTAAGTAGTTTTCTATCTTTCATTGTTTCGTTGTGGTTTTCTTCCTTGCAAAATATAAATCATTATATGTTGAAATTATCTTAGGGTTTTGTATTGAGGTTTTACTGAGCCCCCTTAGTTAGAGGTCTTATCATCCTCACCCTTATTTTTGTCTTAAAATATTATTGTGCGGCAAAATTGCAGGAGGTCTTTACCCTTTCAAGTAACGACCCATTGGTATTTCCTTATCACTTCTTGTATTTTTTTCCTCTGCAGGATGTATTGATGCGCTAATACGACGAGTCTTATTACTACCATGAGCAAAAGCCTCATGATATTAACATCTTTGACATAATTCGGCTCCCTAATGGAGGGTTCCATCCTTATATTACCCATGAATGACCCTTCAAGGAAGATTACCCCTACCGGGTTAGGGTGGTCTCTTCCCATCCAGTGATGCAACAATCAGTTGTGTTCGCGGCCTCTTATCCCTCCACTGATATGGATTTTGGTTACGAGACTGCACCCTAAGTGAGGTTTCTTGAGGACCGAGTGCATCATAGTCAGAACTTGTCAACAACACTCCGCCACTGGGGCCACCTAGTGGTTTAACGACTTGCTTCACATGCTAAGTGTAGTATTTTTATTTTCTAGATTAGATTTGCTCGGGACTAGCAAATAATAAGTTTGGGGGTATTTGATAGACGCATTTATGTGTCTAATTTTTCCTCAATGTTTTGTATTGTTAGTCTCGATTTTTGTACTTATTATGGTGTTTTTATGTTTGTTTAGGTGTTATTGGAGAATTACACTTATGCGGAAAAAGTTGCTCGAAAAGTGCTCTTTGGACCCCGGGAGAAAAGTGATAAAGAAACACTCACTTTGGATAAGGGCACCTCAGGGCACCCCAGATGTTAAAGTTGCCCGTGTTTTGGATAATGGCTGACCTTCTTCTTCATTTGAAATCAAATTTTGGCGGGAAAATAGTCTTCACAGCTGCAGTTAATTACGTAACATTCTGGAAGATTTTGGTACGAGATTTCCGAGGATTTCTTGTTCGATCAGGATTGGTATGGACATGTTAGCATAATACAGGGTTGGTAATCAAGTTACATTTATAAATAAACAAGATTTTAACGTAATCTCAGGAAATCAGAGAAGTGGAAAGTTACGGATTTGCTTTGACTATTCTTGGAAGTTTCGTGTAGTTTAGGGAGGATATATTCTATGGATTTTATACCATTGATTGAGAGAGATTTCTAAAGCCAACAGAAGATGCGTGAAGAAGAAAAAAAAATAAAGAAAATATTCTCGTGACATATACGGAATTGATTTGAGAAGTTTTGAAGTTATTACGGGATATTCCTAGTCCTGTGAGTGTATAAATAGACGAGAGGAGTCAGTAGAAGAGGATGGAGAGTGAGGGGTGAGAACAAAGGGTAGAAAACCGAGTTGCAGAGAGTTGATGCTGCTTCCATTAGAGAAGAACACAAAGAACATAAGACCCCCTGGATCCGTCGTTCATGCTACAAAGATTGCAACACAGCATCAGCAGTCTTATACGCTACATTCACAGAGACATTGTATTTATATCGATCTCTGTGACAGTATATTTACAACACAGTAAAAGTGTGGTAGTTTCCTGGTTTATTCTATTTCTCTCCTTTTCATCATTTGTAAACACTTTTGGGAAATGAAATCAACTTTTGAGCGTGTTTCTATGATAAAGAGCTAAACCCCATCACTGGGATGACGGAGGAAGCCAATTCTCAACACTATGGTAATTTTATTAAATTCTTTTCACGACTTTTGCATTAATATAATTTGATTTATGATTTTAAATTAATTAGTTGTGAGTTAGTTTGATGGGTTATGCTTAGCTTAGGTGTTTTGATAACCCATGGTTACCATTTACAATTAATGTTTTATAAAATCTACCTTGGCAAAGATTTAGAGTCAATAGTTATTATTTTTGGAGCTATAATTGTCAAAGAATTAATAATTGAACCATAAGAACATGAGTTTGGTGGAATCCTGATTCCTAGTAACTCTCAATCTTGTTACCTTCGTTTGCATATTTTTGCTAGTTTTAATATTTTACTTTATAAAGTCTAAAAAATCTTCCTTCACAAGTCTCAAAGAACCTTTTTACTACAACAACATTGATAAATACCATCATTTAACTTCTCTAACACCAATTGAAAAGGAGGGGGTCAAACAATCACACCAATATTTCGATTAGCAATATGTGTGGAAAACTCCGAGTTATTTTCTAGAGAATCAACTAGACTCAATCAATAGAAAATACTCAAGGAGTTATTATCTCAATCTCTCGATTGATTTACTCAAGAAAATAAGATTCGCGTGTCTAATGAAAGAGAGATAACTTGGATGGTACCAAAGACCAATATCCAAGTTTCAATCGATTTAAATCAACAACCAATAGGTCGGATATTCTAATCAATTGAACAACGCACAACTTGTATTATTTCAATAATATAAAGATATAATGCGGAAAAGAAATAACACAGACACCAGAATTTTGTTAACGAGGAAACCGTAAATATAGAAAAACCCCGGGACCTAATCCAGATTAAACATACATTGTATTAAGCCGCTACAAACACTAGCCTACTCCAAATTAACTTCGGCCTGGACTGTAGTTGAACCCCAATAAATCTCACACTAATCCAAGGTACATTTATGCTCCTACTCCTTTGATCCCAGTAGGATATTGCGCACTTGATTCCCTTAGATGATCTCATCCACAACCAAGAGTTGCTATGACCCAAAGTCGAAGACTTTAGCAAACAAATATGTCTCACACAGAAAAGTCTATAAGATAGATAAATTCATCTCCCACGAATAAACCTATGAGTTTTGTTCCGTATTTTGATAAATCAATGTGAATAGGAACCAATCAATAAAACCAAACTTATATTTCCGAAGAACATCTCAGTTTTATCAATCACCTCACAATAGTCTTAATCGACGCAGCGAAAAAATATATTGTGGAATCACAAATGATGAGACGGAGATGTTTGTGATTACTTTTATATCTTGCCTATTGGAGATAGAAATCTCAAGCAAATTATTATAATTGTACTCGTACTATAGAAACAACAAGATCAGATAACACAACTACAAGAAAAGTAGTATCTGTCTGGCTTCATAATCCCAATGAAGTCTTTAAGTAGTTAACATGCTTTTAGAAGAAGAAAACCAAAGGTTAAAGGAGAATAGACTCTGGTTTAGCAAACTAATATCACACAGAATGTGTGGGGATTAGGTTTCGCAGTTGCTAAAGTTCTCCCTTATATAATCTTTCAAATCAGGGTTTGCAATCAATGTTAGCATAGTAACAAAGAATTCAATATTCACCATTAGATGAAAACCTGATTAGATACAAGCTAATATATTTCAACCGTTAGATCGAAAACTTATCTTTCCATACACACATGTACTTGACGATTTTGGGTTTGTGTAACCATACCCAAACATGTACAATAGTTGGTTCAAGATTAGTCAACCAAAAGGTTAGACAAATGATAACTTCCATATCAACCATATTCTTCTTTACCATAACTAGTCCAAATAACTCAAATGAACTAGTTAGAGAGTTGTTCAATTTCTATGAGATCTTATGTACTACACAAGACACATTTGAAGCAAAAACGATGTGATTAACTCGAATCGATTCATGAACTATAAAGTCACGATTTTCAATAGCATTCCTTAGATAATTTAAATAAGTTCACGAACACCGTTTTTATACATAACCACTCAAGTTCGCAGATTGGGTTCGCGGACTTAAATAACCGGTTGGAGTTTACAAACTCCAGCAGAAATTATCGGGTTCGATAACTTATGTCAGTTCGTGGACTGAGTTCGCGGACTGAAACCAAGCATCAACTCCAGCAGAAATTCTCGGGTTCGAGAACTACGCTCGTTCGCGGAATGGGTTGACTGCTCAAGTTTCGGTTTTTTACTTGATCAACAAAGTTCGCAAACTTCGGTTCAAGTGCATAAGGACTTATACATATATGTGTTACCACAACAATGTTTATATCCCCCCGTGGTTATATTGTCTAAACTCTCATTTCAATCATTGAAACATTCTCATAGGACGTCATATAGTTGTTATTCATGAACTAGTTTTCGTCAGAGAAATTTCCAAAGTGATTGAAACATAACATGACTTTCGTCACTAGGCAAAGATGAACTTGGCTAAAGCGAAAGATTTACCAACACACATTTCGAGAAATATATTAGCTAGATATACTCGGCTCGAAATGTCACATGTGTATATCTTTAGTCTATATAGTAAAATGACTTCTGTCTTAAGATAGGAGATAGAATAGATAGACTTTTAATTGATAGATAAGTTCAAGTCTCCACATACCTTTTAGTTGATGAAGAGCCACTAGTTCCTTGAGTAGTCCTTCGTCTTGTATGATTATTGCCATGGTGTTCTTGAGCTCAACTACACTTTCTATCCTAGTCCGAGACCTTAGCTATAGTAGACTTGAAATCAAGACTCTATAGTTTTGATCACTAAAATTGACAAACATGCTTGATATAGCAACGCATGTGAGTTCGACCGAGAAGTGCTCGAACAGTATACTCAACATACTCTATATGAAGACACAATCAATATTTTTGTTTTCCATTTAATTCTTTTAGGAAGAGGAATTCCAATCTTAGTTAAACACCCCCACACTTTGACGCATTCATAAGAAGGTCATCTACCTTTCCATAAATCATATGGAGTTTCAGGAAATGAGGATAGTCAACTTCCCATGAACCTGTTACACTAAGCCTTCTATTGTATTTAGCTGCTTTGTTAGCATATGAATTTAGATCTCTCGGGATATACTCAAATTTGGAAAAATTAAAAACTAACATTGCTAATTAAGACTAAGCAATTGTAGTTGCAGGAAATCCTACAACTACACCCTGATAGAATTATACAAATATTTCTTTAATCTCAAGAATTATTATTATAATTTTTGTTAAAGTTTGTGGAAGAATACACATAAATATCAAGAATACAAGAAAATTACAATAATTCTCAGACTTTCTCTCTCCTACTTGCTCTCTAATTCTCACACAAAAGAACTCTCTCTCTTTCTCAAAATTGCTTGGTCCTATTTATAGGATATTACAAAGTGGATGACAGCTAAGAAAACCTTTATTTTCGGACCTGACTTGCGTTGCTCTCGCAACCTTGTAGGAGTTTTCTTCGCAACTTTTTACATCTTCGCAAAGCATTCACGCTTTCTTGTTCTTCATGATTTGGCTAACGTCATCTCTTACGTCACTCTTCAGGCATCCTACGAGGTCCTCGCAACTATTTGTTGTTCATAATTTCGCAAACAAATGAGTGTTGCGATATTCTTCTCCTACATCAATCATCTAAGATTGATCTAGCGTACCAGCTAATCTGGTTGCTAGTTTTATTCAAATAAGAGATAAAATTACTTGAGTCACTTCTGATGCATATGGAGGATAAATTCAATACCGGCATGGTATTCATATCAACTGACCATGCCGGCAGTGGACTGATTAATACCAGAAAAAATTCAAAACGGAAGTGATGAAGACCATGCCGGAATTGATGAAGGCCATATGCCGGAACATGATACCGGCATGGTCTTCATCAATTCCGGCATGGTCATCATCACTTTCAGCATGATCTTCATCACTTCCGAATAAAAAAAAAATCGTTTCCAAAGTGAGGAAAAGAGAATTTGATATAGAGTGGAGAGAGTTTAGAATTTAAAAGGGAATAAGTTATATTTGGGGTTTCAAAACTCTAACCCTAAAAGAGATTAATAAGAAGTGGAGATGGAAATGGGGGATATGATTTTGTTTTTTAATTTTAAGTTTTTGATTTTTATTTTGAGGGAAGGGTATTTTAGTATTTTCATAACCAAAAGTCACCCCTTAGCACACACCATGGGTTGGGGGAAGTAATTCATATCCCCCAATTAGTTTTCATATCCCCAATTAAAAGTTCTTACAAAAGAGGGTATTTGAATACTATTGAGAAGTTAAGGTAAAAAATAACTCACAAAATTAATTTATGATTATAATTTCAGACTGAAATCTAGACGGACAGTTATACTTTTTGTGAAGATATTATTTAATCTCCTAATAAATTAATGATGCTCCTTCTGTTATAGGAAAAATGATACTGGTTTTGTTTAACAAATCAATTTGAATCTAAATGTTTGGTCTCTCCTTTGCGAGATACAAGAGGGTCCTCTGAAAAAAAAAATTGATTGGAAGGAATATAAGATATAACTAGTATTACTTTTTTGTAATCTTGAAAAAATTCATGGTATTTTCATGTTCTGACCGGCACCGCCCTAAGTAACATCACTTGCTCTCTTGGAAAAAAAAACAGTAACTTCATTTTTTTTAACCGCTCTTTATTTCCCGGGTTTTTGTTTTTGTTCTTTTTTCTTATCTTGCTGTCGTTGACTAAACTCTGAAAGTTCCAATCTTGTAATCTTATTTTCTTTCCAATTTTCTCTGTATCTTTGATTCATTTCAGACCATTTATTCATTAGAAATCTCTGTTTTGTTAGCAAATTTCTGTTTCATTATCCCCTTACAATTGTGGGTTTGCTAAGGATTGAAATCAAGAAAAGGTTTAGATTTTTATTAGTGATGAGAAGAAAATGTTGAGCTTGAAGAAGCTCAGAAGAAGAAAAGTTTTGATTTTTGATTGACTAATTCATTCTTTGGTTGTTATCAAAAAAATTCATCATGACAGGAGATTATGAAGAACTAGACACAATGGATCCACAAAACTCTTTATTGAAGAATTTCAGACTTTATGAAACCCAATCGGTAAATCAAAATTCAGCTTTGTTGGATTTCTTTCATTTCTTTTATAATGATTTTTGATTCATGTTCAACTTTGAATGAATTGCACTCAAATTGAATGATAGACTTTGTCCATTGAGGTTTATCAATGACTTGGTAATTTTGTTGTGGCAGAACTTTTACATTGTTGGTAGAAACAATAGTAAGACGGTATGGAGAGTATTGAAGATTGATCGATCAGAACCTACCGAGTTAAACATTGTTGAAGATTCAACAACATATTCAGAAAGGGAGATTTTTGAACTGTTGACGCGGATACATGTAGGGAATGCAACGACGGGTGGTCTTAAATTCGTCACTTCTTGTTACGGAATTGTTGGTATGAGAGTTCATTTTTTGATTGCAGTGTGTTGTTTTGTTAATATATAATTGTCATGATTCATACTACGTGTTTGGGTTTATCTTCGTAGGATTCATTAAATTCTTGGGGCCATATTACATGATACTTATCACCAAACGAAAGCAGATTGGTGAAATTTGTGGCCATGTGATATATGGAATCAGCAAGACCGAGATGTTTCCGATTCCACATCCTAGTGTGCAGACTGATACATTTTCTTCTAAAAGCGAAAACAGGTGATATAAATCTACTTTGTCGTTGGGATTCTTATGACGGTACGGTATTGACGGATTATGTGTTCTTTTTTGTTTTTTTGTTCATGACAGATACAAGAAGCTTCTATGCTCAATAGACCTTACCAAGGACTTCTTTTTCAGCTTCTCGTATAATATTATGCGTAGCCTTCAAAGGAACTTGTGTGATGCTCAGACTGCAGGACCCGTTCTTTATGAAAAGATGTTTGTTTGGAACGAGTTTTTGACACGCGGAATCAGAGATAATCTGAACAGTACGGTCTGGACCGTGGCTTTAGTATATGGCTTTTTCAAACAGGTATGTCGCTCGGATTGAGATATTTACTAAGTACTAGTTAAGATTGAGTCAAGTAGAATTCATTTTTAAACTCAATGAATTTGTCTATGTTACGTTGCACCTCTGAGGGCGCTCTCATCAGTATATACTGCACATGATACATTTCCATGATGAATGAACTCGCAGACAATTGAGATTTTCTTTTGTTTTGGATATCGTGAACAGATGCTGTTATAAGTAAATGTTATCTGCATGTGTCTTTGTATTCAGGAAAAACTTTCAGTTTCTGGAAGGGATTTTAAGTTGACGCTCATTTCTAGGCGCTCACGTCTGTATGCTGGCCCAAGGTTTGAATCTGCATTGTCTATCAGAGTTACATATCTTAAAGAGGCATTCTACATTTCCTTATTATTTGATTATTTCGTTTCCATGAGTACGTAGGTACCATAAACGTGGTGTGGACGAGAGAGGAAGAGTAGCTAATGATGTTGAGACTGAGCAGATTGTGTTTGAAGATCTCCTTGAAGGATGTCCAGTGGAAATAAGTTCTGTTGTACAGCACCGAGGCTCTATTCCCCTTTTCTGGTCGCAGGAAGCTTCACTCCTAAATATTAAACCTAAGATCAGATGTAAGTGTCAGAATCGTTAAATTGCTTTCAGTTTACTATTGTATGCAATGCACCATCGTTCTTTTGTACAAGTGTATCTGTTATGTTTCAGTGTCAAGACGTGACGAAAATTATAATGCTACCAGGCTTCATTTTGATAACCTTGTGACAAGATATGGAAACCCGATAATCATCTTAAATTTGATTAAGGTAGGTCGTACAAATATATTGATCCTGCTTTTTTTTACTAGTAAAGAATTTGGTGTTGACGAGTTTTAAACTCAGGTCACTAGTAACCTTCTATAAGACATCCACATTTATACTAACAGGGTCGTGAAAAGGAAGCTCGAGAGTCTACACTTCGAGGAATGTTTTCTTATGCTACTGAACTTATTAACAACGATTTGTCCTTTGAGAATCGTCTGAGATTCTTTCACTTGGATCTAGCTAAACTATCTAAAAAGTCCGTATCTCTCTCTATCTCTTGCTTTGAATTAGTTCGTGGTTGTTGTTATTAGTTGTTCTTACATATATGATGATTCTAACTCTACAATTACTTTTATATATTTCAGTAAAGATATAGATGTGCTGGAATCACTTAGTGGATTGACTGAATATTCACTGAGAACAACAGGCTTCTTCCATTCACAATTATCACCAAATTTTGTACCTGGTAATGATAATGAGAACCGCTTGAATAAGCAAACCAAACTACAGAAAGGTGTCCTCAGAACCAATTGTATTGATTGCTTGGACCGCACCAATGTTGCGCAGTATTCATATGGCTTGGCTGCTCTTGGATATCAACTTAACGCCTTGGGGATGATCAGTAGACCAAAGATTGGCCAGGATGACCGTTTGGATGATGATTTGATGGATCTATATGAGATGATGGGCGACATACTTTCTCTCCAGTATGGGGGATCTCTCTCTCATTGCAAGGTATAGACTACTCCATCTTCATGTTAATTTTTTGATGAATATGAACTCTTGTACTCATAGAAATGCTTTGCTGCATACGTAGATATTTTGGTTGAAAAGAGGCCACTGGAAACCAGCTATCCATACCCAAGACATGATCAGATCAGTTCAACGTTACGGAAGCAACACTTTCACCGATGGTGAGAAGCAAGACGCGATAAACATGTATGTTTCCACTTGCTGTGCTTTACTCAACAACTTTTATTGTCGTACGTATATACTCTGAGCATTTGAAATACACTACAAAACAGATTCTTGGGTTATTTCCAGCCACAACAAGGTAAGCCTGCAATTTGGGAGCTAAATTCAGACCAGAATGTCAATGTTGGGAGGGACGAAAACGCAATGTACGTTTGCTGATTACTTTGACCACTTAAAAATACATTTTCTTCCATTTAGATTTTCTAAACATGCAATACTATTTTCACATGTATAGGCTATCCCTTAAAAGATCCGCATCAGATGGTAACCTTGCTAGTGTGAGTGAACAAGAGAGCAGTCGTCTTGTTGATGATTCTACACCTGAAATAATCCCAGATACCGATTCTGTATTTACCTGTATGCAAACGTGCAGTCTTCTTTGTGATGATTCTACACCTGAAATCCCACAAAGCACTGATTTCTCAAACTACTGCTTCGTTTCTGATAATGCGGGCTGGCGTTCAGATGATAATTTCGGTGAGAATCAAAACTCAGACATTGGTGGTTCGGATTATGAGAATCAAAACTCAGACAACTGCTTCGTTTTTGGCAATGCCGGTTGGCGTTCTGATGATAATATCTGTGATAATGAAGACTCAGACAGCAGGAGCGATTTTGGTGATTCGGATAATGAAAATCAAGACTCAAACAACCGATTCGATTTTGGTGATCCGGATGATGATTCACATGCAGGAGACCTACATGAGAGGTATTCTCATGATCACTTAATAAATCAGCCAGACTGGTCAGATTTCGGCAGTGATGGCTACTGTTCTTCTGACGAAACTTCATGCACGCGAGAGAGGTAATGTTATCATTTATTTGATCAACCAAGTAACTGTATCCTGGATATTCTTGCAAGCCTTTTCAACTCCTTTTTGGGAGTCAAAATGGTGAAACTGCTCGTCTGTAGTAATTTGAAGTCTCACGCTTCTAATGTAAATGTCTGTAGGAATGAGGAAATTGTTATGGAGTTACTAAAAGGTGAAACGACGTCGATTCCGGGAGAGAATGACGCAGCCACTAAGGCCGAGTAACCCACTTTCTTAGCTCACATAAATTGCAACACAAAGGCACTTATTTTACTCCGATGCCTGAGCTTCAAACTGAGAAATGAAGGAACCGATCTGTTAAGACAAATGATTAAAGAGTTGAGAGTTTGAATTGTTTTCTTATGGGTCTTTCATACGCGTTTGTTTGTTTGTTTGTTTGTTTGTTTGTTTTTTTTTTTTTGAAAAGAACTATTCATTAATGTTGGAAAATAAATGAAGAAAATCAATAAAAAGTTTTTCTTTTAACGTCAAATATTTCAAAGTCTGCAAAGTTTGTTGTTATTCACACTTGTGTTGTTACCACAATGTTTTCCATGAACTATTCATTAATGTTGGATGACATCTTATAAATCTGTCTTAAACAAGAAAATCCAATAAAAGTTAGTTCCAATTTCTTTTTATACTGGTCAAATATTTCAAATTTCTGTCTAGGCAATATGATATATTATGGTTTTATATAAGATTAGTTATGTACTTGTTGTCATTTGAATCACTAAAAGTTTGTTGTTATTCACACTTGTGTTGTTACCACAATGTTTTCCATGAACTATTCATTAATGTTGGATAACATCTTATAAATCTGTCTTAAACAAGAAAATCCAATAAAAGTTAGTTCCAATTTCTTTTTATACTAAAAGTTTGTTGTTATTGGTGTTCAAATCTTTCAAATTTCTGTCAAGAAAATCCAATAAAAGGCAATATGTCAAATCTTTCAAATTTCTGTCAAGGCAATATGATTTTTTTTTTGAAAGTAAGATAGATTGATAGGCTGAGAAAAAACTAATCATGTGATTCAGACTCTTCTAAAACTGATTCATGAAGAATCGTTCGTTTGTTGACTGAATCCATAAGATTAGCATCCGCAGATAAGATTACAGTAGAGTTTCTTAAGTTACATAATGCATATGCTTTGAATCAATATGATATATTATGGTTTTATATAAGATTAGTTATGTACTTGTTGTCATTTGAATCACTAAATGGATTTCAAGTATAAATATACATCGTATTTGTATTGGATTATATCATCCATAAATGTTATAGTTCTCGATATATATTAATCACAAATTTGCATTGCAGCCAACATGGCAAGATCAAGTTTGGTCGTTACGAGAATTACGTTCGCTGCTTTCATTATGTTGTCTATTGCACGTGAGTAGTCGACACATGCACATATATATACTTCCATTCTTGTTTTTCTGAATTATGCAATATTATCTCTCTCTCTTGTACGACTGCTCTCTGGTTTCTAGCTACTTGAGTTTCCTCTCGTCGGTCTCTTTTAGCCGTTATTCTATGTCGTTTTCCTCCAATGGCTAGCTCTAACGGTCTTTTTCTACCGGAATTTTCGCCGGAACTCCCAATTCCTATGAA
The DNA here is from genome assembly GCA_023529315.1 of Papaver bracteatum. Lineage (NCBI taxonomy): Eukaryota > Viridiplantae > Streptophyta > Magnoliopsida > Ranunculales > Papaveraceae > Papaver > Papaver bracteatum. The sequence continues at coordinate 141,261 of JAJJWX010002805.1, forward strand.
TCTCTTTTTCTGCTGTGTTCTAATGCTCATACAATTGAACAATCTCTAAGTCTTTCTCTCCTCTCCTTTTCGTTAATGGCTACCTCAAATCAATCGAATCCATGCTGTTGCAATTGCATACATTTCACAAATCAATTACAACCTACAATCACTGAATCAGAAGAGATGAAGATAGTCACAAGCATCACAGTTATAACAAGCATCACTCACTACAAAAATAACACAATTTGTGACCAAATCAATAGATACTCTAGACTGGAAGTTGGTATTCCCCCTTCCAAGAATTCTTCCCAAATCAACCTCATTGTCTCAAGTCCTGAAATTTCTAATCAGGAAAAATTGAACAATTTCTTCAATCACAAAGAGTATAAAAGAATTCCCCTCTAGCAAATCAAAACCTAACCTTCAAATTCCTGCTACAATACCAAGGAATCAAATTGTTGTCTAAATATCAATACTGGCATCCCTAAGATCGCTGTCTCAGTTCATACTTTCAAAGACTTGCTCTCTTTCAAGGAATCTCAGAAGAAAACTTTCAGCAATATCAGCAACTACTATATCAGTTTTTTGGCTCTTCACTTTAACAGTGGCATACATCTTCTTAAAAAGACAGTCTACCCCAAACTCTCCAATTCTTACCGAGGAATTTAGGCAACAAGTTAAAATGGCATGTTCTCTCTAGCCTACATCTCTAGGTATTCCATTGTGAACCTGCTACACCAAATCCTGGTATGTTTGTTTCCATAACTTTGGCTAAATATACTTTGGGTACGTTTCTAATCCTTTCCCTTTTTCTAAGTTCTCATTATATCCTAAGATTTTTCATCACCAATTCTACCTCTCAACTTGTTATAACAATTACTAACTTTGGCTAATACTATAATTTGTTTTTATGCCCTACTCCAGTGAACCCATCCCTATATGCTAACTGGCTGTTTTTTAATAAATTTTTAGTTCTAGTTGGAAGGAATTGGAAAATCACTTCAAGCACTAGGTCAGAAAGCATGCTTTATGTTCTAACCACAAAAAAAATCAAAGTTAAATTACAAAATATGTTTGTTTAGCAGCGCCTACCATCACCAAAAAGTTACTGACCAAATTAAATTTCTACAACATCATAAACATAAGAATTCTTGTTTGATTTACACTTCTTGATTCTCTCTGAGCTTTGTGTTAAAGTTTACCTGGATAGACATTCCCTGCATCTCCAGTTTCATCTGCAACACTATTGATATCCCTAGACACAACACCTTGATACACCTGAGCTACAAATCTTGCATAATCTCCTGGAGGCAGAGTTTCCCTAGCTGGTACTTCTGGTGGTTGGGGTACCTCTCCTCGCCTTGCAGTAGCAACAACAACTATTTATATTTGGCGTACTACCCTTGCATCGACTCCTGGAGGCAAATGACTATCATCTGGTACTTCATGAGGGTGCGTAACCTCTCCAATCCCGGCTTGAGATATTGCTGCCATATCTACAACCATCTGCTGAATTGGTGGAGCAAGCATGAAAATATTAGGAAAGAGTACCTTATTATCAGCAGGAGGATGCGAATCATTCATCTGAATTTGTGCTTTGAAGTCGTCAGGCACTGGAGCAGCAAAAAAATCCCTGACTTTTTCCACCACACACAACCCGTTCATCTTCTACCAACACAATCCCCTCTTTAACCACATATCGACCTCGTGTGGGATGAAGAGAAAACAAAACCCATCTATCCATAACCCTGACAAGTTCTTTATTCTCGAGCCATTCTCTTTCCATCCCCTGATGTTGTTTGTCATCTTCAACATGTGCATGCATGCGTAAAGAGATTTGTTTAACTTGCATACTTTGCTTTGACCTTGATTTGCAAACGCTTCACGATTTGAAATTAACATGACATTTGCAGTGAGTTTACCACAATTAAAACAGTCGCCTTTGACTGGATATTTTTGCCAAGCTCCACCATGGTGATTTCACGAGTCTTGTGTCGCGGCCTCCTCTTATATTCGCTCCATGAGGGTGGAAGCTTTTCAATCACGGCCCGATACTTGTAGAGCTTCATCAAAAGTCATGCCTTCAGCAAGAATCTCGATGAGGAGTTGAAGTTCGACGAACTATTCTACCACGAGCTTTTCGTCGGTCATGTTGTATTCTAAGAACTTAGCCATCAAGAACTTCTTACTTCCAGCTGCAATGATATTTTTCTTCTAGAGCTTCCCATAAATCAAAAGCATTAAAATCTTCTTTTGCATTATAGAAGTCATACCAGGAGTCATCAAGACAGTTAAGAATATGATTCTTGCACAAATAATTCTTCTATTCCACTTTGTCCAATTTATCTTCATTACTTTGGTCGTTTAGGAAGAATAGCATTTTAGGAGCGCCATCTCTTAAAGTCCTTAGGAAGTATTCTTTCCATGTTCTTACAACCGATATTACAATATTACAATAAGGCAATTATTACCTTTAGAATGTTGGAATTAATTACAATAATCGAATGCAAATGGGAAATAATACTTATACTCCTGCGAGATGCTATAGCAATTAACAAATTACCTCCGGGATGATTAGTTCTCCTCTATGTGTAGCATACACGAGAGAGAACCCTTAGAACTTGGCCAATTTTATGTTTCGTAAACTATAACGTGAACCTCAGTAAATCAAAAAGTAGTTATACAAAATTATGTTTCGTAAACTACAACCACGGAACACGAGTTTTAAGACAAATATTAATAAGAACCGAATGGTATGTTTTAAACCGAAAGCCTTAACTCGTATTTATAGGTAAGAATTCGAACGTTTTCCAGTAAATCACGCGTTCAAACGGTAAAAGCAAAAAGTATCCCATCTCTGTCGTGGGTAAGATTCTTTAACCACTGGGTGTCCACAAACCATAAGAAATGCATTAAGGTTTAGGCAACCTTGCCATAGTCTAGGGCTTTCCCCATACACAAAGGTCTAAAGACCCAAAGGGCCATACCCTTAAGGCTAAACCAATGCTATTTAAGTCTAAAACTCTTAGTGGTTTAGTCTATATGGGACTAATGTTTTATTCATTCACATGAAAAAAACATCTAGGGAGCAATAGGTCTTGGGATCAAAACATGGTCCATGCATTTTTTGATTAAAACAAAACATTTTTTTTTTTAACAACACAACCCGTTCATCTTCTACCAACACAATCCCCTCTTTAACCACATATCGACCTCGTGTTTACATGTGCATGCATGCTGCTTTGACCTTGATTTGCAAACACTTCACTGACATTTGCAGTACTACCCTAAACCAGTTTTACACCAAAATACAATTTATAGTCAATTTCATCACCTACTCTAGACACCCAAAATTTAGAGCACAAACCAAACTCGAAATTAGTCTGAAAATCAAGAAAACAAACCTTAGGCGATGGCTTCATTACTCGGTTTATTTATTGTTCTCGTTGAATAGCATTCTGGGACTTCTGTTCATATTTCATTGCTTAAAATTTCAAGGATTGTCTCTTTATGGATATTTTGTTAGAAAAAAAGTTTTTACAGCCTTAACTGACTCTCTTCTGGGAAATCCGCAAAAGAAACAGAATGATCTTACTCTTTATTTGATATTAACTGGGATGGGAAGCGCAACCGTTTCTCAATCTTAATTGTTCATCAACCAAGTTGGCTCTCAGCTTTCTATCTAACTTGGCCTATAAAAAGCAATGCCCTTTCATTGGTTCATGAAAATCGGCAACACACATTTGGCACCCTTGATTCGACTACCCTTGAGGGTCGGATTCAAAGTATTTCTCTATGGTTCATATCCGTGAATCCCGACCCAAATAAACCTCATTCCAAACCTAGGCTGGTCCATGGGGACAATCTGACTCGGAAGGACTCATCTTTCATGCCCAATCGGATGCAATCTGAATCATATGCTAAGTGGATTGCTTTAGTCTGGTGGCCACCACACTACTCTACTCAAGGAACCCCTCAAATCAGCAACAAGGTAAATGTACCACATGAGAAGGTAAGTGCACCATATGATAAAAAAGGTAACCCTCTACCAATTTACCTTAAATTCAAAATCTACTAACGCATTAAAAACAAATAAAATGAATTTGAACAGGTTGCAGTCCAAAGAGCCATTAGCCATGGTCGACCAAGTCAACGATTCATTAGGGGTCAATCAAGACCAAGTACAATTATAAGATAATCTCTACAACAAATGTCATTTGGATCAACTACAACAAAGTTCCTTATCAACACGTGAAACAATTTCAAATTAAAGTTGGTTACATCACAATCATATAATCTGTCTCCTTTCCTAACAATTTTCATTTTCACTACTATCCCTCTCTCTGTATTAAGCATACTTCAATGGCTTCCTCCTCAACTTCAAACTATCCTTCAATAGATAACCAAGTTAAGAAAATGAACACTGCCCTATCAATACCTGAGGATTTATTCCCCTAAGTCTTTATCAACTCTGAAAACATCAAAACCAAACATGCTCAAGACTGGAAAGGTTGTTTTATTGGAAACATTTGTAGTAATATCTTCTTTCAGACTTCAAGGGTATGCAACTTCATCAATGCTCACTAGGAGATGATTGGTAGAATAGAAATTAAAGTACGAAATAGGAGAAGAAAATTTTAAATTGTCAGAACCACAAATGAAGAAGATTACTCCACTTTGAGAGATGGAGGGACTAGAGGAGTCTTTGATATATTAATGGTCTTAGTAGGTGTTCCAACTATGGGACCTGCATTTATTGATGAAGAAATATTCTCTAAGGTTATGATCAGGCTCCTAATCAAGAGAATTCCCACCCACATCACACAAGACATCCCAAATATTCCCTCCATCCTAGTTTACTTGCCTAAATTGGGCATTTATTTTGTCCTAAGTTGGTTGCTAAGTTTCATATTTTTCCCCATTTTATCCTAGTTTACCCCTATGTTGAAATCCGGTCATGTTGTTGAGAATTGTGTAATTCTATTTCACATGCACATATTAAATACTCCTCTCTCTCTATATATCCTTTATTCCCTTCTTCTTAACTAAAACAAGATATGTATCTTAAATACTAGTTTGGGGGTAATTTTGGAAAAACAATTCCTCTCTCTACTTTCCTTAATCTGTGTGCAAAAACCATTTTAAGCAAGTAAACTAGGATGGACGGAGTATCATTCAACCAATTGGGGTTTTTCAGGGATAAAAAAAACCCATATGGGAGAGACAGATTTGAAAAAAATGTGGAGATCAAGGTTACTATCAATACTACCAAAGCTCTCAAGTTTGGAGTAGAAGCTTTGGCAACCCCCACGCTTTCTCACCGGATGGTGTGTGCCTATGCTCTTAATGGAATAAAGTTCTGCAAGGTTTGTAGGATCTTAGATCACCCAAGTCATCCTTGCCCTGCACCACCAAATCAAAACAACCATGATTATATTCATTTACCAATACCTCGGCCAACACCTAAACCCATTACACCTAGACAAAAACAAGTCCAAGATGAACAAGATATTATTCATAGACAATGCTATGATGCTGATGCCGCTGCTGTGTTTGAAGCAAAATTGAAAGAAGCAAAAATATTGGATCTGGAAAAGTCAATAGCAAACATGGCTACTTCATCCAACAGAAACATCATCTTTGGTGCTCAGCCCATTGAATCTGAAGTCCAATCATCTATCACTGAAGATCAAATCCCATCTCACCCAGATGTCTTAGCCTGTCAATACAAACACAAAAGACTATATTTGGTTAAAAAGATAGCTGGAGCTTACAAGAAAAAGCTCTCAAAATGCAAAGCTGCTACAAGAAGTACTCCTAACAACAACAACCCTTTGGGAAAAAAGGTTGAAGAGTCTTATGTTGATGATCTAGCTGCTGCTGAGCAAATTTTACCAGTCATAAAAAACCCAAACCCCTCCCTATTGCATCCCCTTCCAACTTTGGCCTAGAAAAAATCAAACTTGGAAGCAGAAGCCTCTAAGAAGAAAAAAGCTGCTTAGAAAGCTAAGAAAAAGGATCATATATTTGAGAACAAAAATGACATTATCCTTAGCTCCTCCTCTAACACTTTTTCTGAATCCAAAAGGAAGAAGGTGATTCCCTGCACTTCATCATCATTCCTCAATAGCTTGGATTTGGTTGATGCTAAGAGCTTCAAGGACCAGACTACTGAGAACCAATATCTAAACTCCATGGCTAATGGTTCCTTGGATTGCTGTACCGGAACTAAGGTAAGCATTCTCATCTCTCTAACTTATTTTTACTTTCTTATGTGCATTATGTTTAACAGTGAGCTTTGGTTGACACAACTACACTATGATAGTATAACTAGAAGGCTCACCTCAAAATATCATATTTTCTCATACTTTTGGCTATTCTTCAGATCTCTGGCCTAGAATTGTCAAGGGTTAGGAATAATGGATGCTAAGAGATACCTGAATGATATTCTTAATAAAATAAATCCTTACATCTTATTTTTGTCTGAAACTAAGCAAAAGTATGATAAACTAAAGAAAATTATGCATGAGTTATGAGTCAATTATAACTATTGGTTTGTTAATCCAGGAGGAGCTAGTGGCACAGCTGGTGGGCTAGCATTAATATGGAAAATCAGTATAAACTTGGAAATTTTAGATTGGTCCAAAAACCATATTAATGCTGCTATCAGGATTGTCAATAATCTTACTTGGTTATTCACCAGTTACTATGGAAACCCTTCTGATACTACTTCCAAGTTGAAATCTTGGGACTATATTGAAAACACTGCCAAAGTTCATAAGCTTCCTTGGTTGGTCATGGGGGACTTGAACTTTATTCTACATATTCTGAAAAATTCAGTTCACACCCGATTGATACTAATGAAGCTGTTGTGTTCAATGCAAAAATACAAACCTTAGCCCTTATTGATCTTAGACTCAATGGTTTCCCTTTCACTTGGTCAAACAAGAGAAATGGTCATGCCCTTACTGAACAAAGATTGGATAAAGGTCTATCAAATGGCAGTTGGTTGGAAATCTATCCAAACTCCACTATCAACAACTTACTAGCCATTGGATATGACCACCACCCTATACTTCTCAACACAAATCCGTACTGGAAGAATGGTAAGATTCCATTTAAATTATTTGGACCTTGGTTAGATCATGCTGACTGTAGGAAAATCATAGCTGAATGATGGAACAATGTCATCCAAGGCTCTAGTGCTTTCTCAATTGCCAGAAAACTTATACATCAAGCTGAAAAAAATACGGGAAAAACAGTTATCTACAACTGTAACTTTATAACTTATATTTTTAAAGTTGTGAAAGGTGGCATGTTTTACTACCTTAACCAAATAATAGTTGTCAAAGTTAAAAAACGTCCAACTCTTAGGACAAAGAGGAGCAAAGATTAGTGACGAGAATCAAAACCACAACATTTGTGTGCAAAGAGTAGTGACCACCTTTAGACTTTAACTGCTAATAACGTAAAGATAGTGAATCACTATATAACAACATTCATAAGAGTTGTTGAAGTTAAAAAATAATATATTGGTTCGACAAAAGTTGTTTGAGAGATTCGAACACAAGCCTACTACGCGTTAGTACAAGTCATCAACCATCCTTCTGTATTCACAATGTTAGTATAGTTTTGTGTTTTTTTATGTCATGCATAATCACAACCTCTATAAGAGTTTTAAAAAAAAAATTGATTTTGAAAAAAAAAAAAATGAGGGTGAGGTGAGTCGAACCTGAGCCTCTTCCTTCCAAGTCTGGGATTCTAACCATCCTTCCACATTTACATGTCTGATTAATTATATTTTACATCTACTTTTATAAAAACAATGATAAGAAAAAAAAATGTTAAGGAAAAATAAATAAATGGATGGTTATGATGGGAGATTGAAAAGATAAGAAGAAAAATACAAATAAACCTTCTACAACCCCCCTTAAGAGTCGTTGTAGAGGTATAAACACTTTTGCTAAATTTTTCTCACTTCTGCCAGATTTTATTCAAATCTGCAAGAAAAATTCTTACTTCTGCTAAATGTTTCTCACTTCTGATAAAAACTATTTTCTCTAACACCCTCACTAAATTCTAAAAATTTAGGCCTTTTCAGATTCGTTAGAAATATCTAAAAAAAGGTTTTTTAAGCTTTTAGAGAATATTCCGATGGAATCTTACCTGTAAATGGTTCATCTTTACGAGTTTCTATGATATATCCTGATAAATTTGGAGCTAGAACCACTTCGTAAAGTCGAGTGTGCATACAATATGCCATAATGGGGTATGTTTAAAGTTTTGGGTAATATTTCGAAGAAATATTACCTATAAATGGATGGATCATCATTCTTACCAAGTTTCCAACTTATAGTAGTCCACTCCCACCCTGGCTTCGATCTCGGAGCCAGGGTATGCATACAATATGCCAGAATAGGGTTTGTTTAAGGTTTCGGGGAATATTCCGAAGAAATATTACCTGTAAATGGATGGATTCATCGTTCTTACCAATTGTCCGACTTATAGTAGTCCACTCACGGCCAGGTTTCGATATCAGACCCAAGGTATGCACACTTTATGCCAGAATAGGGTTTGTTTAAGGTTTCGAGGAATATTCCAGAGGAATCTTACCTGTAAATGGATGGATTCATAGTTTTTACCAAGTTTTCGGCTTATAGTAGTCCACTCACGACTAGGTTTCGATCTCGGAGCCACGATATGAATACAATATGTCATAATAGGGTTTGTTTAAGGTTCCGGGGAATATTTCGTAGCAATCTTACCTGTAAATGGATGGATTCATCGTTCTTACCAAGTTTTCGGCTTATAGTAGTCCACTCACGACCAAGTTTCGATCTCAGAGCCAGGGTATGAATACAATATGTCAGAATAGGGTTTGTTTAAGGTTCTAGGGAATATTTCGAAGCAATCTTACCTGTAAATGGATGGATTCATCGTTCTTACCAAGTCTAACTCTAGTAATATTTGTACGAGTGATGTTCAATTCTGATATATTCCGTCTCCAGTTCATCCAAAAGAGAAACTCAGGTATAATTCTAGTAATCTTTGAACCTGTGATGTTCAATTCTTATATATTCCTTCTCCAGTTCTTTCGAAAGAGAAATTCAGGTCTAAATATAGTAATCTTTGAACCTGTGATGTTCAATTCTGATATATTTCGTCTCTAATTCATCCGAAAGAGAAACTCAGGTCTAATTCTAGTAATCTTTGAACCTGTGATGTTCAATTCTTATATATTCCTTCTCCAGTTCTTTCGAAAGAGAAATTCAGGTCTAAATATGGTAATCTTTGAACCTGTGATGTTCAATTCTGATATATTTCGTCTCCAATTCATCCGAAAGAGAAACTCAGGTCTAATTCTAGTAATCTTTGAACCTATGATGTTCAATCTGATATATTCCGTCTCCAGTTCATCCGAAAGAGAAACTCAGGTATAATTCTAGTAATATTTGAAACTGTGATGTTCAATCTGATATATTCCGTCTCCAGATCATTCGAAAGACAAACTCAGGTATAAATCTAGTAATCTTTGAACCTGTGATGTTCAATTCTGATATATTTCATCTCCAGTTCATCCGAAAGACAAACTCGGGTCTAACTCTAGTAATCTTTGAACCTGTGATGTTCAATTCTGATATATTTCGTCTCCAGTACATCTGAAAGAAAAACTCAGGTCTAAGTCTAGTAATATTTGGACATGTGATGTTCAATTCTGATATATTTCGTCTTCAGTTCATCCGAAAGACAAACTCAGGTCTAACTCTAGTAATCTTTGAACCTGTGATGTTCAATTCTGATATAATATGCCAATTTTGGATCTCTGAGCCAGGTTATGCATATAATATGCCAGAATAAGGTTTGTTTAAGGTTTGGGGAAATATTCTGAAGAAATCTTACCTGTAAATAGATGCATTCATCGTTTTTACCAAGTTTCCGACTTATAGTAGTCCACTGAGATTCATATTTATCGATTTCGATGATGTATATATCCTTCTAGGTTTGAAGATAGAACCCTCCCGGAGCTTCTCGGTTCATAGTTTGTATGCCATTATACCACATTTGAAGTTCGAATCGACACTGAGATTCATATATATCAATTTCGTTGATGTATCATGCTAAGTTTGAAGCTTGAACCCTCCTAGATCTTATTGGTTCATATTTTTTATGCTTCTTGAATGTATGAGTGTGAACTAAAGCTACTTCATGACCTTTATAAATAATAGAAATTACTTCGTGACCTATGTGACTAGTCGAAATTCAAAACGGAAGCACAAAGAAGTACACCAATTATCGAATTCACTTCTCATTTTCCAGCTTCATTCTTATACATTTTTTGGATTTTTTTATATCATAATGTCGATAACAATGTCCTAAATTTATTAAAAAAAAAATTGGATTTTTTTTTCATGTCGAATGTTGATAATAAATCGAATATATGAGTTCGTAGTAGCACAAAGAGAAAGACACATGCTGTTCAATCCGTGTAAGCATCCCAAATACAATTTCAGCCGTCCAGATTTTTTCATAATCCGTATGACACTCTTAATTCAGATCCATACCGTCCAATATTTTTTACATAATTCAAAGTTTTTTCTCTCTCCTTTGGAGATCAGTTTCATCTTTGATACAGAAAAAAACCCAATCTCTCGGAAAAAAAAAAACTCCATTAAATCTATGGATCTAATGAAGAAAGACATAAACATATGAAGAAAATCATTTCCTCCTCTTTTCTACTCCATTCTCTGTCTGATGTGATGACTTTCAAGGGTTTGAGAGATGGGATTGAGATTCGGTTTGATAGAATCAATTGATGTGAGTATGTACATGTTTAAGTGATGGTGCTGCTGTGAACCATGGAAGAGAACTACTAGGGATAGTTATAGATTCGTGATGAACAGATAGAAGCAGTTAGGGTTTTGAATCTGACTTTTGAATTGAATGAAATCGATTAGTAAATCCAGTATTAATTGATGAAGAAACAAAAGGGTATTGTTTAGTTTTAGTTGTGGGAATGTTTTTAGATGGAGAATCAAAGAATTAGGGTTTGGATTTTTAGTCCTGGAATCAAGATAAGAATCGAGATTTGGTTACTGGGGAAGGTAATTTACATGGTAAGACTGCGGTGAACAATCTCTCCTGCAATTTTTCTCCTTTGGGGATCAATTTAAGGTAATTAGTAATTTATCTTGTATTCCTTGAGAAATTTACAGTTGATGATACTCATATGTTTACTTAAACCTCTCTGGGTTTGGGTGGGTTCATTTTATTTAGTTTTATACCGGTTTGTATCTTTCTCTATTAGATGTTTTCTTCCAATTTCATCAATTTTCTTTTTCGGTTTGTATCGTAGTTTTAAATCAAACCATTGGATCTCTGTAATTTTCATATATGTTGTTTTTTACAGTATTATGAAACCGTTGTTATATTTTTAGTACGATCGGAGATGGAGATTTGATGAAACCAACCAGGTTCAGATTACATTGCTACAGATTTCAGATCACTGTGCAGCGACATAAACCCATGAAAATAGATGTTTTACAGTGTATAATGACCTGAATTTTTAATGGGAGTAACCCATTTAGTCTATGATGTTTATGTAAAATTTTAACTTGAATATGAGTTAGATAAGTACCCCAACCAACCGATTTCTATAGGTGAACTTGTAGAAATTCAGTTTGAGTTGAACTTATAGAATTAGTGGTAAATTAGGTTCTAACCGTTATTTTTCTATGAAATTTTGATACAATGCCTGAGATATATCTTTGAATGTGTGGTATAAATTTATGTTGGATCAGATTAGTATTCATGAATAATGTGACATGGTCAAGGTGTAAGTGTCGGCAAACTCTAGAGAAGGTGGTGGTGATGTACATGTTCAAACCCTATTTTAAATTTGTTGGTGTTTGAATCTGCAATGATTATGGATGCAGGTACAAGAGAAGAGAAAGTGTTGGTGAATGGTTGTGTGGAGCTGAAATTCACGGAGCTACAGATTTTGGGGTGCGTCATCTATACCTTAACCCAACAACACCGTATTTCTTCATAATACACTATTAAGATTCTGCATTCATCATCTCCCAACATGACTACGGAAGAGGTAGGGATACTTCTGGACTAACTGTTGGTATTTAATTTCTTTTTGGTTAAGATATGGTGAATGAAAGTTGTTCTGTTTGCTGGTTACACAATTTGTAAGTTGGCTGTTTGACTCAAGGAATGCCCTGCAAGTTTCAAGAATCATATGCATGACTCCCTTTCGCAGTCCAAAGAGTTCCCAGTTAAGGTAATTGCATTAAAATTCTTTATCTTCATGAGCCAACAATACTTAAGAGTCTATAGTCATTCTATAATTTTTGCTATACTATAAAACTTGTTTCTGAAGTCCACTATTTTGTATGAGATTGATCCATATTAATAATTTCGGCACCCAAGTAGGTACATGGTCTTAATTAGTAAGTGTTAGTAAGTGTGGTTGCTTTTCCCTATATGGAGGATATTTTGGATCTTCATGTTGTGGAGGCACTTGTATAGTGATGGTTAGCTTCTGATTTGTAGGTTGTAGAGAGCGAGCCTTTCTTATCTGACTTCTAATAGTCTTTCCAACTACAATCATGGATCTTGAGCCTTACCAGATTCATGCATTTTATGGAGCACTAAGTTTTCTGCTCTTTTTTTGGTACGTTTAATTACTTATTTCTATCATTTTTTTTTGAAAGGTTGTATTAAGGTTAAGGTTAAGAACGCCAAAAAGAGGGATGAATATCTCTAGAGATTAAAGGAATTGCGTAATCAGGTGAGATTCCAATTAGTTTGGTGATGGTGTAAATATTGTGCTTTGCTGCATCTTTTTGTATGCTCTTTTTTGGTTTGTTCTGAATATGTGTGTTCTTATGGCTTGGTGATTTCTATTGTACAAAAATTGGATTAAATTAATGGACAAGCATGTTAGAGCATGGAATTTCTGCAGAGAATGGTTAGGTCATGAAGGATATGCTGTGATGCAGGTGGAGTTTGATGTTGCTGCTTGTGAGGATGGTACTGCACAGGATTGTGCAAGTGATGCAGATGCAGATTTTGGGACTATGGTGTTTAAGGGTTACAACGACAGTTCAGGTTATTGCAGTTGGGGACAAGAAACGGATTGCAAGCCATGTACTAAGCCATTTCAAGGGTTATAATTGTAAATATGATATATTTTTCAAATACATGTTTTTTTTTTTGTGAAGCATAAATACATGGTTATTAAAGTATTACAGATTTAATTTTGTATTTAAATTCTCAAAATTTTATTTTATTTTCCAAATCCAATATGTACCACAACTCATAATTAGAGTTGTTTGAAGTGACATACAACTCTTCTCATAGTTATCAAGAAAAGACATACAACTCTTCCCACAGTTGTCAAAGAAATAAAAATACAACTTGAACCATTGTCGTCAAAGAAATTTCTACAACCACAGCAAGTGTAGTCAAACATTATATTCACAACCCGGGTAAGAGTTGTGTTAGTCATTAAGAGAAAATTTAGAAAGACTTTGACAACTGACAAAAGCATTGTATAAAACTAATCGACAAATATGTTTACGACTCTAACTGAAGAGTTGTATAGATTTGAGGATTTTCAACACCCCCCCCCCCTTGTGCAACCTATCGATAAACGTCGTCGTAGACCTATGACAACTCTTTTCGGGAGTAGTTGATCAATGTTTTTACCGTAGTGAAATCAGAGTATGGAACAAGGAGGTATATGGACACATCAAAACCAACATTGATTAGTTCAAGCAATATCTAACCTGGTTACACACTAATTACTTCAGAACTGAAAGAGGACAAGCCCTAGCCGATGCTAGAAAGCATCTCAAGAATTGACAGGACATAGAAGAGAACTTTTGGAAAACTAAGAGCAGGGATCAAGTCATTAAGATGGGATACCAAAACACAAGTTACTTTCACAGAGCCACCAAAAGTAGAACCAGAAGGAACAAGATATACTCTATTCAAACTGAAGCATGAGGTTGGATTACAGAAAAGAAATAGATTAAAGAGTGCTTCACCAACCATTTATATCTTATGGATACAACTGAAACCACACAACCATCTACTGAAATCATGAGTCTCATCCCTCAAACCGTAACTAGAGAATATAACCTCTCCCTCAAAAGAAAACCTGAGATTGCTGAAATCAAAGACATTGTTTTTAGTATGGCAAATGACAATGCACCATGCCCTGATGGGTTCCCACCAAACTTCTTTAAACTCAACTGGGAAATTATTGGAAAAGACATAGTCTCCATGGTTCAAAATTTCTTTTTATCTGGTCATCTTTTAAAGGAAATGAATGCCACTTTCACATCCCTCATACCAAAAACTAATAACCCCACTACTCTTAGACAGTTTATACCTATTAGTCTTTACAACACTACCTACAAAATCATTTTCCAACTTCTAGACCAAAGAATGAAACCTCTTATAAACTAAATCATATCTCCCTACCAATCTTCCTTTATCCCAGAAAGGCAAATATATGACAATATTGCCATTTCCCATGAAATCATACACTCTATGAGATCTAACATAGGAAATAAAGGAAACAGTGGCAATATGGGAATAAAAATTGATATGGAAAAGGCTTTTGACGGAGTGGACTGGAGATTCCTAATAAAAATCATGAAGAGAATTGGTTTTGATGATTACTGGTGCCACAAAATCTTCCAATGTATATCAACATCTACATCAACAGTTCTTATTAATGGGTCTGCTGATAAATTCTTTAAACCCTCAAGAGGTCTCAGACAAGGAGACCCCCTCTGCCCTTATTTGTTTCTATTTTGCATGAAATATATCTAAATGACTCTTCTGTATTCTGAGGAAAAGGACATCATCAATGGAATAAAAATATGCAAAGCTGCCCCTCCCATTAGTCATCTTCTCTTTGCTGATGACTGTATGATATTCCGCAAAGCTAATCCAACAGAAGATCAAGATATTAGGCAGCTCCTTCATAATTTTGGCAGTTCTTCTGGGAAACTAATCAATTTTCAAAAATATGGAGTCTTCTTCAGCAAAAACACAAGGCCATAACTCATAACTCAAATCAACAACAATATGGGAGCCAAAGTACTTCAACTGGATGATAAATACTTGGGATTTCTGTGTTTACTCATAGAAGCAAAATAAAATCTTTCAATCCTGAAGTTGACAAACTGAAACTAAGACTCACAGTATGGAAACACACCCCATGCAGAGAGGTTATCATCAAGTATGTCACTTCTTTTGCATGTATCTACCAAATGAACTGCTTTAATATCCTAAAGAAAACTTGCAAGGATATCAACAACCTTCAAAGAGATTTTTTATGGGGGGAAATTATAGAACACCCCTCTGGGTATTATCCTAAATACCGGACAGCAGTTTGTAATCCAAAAACGCTATGAGGCTTGGGATTTATGAACATGGATTTATTCAACAGTGCAATGATCACCAAGATAGGTTGGAGGCTTGAATAAGATATTTACTCTCTATGGTATAAACTCATGGATGCAAGATACCTCATAAGCAAAAATGTTCTCAGCATGGATACAAAATCAAAAGATGATTCTTGGATATGAAAAGAAATTCTAGAAGGGATAAGAAACATTCGACAATACTGCTCTTGGAGAATTGGTAATGGCAGAAGAATTCAAATCTGGGATGATATATGTATCCAAAATACCTCCACAAGACTCAAAAAACCTCAACACTACCCTCACCACATCAACAAGCTCAATTCTTTACTTCTACCTGATGGAAACTGGGATGAAACTCAAGTATCTAATCTATTTAGTATTGAGGAAGAAACTATGATTATAAACTGGAAGACTCATCCAAATGAAGAGGACAGAATCAGTTGGACTTTCAATGATACCGGAGTTTTTTTATGTCAAAGATCTGTACAAGGCTTAAACTGACCATCTCTACATAAATGATCCCTAAACTGGCAATTGGTATGCTCTCTGGGACATGGATGTAGCACCAGTTATCAGAATCTTCATTTGGAAGTGTGCACATGGAATTATCCCCACAAATGCAAAAAAAAACTAGCATTCTTCACTACATAGATCCTTTATGCACTATTTGCAATAGTGGGGAAGAAGAAACCATGTCTCACATGTTTCTTAACTGCACTGTAAGGCTTGTCTTAGTTTTAATGGTATTTATGTCATTTTACTAGAAAGGGGTGAAATAGTCTTTTACCTTATGATGGTGTTTTGGTAATTAAGTGCTTTTATTTATTAATTGGTGGGAATGAACTTCTGTTCATGTTAAGTTAAAAAAAAAACGTTAGTAAAGCACTGCCCCGCAAAATTGTTGGAAATGATTTTGGGATTAAAGGTTAATTGGGTATTGAATTTAGTATGAAAATGGGGTTCACAAGCACTCAAGTGTGGTTTAGTGGAAATCAAGTTTTATTATTTCCAAAATTTTATTCGGAGTCGGACACATAATTTATCTTTCTTACAAGACTCACCTACTTAATTGCACCTCACTTTATATTTCCACTTAATTGTTGCGTATCGAGAAATTATTGGACTGTTTACTTTAGGTTGCTTTAGTTTGGTTCTACTTTAGGAAGATTATGATCGAGGTGAAAACATAATTTCCCAGAATATCTCGGTCAAGGAAGGACTCGTTCGGCTCATATACTGACACTTGAAAAGATTATCCTAGCTCATATACTCGGTCGCAATAGGAAGTCTTAAGAAACAGAAGAGAAACTTCGTTCACGGGAGGAACTTGGGATTCATGGCATAGGACAGAAATCTAGCAATTGACCATATGGAAAATGGATAATCTAATTGGTCAAATTAATATGCAATCCCTCCGGGTTTGTCGGTGTAGGGAGCAAATTGCTTGTCATGCACTAAAAGCATACACACTGGAGACTGCACCGTGTCCCAAAACTTTTAGAAAAAGGATCAAAGTCATGATCATTTTCAAACAGAGATGGTTCATCAAAAAGGGGAATCCAAACAAAACGGTATTTTTGTAATTTAATTACGAGGGCATTCTGATATTTTTTTATATATTATGGTCAAAAGCACCTAGAATTAATTTATATTTACATTTTGATTAGTTATTATAATGTTGACGCTTGTCTGCCTAGCATCTAGAAAAGAAATGATTGTCCTAGATCATTACATTTATGTTTGATTAATTATTTTATGTATTCACTCATTATGGTACCCACTCATTATGGTAGTAAACATGATTGTCCTAAATATTGTTAATCATGGTTGAATGGTTTGAAATGTCATCATCTAATAGGCTATTAATGGTCATTTGTTTGACCAAAATTCTTAAGGACGCATGGAGGTTTAGCTTGTTTGGAGTTCTAGTATATATATGCTATGTACTAGATAGAAAAATATCCTAGTAGCAACTCTTTCATTTTACCCTTTCGTTTGCTATGCCCAAGCCCAGATGAAACTTAAAATAAAAAAAAGTAAAAATAAATCGAAAGCCATAACTAAGAACAGGCGTTGGAGATTTTTAGGCTGTTATAGAGGACACATTTTTTCAACGAGATAAAGCTCTTCGTAGTATTTCCGATAGTTTTTGGATTTGCGATTTGAGGTAGGCGCAACACAATCTAATTTTTTATTTATTTATGGTTTTCTTAATTAAATTCATATTTACAAGTTTTTATGATGCTATTGATGATGATTATCGGGCTCCGGTCCATAGATTGTGATTCTTAAAAATTATTTATGACGGGATACGAGATATCCTTGGGAACAGTTTTGTTTCCTAAACCCACGTGGGTCTCCCTAGGGTGAGTAGATTGATTGAATTTATTATTGTTATGGATGTGGTGTTTCCATATATTTACAGTGTTATTAATCATGCTAGTTATTTTAAAAAGAAATTGAAAAATGTTTTGTTGCTTTTTTTCCTACTGGGTGTCACAACTCACGTCGTTTCATGACAAAATTTCCAGATTTTATGACACCACGAGGAGCTAATGGCGGAAAAGCATAGAGATCGGTTTTGGTGTTTTAATTAGTAGTTTGCATAGGGTTATGTTTGAAAATAAAAATTGTAATAAAATATCATCAAACTCTCTTTTAGATGATTTATTGAGTATTTATTGATTACTAATACTTTGGAGATTACTGGGTTAATGTATAACCAATGGAGCAATGTCTTATTAAGAAAATTGTTTTTGATTAGACAATGAAAATTTCTAAGTCATGTCAGTTTGACTGTTAATGATAATTATTTTATAATATATTTCTGACTAAATATTTTATGGTATGCGTAAAACTCACGGTTTATGAAGTTGTTAAAATATTATAATTTTTTAGTTCCAAAAGTATTTTTCAAACAATTGTTTCTCACTGTAAGAAATTCAGACGTTTTCTAACAGATTCAACTATATTTAAGTATTATTGTTTTAAATTTATTCTACATCTTGTTTTAGGATTTGGTATCTTCTGTAAAGTTGAATATATTTCTTTTTACTTTTCAAAATGGTAAGCTAAACCCGATTTGGAGTGGTGAGTGATTTTATACGGTATTTATAAAATGGACTATCTCTGTTTTTATTTTCTGCAGTTCCGGTCAACTACGTGTTTGACTGTGGTCAAAAGGTCCTTAAGATAATCTAATTTTCTTATAAAATTTGTGAATGGAACTATACTCAGTTATGATTCAGAATGAATAATCATAATAATTTTTGGATTTGAACTTGATTCGGTAAAAGTCTTGGAGTTAATTGATGTCTATTTTTGTTTTAATGATTCTTCCTTAAACATGCAATTCTTTTGGATTAAATCTGGAATGTTTAATGGTGAAATTAATTTTTCTGGTAAACTTTAGTTCTTTAGTGTTCATGTGGGTTAAACATCACGACAGGTTAACGGTTATATGTTCCTAAAAGAATTTTTATGTATGCGTTGCGACAGAATTTCTGAATTGAACATAAATAAAGATTAGACAAAGAATTAGTTGTTTGAACTTGGACCAAGTGTGGAAGTCTAGGCTTGTTATTAAAAGTAGAATTTCAAATTTTGGGTTTTGGATTTGTGTTGAAATACATGCATGTAATTTGG
The DNA here is from genome assembly GCA_023529315.1 of Papaver bracteatum. Lineage (NCBI taxonomy): Eukaryota > Viridiplantae > Streptophyta > Magnoliopsida > Ranunculales > Papaveraceae > Papaver > Papaver bracteatum. The sequence continues at coordinate 160,337 of JAJJWX010002805.1, forward strand.
GGTGTCACAGTTTGGTATCAGAGCGAATCTGATCCTTTGTGCAGGCTAGTTTCTGAATAAGTCAGTGTGTGAATGTGCTTGTATGTGAATTGCTTGCAGCAATTGTTGATTTTGTTTTGGTAGAATGCATAATAAGTTGCACTCTTTTTGCATAGAGAATTCTCTCTGTGATACTTATGATTTGATGTCCTTCCTTCAGGAAATGTCTGGTCGTAATAATGGTTCAACCGGCCAACAAGATGGGGGTTTTTGGGATGTTGTACGTGCTTTGAATGTTGTTGATCAAGCGATGCAGCAACAAGTGAATCTTAATCAGAATGCACCTACCCCTCCCCCACTACCTAATCAACGGGGTTTGTTAGCTAGAAGGTTTATTGAACAAAACCCTGATTCCTTCAAGGGTAGTCTTGATCCACTAGTTGCTAAAGATTTGATAGATAAGATTTAGAAAATATTCACCTTATTAGGCGTGAATGATGAGAATAAGCTGGATCTTGTTGTTTATAAGTTTGAGGGTGAGGCCACTCATTGGTTGGACTTGACTCGTCGTTCTAGGAATGACGGTATGTTTACTTGGGTGGAATTTCGACTCGCCTTCCTAAATAAGTACTTTCCACAAACTGCACGAAACCAGCACATGATCGAGTTTATGCAGTTGACCTGGAGAAACATGACAATAGCACAGTACCAAGCCAAGTTTGAAGAACTATGTTGTTTTTCTACTCACCTGGTTGAGATTGAACAACTGAAGGCTTTTAAGTTTCAGGAGGGACTTAGGCCTTCAATCAAGAGTAGGTTGTCTATTCTGAAGATTACCTCTTATAATGAGATAGTGAAACGAGCAATGATTGTTGAGAGAGACATTGAGGAGGCAAATACAATTCGACAACATCATACTGGGGATAATAACAAGAATAAAAATAACAACCATCCATACCAGAAGAAAGGAAATAGACCGAATATAGACCTTCCTGCACCTTCATGTTATCACTGCAAAAAACTTGGAAATTTTAAGAGGAACTGTCCTATACTCATTTCTCAAAGGAACCAATAACCTTTTGCACCCTAGAACTAGCGTCAAGGTTATCAACAGAACCTCCCTCAGAATAATCCACCATAATACCAAGCTCAACAACCCCCTCAGCAACCTAAGTCCTTCAATATAGCTCATGTTGGACAAGATCCTGAAAACTTCGTCGTTGAAGGTACATTCTTATTTTATAATTCTTGGGCTAAGATATTGTTTGATACTGGTGCTACTCATTTGTTTATTGCTTCTTAGTTTGTCTTTTCCTTGGGTTTGGAAACTGAATTACTTGATGGGATTCTCGGCGTAGCTAGTTCTGTAGGAGGTAGTGCACGTGTTGATCTCGTGGCACGAAAGTGAATAGTACGTATAGCTAGGCATGAGTTTTTGGTTGAATTTTTTGTGATAAATATGTCTAGTTATGACATAATCCTGGGTATGGATTGGTTATCTGCTCTTCATGCTGTTTTTGATTTCTTTTAAAAACATGTGACTCTACACTCGGGTGAAGGTTCAGTTGTCCACTTTACCGGAAATCGTAGTTTTGCAGATCCCCTTATATTGTCGGAAATACATTTTCGACAGACTCATTAAAGAGGTTTTATTTATCACTTAGAGATGATAGAAGACGAGGAGGAAGATTCCATCTCTGCTATAGGTATTCCAGTGGTAGAAGAGTTTGAAGATGTTTTCCCTGAAGAATTAACAGGTTTTCCCCCTAGAAGAGAAATGGACTTTACCATTGAAGTTCAACCGGGTACTTCGCCAATTTCGATGACTCCTTATCGAATGGCACCAATAGAGTTGAAAGAACTGGAAAAACAACCACTCGAGTTGGAAGCTAAGGGTTTTATTCGAGGTAGTAAGTCACCTTGGGGTGCACCAGTCCTTTTTGTGAAGAAGAAGGATAATTCAATAAGATTATGCATCGATTATAAAAAAACTCAATGAAGTTACAGTGAAAAATAAGTATCCCTTACCTAAGATCGAGGATTTGTTTGATCAGTTGAAGGATTCCCAATTTTTCTCGAAGATTGATATGCGATCAGCTTATCATCAACTGTGAATCAAGGATGAGGATATTCCTAAAACCGCTTTTCGAACTCGATTTGGACATTTCGAGTTTATTGTGATGCCATTTGGACTCACAAATGCTCCAGCAGCATTCATGGATCTTATGCATCGAATTTTCCGACCGTATTTAAATAAATTCGAATTTGTAGATGACATTCTTATTTATTCACAGTCACGAGAAGAGCACGAGGAGCACCTGAGATTAGTGTTGCATTTGTTGAGATCTCATCAGTTGTATGGTAAGTTGAGTAAATGTGACTTCTGGCTTTCTGAAGTCCGGTTTTTATGACACTTAGTTTGTAGAGAAGGAATCAAGGTGGACCCATCTAAGGTTGAAGCAGTTACCAAATGGGAAAGGCCAAAGAACGTGTTTAATGTTAGTAGCTTTCTAGGATTATCAGGTTACTATAGATGATTTATTCAACATTTCTCAAGGCTGTCCTCACCATTGACGAGATTGACTCGAAAGGATTCCAAGTTCGAGTGGAATAATGATTGTGAGGAGGATTTTTCCATTTTAAAGGAGAAATTAACTATTGCACCAGTCTTGACAACACCAGTAAGTGGAATTGGTTATGTGATCTTTTCTAATGCATCATTGAAGGGTTTATGATGTGTTCTTAATCAAGAAGGAAAAGTGGTAGCTTATGCCTCAAGACAATTAAAGACACATGAGTTGAATTACACAACTCATGACCTCGAGTTGACAATTATTGTGTTCGCTCTGAAGTTGTGGAGACATTATCTGTATGGTGAGAAGATAGACATATTTTGTGACCATAAGAGCTTGCATTATATTTTTACCCAACGAGACTTGAACCTAAGATAGAGGTGTTGGGTGGAATTTCTTAAGGATTACATGTATACTTTCCATTACCATCCAGGTAAGTCAAATGTTGTAGAAGACGCTCTCAGCCGTAAATTGAGGGGCGGTATAGCAAGTATGAATCTTCATGCTTGGTATTTGTGCATACTTATGGAGGAATGCGACTTGGGCCCTGACGAGATGATTTAAAATATTGTAGTTGTTCCATAGTTCCAAGAACAGATTGTAGAATCTCAACAGACTGGTAGAGAGATGATTTCGATTCTTGCTCAAATATAGAAAGGTCAAACACCAGATGGTTGGACTCAAACTGATGGTGTACTTCGTTTTATGGGGAAACGTTTTGTGCCAGCGAAATTGAGGATGGAAGTACTAGACAGGATCACAATTCTAAGTTTACCATTCATCCGGGAGGATCGAAGATGTACCATGACATAAAAAGATAGTATTGATGGAAAGGGATAAAGAAACATGTTACCTTATATGTTTCGAGGTGTCTCACTTTCCATCAAGTGAAGATTGATCATCGGAAACTAGGGGGGTTATTTCAACCATTGTCCATCTCAGAATGGAAATGGGAACACATCACTATGGATTTTATCATGGGAATACCCAAAAATGCACATGGAAAGGATACTATATGGGTTATCGTTGATAGACTTACCAAGTCAGCGCACCTCTTAGCAATTAAGAAGACTGATACGTTAGCCACGTTAAGTCAGATGTATATCCATGAGATAATAAGGTTGCACGGTACGCCGTTGTCAATTGTATTTGACAGAGATCCTAGTTTTACTTCTCAGTTCTGGAAAAGTTTACAGAAGGCGTTAGGTACACGTGTTTCTCTTAGTACTGCCTTTCATCCCTAGACCGACGGGCAGTCTGAACCGGTAATTTATATTGTGGAGGATATGCTACGATCTTCTGCCTTGGATTTCAAGGGAAGTTGGAGTGAGCACTTGCCATTGGTAGAGTTTTCTTATAACAATAGCCATCAGGCTAGTATTGGTATGACACCTTTCAAAGCATTGTATGGACGACCTTGTAGATATCCAGTGTGTTGGATTGAGAACGTAGCATTTTTGGACCTGATTTGGTACGAGAGACGACTGAAAAGGTTCAGTTAATCTGGCAAAGGTTAATGAAAGTTCAGAGTCGTCAAAAGAATTATGCAGACAAGAGACGTCGACCTTTAGTGTTTACTGAGGGTGACTTGGTGTTGCTCAAAGTGAGCCCGAAGATAGGTGTTAAGCATTTTGGCAAGAAAGGAAAGTTATCACCACATTACATTGGGACTTTCCAAATTATTCGGCGTGTTGGTGCAGCAGCTTATCAGTTGGAGTTACCTCAGCGAATTGGGCACGTTCATGATACTTTCCACGTGTCAATGTTATGAAAATACGAGAGAGATCCTTCATATGTTATTGACCCTTCATATATTATTGCGTGGGAAGATTTGGAGATCCAAGAGGATGCTACGTACGTGGAGCAACCAGTTCGAATTTTGGCCGTTAATGAGCATGTGCTTCGCACTAAGACCATCCCTATGGTTAAGGTGCAGTGGCAACGTCGCCATATCGAGGAAGCGACGTGGGAATTTGAGTCCGAGATGCGGAGTAAATACCCTCAACTTTTCTAAGGTAACTTCTAAATTTCGTGACGAAATTTCATTTAAGGGGGATAAAGTTGTAAGGCTTGTCTTAATTTCAAGGGTATTTATGTCATTTTACTAGAAAGGGGTGAAATAGTCTTTTACCTTAGGATGGTGTTTTGATAATGAAGTGTTTTTATTTATTAATTGGTGGGAATGAACTTATGTTCATGTTAAGTTAAAAAAAAAACTTTAGTAAAGCGCTGCCCCGCAAAATTGTTGGAAATGATTTTGGGACTAAAGGTTAATTGGGTATTGAATTTAGTATGAAAATGGGGTTCACAAGCACTCAAGTGTGGTTTAGTGGAAATGAACTTTTATTATTTCCAAAATTTTATTCGGACAGAGAATTTATTTTTCTTACAAGACTCACCTACTTAATTGCACCTCACTTTATATTTCCACTCAATTATTGCGTGTCGACAAATTATTGGACTGTTTACTTTAGGTTGATTTAGTTTGGTTCTACTTTAGGCAGATTATGATTGAGGTGAAAACATAATTTCCCATAATATCTCGGTCAAGGAAGGACACGTTCAGCTCATTTACAGACACTTGAAAAGATTATCCACTGTCGCAATAGGAAATCTTAAGAAGCAGAAGAGAAACTTGGGATTCTTGGCATAGGAGATAAATCTTGAAATTGACCGTATGGAAAATGGATAATATAATTGGTCAAATTAATACGCAATCCCTCCGGATTTGTCGGTTTAGGGAGCAAATTGCCTGTCATGCACTACAATAATACACACTGGAGACTGCACCGTGTCCCAAAACTTTTAGAAAAAAGATCAAATTCATGATCATGTTCAAACATAGATGGTTCATCAAAAAGGGTAATAAAAAAAAGGATATTTTTGTAATTTAATTATGAGGGCATTTTGATTTTTTTTATATATTATGGTCAAGAGCACCTATCATTAATTTATATTTACATTTTGATTAGTTATTATAACGTTGACACTTTTCCGCCTAGCATCTAGAAAATAAATGATTGTCCTAGATCATTACATTTACGTTTGATTAATTATTTTATGTATCCACTCATTATGGTAATAAACATGATTGTCCTAGATACTGTTGATCATGGCTGAATGGTTTGAAATGTCATCATTTAATAGGCTATTAATGGTCATTTGTTTGACCAAAATTCTTAAGGACGCGTGCAGGTTTAGCTTGTTTGGAGTTCTAGTATATATATGCTATGTACTTGATAGAAAAATAACCTAGTAGCAACTCTTTCTTTTTATTCTTTCGTTTGCTATGCCCAAGCCATAGATGAAACTTAAAATATAAAAAATATCGAAAGCCATAACTAAGAACAGGCGTTGGAGATTTTTAGGCTGTTATAGAGGACAAATTATTTCAACGAGATAAAGCTCTTCGTAGTATTTCCGATAGTTTTTGGATTTGCGATTTGAGGTAGGCGCAACACAATCTAATTTTTTTTTATTTATGATTTTCTTAATTAAATTCATATTTACAAGTTTTTATGATGCTATTGATGATGATTATCGGGTTGCGGTCCATAGATTATGATTCTTAAAAATTATTTATGACGGGATACGAGATATCCTTGGGAACGGTTTAGTTTCCTAAACCCACGTGGGGCTCCCTGGGGCGAGCACATTGATTGAATTTATTATTGTTATGGATGTGGTGTTTCCATATGTTTAGAGTGTTATTAATCATGCTAGTTATTTTAAAAAGAAATTGAAAAATGTTTTGTTGCTTCTTTTCCAACTGGGTGTCACAACGCAAGTCGTTTCATGAAAAAAAATCCTGATTTTATGACGCCACAATTAGCTAATGGCGGAAAAGCATAGAGATCGGTTTTGGTGTTTTAATTAGTAGTTTGCGTAGGGTTATGATTGAAAATAAAAATTGTAATAAAATATCATCAAAATCTCTTTTAGATGATTTATTGAGTATTTATTGATTACTAATACTTTGGAGATTATTGGATTAATGTATAACCAATGGAACAATGCGTTATTAAGAAACTTTTATTTGATTAGACAATGAAAATTTTTGAGTCATGTCAGTGTGACTGTTAATGATAATTATTTTATAATATATTTCTAACTGCATATTTTATGGTATGCATAAAACTCATGTTTTATGAAGTTGTTAAAATATTATAATTTTTTTAGTTCCAAAAGTATTTTTCAAACAATTGCTTCTCATTGTAAGAAATTCAGATGTTTTCTGACAGTTTCAACTATATTGAAGTATTATTTTTTTAAATTTATTCTACATTATGTATTAGGATTTGGTATCTTCTGTAAAGTTGAAGATATTACTTTCTACTTTTAAAAATGGTAAACTAAACCCGATTTGGAGTTGTGAGTGATTTTATACGTGTTTGACTGTGGTCAAAAGGTTCGTAAGATAATCTAAAAGTTTTATAAATTTTTTGAATGAAACTATACTGATCAGTTATGATTCCGAATGAATAATCATAATAATTGTTGGATTTGAACTTGGTTCGGTAAAATTCTTGGAGTTAATTGATGTATGTTTTTGTTTTAATTATTCTTCCTTAAACATGCAATTATTTTGGATTAAATCTGGAATGTTTAATGGTGAACTTAATTTTTCTGGTAAACTATAGTTCTTTAGTGTTCACGTGGGTTAAAAATCACGACACGTTAACGGTTAGATGTTCCTAAAAGAATTTGTATGTATCCGCTGCGACAGAATTTCTGAATTGAACATAAATAAAGATTAGAAAAAGGATTAGTTGTTTGAACTTGGACCAAGTGTGGAAGTCTAGGCTTGTTATTAAAAGTAGCATTTCGGATTTTGGGTTTGGATTTGGGTTGAAATACAGGCACGGAGTTTGGGGTGTCACATGCACCACTGTTGTTCTAGTGTGGCAGGAAATTCTTGGCAGTTCTCATACTCTATTTGATAACAACACCATCTTTATAGACTGGTTGAATTCCTGGTTCCAACTGGGAAAAATTGACTGCAGCATAGATGCCACTACTTGTTGGTACATTTGGAAAGCCAGATGTGATTTGATCTTCAAACACATCTAGCCTCATGTGGGAAATATTGTCCTCATAATTAAGAAGCATATGTGCAATCACAACAGAATTCACGCTATACTTGATCATATCCTAAACAATTTCCCTCTCTTACCAGAGGAAGTTCTTCTTGATCTAGAACATGGCAATTCCATTTACAATTGGAATGTTGAATCAACATTTAGGCAACATATATGCATATGCACTATTTATGACTCTGCCAACTCTATTTATCCCAATGATCTAATTATGACAGATTTTGCAGGAAACACAATTGATTTAGGAGGATATATAGGATACTATGGAGAAAGGGGAGTCACAGGAGGAGCAAACCTAGCCTTCCAATGGGCCACAGAGATACAACACACCAACATAGCCATATCAACTGAGTCAATGGACATTTTAGATAGATTCAAATTCCTCTACACTGAAGCTTCCAAAGGGAGATTTCACCTACCTTACTATGAAAGAAGCACAAGCCAAGCAAACCAGAATGGAAATATGGAAATCAATCCCATATCTTTTGTGTTATTAAACCTTAGACTTATTACCCATAATCAAAATATGGAAACTTTTCATTTAGATGTTTTATGTAAAAACAAAGTTGTCAGGATGAGTGGTTCCTCCACAGCCAGTGCCAACAACAACTTAGTGTACTTCTCTTAGTGCCTTTCTAGGCCTAAGGTTTTCTTTAAAAAAAAATAAAAAAATCTTGTTTTTCTTGTAAATAGTTGATAAACTACTAAATAAATATTGGCTAAACACATTTATATATACAGATATGGATGGAATTAGAGTCTCAGGAATCGATAAAATGGTGGTGTATCTCTGCCATATAAGATGGCTAAGGTAGATCGAGATGGGACTTCAGTAACTGACTTGAGTAATTGAGTGGTACACAACACATCAAAGACAGTGCTTAAGTCGTCGTAGAACTTGTTGGATTTTGTCAATCCGGAGAAGTACAGATAACAAAGGAGATGTTTGAGCTAAAATTAGCTTTACCTTCTAATAAGAAGCCATGGATGAGCTGAAACCTAATCGATAATCATACGATTCGCGCTCCATTGTTCTCTAAGAATTCTCTCCTCATCCAACAGAGTGGTAGAAGACGAATCCTCTGGAACCGAGAGTGTGAAACCTCTTTTTGAAAAATTTCAAGGTTCTCTACCGGTTTCTTGGTGGGCTTCGGTTTCGAACTGCATGGTTACTATGGGAATCAGTATGGGAATATTAAAATAAAAGGAAAAACAGAAGCTTGGAAATACAATAACAATGGCGGAAATAAAATCAAAGAAACCATGATTATGTCATAGAAACGTAAAATGTAAAATGTTGAGGCAAAATCAACTTACTGTGAAGATGATATAGCAGCAGCATCAGGAACAAACACATCTTGACATGCCATGGGAACCGAAGAAAAATTACAGAACTTGGAAGGAAAAGAAGAAGTTGAACTGGAGAGGAAGACAATAGTAAAACAAAAGAAAAGATTTACCTCTCTCCTGGATATTTATCCGAAGAGAGCAGTAAAGACGTGCCGCTTGAAAAGGAAAAAACTGTCAACACGTATATCGGTTACGCGGAAATTACGAAAGTGTGTCGGGCAAGACAGAGAAGGTAAAAGACAGGATTGACGCGAAGTTTGACTAGAATTCTCGCATTATTCCACTTACAGAAAAACAACACGAGAAGAGGCAAAATGTAAGGAAGAAATATCGCACAAGATAAATATACAACTTCGTTCTGGAAAAAACGACCTTAAGCACGAAGACATAACAATTATTATAAAATAAGGAAAAGAGTAGTCACGCGGCAATAAGAGAAGAGTGAGAATAGTGGTTATGCGATAATCGTAACGCGATTACTAATCAGAAGAAGCGCGAAGAACCAGGAGACCGTGCGACTGACAGAGACAGCTCCCAAAAACCTGGCGTATAAGACAAACTGAAATAGAATCAGTCAACTATGATCTTGCACGTGAATCGTGATTCTTCTATTGATAAATTTTTCCTATATAAGGACTCAAAAATGATAGAGAGAGATCAATTCAGAGAGATAAGTCATAAGCTAACAAAGTTATCAGTAAAGAAAGAAGCAAGTTCCATCTTAGAGCTTAGCCTGCATCTTTATATTTCTTAATTGTTATATACAAAACTTAACTTGAATCCACTGTAAGAGCATATACATACATTATAAAGAGTTCAGAAAGATCATATAAGTGTCAAAATGGTGGATAATATCATTAATGTTTAGGTTGATTATGACTTAGACTTTGTGTTATTCTCATTACAAGGGTGTAGTTGTGGGATTTTCTACAACTACAAACTATGTACCATTATATCCTAACAATTAATAGGATGAACCTCCCTGTGAATCATGTACCAGAGCGATTTAAACTCTGGATTAGATATATGGTCTTGGCTCACAAAGAGAAAAACATCGAATAGGTATTTTAGAAGAATAATGCCCATCATTTACTAGATTATAATCTTTATCGATAAAAATAAAATAAAACTACTACTTCAAAATCGGTGCAACTACAATGTGGTCGGGCCACATACTTCAAGGATGTGTCCCTTCTTTAAATGATGACACGTCATATAAAGTAGGAAAAAATTTGAAAACCAATTTTATTACATAACTGTTTTGTGTTTTTTATTTTTTAACTTCCTACTTTTTCTCAATAAGTAGAGCGGTTGAGGGGATTTGGAGGGGACAAGTATTTTAGTTATATATGTGTCAAAAAATAAAGAGGGGTCACATGCAAAATGGATGTGGCTGACCACATCGTAGCCTGGATAGTCACGCAAATTAAGCTAACAGTCACCTTTGTCAAATGCGTCCTTTGCCAAAATAAGCAACCAATGTATCTGCATTGGTTCCCTGTTAACCAACCAAACAAAATGAAAGTAAGCAAATAAAAACAAAGAGCAGCACTTGATATCTGAATTAACTAAACATCGTTTGAAAAGGCATACCACTATAGCTTATCCGGAACCAAAGGCTTGGCGAAAAGCCTTGTAAGTTCAGATACGTCGAATGCGGGTGCACTAGCATACAGACGAACACAAATTACTGATGTATTATGGGAAATGAGAAAAAAAAACTTCTAGAGATAATAATGATGGCACGATAACAGGCTTAGGTTTAACTGTCGGGGTTGCACCAATCTGAAAATGACAACACTTGCATCAAAAGTTTAAACAGAATGGTCTTATTAAAGAATACCTTTGGAGTTCTTCAGATTCCAATCTTTGAGCTTCTGCCCATAAACATCTCTCCGTCGCTGGGGTAATTCTACTCCAGTGATTCCAGTGGAATGGCCTCAATTCTAATCTAAGTACTTCTGTTGGTGGTGGCGGGAGTAGTTGACCAGGAGGTGGTGGTGGGCGTGGTCCCACACGAGGTGGTGGAGGTGGAGGCGGTGGAGATGGCCGGGGAGGAGCTCCAGTCTCTGTATGTGTAGAGAAAGTCACAGGAGGTGGAGGTGGAGGAACAGCATCATTTGGTGAAAGTCCAGTTTTGACTAGAGCAGCTAGATTTCGATTGCTATTTCTATCATTCCCATCCGCATTGAAAATCTCCTCCGCTAACTCTTTCGCTCCACTTTTATCCGGAACCAAAGGCTTGGAGAAATGCCTTGTAAGTTCAGATAAATCGAATGCGGGTGCACTAGCATACATACGAACACAGATTACTGCTGTATTATGGGAAATGAGAAGACAACTTCTAGCGACAAAAATGATGGCACGATAACATGCTTAGGTTTAACTGTCGGGGTTGCACCAATCTGAATATGAAAACACTTGCATCAAAAGTTAAAACTGAATGGTTTTATTAAAGGCTTACCTTTGAGGTTCTTCGGGTTCCAATCTTAGAGCTTCTGCCCATAAACTTCCTTCCGTCACTCGGGTAATTTTACTCCAGTGTAATGGCCTCAATTCTGACCGTTGTGCCCCGCATAGTCCCATACGAGGTGGTCCAGGAGGAGCTCTAGCCTTTCTAGGTGTAAGATAAGACATAAAAGGTGGTGGTGGGCGTGGTCCCACACGAGGTGATGGAGGTGGTCGAGGAGGAGGGGGTGGGGATGCCCTAGGAGGAGCTCCAGTCTCTGTATCTATAGGGAAAGTCACAGGAGGAGCTCCAGTCTCTGTATATGTAGGGAAAGTCACAGGAGGAGCTCTAGTCTCTCTAGATGTAGGGAAAGACATAGTAGATGGACGTAGAGGAGAAACATCATTTGGTGAAAGTGCGGTATTGTCTAGAGCAGCTAGTTTTCGATTGCTGTTTTTGCAATGCCCATCAGCATTGAAATTCTTCTCCGCCAACTCTTTCTTTTTCTCATCTTCTGCTTGCTTGCAGTTTTCCTCGTGTGCTTTTCGGAACATTTGCACGAAGCTTGATAGAGTGGTGGTAACTGAAATTTCGGATAAAGAACTCGGTAAATGAAGAGATAAAGCACCAAATCCTCAAGTAATGTAATCAAATCAATAATAAAAGATTTAGATGATTGATGGCAAAACTGAAAGCTTGCTAAAATATGAACTATATAAGATTGTATCCAAACAATTAATGGGATGCAAGAAACTCCATGTGAATCAAGTATCAGAGCGAGTTGCACAGCAGGTAACATCAAGATGAACTAGCAAGCACGAAAACATCTTAACCTCTGGATTAGATGGTGTTGGCTCACAGAGAGAGAAACATCAAATAGGTCTTTTGGAAGAATAATGCCCATACTACTACTTCAAATGGGTAGTAAGAGAACATTTACCTTTGTCAAATGCGTCTTTTGCAGGTTTTTTGCCAAAATAAGCAACTAGTGCATCTGCGTTGGTGCCCTGTTAACCAACCAAACAAGATGAAAGTAAGCAAATAAAAAGAAAGAGCAGCACTTGATATCTGAATTAACTAATGACATCGTTTGAAAAGGCATACCACTATAGAAGAATATGATGATAAAGATTCAACTTCTGGTTCAGCATATCCAATGAATTCCGCTAGTGCCTAACACGAACAGATGTAATCTGACATTACAATGTTGTATAAATGTAGGGTAAACAAAGAATTAAATAAGATGCTAGCTATCATCTATAGTGCACCTTTGGAAACCAAAGCAACAAAAATAGAAGACGACGTCAGAGCACATGAAGGGAAAAATGATCAAACTTAGATTACCTTCAGAAAAACTTCCGATACAGGGTCATCTTTTGCAGATGCAATCAGTTCTATTTTAGCCTCTTTCAAATTCTTAGTAATGTCATTCAGATCTTCGGCTAAGGACTTTGATTCTATCTGCACTTAAAATGATTCCTGATCACCCTATGCAATATTTGACAATGACTACCATCAAAAATGCTAGAGAAAGATGAGGACCTTTGATGCTGCTTCAAGGCTAGGAAGGGTACTGTGAATGTTTAAGAGTTTTGGGTATTTTACAGAAATCACCTGAGGTTGGAGGAGAATCAAGACTCACATTAAATAGAATTTAATCTTTTAATGGAATTTTAACAGATCAACAAACATACATTAAATATACTTAATTCAATTTCAATGACAGCAAAATGAAGTTACCTTACAAAGATAATGCAGGAGTGACATCTTACTGGTAGTGGTATATGCATGGGTATCGCTTAGTTTTAGGAGGCTTTCCAATTCGAATCCTATGGCGGATCCTGCGTACACACTGAAGTAATTCAGAAAAAAATCCTGCGTACACACTGAACTCTGTAAGTAACACAGAAAACAAGAAGAAGAGGAAATAAAATAAACAGGTAAATAATTACCCCGTCTGGTTCCTTGGTTTAATGCATTTCCTAGGTAAAGAACTTGTTTCATGATTTCTTTCAATTTGAGGGAATACCGAACCTACTAATTCACAATACTTAAGTAAGTTAACATTTAAAGAGTTGTAGTTATAGATGTAAATTAAATTAATAGATCACTGCATACCGAATACATGAAACTACCTCTTCATATGTAGAATTCACTATGCCTAGTTTCTTTCTAAGGCCAGAAACCTGCAGGAGATGTTAAAAAGAAAACAACATGCTTAAACATATGCATTTAGTATATTGATGAGTGATAAAAGAAAGCAAGAACATTACTTACCTGGTCATTGAACTTAATTTTAAAAGACACAACACTTGATTTAGTTTTCAATCGTGGAACTTTCATCAGCTCCAGAAACACCTATAAGCAACAAAAAGAACGAAAGCCACTTCATTAACTTGTTTTCTAATAGTAACAGTTTAGGTATTGTATTATAAACCAAACATTCAGTGGGTAGTGGTAAGAAAAGAAACCTGTTCGCACTTCCCCAGGACTTTTTTATCGCCATTGTAATTCTAGCCAAGCACAGATGGAAATTGCAGTTAGTAAAACAGTATGCCCACAACGAAACATATATTGGAAATATCCAACAAACAGCTTGAGATAAATCCAAAGATATTTAAAATGAATCAAAGAGGTCCACCTCAAGTTGTGTTATCTCCTCTTTTGTAGGACAACATTTTATCAGAATCTCGATCTGATCACCATCTAACACTGAGTTGTCCATCGCTAGTGCTGCAGCCTGTGATGTGCAAACAAAAGAAACTAAGCAAGAGGAGCTCCAGAATAGTATTTTAAATGAAGGTGGGATTTCCGTTATATTGGAGATTGGTCCAACTTCTTATTGGCATGCAGTAATATTACCTTCACGACTTCATGTCTTAAGATAATTATTGTTTTTTAAACCAGAATTCACTTAATGCAAAGAGTCACTTACCACCATATCAGAAAGTGGCATTTTGATTTTCTTGAGCATGATTTCGACGTTTCTCGCTCTATTCGGATCAATCTACATGGAATTGTGTGGATGAAAAAAGAAACAAGCTAGGGGATGTCAAATCCATCTTCCGGAACAAAGGAAATTGAAAATTGGAAATAACTAAGCTCAAGACCAACTACTTGGTACTGAAGTATATCAGAAAACATTGATTTTATTTACCAGTTGAGGAACCTTTGGAGGTACTTTAACGACTTCTAGCTTATCCGGAACCAAAGGCTTGGCGAAAAACCTTATAAGTTCAGATTCCTCGAATGCGGGTGCACTAGCATACATACGAACAAAAATTACTGATGTATTATGGGAAATGAGAAAGACAACTTCTAGCGACAAAAATGATGGCACGATAACATTCTTAGGTTCAACTTTCGGGGTTGCACCAATCTTAATATGACATCAAAAGTTAAAACGAAAGACTACCTTTGGGTTTCTTCAGAATCTGTAAATAAACTTCTCTCGGTAGTTGTGGTAATTCTATTCCAGGGATTCCAGTGGAATGGCCTCAATTCTAATCTAGGTACTTCTGGTGGTGGTCGCGGGGGTGGTTTACCAGGAGGTGGTGGTTTGCGTGGTCCCACACTAGGTGGCCGAGGTGGTCCATTACGAGGTGGTGGTGGCGGGCGTAGTCCACCAGGAGGTGGTGGTGGGGGAGGTCCCACACGAGGTGGTGGTGGCGGGCGTAGTCCACCAGGAGGTGGTGGTGGGGGACCAAGAGGTGGTGGTGGGCGTGGTCCCACACAAGGTGGTGGAGGTGGTCGAGGAGGAGGGGGTGGAGATGGCCGAGGAGGAGCTCCAGTCTCTGTATGTGTAGGGAAAGTCACAGGAGGTGGAGGTGGAGGTAGAGGAGCACCTTTTTCATTTGGTGAAAGTGCAGTATTGACTAGACCAACTAGTTTTCCATTGTTGTTTCTGTCATTCGCATCCGCATTGAAATTCTCCTCCGCTAACTCTTTCGCTCCACTTTTTCTCACACCCTCGCCCCCACTTGACAATTTCACTCCGGTAGGCTCTTCAAAACCTGTCCACTTAACATGAAAAACTAGCTAAATTACATAGTTAAGAAACAATTCAAGCAAAAATTCTAAAATTCTAAAAAAAAAAAAAAGATCGAGAGAAAGAAAGAAAGAAGAAGAAGAATGTTACCAAGAACTCTTCCAGCGATCCCCAAAATCCCATCCCTGATCTGCTGAAAAGACAATTTTGTAAACTCTTCCATTTAATGGCAAATTCTATTTCTTGATCCTAAAAAATTCTCTGGGTAACAATCAAAAGCGATCCAAGTAGTAACATCCTAATCTCAACAAACTGCAGTTTTGTCTAATCAACATAACTTGTAATCATCAAGTACCACAACCTTTCTTAATCCAATCTGAAAAATGATGAACAATTCTTAAAAAAAAATAAAAAAAAAGTCTTCTTAGAATAGCTGCTTCGGTATAAAAGTATGCACCTAACGTTTACACCTTGCATTGATTTGCACGTTTTAATTATTATTTTATTTTATTTTTAATAAGAGAGGAAAATTGTCATTATTAGCCAAACGATATTTAATTCTGGCTACAGATCTCTGGATCTACAGAGACTTTACTTCACAGACCCAACCACGTTGCCGACACCTAGCTTGAATCATCCTGATAAGCTTTTGTGGTTTTGGCATGCAAAGATTTAAAAGGGACGTCTAAGTACTAGTTAAAGGACCAACTTATCTTTTATCCCTAGTTCTCATATATAATTGTTCCCATATCATTCAAGCATTTAAACCCTGGAAATTAAAGGACTAAGATATTTTGAGAGCTCTTGTATGTTCTGGTGAGAGTTCTTGTGACAGTATCTTGGTTTGATCAATATTAATACCGGTTGTTCGTTACTGTGAAAAGTCAGTCACATCTCGCATCCATAAACGTTGTCTATAGTAGTGGGCGCGCGTAGAAACTGACAACTGCGATCCTTAGGAAATGTCATATAAAACCTTAAAAAATATAAAATGTTATTCGAATGTAGGATGTAAGTTGGATTCATTAGAGGTGTAAATTGGGTTGTGTCAGCACGAGCACAGCACGAAATTTGAGCACAGCTCAGCCCAGCACGTGACTTAGCTCAACACGGCACAACACGTTCGTGGCACAGCACGGCTCAACCCAGCACGGCATAACACGTTCGTGGCACGACACAACACAACACGTTAAGAAAGCATGTTATAATATGTATAAAATACTAAAAAACATGGCACAATACATCACATTTTGTGTATATATTTCAATAAAAAGCTTTTATTCTAGCTAATTATTGATATTTTATCATCGTTTTGTTGACTTATTTTCATAATAATACATATAATACCTAAATATTTGGAAAATATTTATATTGGAAAATATTTATATTGGAAAATATTTATATTGGAAAATATAAAATATAAATGTTCCCGGAACAGCACAACACGTTTATTTTTATGGCCCAACCCAGCCCAGCACGCCATCTAGCAAGGCACAACACGTCACGTTATAATTTCCGGCACAGCACAGCACGACACATAGCACGCTAAGTACGTGATTTCGTGGGTTGTGCTGGGCTGGGCGGGCACGTTTTACACCTCTAGGTATAATGAAGGCGAGTACTCTCTCCTCTCTGCGAATTGTGTCAATAATTTCTAACTCAGTTCATTTTTAATCTTTCTTTCAAAAGATACTTTTCAGATTATTGATTCTTATGCAGTACTAAGTGTTGTTTTAATCCTATTTCTCCTTGATTTTTAGTTTATGTTACTCATTTTTTAAAATTTTCATGTTTTCCATTTTATCCATATTTATTTTCATTTAGTTTTAAATATACAATGTGTAAATAATCTCTTCTTGTTTTCTTCATGATGTGTTTACAGTATGTGTTACTCTAATGGCGTTTGCCTTTGTTATCTTTGTGACCTATGCATTTGCGGAGTTTGAGGATAATCGTTTGAAGTTTTGTGTTTCTTTCAATGGTAGATGGTGGGTCAAGCTTATTATCAACTCAGTAAATCGGTTCTTAAATTTTGCCCGCCTATCACTCATTTCAAAATTCAAAAACCCAAGAATTTGTCATTTTCGGTCTTTTGAGATGATTTCCATCTTAGGTTGTTTGTTTGCCAGCTGCGCTTACCAAATTAAAGTGGATTCCGGATCGGAAAATATTTTGAGTATTAGCCAAATTTTAGGTAATAATATCTTGATACCTAAACATTTCATTCAAAACCCTAACAACCTGTCTTTCTCCTTCTTTCATTTCGCCTTTAGTCACCTAAGAAACCCTAGACATATTTTTGTGATCACTATGGAAGCAGATGATAACACACAGTTTAGTAACTTGGTAAAAAAATTAAAAAAAATAACTCTTGATCTGGAGATACTTCTGTGGCTAGCTATCACCTTTGTTGTAGACACTTCTGGTACTCATAAAGAAGAAAAAGAAAAATGGGAAGCTTGCACCATTGGCAAAGTCATTATAAGGCTGAATGATTTATGATATGGTCGAAAAATTTATTGGTTTCACTTGGCCTCTCATCAAACCTGAAGAACTCAAGATTGTTGAGGTCGAACCTAACATTTTCATCTTCAAGTTCATCAAGTGGGATTATCTTAACAGAGTTATTAATGAACGTCCCTGGCATATCAACAATAAACTCTTCGTTGTTCATGATTTCATTCCAGAAATGGGTTATACTGAAGCACAAGGATCATGTTTTCAACTTTTTTGGATTCAATTGAAGTACCTATTACCTGAGCATATGAATCATCATGTTGTTGCGAAAATGGGAAAGTTAATAGGTCAAGTAGTTTCCATTGAACCAAAAGATGTTGTACCTATTGGAAGCGATCCAGTTAAGGTTTGTGTTAACATTGATTTAAGTAATCCTTTAATGAGAGGAATTAAAGCAATCACTAATGTAGTGTTTCTAAGTGGATTAAACTATATTATGAAAGGATACTTAGTGGTATCTGCACCACCTATTATGTCATTAAGCATTGCAAGGTCGCATGCAAAGAAGATGCCAACTTTCTCGCAAAAGCTCATGAAAAACCATATTGTTTTGGTAAGGTTAGCAGCTTAAGGAAGAACATATCTGTATTATCTTCATCAAATGCCCCTACTATTAAGAAGAATCCAAAGAGTTTCAAGAAGAGTACTATTTTTGTTCCTCCAAAGGATGGCGAGCCAATCAATATGGATTTCCTGTTCAAGGATGGGAGTGAAGATGTTGATGACATCTCTAGATTAGGTAAGAAAATTAGAACCTCTAGTGAAACTGAACCCAATAATGCTGAGATTTCCTCTTCATCTACCATTACTGAAAGAAACACAACCACTAATCAAACTCTGAAAGTCACAACAAGAGATACACATACTAATAGCACGAATATGGGGAAACAAGTATTTTTTTTCTTATCAACTCTCTTGCTTTTAATTTCGTTAATAGCTTTAACTTTTTTTTCATTTATTCTTAAAAAACAGTTGCATTTATTTTCTTTTCATCTCCTTATCATTTATTGTGCTTTGGTTAACAAGTTTCTTCCTACATAAGTTTCATATTATTATTACCGTTGAACAAGTTTCCCAAAAATCCAAATTTACTCATCATCATTTCTTTGTTTTCCTTTTTACTGGTTTCCTAGCTACCGGTTTTTCAACTACTTTTAGCTCCATTTATAGTATGAAGGTGTTGATGGTTGTTTTTAGCTTAGGGTTAAAATCGTAAAACACTAAACCCTAGCAGACAGTAATGTCACCACATTTAAAGCAACAAGCATTTACTAGGCACATTTACTGAAATCTTTAATGTGTCTCTAAAATAATTAGCCAGGTATATTTTTCAAACTAGGGTTACGACGAGCCAAACCCTAATTCCCACGTGTGCCAATGGAAAATCATGCCAGCCATATCGACCGCGCCTAGGCATACCAACCATGCTAGCCGCACCTCTGTGTCAATGGAAAATCATTCCATCCACACCGACCGTGCCAAGGCATGCCAACCATGCTAGCCGCACTTCTGTGCCAATGGAAAATCATGCCAGCCACACTAACTACACCAAAGCATGCCAACCATGCTAGCCGCACCTATGTTCCAATGGAAAATAATGTCAGCCATACCAACCGCGCCAAGGCATGCTAATCATGCTAGCCATACCTATGTGCCAACGGAAAATCATGCCAGCCACACCGACCACACCAAAGCATGCCAAACGTGCTAGCTGTACCTCTGTGACAATGGCAAATCATGACATCCACACCGACCGCGCCAAAGCATTCCAACCGTGCTAGGCTCACCTCTGTGACAATGGAAAATCATGACATCCACACCAACCGCGCCAAGGCATGCCAACCATGCTAGCCGCAACTCTGTGTCAATGTCAAATCATGCCAGCCACGCCGATCGCGCCATGCCAAACACGTCTCTCCATGGCCCCTCATGCCGCGCCACCATGCTGGCCTTCCCCATGTGGCTACCAAAGTGAAGGAATGCAACAATCAACGGTTTCCCTTCAATCCCAGGAGCAAATCCTGGCCGTCTAATGTCTCCTCACAACCTTTGGCACAAAACCCTAGCTTGGTCACGCACCTCGCCAAATCTAGCCACGCCGGTCGCGCCATGCCAAACACGTCTCGCCATGGTCCCTCATGCCGCACCACCATGCTGGCCTTCCCCATGCGGAAACCAAAGTGAAGGCATGCAACAATCAACGGTTTCCCTTCAATCCCAGAGCAAATTATGGTTTTTTAAGGTTCCCTCAAGACCTTTGCCCCAAAACCCTAGCCTGGTCACGACCTAGCCAAAGCTAGCCACGCCGACCACGCCATGCCAAACACGCCTCTCCATGGCCCCTCGTGCCGCGCCACCATGATGGCCTTCCCCATGTGGATACCAAAGTGAAGGCGTGCAACAATCTAAGGCTGCCCTTCAATCCATGAGAAAATCCAGGACGTCTAAAGTCCCCTCACGACCTTTGGCCCAAAACCCTAGCTTGGTCACATGCCTAGCCAAAACTAGTCACACTATGCGCCCATGGCTACCCCTTGGCCCCACATGCCAAGCCAAAACCGCACCTAGCCCAAGTTAGTCACTCCATGCGCCCATGGATACCCCTTGGACCCACATTCCAAGCCAAAACCACACCTATCCCAAGCTAGTCACGCCATGCGCCCATGGATACCCGTTGGCCCCACATGCCAAGCCAAAACCGCACCTAGACTAAGATAGTCACGCCATGCGCCCATGGTTACCCCTTGGACCCTCATGCCAAGCCAAACCAAACCAAACCTAGCCAAGCTAGACGCGCCATGCCAAACACACTTTGCCTTGGCCCTAGCCGTGCTAGTCACGTTAAGACTAGCCAAGCACCCTTGCCTCGGCCCTAACCATGCCATACGACCATGGAAAACCATTGTCCCCACATGAAAAGCCAAACCAAACCTAGCCGCGCCATGCCAAATGCAGTTTGCCTTGGCCCTATCCATGCTAGTCACGGCATACCAAGCCAAGCGCCCTCGCCTTGGCCCTAGCCATGACATACTCCCATGGTGAACCCTTGTCCCCTCATGCCAAGTCAAAACACACCCTATCCGTGCCACCCTGTTGGACCTCACTACATGGATACCAAAACGAAGGCATGCAACGATCAACGGTTTCCCCTCCTCTCAAGATGAAACACCTCGACCGTTGAAGGTCACCAGGCTTGCAAGTTCCCCTAGATCGACTTACGAAGCTACAATAACGTGTTATATGTTTTCCAAAAATATTCGAGACATCAACACAAACTGGGGGATCCTCTTTGGGTATTGGTTTGGTGTTCTACAGCGTGCAGCGTACATTACTCCCTTCATAAGGAAGTGTCATATAGGTGAGGCGCCTAGTAAATACGGGAGTTATATGGGAAACGTTCATGGGATATAAATCCGTGAGTTAACAACCTTATGGAATATCAATTCCATAACATTAACAGTTTCATGAAAACCAGTTTCATGCGTTAACCACTTTATGGAACACCAAGTCCATGCCTACGGTTACCACCTCCTCCCATTTACTTCCCCACTCCTTAATGAGCCCAGGGTACGTTTCTACCTTGACTTGTATAAATAGGTCTTACCTATTTCCCTTTGGAGAAAAAGTTCATTCAGACAAGACAACATTCATAAATACTTACTTGCTAGCTCTCCTCGTGAGTTCTCTTACTTTTATGATAACAAGTCGTAGAAACCCAACTGGTCTTCCAGAATCAACTCTTCTGGTCTCACCACTCTCCTTGCTTCCCTCCCCAAAACCAACCCATTCTCCTCCTCTTTGTGACCGAAGTAAGTCTGGAACGACCATTTCTTGGTTTAGGTCGGACTTGTATAGATTGATCTCTCGAATCTAAAGTACTCCCTTGAAGTACATTTTTTAGGGTTTAAATTGTTTCTCACTTTCACACTCGCAATTAACAAAACAATCAGAAACCATTTTCACCTATAAACAATTGGAAACCACAGCGGGAGGTTCGATCTTTCGGTTATAATGACAGTTTTCAACCAGGGATCTCATTCTTCGATCCAGACGTCAAGATGGTAGAGGAAGACGATCCGCTCCGACTTGGTTACCCGACAACTCGATTATCAGTCATGACATGACAAGGGATGACTGGGGACTTCCTATAGGATAGGAGCAGACAATCCTCCCAAGGATTAATGGCTCGGTTATCATATGGCTCAGTAACGACAAGGGAATTTCTAGTATTTTCTATAAAACTCGGTCTTGCACCCGGAAAGTCCACTTTTCATCAGGAGACCTAAAAACCGAGTAAGTCTTACCTAGACGAGATACGTGGTTTGCTATTTCAAGTTTTCAAAACAAGATACGTAGTTTACCCCATGTCATCTACCAACGCACGGTTGTAATGTATTTCTTGGGATGTATATGTCACTTTCAATCATAATAAAAAAAATATATAATCCAAAACTGTCAAGGTAGCATTTATCTATTAACCTGAGAAAACCAGAAAATTAAAAACCAAAAACCAGGCGTCTCATTTTCCTTTCAAAAAAAACCTAAAGGTAAGAGGTCCAAAAGACAGATATATATTCAAGGAAAGTTTTCCAACAAGGGATTGATCCTCTTGGCGAAAGCCTCCTTTGTGCTCTGGAGAGACGCCCTTTTCAATTTCAGTTGTCATCATAAATTTCTGAATTTCGCTTCATGCTTCTTCACCGTGTCTGCGGAAGGACCTTCGATTGTTTCTAACAGCAACCTTTCAACATCAGAGAGACCTTCAACGAACCAGGGAACGTTTAATTCGAAGGCCATGCACATGTCACGATGGAACTTCCAACTCGAGTTTACATCCTCAGAAACTGTATGACCAATCACGTTTTACATCTCATCAATCGAAGACAAGGCCTCCTCCACACGCTTAACCAACGCATGTCGACTAGTTATCTTCTTAGTTGTGACAATGTGACCATATCTTTCCCAAATCTTGTTGTATAATTTTACATGTTTAGACGGAACGCTAAATCCACGATCAACACATGACCGGGAAAAGGGGATAGGTATGGAGGATTGAAGGTGGCACCTGCAACTGAATCAACAACTGGTAGAGGATCCCTAACCACAATTTCACCCCCCCAAGTGCCCTCCTCCACCTAAGTCACGGCGGATCTCTCGGGACAATGAATCTCCATGTCCAAATCGCTAGCTGGTATAGTTTCCGTAGTAGGAAGTACGGTTACATCTTTGCTCTGGTGGTATTGCACTTCAAGATCATCCCCAGGAACGGTCTCCTCCTAAAAATCAAGATTTAGTTTACTGCAAGAAAAAGGGGGGGGGGGACGAAGAAAACATGGGGAAGACTCACTGATTCACTTTCAGACTGACTAGAGGAAGACTCATCACTGTTGTCAGAAGAACTACTCTCACCATCGCCAGACTCATAACTTTCATTCTTTTTGGATTCTTCATCACTATGGATATGCTCGACGACGCTATTCTCTGTCTCGGAAAATGATACTTTTTGACTGCTCGCAAGTTTGGAAAAGAAGTTCATGATACTGAGACCCTGGACGGAATACAAGAACACATTCTCAGAAAAGGAACAAAAATATAAACGTTCCAAGCTAAAATCAAGAGGAGAGCTATACATACCCGCATATTGGATGAACTAAAAGTCGACAGAATTGTGGGGTCTGACTGAAAGCCGCCCGCACGATCTTTAGATCTTCGTTCCTTAACCTGGGGATTATCTTCATTCAGACTAACGGATTTTCGCTTGGGACCCCTCAGCAGTGGATGTTCCACTAAAACTGCAGGAGAAGGCTTATCCTAAAGGTTATCTACCACATCACTCACGAATCCCTAAATATCAAGAAACTCATCCTACCAAAATATGTTATATTTGGAAGTCGTTGATGGATACCGGCCCGCGAGCAGTAAAGGGAGACTTTTACCGGACACGAAAGCACCAACATCGAGAATAGTCGACAACGGGACTTCTGGAACTACTGGATAATGAACGAGTGGTACCCCCTGGTCAAAACCCATATGCTGAGACGCTCTATCAATGTTGTAAGAGGTTGCTTTGCAAGGTCCTCGGAAGAAAGACGGCACGTGACCAGGAGTGCATGTACGCATGAATACCATATCTCCAACACCCAGGCCCACCTCATCAAAAGACAAAAACATGTTCGGAGTAGGAGCAAAGGTACTAATCTGAGTTATGGACACATGCATCGGATCCAATGGACGAAAATTAACCTCATATGAGTTGGCAAGAAACTTAATCCATTTCGGACCGGTTTTTTGGCGCCTGTTCGACCAACACAATATCCTAGAGCCACCCCAAGACTCAGGAAGTATAGCTAATGGTTTTGAAGCATACTTCGCGAAATGCTCCCACAACCATGTGAGGATAAAGGCGGCATAAACATACGAATCCACCTTCATATGACCATTCGAGGCGTGCATGTCTGAAACTAGCTGGTCTAGGTGTGCATACAGGGAACCAAGAAATAAACCACCAAGGGGAAGAACGACACCTTTTGCCAATTTTATGGAAAACTTGATAAGTCCATGTCTTATCTCTTTCTTGCCCGAGCCGTCATCAAAAATATCTATGGATAGCCAAAGAGCCAAGAACGCTGCAACATGAAGCATACTATTCTTCTGGTTTGGATCTAACGCGTCAGGAAACCACTGGCACACCCATCAGTAATAGAAGCACTTGGTATCATTATCTTTTGGAACGAACCCCTTTGATTTCGCAACTATAGCGACATGTATTTCTTCTTCATCAGCGAAAAACTTAACATCAAGGTTTCCAACTACGGGAAGGTTTAGCAGAACAACCACGTTTTCCAAAGAAATGGTCATTTCTCCCCACCTGCATACGTATGTATGGGTGTCCTAACACCATATGAAAACAAAAGCAACCAACCCTGGAAT
This sequence comes from Papaver bracteatum, assembly GCA_023529315.1. Taxonomy (NCBI): domain Eukaryota; kingdom Viridiplantae; phylum Streptophyta; class Magnoliopsida; order Ranunculales; family Papaveraceae; genus Papaver; species Papaver bracteatum. Next base: position 185,219 of record JAJJWX010002805.1, read on the forward strand.
GTTTTTCCTAATCTGAAGCACTGCAGAAGCCGCAACAGCACCGAAAATCTGTGCCCTCGCCAAATTGGTCTTTACAGGTTCCTGGTCCATCATCAATCGTGTTAATTTCTCAAAGGAACGCAACGTACTTGCAGGGATTTTAAAATCGATAGAAGAAGCAAGATATTCTTTCCTCTGATGGAAAAACCTTATTACGCCTCCTGGCCGAACCTATTGATCCTCTCCTTCGCTTTCTGAGACAGTTAGAAGAATCGACACATAGCTTAGATGGTTTCTCCTAACCGTGGATGATGTGGTGAAGAATTCATCATCTACGTTTGGTTTGGAATTGCAAACGTCATTCGGTACAGCATAACTCTCCTCAAGTGACATCATAACAAAGATTTTCTCAAATAACTACAATGGAGCAATGCGAAGGGACATTATTACAGAAAGTGCACAAAAATTATTTTCACCCAAGACGCAAGCCAATTTGTTTCAAGGCCGTACCTTATGGCATATAATTCTTGTCCAACCAAGGAGGAGTGACCCACCAGGGAAACCATACACACGGCCACACCAAAACGAGGAGCAAAACCTAAAATCTTTGTTTTAATGAAAGGACAGGGCCATTACTATCAAGTACCTACCTTGCACAGTATATATGGGCGGTCAAAATTACTGTGGTATCCATGCCTAAGTGTTACGACAAGCTAGGGAAAAAAATACCTAAAATCCACGCCAACATCTCTACAAAGTCATGAAAAGATACGCCTACAACTAGGGTTTACACCAGCAAAAAATAAAAAATGAGTTCAAGAGATGTGTTGGAAGGCGTACCTGGGATTCGCTCGTCCGCTATGTTTTATTGCTGTCACACGGCTGAGAGGAATAAGTAGGCGTGAAGCAAAAGAGAATATGGCCCTCCATTTATATATACATGGTACGTGGGAGTTTGAACAAAGAAAGGATTTCCTATTTTGAGCCAAAAAGGAAAAAGAGGAAATCGGTCCCGCAAAGACCAATTTCCATGCCCAAGACCGCTCGTGTCATTGCCGCACCCCCCTTCCAAGCCATCCGCTCCATTTTTGCGGACCCCACCACGCCTATTCGTCATTGCACATTCCACCATGCCATTTCCGCGCCCCCATGCCAAGTCGTTCACTCCATTGTCCCGGCCCCACCACTCCTAGGCGTCCATGTACGTCTCGTCTTGCCAAGGCCACACTATGATAAGCCTCATATTCCAATGACGCGACCCTATCATCCACCCGAATTTTCCTTACCAAGACCACGCCACCTCTTGGCCCTCGAACCAAGTCATCCACTTGCGTCGCCTTCCAAGACCACGCCCCCTTTGCCTTAGAGATGTACAACCAGACCAGGCCGGTAAATTTCTCCTCACAACTCCATGGTATGCATTCCCAGTACAACTTACGTAGGGCCGCAAGCCAAAACTATCTTTACCACTCAAAAGGTTAGTAGGATTCTCCTGACCATCTTTGCAATGATTTACACCTCGATTTCGTCCTTGTCTGTCACCATCATATGCTTACCTCGCAACAAGACACCTATTCCGAGCTAAGCATGGGACTTAATGGTGATGGTGGTCTTTATCTTAGGGTTAAAATCATAAAAAACTAAACCCTATCAGACATTAATGTCACAACATTTAAAGAAACAAGCATTTACTAGGCACATTTACTGAAATCTTTAATGTGTCTCAAAAATAATTACCCGGGTATATTTTTCAAATTAGGGTTATGACTAGCCAAACCCTAATTCCCACGTGTGCCAACGGAAAATCATGTCGGCCACACCTACCGTGCCAAGGCATGCCAACCATGCTAGCCGCACATGTATGCCAATGGCGAATCATGCTAGCCACACCGACCGCGCCAAGGAATGCCAACCATGCTATATGCACCTCTATGTCCATGGAAAATCATTCCATCCACACTGAACGCGCCAAGGCATGCCAACCATGCTATCTGCACCTATGTACCAATGGAAAATCATGCCAGCCACACTATTCGTGCCAAAGCATGCCAACCATGCTAGCCGCACCTCTGTGCCAATGGAAAATCATGTCATCCACACTAACCGCGCCAAAGCATGCCAACCATGCTAGTAGCGCGTTTGTGCCAATGGAAAATCATTCCATCCAGACCAACCGCGCCAAGGAATGCTAACCATGCTAGCCGCACCTCTGCGCCAATGGAAAATCATTCCAACCACACCGACTGATACAAAGCATGCCAACAATGATAGCCGCACCTTTGCGCCAATGGAAAATCATGCCAGCCACACCGACCGCGCCAAAGCATGCTAGATGTACCTCTGTTCCAATGGAAAATCATGCCAGCCACACCAACCGCGCCAAGGCATGCCAACCATGCTAGACGCACCTCTGTGCCAATGGAAAATCATTCCATCCACGCCGACCGCGCCATGCCAAACACGTCTCTCCATGGTCCCTCATGCCGCACCACCATGCTGGCCTTCCCCATGCGGCTACCAAAGTGAAGGCATGCATCAATCAACAGTTTCCCTTCAATCCTAGGATCAAATCCTGGCCATCTATGGTCCGTTCATGACCTTTGGACCAAAACCCTAGCTTGGACACGCACCAAGCCAAAGCTATCCACGCCGGACGCTCCATGCCAAACACGTCTCGCCATGGCCCCTCATGTCGCGTCACCATGATGGACTTCCCCATGCAGCTAACAAAGTGAAATAAATGCAACAATCAACGGTTGCCCTTCTATACCATGAGCAAATCATGTCCGTATAAGGTCCCTTCATAACCTATGGCCCAAAACCCTAGCCTGGTCACGCACCTAGATAAAGGTATCCACGCTGAACGTGCCATGCCAAACACGCCTCGCCATGGACCCTCGTGCCACTCCACCATGATGGCCTTACCCATGTGGCTACCAAAGTGAAGGCGGGCAACAATCAACGGTTTCGCTTCAATCCCATGAGAAAATCCTGGCCGTCTAAAGTCCCCTCACGACCTTTAGCCCAAAACCCTAGCTTGGTCACGTGCCTAGCCCAAGCTAGTCATACCATGCACCCATCGCTACCACTTGGACCCACATGCCAAGGCAAAACCACACCTAGCCCAATCTAGTCACACCATGCGCCCATGGATACCCCTTGGCCCCACATGCCAAGCAAAAACTGTACCTAGCCCAAGATAGTCACTCCATGCGCCCATGGATACCCCTTGGCCCCACATGGCAATCCAAAACCACACCTAGCCCAAGATAGTCATGCCATGCGCCCATGGATACCCCTTGGCCCCACATGCCAAGCCAAAACCGCACCTAGACCAAGCTAGTCACTCCATGCACCCATGGCTACCCCTTGGCCCCATATTCCAAGCCAAACCAAACCTAGACAAGCTTGCCGCGTCATGCCAAACACACTTTTCATTGTCCCTAGCCGTGCTAGTCACGTCATGAATAGACTAGCACCCTTTCCTTGGACCTAACCATGACATAAGACCATGGAAAACCCTTGGCCCCACATGCAAAGCCAAACCAAACCTAGCCAAGCTAGACGCGCTAAGACAAACACACTTTTCCTTGGACCTAGGCATGATAGTCACGTGATACCAAGCCAAGCACTCTCGCCTTGGCCCTAGCCATGACATATGCCCATGGAGAACCCTTGGACCCTCATGCTAAGTCTAAACACACACTAGCCGTGCCACCATGTTGGACCTCACTATGCGACTACCAAAACGAATGCGTGCAACGATCAATGGTTGCTCCTCATTTCAAGATGTAACACCTCGACTGTCGAAGGTCACCAGGCTTGAAAGTTCCCAGAGATCGACTTTCCAAGCCACAACAATGTTTTATATGTTTTCCAAAAACATGAGGCGTACACTACGTACTTCATAAGGAAGTGTCATAAGGGTGAGGCGCCTAGTAAATAAGGGAGTTATGTGGGAAACGTTCATGGGAAATAGAGCCGTGAGTTAACAACCTTATGGAACATCAATTCCATAACATTAACAGTTTCATGAAAACCAGTTTCATGCGTTAACCACTTTATGGAACATCAAGTCCATGCATACGGTTACCACCTCCTCCCATTTATTTCCCCACTCCTTAATGAGACCAGGGTATGTTTCCACATCGACTTGTATAAATAGGTCTTACCTATTTCCCTTTGGACAACAAGTTCATTCGGACAGGACAACATTCAGAAATATTTAATTACTTGCTAGCAATCCTCGTGAGCTCTCTTACTTTTCTGATAACAAGTCGTAGAAACCTAACTGCTCTTCCAGAATCAACTATTCTGGTCTCACCACTCTCCTTGCTTCCCTTCCCAAAACCAACCCATTCTCCTCCTCTTTGTGACCGAAACAAGTCTGGAACGACCATTTCTTGGTTTAGGCCAGACTTGTAAAGATTGATCTCTCGAACCTAAAGTAATCCCTTGCAGTATATTGTTTAGGGTTTAAATTGTTTCTCACTTTCACACCCGCAATTACCAAAACCAGCAGAAACCATTTTCACCTATAAATAGAAGGGTATCTCTTGGAATGTCCAAGGTTTTAAACAAACCAATACCAGAAATAATTTGAGTCATCTCATTAGAATTCAGAACCCTAATATTATTTTTCTATGTGAGACCAAAATTAGCTATGCTAAATGCAAACCATTACTAAATCAATATCAGTACCCAAATCATTCCTATATAGAACCTAAAGGTCTATCTAGTGGCCTATCTTTTATTTGGAAAAACGGTTTCAACTGTGATGTTATAGACTCCACAATGAACATGTTTAATATAGTAATTCGATTTGAGCAAAACTGGATTCCTTCTCAATTGTATGTATGGGTACAATAATCACATTAATAAAAGAGATCAATGGGAGTACATCCACCAAATTATTCCAAAAGTAATGCTCCCTGGATTATTTTACGTAATTTAAACTTTCATATTCTAGGTGATAATAATAGTGCTTGTTCATCAATGGATGGATGGGTTAATGGCATGATGCATGAATGTGGTTTATAGGATATTGGCTTTGTAGGAAAAGATTATACTTGGACTAGCAACAACTTGGGTACTGGAACTAGGGTCTAGTGACTAGAATCTGCATTTTCCTAATTCTAAATTTTTTCATCTATCTCAAGTTGGTAGTGACCATTAACCTATCATGATAGTTTCTGATTCTAATAGTGCTTCTTGTTGGAAGCCTTTCAAATTCTTTTTCACTTGGTTGAATGATAACTCATGTGCTGATATTATTAAAAATGCTTAGAATATTAATGTGTCTTGTTCACCTGATTTTCAGCTTGTTACAAAACTCCATTATTGTAGAAAGTTTCTTCCTATATGGAATAGAGAGTATTTTGGCAACATTAACCAAAAAGTTGATACTCTACAAGATGAACTTACTGTACTTCAAGAACTGCCAGCAAATATTCACAACAATATTTTTTACATCAACAAGCAGTTAAATCAATGCCACAAGGAAAAAGGAGAATTTTACCAACAAAAGTCAAGGAATCATTTTATCAAAGACATGGATCTCAACAATAAGTACTTTCATACTAAAGTTAATAGGAAAAAGGCTAGAAACAATATTTATTATATCCAAGACTACAACAACAATTCGCTTCATTCTAGAGAAGTTATATCTCAACACTTAACTGAGCATTTCAAGAGTATAATTACTTTCTCAAACACTCGGTTATAAGAAAGTCTCTACTTGTATCTTCGAAAAGTCATCTCATCTTAAGATAATCTTCTTTTAACCAGAATTCCTTCTCATCAAGAAATTCATGACACTTTGAAAAGTATGGAGAACTGGGATGCACTAGGTCCTGAAGGTTTCCAAGAAGGTTTTTTATAAAAGTCAATGGAGTATGGTGGGAGAAGATGTTTTCTCTATGGTTACTAGATTCTTTCAAACCAAGCATATTCTCAAGCAAATTAACAAAACTTATATCTCTCTTATCCTTAAGAAGAAAAAAGCTAGTTGTGCTGCTGATTATAGACCAATTGGTCTTTATAATACTTCATAAAAAATTATCTCCAAGATATTGGTTAATAGAATGAAGCCAATCATGGATAAGATAAATTTCCATTTCAAGAAGCATATGTTTCTGGTAGGCTTATCAGTGACAATATTGTCATTCCTCAAGAGATTATACACTCAATGAAGAAGAAGAAAGGACAAACTGGTTGGATGACTTTAAAATTGGATATGTCTAAAGCCTTTGATAGGCTTGAATGGAATTTTCTCATTCAAGTGCTTATATATTTTGGTTTCAGTGAAGATTTTTGTGATCTTATTTACCAATGTATCAGTACTACTTATCTAGCTGTGATACTTAATGGATATCCATGTGAATAATTTCATTCCACAAGAGGTATAAGACAAAGTGACCCTCTCTAACCTTATTTTTTTCATCTTGGCAATGGAATTTCTCTCAAGGAATCTTATCACAGCTCAACAAAACAACATTATTAAAGGTATTAAATTGGCTGCAAATTCTCCATCCAGTAATCATTTTATTTTTGCATATGATTGCTTGATATTTACTCAATCAAACCTCACTTCATTCATAAATTTACTTTAGTCGCTCCAGGATTTCAGTTCTCAGTCAGGGAAAGTTATTAATTTTGATAAATCTTCAGTTCACTTCAGCAAATACACTGATCCCAGCTCAGCAGACACTCTTACTCAAATTCTTGGAGTTAAAAGGATGTCGTCTAAAGAAAGGTATCTGGGATCCCCACTGATCTTAGCTCATTCCAAAAAAGAAGCTTTTATAAAGCTATAGAAGAAAGTTTCATGAACCAATACTAATCTTGGTCTTCTACATCTCTGACTCAAGCTGGGATAGCTACAATAGTAAAACATGTACTTAAATCTGTCCCAGTTTATCAGATGAGAACCTTTGAATTACCTACTCATCCTATCAATAAGCTTTACTTCAATTCGAAGAAGGTTTTTATGGGGCTATAGTTCAAATAAAGGTTTAAATCCTCTAAGTTGGCAAAAAGTTTGTGATTCTAAAGAAATAGGAGGACTGGCATTTAGAGATTTCAAACTGTTAAATCTTTGTCTTTTGACAAATCTAGCTTGGAGATTATGCATTGAACATGACTCACTCTGGTGTCAAATAATGGAAAGAAAGTACTTCAGATATGGAGATATTTTGCATTAAAATATTGAAGTAAAAAACTTCCCTTACACCTGGAATGGTCTCAATAAAGGACTCAAGATTGTCCAAGAAAATTACTTCATGAATGGTAACAATGGTAGAAATACAAGGATCTGGATTGACAGATGAATTCTAGGTCTCAATGTTCCTCCTACACCTGTTAATGATCTTCACAGGTTTTACTCAGTTGTGAAAGAATTACATATTCCAAATATTAATACATGGAATATCAGTCTGCTCAACCAGTTATTTGATACAAATATTTCTCTTAAGATACAAAATATTTTTATGGATATCACTAAAGAAGATGCAATGATCTGGATGCCTTCTAATGATGGGAAATTCTCTGTTAAAAGCACATATAAAATGCTTTCTAATAGAACTAGTGTAGCACAAGTTAATGGCAGAATATTTTCATCAAAGATTTGGAAGGCTTTATGTCAAAGCAAGGTGGCGCATTGAGTTAAACAAAATTCCTTTAAATGTATTCATGGAATCCACACCACAAGAGTTAAACTATCTTTCTATAATAGTGACATTGATACTAGTGTGGCATTTTTGGAATGCCAAATGAGATTATGGAGCATTTGATGTTTGAATGTGGTCATTCTAAAGCTGTCTAGAAGTTGTTGAACATCAATATGGATGTAAAATCAGCAAATTATGATTCAGTTTCTAGGTGGGTTGAATATTGGTTTTCATATAACTCCTCTACTGCGGATAATGAAAAACTTTTCACCCTGATGACTGGTTCCTGGATTTTATAGAAAGACGGATGTTATTTTTTTTCCAGGAATTATCTCTAAACCCTGTTAATAATACTCATAGAATCCGCTACCACTTACACTGTCTCATTTATGTGAATGATATGCATTTTACTCATTCTGATGTTTTAATTGTCTCTATATAGATTCCTCCTGCTCAAAATTATTTTAAATTTAACACTGATGCATCTTATGATTACGATACTAATCAAGTTGGAATGGGTATCATTATCCGTGATCATACGGGTACCTATGCAGGCATCCAAGAAAGATACACACATAGAATTCTAAGTCCCGAGGTTGCAGAATGCATAGCAGTGTTTAAAGATCTCCAATGGGCAAAGGAGTTACATCTTAATAAAGTTCACATTGAGTCCGATGCGAAGCTTTTCATTCAGTCAATAGTTGAAGATAATCTCCTCAGCCATTGGGAGAATAGACACATTCTTAAAGCTAAAAAACATTTAAGCTTGAGTTTTAATTCTTATTTTTTATTAATCACAATGACAATCAAGTTGCAGACAATGTTGCGAAATTTGTGAGAGAGACAACTATGCATGTTTATCACACTAGTAATTTCCATGAGCATCTTTGTAGCCTTATAGCGAAGGATTTACACAATCCTGTTTCTTAAGCAATAAAATTTTACTTTAAAAAAAAAGGAAAGAAAATGTTAAAATATCTTTGCTTAATTTGTGTTGAAAAATTTAATGAGCATATACCAAGTGTATACCTTGTTCAAAAGTGATCTCCTTGACAGTGCTTATCTGTATTAGGCAACATAAGGTAAATCTTGTTAGGTTGATATCGCAAAGATTGCAGTTTACTTGGTACCCTCGTTATTTCATCTTAATTAACTTTCAAAATATACAAACTCAAATGTGTATTTATCATGTGTAGGTTAATTTCAATCATTTACATGAGGAAGATCCATATATTGTACGACAATATTAGAGAGCGAAACACTTAGGTGTAGAAGGTACGGCCTAGCCCGACAATATCATAGATTAACATGTTACGTGTTAGAGGGCGTGTTGTGCCAGAAAAATAATTGTATTGTATCGTAGTGTGTTATGTCGGCTTACTTATTTTATGTTTTCCAAAAAAAAAAAATTATTGTATTTTGATATTATGTGTGCCACTATAGAAATAAGTCAGCAAGACGAAACTAAGATGCTAAAAAGTTGCTAGAATAAAAAAGTCTTTTGTAAATCTTCTATAATACAAAACAGAATGGGTTTTTGATATTGGTCGGTCGGATAACATTTTGAGAAACAAATGTTGCGTCCGACCATCCTAGTCTCATCTCAGCGAAAGACATCTGACGGTCGTCGTTTCTGTAACCCCTCCCATTATGAATCAAAATTTATTAATCTTTAATTATTCCATCACATCTTAACTCAAGATATTCAAAGAAACATTAAATGAAATCATAATATATCATCCATGCATTAATTGGATTTAGTGATGGCATGATGAATCTAATGGGAAATGAGATCTATTTGTTTATTTTTATTCATAACTCATAAGTGAGATATGCATACACAATATTACTTAAATGATTTTGTGTTTATTTTTGGATAATGTATATGAATAATTTTACAATGTACTTATAGATATTATTTTCGTTTGAAACAAAATAGAAAACTATCTTGCAAAGGAACGTGATTTAAATTAAAGTCCAAAAAAGAAAGAAAAGAATTACACCAGTCAGATATCATACTAAAGTAGTGTCGTTATGGCACGAGTTATCTCTCGATATTTATAGAACTCTCTGTTAGTCTCATGCCGTGCCGTTACAACACGGGTTATTTCTAGTTATATATAAAACTCAACGTATAGATGGTATGACGTGTATTCTTAGCTAACTGTATTGTGTTGCGTTGTTCTTCATGCTTATCCATGCCTATGTGTTGTGATGTACCACTTTGCCAATTAATTTTCCCAGCCCAGCATACGAAAGCACCGTGCTAGGACAGATCATGTGTTGGGCCAGATCACATGCTGGACTATGTTTTGCTGTAAAAATAACCGCGTTGTGCATTGGTGTGCAAAAAAAAATTATTTTGCTCATTTTAAGTAGTAGAACTTTAATGTGGGTTCTAATGACACGTCGGTTTACTTTTAATTAAGAAATTCATTTTTGAGATCGAAAACTTGCACGTCCTGGAAGGTGTGCCAGCCACATGGGCACCGGTTAGGAGGAAGGCCATAATCAATGTCAATTAAATTTTTAGTGAATTATTAGGAAGGCAAGTGTTTACACCTGTTCCAGCGGGATCTCAAAGTCTCTGAAGAAGACACTTTTTTTCTTTTTGAGAATTGTTCATAATTTTTCGGACTGGATTAAGAAAGATTGTGGTATGTGATTAGAAGTTGTGTTGATTAGACTGTTACTTGGATCGCTTTTGATTGGCAGCTAGAGATTTTTTTAGGATCAAGAAGAAGAATTGCTATTAAATGGAGATCGCTGGAAAAGTTCGTGGTAACATTCTTCTTCTTTCATTCTTTCTTTCTTTTTGAATTTTAATTTAATAGCAAGTTTTTCATGTTAAGGAAACCAGGTGTAATACTCAAATCTCTAAGCAGTGATGATGTGTTTAATGGATGTGAAACTAAATTTCATGAGCAGCAATTTTTTTCAATTTTTTTACTCTTTGGACAGGCGTTGACGTGAAATTGTCAAGTGGAGGCGAGGCTGAGACAAAAGATGGAGTGAAAGAGTTAACGGAGGAGAATTTTAATGCTGATGGGCATGACAAAAACAGAAATCAAAAACTGGCTGCTATAGTCAATACTGCACTTTCAACAAATGATGCTGCTCCTCTACCTCTACCTCCTGTGACTTTCCCTGTACCTACAAAGACTGGAGCTCCTCCTCAGCCACCTCCACCCGCTCCTCCTCCACCACCTCGGAATGTACCACCTCCACCACCTCGTAATGGACCACGCCCTATACCTACACAGACTGGAGCTCCCCCTCAGCCTCCTCCACCCTCTCCTAATGTAGCACCTCCAACACCTCGTAATGTACCACCTCCAACACCTCGTAATGTACCACGCCATATACCTACGAAGACTGGAGCTCCTCCTCAGCCACCTCCACCCCCTCCTCCTCGACCACCTCCACAACCTCGTTATGTACCACCTCGCAATGGACCACCTCTACCACGTCGTGTGGACCGTGTGGTAGTATGTGTATGCCGGCCACGAAAACCTAGATTACAATTGAAGCCATTCTACTGGAACAACTGGCATGGAATTACCACCGCGACCGAGAGAAGTTTATGGGCAGAAGCTCTAAGATCTGAAGAACCCCAAAGGTAGTTTTTTATGGTAGTCTTTAACATCAAAGATTGGAATCTGTTATCGTGCCATCATTATTATATCTACAGGTTTTCTTTTTTCATTTCCCATAATACATCAGTAATTAGTGTTCGTATGTATGCTAGTGAATCCGCATTCGACGTAGCTGAACTTGCAAGGCTTTTCCCCAAGCCTTTGGTTAAGCTGGAAGACAAGTCGGATACACCTAAACCTGACAATGTTCATCAATCGGTAAATAAAATCAATATTTTTGCCACTAACTTATGTTTTCTGATATACTTCCAGTACCAACTAGTTGGTCTAGAGCTTAGTTATTTCCAATTCCATTTCCTTTGTTCCGGAAGATGGATTCGACATCCCCTTGTTTCATTTTTCATCCACAGAGATCGAGAAACATCGAAATCATGCTCAAGAAAATCAAAATGCCACTTTCTGATGTAGTGGTAAGTGAATCCTGATTCGATTTGCATTACGTGAACATTACTCAAGACATCGAAACCATTGGAGATTGGTGTAACTTGTTATTGTATTTTGGGTTTTGTAAAGTACTATTCTGGAGCTCCTCTAGCTTAGTTTCTTTTGTTTGGACATCCAAATGCACATCACAGGCTGCAACACTAGCAATGGAAAACTCAGTTTTAGATGGTGATCATATCGAGATTCTGATAAAGTATTGTCCTACAAAAGAGGAGATCCTACAACTTGAGGTGGGGCTCTCTGATTCATTTCAAGTATCTTTAGATTTCTCTCAAGCTGTCTGTTGGATATTTCCTATATATGCTTGTGTTGTGGGCGTACTGTTTTACTAACTGCAATTTCCATATGTGCTTGTCCAGGATTACGATTGCGATGAAAAAGTCTTGGAGACGTGCGATCAGGTTTCTTATCTTACAACTGTGGCACTGTCCATATAAGGTTTTGTTTAGGACATAATGCCTAAACATTTACCATTGGACAACAAGTTAAGGAAATGATATTCGTTCTTTTTGTTCCCTATAGTTGTATCTGGAGCTGATGAAAGTTCCACGGTTGAAAACTAAATTAAGTGTTTTCTCTTTTAAGATTAAGTTCAATGACCAGGTAAGTAATCTTCTTGCTTTCTTCTTTTATCCCTCATGAATATACTAAATGCATATGTTTAAGCCTGTTGTTCGGTTTTTAACATCTCCCGCAGGTTTCCGACCTTAGAAAGAAACTAGGCATTGTGAATTCTGCATATGAAGAGGTAGTTTCTTGTATTCGGTATGCAGTGTTCTATTAATTCAATTTACATCCACAGCTCTTGAAATGTTAACTTACTTAAGTACATATTGTGGATGAGTAGGTTCGATATTCCCTCGAATTGAAAGAAATCATGATACAAGTTCTTTACTTGGGGAATGAATTAAACGAAGGAACCAGATGGGGTAATTTTTTTCCTGTTTATTTTATTTATTCTTCTTCTTCTTCTTGAATTACTTACGGAGTTCAGTATGTACGCAGGATCTTCCGTAGGATACGAATTAGAAAGCCTCCTAAAACTAAGTGACACCTATGCAGATACCACTACCAGTAAGATGTCACTGATGCATTATCTTTGTAAGGTATATATGCTTGTTGCCCTCTCCATTCTTTAGTTTTCTATCATTGAATTTGATTAATTGAATTTGAATAATTAGTATTCTACTTAAATTCTATTTAATGTATGTTTGTTGCTCTAGCCTGTAGTAAAACTCCAGTACAAGATTATATTCTATTTAATGTGAATCTTGATTTTCCTCGAACCTCAGGTGATTGCTGCAAAATACCCAAAACTCCTAAACTTTGACAGTGCCCATCCTAGCCTTGAAGCAGCATCAAAGGTCCTCATCTGTTTATTCATACATCTCAAGAAGAATTGAGTTTTCATGAGGTCCAAGCACATCAATATTAATCAAAGTGGATACAAGAAGTTCTTGAAGAGAAGGTTTGTTGCTCTGACAAGATATGATGACTCAAAATAGTTGAGGGGGAGACAAGATTATGGGATTCATGTTATAACACAAAGGCATCAGGAGACGGGTTTCATTCATCTTCTTCATATTTTGTGTGAATCTTGATTTTGCTAAGAGAGTGTTTGGCAAGATCTTGGTGAGCTTAATCCATCAAAATCCAAGCTTGAGATTTCAGGGTTTGTTCAAAACTCTAATTGTGAGATTGTTCTTAATTGATTGTTGTGAATCTCATCTATTATCATATATTAGGTGAATGAATTGTTGATCCATCCTTAGGGGTGAGTGTAATTAGGCAATTGGTATCCCTATAGGCACCTTGAACAAATTGGGAGAATTGTGTGTAACCCATTATTGTTATAGTGGAAGATTTGCCCGTGGTTTTTTTACCTTCACCTAGCATTTTTTGATGATTTTTCAAATGATAGTCATTGTCAAATATTGCATAGGGTGATTAGGAATCATTTTCCATGCAGATAGAATTAAAGTCCTTAGCGGAAGATCTGCGGGACATTACTAATGATTTGAATGAGGCTAAAAATGAACTAGTTGCATCTGCAAAAGATGGCCCTGTATCGGAAGTTTTTCTGAAGGTATTCTAAGTTTGATCAGTTTTCCCTCCATGTGCTCTGACATCATCTTCTATTTTTGTTGTCTTGGTTTTCAAACCCCAAATTTAGTTTAACGGTGGTCGACGGATATAACTTTCTAATGTCCGATTACATCTGTTCGTGTTAGGCACTAGCGGAATTCATTGGATATGCTGAATCAGAAGTAGCATTATTATCATCATATTCCTCTATAGTGGTATATCTTTTCAAACGATGTCATTAGTTAATTCAGATATCAAGTGCTGCTCTTTCTTTTTCTTTGCTTACATTCATTTTGTTTGGTTGGTTAACAGGGCACCAACACAGATGAACTAGTTGCTTATTTTGGCAAAGAACCTGCAAAAGACGCATTTGACAAAGGTGACTGTTAGCTTAATTTGCATCACTATCTCTTACCACCATTTTCTGTAGTAGTTTTATTTTATTTTTAACGATAACGATAACGAATTTAATCTAGTAAATGATGGGCATTATTTTTCCAAAAGACCTATTTGATGTTTCCCTCTTTGTGAGCCAAGACCATCTAATCCAGAGTTTAAGATGTTTTCGTTCTTGCTAGTTCATCTTGATGTTACCTGCTAAATTGCTCTGGTACTTGATTCACAGGGAGGTTCATCCTATTAATTGTTAGGATACAATCGTACGTAGTTCATATTTTGGCAAGCTTACAGTTTGGCCTTCAATCGTTTAAATCATTTACTGTTGATTTTTTATTTATTTTTACATTATTTGAGGATTTGGTGCTTTATTCATTTGCTGAGTTCTTTATCTGAAATGTCAGTTACCACCACTCTATCCACCTTCGTGCAAATGTTCCGGAAAGCACACGAGGAAAATTGCAAGCAAACAGAAGATTAGAAAAGGAAAGCTAAAAGCGAGTTCGGTATTTCCGTGAGTTTTACAAAAGGGTTTCATTGTTTCCGTAATTATTTTTTTCTATCTATTAATTTTAGGTGTTTCTTTGAAATTTATTTTATAATCACGAAATTGGGTTCATTTGCATACGAAATTCGTTCTCTCTAACCATATTAAACTAGGATGAAACTGAAATCATCCATCCAGGTTTATAAAATTGTCATATTGTGCTATGGAATTGGTTTTCTCACTAACCCAATCAAACTAGGAAGAAATTGGATTTATCCAGGTGTAGTTAGAGTGAGTTCATGTGCAATAAGCTATATATGGAATGTTGTTGTCTCATTACTTGCTTGGTTCTATCCAAGTATAAAATACGATGAAACTGGTTTCATCCAAGTTTATCTTCAGTTTCAGCAGGTTTAAACTAGGATGTAAATAGTTTCATAAAGGATTAATTTGCGGTGTATATTTTTCAGCAGGTTTAAACTATGATGAAAACCGGTTTCATCCAGATTTTATCTGCAATTTATTTAGCTTCAGAAGGTTTAAACTATGATGAAACACGGTTTCATCCAGGTGAAATCTGCAGTGTACATGTTTAACTACTATGAATATACTTGAATTTTTTCTCAACAATTTTTGACTAGTATGAAACTGGTTTCACCATGTTTTGAATTTGGTTGTTGTTAGTTTCATCCATGTTTAAACTAATATGAAAATGTTTACTAGGATTAAACTGGTTTCATCTAGTTTTAAACTAAGATGAATATGAGGGTGTTGATGGTGGTTTTTAGCTTAGGGTTAAAATCGTAAAACAATAAACCCTAGCAGACAGTAATGTCACAACATTTAAAGCAACAAGCATTTACTAGGCACATTTACTGAAATCTCTAATGTGTCTCTAAAATAATTACCCGGGTATATTTTTCAAATTAGGGTTACGACGAGCCAAACCATAATTCCCACGTGTGCCAATGGCAAATCATGCCAGCCACACCGACCGCGCCAAGGCATGCCAACCATGCTAGCCGCACCTTTGTGCCAATGGAAAATCATGTCATCCACACCGACCGCACCAAGGCATGCCAACCATTCTAGCCGCTCCTCTGTGCCAATGGAAAATCATGTCAGCCACACCAACCGCGCCAAGGCATGCTAACCATGCTAGCCGAACCTCTGTGCCAATGGAAAATCATGCCAGCCACACCGACCGCGCCAAGGCATGCCAACCATGCTAGACGCACCTCTGTGCCAATGGAAAATCATGCCATCCACACCAACCGTGCCAAGGCATGCTAACGATGCTAGCCGCACCTCTGTGCCAATGGAAAATCATGATAGCCACACCGACCGCGCCATGCCAGACACGTCTCTCCATGGCCCCTCATGTCGCGCTACCATGCTGGCCTTCCCCATGCGGTTACCAAAGTGAAGGCGTGCAACAATCAAACGGTTTCCCTTCAATCCCAAGAGAAAATCATGGCCGTTTAAAGTACCCTCACGACCTTTGGCTCAAAACCCTAGCTTGGTCATGCGCCTAGCCCAAGCTAGTCACGCCATGCGCCCATGGCTACCGCTTGGCTCCACACGCTAAGCCAAAACCGCACCTAGCCCAAGCTAGTCACGCCATGCGCCCATGGCTACCCCTTGGCCACACATTCCAAGCAAAAACCACACTTAGCCCAAGCGAGTAACGCCATGCGCCCATGGCTACCCCTTGGTCCCACATGATAAGCTAAAACCGCACCTATCCCAAGCTTGTCACGCCATGCGCCCATGGCTACCCCTTGGCCCCACATGCCATGCCAAGCCAAACCAAACCTATCCAAGCTAGCCGTGCCATGCCAAACACACTTTTCCTTGGCCCTAGCCATGCTAGTCACGTCACGACTAGCCAAGCACCCTTTCCTTGGCCCTAACCATGCCATACGACCATGTAAAACCCTTGACCCCGCATGCCAAGCCAAAACAAACCTAGCCAAGCTAGCCGCGCCATACCAAACACACTTTGCCTTGGCCCTAGCCATGCTAGTCATGTCATGCCAATCCAAGATCCATCGCCTTTTCCCTAGCCATACCATACGCCCATGGCGAACGCTTGGCCCCTCATTCCAAGTATAATCACACCCTATCCGTGCCACCCTGTTGGACCTCACTACACGGCTACCAAAACGAAGGCGTGCAACGATCAACGGTTTCCCCTCCTCTCAAGATGCAACATCTCGACCGTTGAAGGTCACCAAGATAGCAAGTTCCCCGAGCTCGACTTGCCAAGCTACAACAACGTGTTACATGTTTTCCAAAAACATTCGAAACATCAACACAAACTGGGGGATCCTCTTTGGGTATTCGTTTGGTGGTCTACAATGTGCGGCGTACACTACACCGTTCATAAGGAAGTGTCATAAGGGTGAGGCGCCTAGTAAATACGGGATTTATGTGGGAAACGTTCTTGGGACATAAAGCCGTGAGTTAAAAACCTTATGGAACATCAATTCCATAACGTTAACAGTTTCATGAGAACCAATTTCATGCGTTAACCACTTTATGGAACATAAAGTCCATGCATACGGTTACCACCTCCTCCCATTTACTTCCCCACTCCTTAATGAGACCAGGGTACATTTTTACCTTGACTTGTATAAATAGGTATTACCTATTTCCCTTTGGACAAAAAGTTCATTCGGACAAGACAACACTCAGAAATACTTACTTGCTAGCTCTCCTCGTGAGCTCTCTTACTTTTCTGATAAAAAGTCGTAGAAACCCAACTGCTCTTCCAGAATCAACTATTCTGGTCTCACCACTCTCTTTACTTCCCTCCCCAAAACCAACCCATTCTCCTCCTCCTTGTGACAGAAGAAAGTCTGGAACGGCCATTTCTTGGTTTATTCCGGACTTGTACAGATTGATCTCTCGAACCTAAAGTAATCCATTGTAGTACCTTGTTTAGGGTTTAAATTATTTTTCACTTTCACCCCGCAATTACCAAAACCATTAGAAACCATTTTCACCTATAAACATAGGGTTAATCTATGGCGTACATAGTTCATCCATGTTTACACTAGGATGAAACTAGTTTCATTCGGGTTGAATTCATGATCAATTGTCATTATGAATGAACTATGATTTTAATTGATATAATCAAGAATGAAAGTTTATGTTAAATTCTTGTATGTGTTTCATTCTGTAACCCTTATTTGTATAGATTATATGTACTAGTTTGGGTCAGTAGATTCTTTAGATATACCTATTTAGGCCACGCGTGAGAGAATAGAGATGGAGCATCAAATCACTCGCATATGCTGAATGAATAACTTCTTTTGTTAGATTTGAACTGCTTTTGTAGTAGTACAAAAATGATTATAACATTAAGTAAGTATATGTGTTGTAGTTGATGGGATTACTGCTAACAAGCCAAAGAAATTTTATCGGATAATCTATACAACACCAATGGGACCGATTGAGAATGATGATAACTACAGAAACTGATTTTTATATATCCTTAAAATAGGATGTAACTGATTTTCATCTATCTTCGAAGTAGGATGTAACTGATTTTTATCTATCTTTAATATAGTATGTAACTGGTTTTGATTTAAATTGTTGCAGGAAGCAGTAGAAAGAAGAATGCTGAAGTAAGAACCAATAACAGGAATGACGTGGACGTGGTTGTTGATATAAGAACCAATAATAGGAATGATGTAAATGTGGGTGGTGGATAAATCACAAGGAATATGCATGATGTGAACGATAACTAAAACTGTTGATGTCATTAGTTGTTTTTAGCAAATAAGTTGATACAAAAGCCTATTGATATAGTTTAAACTTAAGTTTTTTGTTTTTCAAACTTTCTTTGAATCAATTTATGAATCAGGATTCGTCTATGCATGTATCATAATTGCAAGTCAATTAAATATGAAATGTTTTCACTTAAACTAGCTTATACTTCGAGTTGTCAATAATCTCAAATGATCTTGTCTCAGAATATGCAGGGTTTTTTTTTTTTCCAGAATATACATGATGAATATGTTTTTTTTTCTTCGGATATGTTTTTGTTATTTTTTGCATGATGGATATGTTTTTTTCTTCGGAATATGCAGGATGAAACCAGTTTCACCCTGGACAAAAAATCCATTTTTTCCTTCAAAATATGCAGGATGAAGTCTACTCTTTGTGATACCTGAATTCATTCAAGTTTTTACTATAAAAATTAAAAGGAATCTACAATTAAAAAACCAATAAAAGTCATTAAGATACACTTTTTTGAATCTGTCAAAACAAATACTAGTTGCAACACTGAAATACAGATTAATGTACTCATAAATATTGAGGTTCGTTGAAGCCGTGATCATAAGGAAACTGATCCATATTCCGACATTTACAACTTCAGTATAACTTTCTAATAATAACAACATTCAAAACCTACTTTTAGTTCAACCTATTTGCTCCATCAACCACAA
Organism: Papaver bracteatum; assembly: GCA_023529315.1. NCBI lineage: Eukaryota > Viridiplantae > Streptophyta > Magnoliopsida > Ranunculales > Papaveraceae > Papaver > Papaver bracteatum. Next base: position 204,390 of record JAJJWX010002805.1, read on the forward strand.
ACATCAACTGTTCCAACCGATTCAAAATAAACTCAGTTAATACAGTAAACCCAAGTTCCGTCCTCACCTTTAAGACACTTGTCCCTTAACATATTCGCATAACCACCAACTGCAATTTCTATTCTGACCACCTCACCAATGTTCCTTCCTTAATTGACCACAAAATTAGTTACATTGCCTATTATCGGTCCAAGCTTATTGCTGCAAAATTTTAGAAATTGAACTTTTAATGTTTCATGGCTATGAAACGAATCAACATAAGGCATCAATCCATGGAGTGTTCTCAACCATCTTCAATTCACAATCAAGTTCATCCTCAATAACATCATTTTTCATGTACATCAATAATTCTCCTTCAAACAAAAGCTTATTCCAGCAGAACCCAATTTCAGGCTCACATCGAGAACCCAATATTCTTATCACTGTCGTCTTCTATTTCGATCAAATTTCAATTCAAACTTGAACCAAAATCAACATCAACAACTAAACCCCAAAATTAACAAATTATATCATCAAATAGCTAATGAAACTTCAAATCATAATTAATCAAAGACAGAAACACGTTACAAGTTTGTTTCTTCCTCTTGCAATTACACCAAAACCAAAATCAAAATTGAATCAATGAATCATAATCATTTACAATACCTCGTGAAATTGGAACTTACAACTTACCGTTTTGAAGATATGAGATGCTTTTTGATAATAGAATATTTTGAACTTCGATTCAACTATCGTCCATCACCATGATTGAGCTCCCAGATCTGAAAAAAAAAATTAATCGGTGTCTTGTTTATGTCAATAAAGGATGAGTTCGATGTTTCAAAACTTATTTGCTAAGAGCATTTCCTATGGGAATGAACAAACCCATTTGTTTGTTAAGCCAGGTGGATGGACAAACTAGATTTTCCCCTATGGTAAAGCATTGAGCGTTATATCAATAGGCATGCGATGTTGGTAAAAATGCTAGCGTCTTTAAATTGAATGCTGGTGTTGGAAGGAAAAACTCTTGCGTCAGAATAACCAACCCGGCATCACAAGATATATCGTCATCATTTTTTCTTCTAACGCCAACGGGTAGTTTTTTTAAATTTGAATTTCACTTTTTACCTCTATAAACTACCACCATCTTCAAACAATATGCTCACACCAAATTTTCACTTGAATTTTCTCTTATAAAATGGCTGAAAAGGCGATCACACTTTTTTGCGATGCAAAACTTGAAGCTGCTGTTTCTAAGATATGTGGGAGTTTTAAAAAGATTGAAAATTGTAAAATGGACGTGTAAGTTTTAGAATTTGATCTAAGCAAATGTTTCGCTTAAAGGCAAAGAAGAGCTCCAGTTTTGAAAGTTAACAACAAAAAATTCAAAAACAAAGGTGAAACCGTCAAAGAGCGCGTTGAATGTAAAATACGTCAAATGAAGATAATGAGGAGGCCAAAACTTGTACTTGATTTTTATTGAAGTTTTTATTATTTATAAAGTTTATATCTTGTAAAAGAATTGGCAGTACTATAAATGAATGAAAATGTTTATATTTTAAAATATAATTTCACTTCAGATTAAGTGAAATTTATTACAATTTAAACTTGCAAATAACATCAGACTACACTTTAATAAACCACAACAAAAACATCAAACTACATCAAATCCAGCGACATTCTTTCTGTAGAGTTCATATCATTCAAAATGCTTAAACTCTCTTCTGTTTTCTTCAGTGACCTTGGTCTGAGCGATGGTTTTCTATAAAACATAGAGAAAAACAAGTTCAGATATTTATAATGAAGTTGATCAGTGAGGAAAAATGGAACATATTCACCAGTTCTTCGATGGATAATCCAGAATAGCTATAGTGAACCATCCACAAAACTTTCGTATAATATTTGACTTCATTAGTGATGAATTCCATTCTTAGTTCTAGGCTCTTAGTGTTTCTTATGCTTTCGTTCCGCGATGCTATAAAATGTCATAATATTCTTTCCCAGAAATGGTCATTGTTCATTGGTTTCATCAAGCGATGTATCCAATATCGAATAAGAGTAACATCTTATTCCATTGTAAAGACTGGGAGCGGCATTCGAGCGCATTAACGATGTGCTTGAGATGGACCATATTTTAGAATTCTGAAACACGCTTCGTAAGGAAAAGGCTTACCGTGAGCTTCCTACCAATTATCAAGAGCTCTTTGGATCACTTCATCTTCAGTTCCACCGATGAACTTTTCTCGATCAATTTCTATTACCAGAGAAAGAAATGGTTGGGCTGCAATCCTAATAGAATGAAAACGAGCACACAATCGACCAGCATCTCGGTTTCCTTGGTTTCCCGTCAGTGAGACGAACATTGAAAAAATGTTCTCCCAAAAATAATCGTCATGAGAAATAATAACACCAGTGATTAACTTATGAAAGAAATATGCTTTGCATAGACTTATATCCTCTTCTTGAGTAAAATTGGGACCACGATTCTAACAGACATTTCTACAAAGGTAGAGAGATTTAGAAAAAATAAGCAACCGAAGATGTAAGGAATGAAATTTATAGGTCAGAAAGAAAAGTGATTCGTTGGAAATATGGACGTTAGCGTTTGAAGTAAAAGCGCTAGCGTCTTTCCTTTAAGTGCCCATTTGAATTACATAGAAGTTGGCGCTTGTAGTAAAACCGCGCGACTTTACTAAAACCGCCCGTTTAGATTACTAACGCCTATTTTCTATTATAAATACGCCTCTAGGTTTCATTCTAAACCAAACCATCCAATTTATTTCTCAACATCCACTATGTTTTCTAAAGGCAAAGCGAGGAAAATATTATGTGTCCAAGCAAAAGAGGTTTGTCCATTATGTTTCATGGATAACCACAGTCTTATGAAATGTCCTTGGATGTATTCAATGTTTCCGTGGGAAGGTTGTTCACACATCAGAATAGTGATTGAATCACAACCATCAAATCTCAGGTATTTGCAATGTCAAGATCCAAACTTTCCAGAGGAAACACAGATGCGGGATGATGCTATGAAGATTAAAAAACAAGAAGAAGAAAAGATTGCAACACTCTGCAAAAACTTCAAACTTAAATACAAATTGAATAAGGATCTATTACACTGCAAGCATTGTGGATATGGAGATCACGAATACAAACATTGTCCATAGAGAATCAATGCATGCTCAAAGCCCGGTTGCAAGAATTTTATGTATTCTCGGACGTCTTCTGAAGAAGACACATATGGAAGGCATTTCTGGGAATGTCCCAGAAATGGTGGAGTGGGCTGATTGAAGTTGTTGGATAAATCAATTCACTAAAACCTTTAATATCAAGTAATTTAAATTTTTCCTCGATTAAACATTGAACCATCAATTTCATAAATAAAAACATACTGCATTGAACAACCACACCATACATGGGAATAAAAGAAATACATCATATTAAAACAACTACTAAATAGGCGGTGTCGGTTCTCGGCGAGTGGTGGAAATACTAGGGTGATGTAGGGATCGTATTTGATGAGCACCCTAAGAATAAACAAGCATGGAATTCGAACTGACGACCGCGGTGAGATGCAGGCCACATCGCTAGAGTTATGGGTTCCACTTCATGTTCGTCTTCACCGTTGAGATTATTTTTGTGATTCTCCATTAGTTGAGCGATGAACTCTGATACATTACAACTAATTACACTAAAACGATGTGCCAATACCTGAAAATCACGCCTATTAATGTTCATCATTTCAGCAGCGAACATTTCAAAAACCTTTTGCCAGAACATCGATTGTGAAACATTCCTACCGGTAGCAACATCAGCGGCAACATCTTGTGTTGGAAAAACGTAGGCTCTGTAAATAGCTAAATCCTCTATTTACTGAATCTAACAGAACGAACTCTGGGAGGAATTTTTGTAGATGATTTGATAGGGAAGAATGTGTAGAATGTGCGAATTTAAAATTCAAATAAGGAGTATTTATAGATTTCAGAAAATGTAGCCGTTGGATCAAAGGGTTCTGCAGCCGTTCAGATTGAGTTGTTGGCGCCATAGTGACTGATGCTGGCGTTATTGATACAAACTTCATCGCTATATATGAAGACGCACGCTGGAAATAATAACGCGGGTGTTATTTCTTCGGACGCCAGCGTAGGTAGCAATGCCTCCCATCTTTAACACAGACTCGCACTGGATGTTACGACCCAATGTTCAAAGTAACATATTTGATTATTTGAACATCCATTTTTCATGTTTGTTCATGCCATAGTGGGAGAAAAATGAACAAACTCTAAGTTTGTTCATCCCATAGAAACTGCTCTAAGGGGTATTTTAGATAACATTATTTTTTATTATTATTATTTATCTAGGAAGAATATCTAAAATGGATAATTAAAAAGTATCTTTTTCACCCTGAAATGTTGTTTTAAGGCTATTTGACCAATTTTGTGTTTGTATATAGCTACCATATGCTTTTGCATCACGGTAAACATGAGATTTTATGTATAACACATTCAATAGTACTAGCTTAGATAGTTATAGTTGACCACGGACTGCAATGGTTACTATACAAGTTGGTGTGAGAATGAATGTTCGACACTAGGATTAATAAGTTTTCCATCACTTCCATGTACAAAACGCCACCACGCAGAATTTCTCCAAATCCTGCGAATAATCTAGAGTACGCATGTGTCGTGGTAACATTTGATGATCATTGTTACAATTTATCTTTACCAAAAAAAATTCCAAGTGTTTTGTATTTATTGTTGGCATGTGCACTTTGGATGTTTTTAGCCATGCGCCACTTTGAAATACTAGTTCTATCTTATTAGAATTTTAAATATATCAATCATGCGTGACATATTAATTAATAATATGATTTCAAGTGAATTTCCTTTTCTGTGGTTAAAAGCTGAATCAAGCTCTCTTCCTAGAGCTTCTGTCCCCACTAGAGTATATTTCAGCCAATAGGAGCCTTCAGTTTTTTCACACCACTAATATTTCCACCGGGAACACCACCGTATGTTCTTTTTACAAGTTTTTACACACCACAAATTTTGTATCCCCCGAGCTTCAAACCTAAAAAACAAAAAATAGAGACATGCATATCAACCATCTATCATGCTACTCTACACAAACACTAATCACCAATCTCCTCCTTCTCCACACAAACACTAATCACACGAACAATTCCCTCTGCTACTACACACCCTTATTTACCGATCGAAAAAAAAAACAATTCCCTCTATTGGGAAAATTGGCACCCCGAGCGCAGCGGAATCATAGGATCACAAAGGGAAATTGGTGATTTGAACCAATCATGGGAGAAATAATAAGAGAGACAGAAGATCAACAAACATGCACAACCACAACACAAGATATAAGTGGTTCACCTCTACATGCTACATCCATGGCCAACACCACCAGAAAAACTTCCATTAAAACAAATACCATTACATGCTATTTCCGCAACCCAAGACAAGAACCAAAGAGTTAACAAGACATACCCGAGAACACCATCGAAGAAACTATAGAAACCAATTATCTAACCATTCCTCAAACCAGCCTCATGTTTTCTCTTCTACACCGTCTTCATGGTTTCCAGTAACAGAGGAGAAACATGGAAACCGTCTAGAAACTTGGTTTAGGGCAAAGCCCCAAACTCTAAACACTAGAACACCAAAATCCTCTCTCTACAAGTTTTTCTCTCACACTGATATTGACTTACACGGTAGCACTCAACCCTCCCTATCAAAGAGACCAAAATCCTAAGCACGAGGATTTACCACTCTTCTAGGTTGGATTATCTCATAAACACTACCAAGGACCTCTATTTATACTAGTTAGTTAGAGATATAACTTAACCTCTAAGTGACCAATTCCAAATTGAGTTCTACTTCCTTAGCCTACAAACTAGACCAATATTTTTGTCACATGGTTATTAGAGTTCCAAACAAAATTGGATTCTCAACAACCCATGTTCTATAAGGCACCGTCCAACCCATGTTCTAGAAGGCACACTCCAACAATTCTCCACCTTGGATCATGCATTCAGGGGGGGAGCCAGAAATCAAGAATTTGGTGGGCACCTTATCAATTTATGCATGTTTGAGGGGGTGCAAAAGGGTTAAAATGACCAAAAATTGGATAAACTAGCTTAAATTAGGCTTGGGAGCTCACATTTGAGGGGGGGAATGTGCACACCTACCTCTCCATGTGGCTCCGCCCCTGCATGCATTCATGCATGATACGATTGATACAAGCAATCTCCTTCGTCTTCCACCAGAGTATTACTTCTGAAGCTCAGACCTGAACTTCCATCTTCATAGAACCATCTCTTTTACCAAAACACCATGACATTGATAAAAGTCTTCAAAACATCTTCTACATGAAGAAAACTTGTGAAACTGGCCACACTTCACAAATACCATGAACATCTTCTACCACCATCAACGAATACTTGCACAGACTCCTCCATTGATCACCAAGAGTACCATACATAAGAATCACCGCTAGCTCCACCTAACCAATAAGCTAACAACATATTGAACTCTAATCCAGAAAGGAATAATTAGCTTCAATATCACACTCCATCACATGTCATGATTAATGTATATCTGAACAAACCATCAAATATCTCCACTGTGATTAACAGTCTTAAATCCTTTGAGCAATTCACAAAGCCATCACCAATCTGACATACTTTTTACCACCATCACACCCAGCATACTCGCTTAGAATATATACCGTGTGAATGCCCATATTACCGTGGTACATGCTTTCGAGATCGGGAACATTTTTGATATTCCGTCCAAGACATCAAGAATACTATAACATATATTTAAGAACATAAATTTATAACATCTCATGCATAACTTCGAAGCATTGCTGGACTTGCTTCTACATGAGACCTCACAGTCTCATCCTTTCTTCAAACTTTGTAACCCATTCTTTATAGTGTATGATTACTAACACCCTTCAAGAAGTAAATATGTATTCCACCTTATTCGGCCTTATTCTGCATCCCATACTACATCATAAAACTGAACGAAGAACATACACTTCTACCAAGTTGAACCTCTGATTTCTAAATCACATCACAAATCCATATTTATGTAAACACCGGTTGAAACATTATCTTAAAAATAATTTCTCCACCCGAAAAATAAACCATCGTTCAATTCCAGGTTCAATCACACCAGCCCGTCCTTGCTCTGATACCAATTGTTGGGAAAATTGGCACCCCGAGCGCAGCGGAATTACAGGATCATAAAGGTCAATTGGTGATTTAAACCAATCATGGGAGAAATAATAAGATAGATATAAGATAAACAAACATGCACAACCACAAAACATGATATACGTGGTTCACCTTTACAGGCTACATCCACGGCCAACACCACTAGAAAAACTTCCATTAAAACAAAGGTCATTACATGCTCTTTCCGTAACCCAAGACAAGAACCAAAGAGTTAACAAGACATACCCGAGAACACCATCTAAGAAACCATAGAAACCAATTATCTAACCATTCCTCAAACCAGCCTCATTTCTTCTCTTCTACACCGTCTTCATGGTTTCCAGTAACAGAGGACAAACATGGAAACCGTCTAGAAACTTGGTTTAGGGAAAATCTCCAAACTCTAAACACTAGAACACCAAAATCCTCTCTCTACAAGTTTTTCTATCACACCGATATTGACCTACACGGTAGCACTCAACCCTCCCTACCAAAGAGACCAAAATCCTAAGCACAAGGATTTACCACTCTTCTAGGTTGGATTATCTCATAAACACTACCAAGGACCTCTATTTATACCATTTAGTTAGAGATATAACATAACCTCTAAGTGACCAATTCCAAATTAAGTTATACTTCCTTAGCCTACAAACTAGACCAATATTTTTCTCACATGGTTATTAGAGTTCCAAACAAAATTGGATTCTCAACAACCCATGTTCTATAGGGCACTATCCAAACCATGTTCTGGAAGGAACCGCCCAACACCCTATGCTACTCTACACAAACACTAATCACCGATCTCCTCCTTTTCCACACAAACACTAATCTTCTCTATGTTCTGATTGTTCATCGGTGATTTCTGTCTAATTATTAGTTACAAGTTTTTGCACACCACAAATTCGGTATCCCCCGAGCTTCAAACCTAAAAAAACAAAAAATCAAGACTTGCGTCTCAACTATCTATCAAAAAAATTCCCTATGCTACTCCACACAAACACTAATCACTGATCTCCTCATTCTCCACACAAACACTAATCTTCTCTCTGTTATGATTGTTCATCGGTGATTTCTGTATAATTATTAGTTGTTGTGGTATCTTTTGTTTTTACATATATAATTTATGTTGAAACCGGTAAATAACCAAAGCCGGTTCTCTATTGATAAAACCCTAACCCTTTTTTCTTAATCAAAAAACCCTAACCTTTTGTTTTATTTTGCAGGTGCTATTTGGTTTTTTTTGGTTTTTTTTGGTTTTATGTTGATAACAACATAAATTTATCATCTGTAAAGTGATTTACTTTTATAGTTCTCTATGCGTAAGATCAATTTTTCTTTGTTGATATTCTTTTTTTTTTTGCAGTTCTCTGTGCGTAAGATCGATCTTAGTTTTATTTTTTGATTTGTGTTTGTTATGTTTGTCGTAGCATATGTGCCTTGAATATGGTTTAGTATTAAAAAGGGGTTGTCTTCTAGAATTGTAGCATGTGTTTTGAATGCTAGTTTAGTAACTCCCAAAGGGTGTGCTAGTAGGTGAGTCCAAAAGGGTGTGCTAGTAAGTGAGTCCAAAAGGGTGTGCTAGCAGTCAAAAGTGGTTTGCTAAGTAGGTGAGTTTTTTGTGTATAAAAGAGAGACTTCTTCTCCTTTTGCTAACAAGAGAAACCAATGTAACTAAGAGAGAGTAAGAGGCAGTAGAGGCCTGATCTTAAGATGGGTTTTTGAATCATACTCTTGTAACCTTGTTTGAATCATAGTGAAACCGTTATCGCCATCTTCTAAAGTGGATGTAGATCATCTTGATCGAACCATTATAAATCCTTGTGTTGTGTGTGCTTCTTTTACTTTTGATTTCATTTTTGTTTCAATTCTTGATTGATTGTGCTTGGAAGAGCCATTGGTCATAACATTTATATTTCTCTCTTTGGTATATTTTAATCTCATGATGTTATATGCTGTTGATTTATTTTTGTTTTGATTTTGTAGGACACCAGGGATCTTATTGGACGAAAGATCACTGCATCTCAGAGTCTCAAACTCTTGCCAAACACCATGGAAGGTGGTAAAGTTCTTATGGGAAACAATGTCATTTGTAAATTGGTGGGTATAGGTACAATTCAAATTAAGATGTATGATGGTATGGTGAGGCTTTAACTAAAGTTAGGAATGTTCCGGACTTGAGAAGAAATTTGATTTATTTGGGTTCGCTTGATTCAAATGGATGCAAGTATCAAGGTGAAGGTGGAGTTATTCGTGTCTCAATAGGAAGTCTTACAATTATGAAGGGCGAGAGAATTAATGGTCTTTATACGCTGCAAGGTACTACTGTGACGGGTGATGCAGCTGTATGTTCTTCAAGTTCTGATGTTGATACTACCAAGTTGTGGAATATGTGGCTAGGGCATATGAGCGAGAGGGGGTTGGATGTTTTTAGCAAGAAGGGATTCCTTTGTGGTCATAAAACTGGCAAGCTTGATTTCTGTGGACATTGTGTCTTTGGAAAGCAGTGTAGAGTCAAGTTTAGTACAACTATTCATAACACCAAGGGTATTTTGAATTATATTCATTCTGATCTTTAGGGTCCTTCTCGGGTTGATTCACATGGTGGTGGTAGATATATGTTGACGAAGCCAGTTCCTAGTATCAATTTCAAGCATTGCTTGGACTTGGTTGGTGTCAATAGGTGTTGAGATCCCTTGAGTGGTTGAGCGAAGAAAATGATGATGAGTGGTTATGGTATTAAAGACCAAGGTGGAGCTTCCGGGAGTCGGGATGTAGAGTGGTTATGGAATGCAAGTAGTCAGAAGGTCGCAGGTGGAGCCAGGAAAGTTCAAAGTATGAGTAGTGTTCCAAGGGAATCTGGTGGCAGTAATGCCGTTAGTCAGAAGGTCGCAGGTGGAACCGGGAAAGATCAAAGTATGAGTAGTGTTCTAAGAGCATCTGGTGGCAGTAATCCCGGTAGTCAGAAGGTCGCAGGTGGAACCGGGAAAGCTCAAAGTATGAGTAGTGTTCCAAGAGCATCTGGTGGCAGTAATCATTGTCCGATTGGTAGCATACATACTGAGGTGGTGTGTATTTTCCCCAAGGTGGAGATTGGTATTCAATTCAAGGTGGATATTTGTAGCATATGTTCCTTGAATACAGTTTAGTATTCAAAATGGGTTGGCTTCTAGAAAGTATAATTATTCTAGAATTGTAGCATGTGTTTTGAATGCTAGTTTAGTAAGTCCCAAAGGGTGTTCTAGTAGGTGAGTCCCAAAGGGTGTGCTAGTAGTCAAAAGTGGTTTGCTAAGTAGGTTAGTTTTTTGTATATAAAAGAGAGACTTCTTGTACTTTTGCTAACAAGAGAAACTAATGTAACTAAGAGAGAGTAAGAGGCAGTAGAGGACTGATCTTGAGAGGGTTTTTTGAATCATACTCTTGTAACCTTGTTTGAATCATAGTGAAACCGTTATCTCCGTCTTCCAAAGTGGATGTAGATCATCTTGATCGAACCACTATAAATCCTTGTATTGTGTGTGCTTCTTTTACTTTTGAGTTCATTTCTATTTCAATTCTTGATTGATTGTGCTTGGAAGAGCCATTGGTCATAACATTTATATTTCTCTCTTTGGTATATTTTAATCTCATGCTGTTATATGTTGTTGATTTATTTTTGTTTTGATTTTGTAGGACACCAGGGATCTTATTGGACGACAGATCACTGCATCTCAGAGTCTCAAACTCTTGCCAAACCACCAAACGAGCCCAATTATGTACAATCAGCTGACTAGCACCATGACATATCACTGTAACCAGGTACATAAATAGAACACTTTCATACTCATCCTATACGTGGGTATATGGTTCAATATATTCTTGACCATTCTAAAGCTATTTGGTTATTTCCATTTATCATAAAAATCAAGAATCTGGTGCCTTTGCTTGATGTCATCCCTCCAAATACTCATAAATGATTACTCAAATACTCATTGGATAAATTTTCCTTATGTGTTGTTCCTTCCAAAGTATTCCCTATACATAGAAGAGCCTTGGTAATTTGTTAAGAAAAACTTGGGTGTGTTCAACTTCAATATATAATTTAGTTGCTTAAATAATCATAAAGTAAACATTCGAAAATAAAACTGCAGTCTTCTTATAGCATATGTGCCTTGAATACGGTTTTGTATTCAAAGAGGGTTGGCTTCTAGAAAGTCTAATACTTCTAGATTTGTAGCATGTATTTTGAATGCTAGTTTAGTAAGTCCAAAAGGGTGTGCTAGTAGGTGAGTCCAAAAGGGTGTGCTAGTAGGTGATCCCAAAAGGGTGCGCTAGTAGTCAAAAGTGGTTTGCTAAGTAGGTGAGTTTTTTGTGTATAAAAGAGAGACTTCTTCTCCTTATGCTAACAAGAGAAACCAATGTAACTAAGAGAGAGTAAGAGGCAGTAGAGGCCTGATATTGAGAGGGGGTTATGAATCATACTCTTGTAACCTTGTTTGAATCATAGTGAAACCGTTATCGCCGTCTTCCAAAGTGGATGTAGATCATCTAGATCGAACCACTATAAATCCTTGTGTTGTGTGTGCTTCTTTTACTTTTGATTTCATTTCTATTTCAATTCTTGATTGATTGTGCTTGGAAGAGCCATTGGTTATAACAAATTGGTATCAGAGCCAAGGACGGTATGGTATGATTAAACCTGTAATTGAACGATGGTTTATTTTTCGGGTGGACATATATGTTTTGAAGATAATGTTTCAATCGGTGTTTACACAAAATGGATTTGTGATGTAATTTACAAATCGGAGGTTCAACTTGGTAGAAGTGTATGTTCTTTGTTTGGTTTTATGATGTAGTATGGGATGCAGAATAAGGTTGAATGAGGTGGAATACATATATACTTATTGAAGAGTGTTAGTAATCATACACTATAAAGAATGGGTTACAAAGTTTGAAGAAAGAATGGGACTATGAGGTCTCAAGTAGAAGCAAGTCAGCAACGCTTCGAAGTTATGCACGAGATCTTATAGATTTATTTTCTTAAATCTATGTTAAAGTACTCTTGATGGCTTGCACCGAATATCAAGAATGTGCCCGATCTCGAAAGCATGTATCACGGTAATATGGGCATTCACACGGTATATATTCCGAGCGAGTATGTTGGGTGTGATGGTGGTAAAAAAGTATGTCAGATTGGTGATGGATTTTTGAATCGCTCAAAGGATTAATCATGTTAATCACAGTGAAAATATCTGATGGTTTATTTCAGATACACGGTAATCATGACATGTGCTGGAGAATGATATTGAAACTAATTCTTCCTTTCTGGGTTAGAGTTCAATATGTGGTTATCTTACTGGTTAGGTGGACCTAGCGGTGATTCTTCTAGATGGTTATCTTGGTGATCAATAGTGGAGTCTATGCAAGGATTCGTTGATGATGATTGAAGATTTTGATGGTGTTTGTGAAGCGTGGACAGTTTCACAAGTGTTCTTCATCTAGAAGATGGTTTGAAGACTTCTATCAACGTCATGGTGTTTTGGTCAAAGAGATGGTTCTATGAAGATGGAATTTCGGATGTGATCTTAATAAGTGAACTACGGACGGTTTGATTCCTTGTAGAGGATACGTAAGAAGCCAATGGCGCAATCGACGTTGGAAGACGAAGGAGATTTCTTGTATTGATCGTCTCATGCATGAATGCATGATCCGAGGTGGAGAATTGTTGGATGGTGCCTAAGTTCTAGAATATGTGGTTGTTGAAGAGTCCAATTTTGAATGGAACTCTAATAACCATGTGAGAAAATCTATTCTAGAATATGGGTTGTTGATAGTCCAATTTTGAATGGAACTCTAATAACCATGTGAAAAATATTGGTTGGTGGAAGAGTTCCCTAGCTTTCCCTTTCCCACTTGTTCATACATGTATTCAAACAAGGTTGGTCATAGAGTCCTAGTTTGTAGGAACTCAATTTGGAGTTGGCCACTTAGAGGTTAAGTTATATCTCTAGCTAACTAGTATAAATAGAGGTCCTTGGTAGAGAGAAAGACAATCCAACCTAGAAGAGTAGTAAATCCTTGTGCTTAGGATTTTGGTCTCTTTGGTAGGGAGGGTTGAGTGCTACCGTGAAGGTCAGTATCGGTGTGAGAGAAAAACTTGTAGAGAGAGGATTTTGGTGTTCTAGTGTTTCAGGTTTAGGTCTTTGCCCTAAACCAAGTTTCTAGACGGTTTCCATGTTTTTCCTCTGTTACTGGAAACCATGAAGACGGTGTGGAAGAGAAGACATGAGGCTGGTTTGAGGAATGGTTAGAGAATTGGTTTCTATGGTTTCTTTGATGGTGTTTTCGGGTATGTCTTGTTAACTCTTTGGTTCTTATCTTGGGTTGCGGAAAGTGCATGTAATGGTGTTTAATTTAATGAAAGTTTTTATGGTGGTATTGGCCGTGGATGTAGCCTGTAAAGGTGAACCACGTATATCTTGTGTTGTGTGTGCTTCTTTTACTTTTGATTTCTTTTCTATTTCAATTCTTGATTGATTGTGTTTGGAAGAACCATTGGTCATAACAAATTGGTATCATAGCTCCAAGTGGAAGCGATCTACGATGGCGGCAAAGTATGAGATTGAGAAATTTGATGGAAGGAATGATTTCAATTTATGGAGGCTAAAGATGAGGGTTGTTTTGGTTGCAACAAGGTTTGGTGAAAACTTTGAAGGGGAAAATGGCTCTAGTAACAACATTGTCGGATGAAGCAAAGGAAGAACTCATGGAACAATTTTATTGTGTTTGAGCAATGAGGTCTTGAGAGAAGTTGCGACAGAAACGACAGCGGACGGGCTATGGAACAAGTTGGAAAAGAGGTATATGACTAAATCCGTAACTAATCGTTGATATCTCAAGAATAAATTACATACTCTTAGAATGCATGAAGGAATGTCTATTATAGATCATATTGATGATTATAATAAAATTATCTTGGATTTGGAAAATATTGATGTCAAAATTGAAGACGAAGACCAAGGTTTGGGTTTGCTTTGTTCCTTACCACTATCTTATGATAATTTTGTTGATACCGTAATGTATGGAAAAACCACAATTTCCATGGAAGACGTTAAAGCGGCTTTGAACTCTAAGGAGTTAAAGAATACGGGTATTGATGGAAAAGATAATTCGGGAGATGGGTTGTTTATTAGAGGAAGAGGAAACCAAAGGGGTGGATTTGATAGGAGTAGATCAAAGTCAAGGTATAAATCAAAATATGGTAAATTCTATTGTTTTCATTGTAAGGAAAATGGGCATTTCAAGAAGGATTGTCCAAAATTGAAGAATGTTGAGAAGAATACTAACCAAGGCACCGCAGCAAATGTTGAAATCGAAAGTGATGATGGAACGGTTCATACCGAAATCTTGGAAAATGGGTGGATTCTTGATTCGGGGTGTACTTTTCACATGTGTCCTCATAGAGAGTGGTTTACTACTTATCAAGCTAGAGAAGGTGGTAAAGTTCTTATGGGAAACAATGTCACTTGTAAAGTGCTGGGTGTAGGTACAATTCGAATTAAGATGTATGACGGTATGGTGAGGACTTTAACTAAAGTTAGGAATGTTCCAGACTTGAGAAGAAATCTGATTTCTTTGGGTTCGCTTGATTCAAATGGTTTCAAGTATCAAGGTGAAGGTGGAGTTATTCGTGTCTCAAGAGGAAGTCTTAAAATTATGAAGGGAGAGAGAATTGATGGTCTTTATATGCTGCAAGGTACTACTGTGACGGGTAATGCAGTTGTATGTTCTTCAAGTTCTAAAGATGATACTACCAAGTTGTGGAATATGCGGCTAGGGCATATGAGCGAGAGGGGATTGGCCGTTTTTAGCAAGCAGGGATTTCTTTGTGGTCATAAAACAACCAAGCTTGATTTCTGTGAACATTGTGTCTTTGGAAAGCATTGTAGAGTCAAGTTTAGTACAGTTATTCATAACACCAAGGGTATTCTGTATTCTGGTATTCTGGATTCAGTTATTCATTCTGATCTTTGGGGTCCTTCTCGGGTTGATTCACATGGTGGTGGTAGATATATGTTGACGAAGCCGGTTCCTAGTATCAAGTTCAAGCATTGCTTGGACTTGGTTGGTGTCAACAGGTGTTGAGATCCCTTGAGGGGTTGAGCGAAGACGATGATGATAAGTGGTTATGGTATTCAAGAGCAAGGTGGAGATGCCGGGAGTCGGGATGAAGAGTGGTTATGGAATGTCAGTAGTCAGAAAGGTCGCAGGTGGAGCCAAGAAATCTCAAAGTATGAGTAGTGTTCCAAGAGCATCTGGTGGCAGTAATGCCGGTAGTCAGAAGGTCGCAGGTGGAACCAAGAAAGTTCAAAGTATGAGTAGTGTTCCAAGAGCATCTGGTGGAAGTAATCATTGTCCGATTGGTAGCATACGGACTGAGGTGGTGTGTATTCTCTCCAAGGTGGAGATTCGTATTCAAGTCAAGGTGGAGATTTGTAGCATATGTGCCTTGAATACGGTTTTGTATTCAAAGAGGGTTGGCTTCTAGAAAGTCTAATACTTCTATATTTGTAGCATGTGCTTTGAATGCTAGTTTAGTAAGTCCAAAAGGGTGTGTTAGTAGGTGAGTCCAAAAGGGTGTGCTAATAGGTGATCCCAAAAGGGTGTGCTAGTAGTCAAAAGTGGTTTGCTAAGTAGGTGAGTTTTTTGTGTATAAAAGAGAGACTTCTTCTCCTTATGCTAACAAGAGAAACCAATGTAACTAAGAGAGAGTAAGAGGCAGTATAGGCCTGATCTTGAGAGGGGTTTTGAATCATACTCTTGTAACCTTGTTTGAATTATAGTGAAACCGTTATCGCCGTCTTCCAATGTGGATGTAGATCATCTTGATCGAACCACTATAAATCCTTATGTTGTGTGTGCTTCTTTTACTTTTGATTTCATTTCTATTTCAATTCTTGATTGATTGTGCTTGGAAGAGTCATTGGTTATAACACTTCTTTAGGTGAGATAAAGGAGATACTGCATAAGGATTTTGGAAGACATGACTTCCTTCCCGG
Organism: Papaver bracteatum; assembly: GCA_023529315.1. NCBI lineage: Eukaryota > Viridiplantae > Streptophyta > Magnoliopsida > Ranunculales > Papaveraceae > Papaver > Papaver bracteatum. Next base: position 220,635 of record JAJJWX010002805.1, read on the forward strand.
AAAATATATTTAGTATCTCAAATCTGATATCTAAGTTCTGATCCTAGCTTATTTATTTTGTAGCAATTTATTTCGTTGTCACATTACGATTTTCAACTTTGTTGACTACTTTAATGTATAGATTATCTTTCTTTGAAGGAAATTTTGAATGATATATTCATTGTCCTTCGGTATGTGCAATGGCTTATATTTACTTGCACATTTAGCATGCATGTATTAGGACCAGACTTACTTTAGCCATTCGAGCCGTATATACATCCGCAAATGTTGTTATTATAGTGAATATGCATTTTCCACTTATTTTGTTATGTAATGTTGTTAACTCCACTTCCACCTGTGTATAGTTTGTATGAATTACGTTCGTAAATTGAACACATCAAATTTGTTCTCAAAACCAGTGCGATAAAAATGACTCACTAATACGAGTTCAGGAAACTTAATAATTAATGTGTACTCATTTGCGGAATACAATTTGAGATAATTTCCAATTAGTAGATACTCTGAAGTGACAATACAAAGCCTTTGCAGACATAATAGAAGTCTCTTGCCCATGAAACAGTTAGGTAAGTAATCTTCCATTAAATGCCTGACCATTGACTTTCTGCTGGTGAAGAAGAAGACAAAGAAGTATAGAATGACAACCAATTGGCAACATTACACGATGGAGATAAGTGAGCGCTACTGAAGATGGGGATGCCCGACCCAAACAATCCAAAACTGTTCCAGTCTCTTCAAAGTACCTGCTGAAGAATAAAAGAATTAGATGGAAAGAAGAACTAACCAGTTCTATCGTTTTTTTTTTTTTTTTTTTTGGTTACCAGATCCATCTGTTGGTATGATTAGCATCTTCGTTGGTATGATTAGCATCTTCAAATGGCTTTGCCGTTTTTTTTTCTTTGTTTGTTTTGTTTTTTGCCTTCCACGAGCAAGCAGAAGTCTTAAAATGTTCCGGTCTCCCAAAGTCTTAAATTCAAAATCCATCATATCTACCTGCCAAGCAATGTTTGTCCCTGCAGCAGTAATAGTCTACGCACGGATATTTGAAAAATGATAAGCAAGGTATGAATGATGCTCGCATGAACATGTCTCTTTCCTACAGTTTACACATTTTAAACGTCGCTTTCAGCTGGAAACTAAGGATAGGGCGAGGCTGGATTATGCCGAAGAGATCATGGAAACGAGTGAGAAGATGCTACATTGTACTAGAAGCTCTAATGGGTGGTGACTTATGGTGCGTTGGAGTTTCCATTATTACACCACAGGGTGGTTCTTGCCGTCTAAATAGTTAGTGCATGGTTGAAATAATAGTTAGCGTATACTAGAAGGGGATTAATATAAGTCAAATATTTTCTTTATGTTCTCTTTAGCATGGTTATTTTACTTACGTTGGAATTGAATTGTATGAAAATCAGGTAATTAAACTTAATTTCCAACTTTCCTTCTCATGGTGAAGGATCACAATGTGGTGTTGATACTTTATATAGTGGTAGTTTAGAACAAGCATTGAATGAGCTAATTAACAAAACAAGGGGCAACCAATTTGAGCACGTGCAGAGCACGGGCGTATCACCTAGTAAAATGTAAAATCAATTTGGGTTAGTCAAGTTTGCTAGAGGACTGTTTCTAGTAGTTGAGCTTAGAGAATCTCCCGCTAGCAAATAAGTTTCTCCCCTTTCCGTGGTTATAGGTTGTTAGGTTATTCTTGGGTTTGGTGTAGGTTTGGTGTGTCAGGATTTTCTTATGGAATCACTAACAACCGCGGAATAACGGATCTTGAGATATTATGATGAATAATAAGTAAACCAAGCACAAGCAACTATGAAAATACGAGAAAGATAAATCAACTCACAAGACACAAGATTTATAGTGGTTCGACCAATACATACAACTTGTATATATTGTCTACGTCCACTTTGAGCCGCACCAACTCAAATCCACTATGAAGAAAACGATTACAACGTCGTGTGAATCCCAGCAAACCCTTGGTTACACCGCAACAATTACCCGAGACGATAACCTTGTCTCTTGTTCCTCACCAAAATGCTCTCACAACGAAACCCTAGCTTTAGCCCTAAAAGCTATACAAGAAATCTCTCACCGATCTCTTAATTGTTTTCTACACAATATAATTCTACAAGGCCTAATTACTTATTTATATAGGTTACAAACTTGGCCACCAAGAATTCTAGCCGTTTTTAGGAAACCCCTTTCCAAAAACATTCACGGCTAACTTTAGGAAATAATTAGACTTTAATTAAATAACAATCTCCCACTTTGAAGACTCATTTATTGTCTTAAATTATCCTTTTCTTCAAATTTGGATTTTTACGGTGCTAAAACATCTTCATGTCAATGTGGCTCCCCTCCCAGATCCTCATTCTGAGAGACCAACTAAAGCCTTGCAGAGCTTTAGCTTGTCTGATGTAACTCCCTTGGTAAACATATCCGCCGGATTCTTCGAACCAAGAATCTTCTCGAGATTCAACTCTCCTTCTTCTAAGATATCCCGGATGAAATGATAACGAATATCGATATGCTTCGTCCTAGCATGATAGGCTGAGTTCTTGGCTAAATGTATAGCGCTTTGACTGTCGCTAAACAGAACACTATCTCCTTGTTCCTTTCCCAACTCAGCTAATAATCCTTTTAACCAAATCATCTCCTTGCTCGCTTATGTTACTGCTACATACTCCACTTCCGTAGTAGACAATGTCACCAACTTATGTAACCGTGAGTTCCAACTCACTGCAGCTGACCCCATAGTATAAACATAATCGGTCGTACTTCGCCTTTTATCTACATCACCTGCGAAGTCTTCATCCACATAACCCCCTCAAAATAGAACCACCTCTTCCATAACACAATGGTACGTTTGTGTTACCTCTCAAATACTTGAGAATCCACTTCACAGCTTCCCAATGTTGTTTTCCTGGGTTGCTTGCATATCTACTCACTACTCCCACTGCATGTGCAATATCTGGTCTTGTACACACCATAGCATACATAAGACTCCCAATAGCCGAAGAATACGGTACGTTAGCCATGTACAGCTTTTCTTCATCTTCGCACACTGTATACTTAAAAGACGAATTTGACTTCCAAGTGGAGAACTAACTGGTTTAGCATTCTCCATATTGAACCTTTTCAACACCCGTTCAATATATTCATCCTGACTAAGCATAAGTATACCCTTAGCTCTGTCTCTTATGATCCTCATACCAAGAACCTGCTTTGCTTCACCAAGATCTTTCATATCAAACTCACTTGCTAATTGTTTCTTAAAATTCTCAACTTCTTGTAGAGATGTTCCGGCAACCAACATATCATCCAGATACACTAATAATATGATGTAATCCGAACCATACCTTTTGAAATAACAACAATGATCTTCATTACACCGTGAGTAACCACTTCTATGTATGAAGTTATCAAACTTCTTGTACCACTGTCTCGGGGCTTGTTTTAAACCGTACAAAATCTTCTTTAGCTTGCACACCATCTCTTCCTTGCCTTTTACTATGAATCCTTATGGATGCTTCATGTAAATTTCATCATCTAGGTCACCATGAAGAAAAGCTGTTACATCCAACTATTCAAGGTAGAGATATTCAGAAGCCACTAAACTTAACACTACTCGAATAGTAGTCATCTTCAAAACTGGAGAGAATATCTCGTTGTAATCAACACCAGGTTTTTTCTGGAAACCTTTCACAACCAACCTCGCCTTGTAGAGAATTTCTCCATTTGCTTCAGATTTCATCCGATAAACCCACTTGTTATGCAACGCCTTCTTACCTCTTGGTAATTTTACTAACACCCATGTGCCATTCTCATCAAGTGAATTCATCTCATCCTCCATATCAAGTTGCCACTTGCATGAATCATCAGCCGCTAGTGTTTCTTTAATATCTTCAGGTTCACCTCCATCTGTAAGTAATAGATAAATCAAAGCATACCTTGGGTTTGGTTTAGGAGTTCTTGACGATCTTCGTACTTCTTATGAAACTGAAGGAATAACTCCCACTGCAGTAGAAGTATCTTCAACTTGTACTTCTCCGCCATTAGCAACATCATGCTCTTCTTGTTCCACACTTCTTCCACAAACATCATCAATATCGATATACAACTCCTTATCGACGTTGCTTGACCTGACATATTCAACTTGTGTGGTATTCATGTCCTTGTACAGCTCATTCTCTTTAAAAGTGACATCTCTACTTCTAATAAATTTGTGACCCTCATAGTCCCAAAGTTTATACCCAAAAGCGTGAATTCTGTAACCAAGGAATATACACTTCTTTGCTTGAGCACCTATGTTAGACCTCTCACCGGGACTAAGATGAACATAACCAACACAACCAAAAACTTTCAAATATGAAATATTTACCTTTTTGCCAGTCCAAACCTCCTCTGGTATCTTCATATCTAATGGACTACTAGGTGTCCTGTTAATTAGATAAGCAGACGTTTCTGTTGCATGTGCCCAGAAGGTCTCGGGAAAACCAGTCTGCAACCTCATGCACCTTGCACGTGCATTCAACGTCCAATTCATACGTTCTGCTACTCCATTCTCCTGTGGCGTCCTTGGAACTGTCCTCTCCAAAAGAATTCGTTTTGTAGCACATAACTGTAAGAATTTTGTTTTGTCATACTCACCACCGTTGTCTGATCTTAGACACTTCAACTTCAGACCAGTTTCTGTTTCAACCAAAGCTTTCTACTTCTTAAACACTTCATACACCTCGAAATTATTCTTCATGAAGTAAAGCCACACCTTCCTTGAGTGATCATCAATAAAGGTGACATAATATTGGTACCCGCTGTGAGATGCAACATCAATTGGTCCCCATACATCGGTATGAACCAAATAAAGTTTCACACTTCTCAAGTCTCTTCGTCCTCTGATGAAGCTAACCCGTTTTTTCTTTCCAAGAACACACTCTTCACAAAAACTCATATCAACAGACTTCACCTTAGGTAGATATTCTCCCGAACATAGAATCTTCATGTTCTTCTCACTCATGTGCCCTAATCTTCTATGCCATAAGTTAGTGTCTTCACTACTACTAGCCACGACTAAAGTAGTTCCTTCTAAAGTTTGGTATAGAATATTGACTCTAACTCCTCGAGCTAACACCATAGCCCCTTTCGTCACTTTCCAATTGTGTTTTGTTAACATAACTTCACAGTCATCATCACAAACTTGGCCCACAGACACCAAGTTCTTCTTCAAATTTGGAACGTGTCGTACATCCTTCAATTTCCATGTTGAACCGTTGACTTTTAAGATCACATCACCCAAACCGATGATGTCACATGCTTCACCGTCACCCAAGAATACTTTGCCACAGTATCCTTCTTTATAAGAGATCATAATACTCTTATCACCCATTGCATGGAAAGAATCTCTCGAGTCTATAATCCAAACTCATCTTGCTTGTCCTCGGAGAGTAGTAGAAAACTTTCCGTAATCACCTTCTTGTTATCAACAAGGACCTTCACCGGTTCCGCAGCTGCAACTACGTTGACCTCTTCTTGATTACCTTTGTTTCCACCATTATTAGCACCTTTTTCCGGACAATCGCGCTTGAAATGTCCTACTTTCTTACACGCCCAACACTCAACAACACCTCTAGTCCTGGATTGAGATATTCCCCTAGATTTCCCTATAGACTTCCATTTGGATTTGTTGTTGTTGTTCCTATTTGAACTTCTGCCTCTATCTTCTTCATGCATACTTAAGGCCGAGCTTGAAGAACTAGAAACATAACCTTGTTCTATTCTTATCTCCTCTTCAGCAATTAACCTTTGATGCACATCATCAAGCTTCAACTTCTCGTTCCCTGAGGAATTGCTAATGGTTGTTCTTGCGGTTTCCCAACTCTTTGGTAATGACGACAACAACCTTAAAGCTTGAACTTCATCATCAAAAGTAATACTAACTTTTGAAAGTTGAGAAATAATTGATTTAAACTTCCCAAGATGTGATGAAATCGCTTCGCCTTCTTGCATCTTCAGATTAAATAATTGTTCACACAACATAATCTTCCCCGAGGATGATGACTTTTGATACAACTTTTCAAGTTTATCCATAAGATCCTTCGTACTAGTTTCCTCTTGTACGTTATTGTAGACTTCCTCGATTATACATCTATGGATCACGGCTACAAACTTACGATCAAGAGTTGTCCATACATCGTCTGTGCGTGTTCCCTTTTTCGCAAATCCACCCAATGGATCAGCAAGGTCTTTCTCATATAGGTAGTCTTCCATCTGAGACTTCCAAAACGCAAAGTTCTTCCCATTAAAAACTTTAACCCTAGCTACCGTACTTTCGTTATTATCACCCATAACTCCCACTCCAATCGTACTAAACCCTAAAGCTCTAACCCGAGCTTTGATACCAGTTGTCAGGATTTTCTTATGGAATCACTGATAACCGCGGAATAACCGATCTTGAGATATTATGATGAATAATAAGTAAACCAAGCACAAGCAACTATGAAAATACGAGAAAGATAAATCAACTCACAAGACACATGATTTATAGTGGTTCGACCAATACATACAACTTGTATATATTTTCTACGTCCACTTTGAGCCGCACCAACTCAAATCCACTATGAAGAAAACGATTACAACGTCATGTGAATCCCAGCAAACCCTTGGTTACACCGCAACAATTACCCGAGACGATAACCTTGTCTCTTGTTACTCACCAATATGCTCTCACAATGAAACCCTAGATTTAGCCCTAAAAGCTATACAAGAAATCTCTCACCGATCTCTTAATTGTTTTCTACACAATATAATTCTACAAGGCCTAATTACCTATTTATATAGGTTACAAACTTGGCCACCAAGAATTCTAGCCGTTCTTAGAAAATCCCTTTCCAAAAACATTCACGGCTAACTTTAGGAAATAATTAGTCTTTAATTAACTAACATGGTGTAGGTTTGCCTTTGCGAGGTGTTCTTCATTGACCTTTGTGGCTGACAGTTACATGTATAGTAGGCTTGGATATTAGAAGCAAAAATATTTCTGCTCAGAAATAGAAATCGGATACAAAAACGTTTGCTCCACAGAAGTTTATTCATTTGTTTTTATAAGTCGTTCCGAAATTTTATATCTAACTAATTTATTTTTACTTTTTGATTTAAGAAATCAAAAAGCTTGCATGTGTATCCAGGCGCTAGTAACCACATCCTCTTGGCCACCGATCTAGACACGCTATTAAAAGTCAACCACAGGTGGTTTGCACTGATTTCCACGTAGTTATATCTTTTTGTACATACTAGATTATATCTTTCTGTACATAGATGATATATGACGATGACAATGGCTTTTTAATATTATTATTTAAAGAATCGATGATTTCCGTAAACCACCATAACTGATGAAGACAGCAGGAAAGAGCAGAGCAGTCGCTTTATAATTTAACTATAAAGCATCATGCAATGCGTGAGAAGTAATTAATTCTGGCTTCCACATCTAGATCTAGATTTACAGAGACTTTCAATACTACAGACCAAATCACATTGCCGACCCTTAATCAAAATTGTATAGAATCCATTTTATTTCACCGAGATAAAATGAATTTATTGATGGTTTTCCTCCTTTTTTCTGCAGCTAGCAGGAGATAACATACTACATGGCGTTGCAGAAGAGGAGGACGATGGTGATTATAATGTGACTACGCGTGGTTGACCACCAGAGCCTTGAGTTATGGAGATCTGAATATTTATATCAACAGGACAACAACTTCCACAGCAGGAAGAGCATGGAGGTGGTGGTGGGGGTGTGTTTGAACAACAGCACTGCTCGAACCAAGAATAATCACCTCCCTCGTAGTCTCTACTGGATCCCACGCACTGTGAACCTGCACTGAAAAGGCCTTTTTCCTTACATTTGGTTTCACATTGAGGTTTAAGAGCACAATCATTGAGATTCTCATGTTCGATCTCTTCGTAATCTTGTCCAGCTGCACATATACGCCAATTGAGACTTTCGTCCGGCCAATTCCCAGGTGGTGGTGGTGGAGATGGTGGAGCTGGAGGGAGGGATGGCGATGGTGGAGAGCAGGGTGCCGGTTTTGGAGCCTCACAGCAGCATTGACAATCCAGGTATGGGGGAGGTTGTTGACAATTTGTTTTGGCAACTGGTCTCCCAATACTCGCACATTCACTGCTGCACCAATCACTGCAAACGGAACTGTCGCACTTTTCCGGTATATTAATATGGTTTCTCTCTATATATGTATCACCAGGAGTACATATATCTGGCCACCACGCATATCCCATCTCTGCCAGTATTCACACATATATGTAAGCATTCAAATCCTCTTCTATGATGGATATATGAATTCAAAAACTTTGAAGCAGATCAACAAAATAGTTATGATTATAAATCGATCTTATTACCTGTATGGATGGATATGAAAATTATCATCACAAGAAGATTAGACCCAGCAAAAAGGGAAGGAGATCTTCTCCTAGTTATTCCCATCTTAAGTGATAAAGATCTACTACTACTCCTGCTTTTCTTGAAAGAATTTTTTCTTAGTATTTTGGATGAGTATATTGAGTAAGATAGTTCAATGTTAGAGGTATTAATAGAAAAATTGTTTGGAAATATTAGCATCTGGATCCAATAACTCCAGAAAAATACAAGAAGTAATTAAAGTCTAACGTGTTGAGATAAACCTGACAATTTTTTTCATTTGTTTATTATACATGGAGAGAAGAGAAGTAAGAAGTAATGGGTCCAAACTTCCAGAGATATTACAGATAAGAATCATAAGATACAAATCCCTACGAGTTAGGGTGCGGTTGTTGGTTGTTGGGATACTAGTCCCACATTGGTTAGATGAGGCTTAATTGGTAGTTTATAAGTCAATGGGTTCCCACATCTAGTCAACCGGTTTTCTAGTTGAGTTCTACCCATGGGCTTGTGGCGAATTTAGGGTCGGTACCCTAACATTTGGTATCAGAGCCAACCATCATGACCCATGTCCGCTCCACGGAAGGGGTGACCTATATGCTAGATTAAAGTGTTGGGGCACCAATGTATGAGCGTAGTTGTCACCTGCATTGAATACTGATAGGGGAGTGAAGCCGCCATAAGAGAAAGGGCTACCTTCGGGTCAGTGTCGATAGAGTGGGCCAACGAGGACGTTGGGTCTGGAAGCGTGGTGGGATATTGGGATCCTAGTCCCACATTGGTTAGATGGGGCTTAATTGGTAGTTTATAAGTCAATGGGTTCCCTCATCTAGTCAACCGGTTTTCTAGTTGAGTTCTATCCATGGGCTTGTGACGAAGACTGGGGTGTAGGTTAAGGTGTTAAATTTTTTATTTTATTTGTTTTCTACCTAGAGATAGTTTAGGTAGCGCCAAAATCATCATCTCCGTTATCTTCGTATGCACACATACTCATGACAAATGCTCATTAGCATTCCCTTCCTGTGCCCCATACTGTTCGTTTATTTTCATTTTGTTTTTTCTTTTGATAAATTCTCAATGAAATTCGATAATCAACGAATTTTTTTCCATTACCAGTGTTAATAGAATTTGTTATTTCTACAAATTTATCAAAAGTATTTATACTATTTTTTAGTAGTTTTCTGGAGGCCGAACTACCCTTGGACTAGGGCTTGCTTAAGCTAGCCCCAACATCACAAAAAGACATTTTTTTATAGCCCTTTTTGAGTTGGGCTATAATATGTTTATAAGTTTTACCCTTAAGCCAGCCCAAGAAAAAAGTCAAATCATCCCTATAACCGAAGTCTAATTCCGTGACTGGACTTATAATTTTTGGGCTCTAAGAGCGTCCACAATCATGTACCATACTATAACCAAAACCATAACCAAATACTAAAATTATATGGGTTTGAGATGAAATGTACGCAGCGGTGGAGAGCAAAACTATACACGGGCGGAGATGAAAATGTACGCCTGAAAAGAAGAAAAAAAAAAAAAAAACACGGGCGGACATTTGGTCTACCCCTAGCAACCAGGCGTACAACATATCATGAGCCCCCATGGGGCGTACTTTGAAAGTGATCCCCATGGGGCGGAGATTCAAAGTGCGCCCCATGGGGCGAACCTTTGGTTTACGCTTCACATGAAGAAAAAGAAAAAAAAAAAACACGGGCGGACATTTGGTTTACGCCTGGTTGCGGCGCGCACATTTGGTTTACGCCTGTCATCAGGCGCACACTGAATTTACGCCTGACTATATTTAGTTTTAGTCGAGGGTCGAGACCAAATTTGGTCCAGATTTCACTCTCTCTCCAACTAAAACCAAATATATGGTTTTAGTACAGCCCCACTGCGATTGGTTTTCTGGACTAAGTGGGGTTTAGTCCACTTTTTAGTCCATGACTGTGGACGCTCTAAGCTGCTGCCTAGAAGGTGTGTTGCCTTCAGGCCTATGTTGCACAGACACGGACACGGGATACGATTACGACACGACACGGTTACGGGGACATGTCAAATCTCAAAAAAGTTGGTTACGGCGACACATTATATGTATTACACACACCATTAAAATGAGATCCTACAACAATCTACTCAACATAATAATTATTTTTATTTTCAAAATACTTGATTATAAATAAAATAAAATAAATAATAATTAAATTATGATCAAGTTTTTCATAAATAATATTTATATTTGACTAAAAGACGAATAAATGAGCTTCACATTTAGTTTTTTTTTATTTTACAAACCAAAATTAATCATTGGTGGTGTGTCCGAAACAGTGGCGGAGCCAATGTATAGCAAGGGTGTGCAATTGCACACCCTTGCTCGCCCAAAATCCCCACCGGCTCTTGGTTTTGTAAGCCCAAAATAAGAAAAAACTGAATATTGCACCCCCTCTTTTCAAGCCCAAGTAAATTTTGCACACCCTCTTTTCAAGCCCAAGTAAATTTTGCACCCCCATTAAAAGCCCAAGTAAATTTTGCACCCCCTCTTTTCAAATCTTGGCTCCGCCCCTGGTCCGAAAGTGTAAAAATAGTGTATGCAAAGTGTCCAATGTCGATTTTTAGGAGAGACATGGCATGTCCATCGCGTGTCGAGAAGCGTCGTAACCGTGTCGTGTTTGATCGTGTGTCCGACACGGTTACGACATCTTTCTAGACGTGTCCGTGCAACATAGCTTCAGGCCTTTTTAGATCACATTAAGAAGATATTCTAGTTTATGCATGAATGGTTATCAGCCATAAAAATAAATCAACAACCTTCACGCGCGCACAACAAGAGTTGTCAACTGATCCAGTTTCTCCTGGGTACCATAGGATCCGAATTCTGACCCGTTAGGAAGAGTTGAGTCGAGTCCGGTTTCTAATGGACCCAGATCAAAATCGGTAATTAAAATATACAAATAACCGGTAGTGTACCGTTGGCCCTTTAAAAACAAGCACATTCCACCTTAATTTGAAGAGTAAATCAAAAATGAAAAAATAAAATAACATAAATCAAAAGCCAGACCACACAACCAACTTGATTTGAGTCAAAAGTACTAAATAAAATTGTAAATCCTCGGGTAGCAAATACCCGGTGGGTAGAACCGATTAAGAAACTGTAATCTTATCGCTTATGGATGGCTCTACCTGTGGGTACTAAACTTACTAACTGGTGCAATGATGGAACCGAAAATTTGACATGAATCACCCGATTTTCAGATATTTGGATATCCATTAATATTAATAGCTGTAAAGACAACCTACAGTCTAATCACCTAATTTCGAGTGTTCGTGTACCCATAATGTCTGTCGGGGTACGGACTGGCCGAGTAACACCGATAATTTAGTTTCCTTTACTCGCCAAGAGATCATCAAAGTACTCGGGCAGGCTAGGCCAGGCAGGACGGGCAACTGACTTTAAGTGGTTTTAGTGGCTATTATTATTGAGAACTTTGATGTTTATTCCACTAAACCCGATCTAGGTTAATGGCTAGTTCAGCAGGAAAACATATTTACTCGCTAGTCCAAAAATTTTTTGAAAAAAGTATAATTACTCTACTAACCCTAACATATAATACTATGTATGTTACTACATATGTTACTAGTAGTATGTAGTAACATATGTTACTATATTGTAAGTTACTAGTAGTATGTTATGTTATACTACATATCAATATGTAGTATTAATATGTTATGTACTACATATAAATAAATATCGTTATGTTATGTATTAATACTACATATCAATATGTTATGTACTATATATCAATACTGTTATGTTATGTATTGATACTACATATGTTACTGCTACATATTAATACTAGTAACATATGTTACTAGTATAGTTGTGACGGACCGGAAAATTACGCCTTCGGCGCGTCGCCCCGCAGGCCGTAGATCTCCCGGTGCGCCATGGTGAAGCTACGCTCCGGGACTCATCCCCAGGCAAATGCACGCTCATTTACCCTTGCGAGCATGCTCGTGGAGGAGCATGACGCGACTATTTAAGCTTCCACACCTTTCCATCTTACCCTTGTTCTGCAGAAGGGTTCAAGGCCGTAAGGCCAATGCCAATGCATTTTGCATGCATCTCTGGCTTTTCCTCAACGTAGCGAATTCGTCACTTAATTTCCTAGCTAGATGAGCAACCTTCGTACTATCGTGTCTTGTCCAGGCATAAGGAATAAGATGTGGACTTAGGCATAGGTTGTACCAAGCCATTGCCATTTCTTACGTTACTTCTCTTACCAACTCTTTATAACTTGATAGGAAGTATGAGCATCCACTTACTGGCATGAAACTTAGCCTCATCAAGTGTGGCCACAATCATCTCTTGCGTCGGGCTACCGAGCTTAGATGATATGAGGGGCCAACGTGCTGGACCGGCAATGCTGCAACTCATTTCGGCTGCCTACGTATCCTTACCTACTCTAAAGGAATCAAGCACAGACCGTAGTTCATCCGTGAAGGGACAAGCAACTTAATCCAACTCGTTTGCTAGGCTGTGGACAAGCAATAGTGGTAATGGCATGGTCCGCATAGGTCGTTCCGTCAAATACATCCAAGTGATGTATCATCGAGTCCGTGGAATGGCATAGTGATCCCTTAACATCATATGCTCCATTCATAAGGCTACGCAACTATAAATGAGCCTTATGCATCATTTATACTCTTCCGTCTAAGCTATGAAGCTTACTTGGTGCATAGTCCTCATATGCACCTTCAACCAACTACCCCTCCCTATATATGTTAATTTGACATTTTTAGAACTATGATTAGAGGGGATAAAATCCTTCATCAACTCCCCATTTTACTATTCATGTATGTTGCCATGTATTTTCCTGAATGACTGTCCAGGATGGCTGTACATTCAGTTCTAGCTCACATGCCAGTTCTTATGCCAACTCGATGTTCAGCCAGGATGGTTGTACTCTAGCTTTTGCCCGTAGGCTACTCCCATGTCCAGCCGTGATGGATGTGCATTACCAACCCGATGTCCAGCCATGTTGGTTGTACATTTTCAACGCCATCTACCCAACTGGCCTAATGCATCATTTGATGCAAGATTGGCTCTTGGCCAATGTAGCTTGCAACCAATGCCTTATTGGCCTTAGCCAATATGCATTCGCGATGTGCCTTACCTGGCAACCAACATTGGCCCTTGGCCAAATGCATCCTTTGACATAAGAATTGGCTCTTGGCCAAATGCCAAACACAAATCTCCCTTTTGGCGCGGTATTGGCCTTAAGCCAATTTACCTCTTACCAACCAACGAAAGCTTTGGATGAAGCTTCATCTCAGGACATGGCACACCTTTCAGCATGCGCCATGCCAAAAATACGGGGCGTTACACTCTTCACCCCTTTAAAGAATTTCGTCCCCGAAATTCAAAACAAAAAATATTGTGGACAATCTCTTCGGTTTGGATTTCCTGAGCAAAAGTCCCATACCAGATGCTCAGAAATCACAGGTTTCTTTAAGTTGTCATGAAAAACAATTTAGACCTTCTGAGCACATGTCCCATACCACCTGCCCAGGAATCCAAAAAGTGCCCACAACGATACCAAGAATCACAATTGGCTAGTGCCAAAAAGGATAACTCGACAAGGTATCCTGAATAATATCCCATACTACCACCCAGGAATCCCTAAGGTTCACAAGTTGAAAGATGTCATCGAAATGACAAGGCAAAACTCAACGCAATACTGTGAGGACCAATCTCTAATGCCAGTGCAGTGGGATGCAAGCCACCGTCCCTGACGGATTTACCGGGTTTCCACTCATAAGTGGGATGCTAGCCGGGCCTGACAACGCACACCCTTGGCCAACGCCAACGTGTGGGGATGATCAGTCCCATTGTCTACCCACCATCCCAGACGGTCTTCCGGATGCTCGTAAGCGGGGTGCCACAGAGGCCTGGCAAACTCACAGTACTTATACAAGCTCAACTCGATTCGCAAATTCACTGGGCCAGCAGTTAAAAACTCATCCCTGCGCAGAAGTTGGCCTACTCTCCAACTTTAAGTTTTCCCATTAAGGAAAATAATTGTGGACAAGTCCACTCCGCACAAGTCCCTAGTGTTTTCTCGGAACTTGCTCTGATACCATCTGTGATGGACCGGAAAATTACGCCTTTGGAGAGTCGCCCCGCAGGCCGTAACTCCCCCGGTGCGCCATGATGATGAAGCTACGATCCGGGCCTCATCCCAAGGCAAATGCACGCTCACTTGCCCTTACAAGCATGCTCGTGGAGCATGATGCAGCTAACTTAGCTTCCACACCTTTGCAACTTACCCTTGTTCTGCAAAAGGGTTTATGGTCATAAGGCCAATGCCAATGCACCTCGCATGCATCTATGGCTTTGCCTCAACGTAGGGAATTCATTACTGAATTTCCTAGCTAGCTAAGAAACTGTCATATTTCCAAGTCTTGTCCAGGGTTAAGGCGTAAGCCGTGGACTTAGGCATAGGCCGCACCAATCCTTTGCCCTTTCCTACGTTACCTCGCTTACCAACTCTTTATAAATTGATAGGAAGTATGAGCATCCACTTATTGGCATGAAACTTAGCCTCATCAAGTTTGGCCACAATCATCTCTTGCGTCGAGCTACCGATCTTAGATGATATGAGGGGCCAACATGCTGGACCGGCAATGCTGCAACTCATTGAGGATGCCTACGTATCCTTACCTACTCTAAAGGAATCAAGCACAAACCGTAGTTCATCCGCGAAGGGACAAGCAACTTAATCCAACTCGTTCGCTAGGTCGTGGACAAGCAATAGTGATAATGGCCTTGTCCGCATAGGTCATTCCGTCAAATACATCCAAGTGATGCATCATCGAGTCCCTGTAATGGCATAGTGATGCCTTAGCATCATATGCTCCATTCATAAGGCTACGCAACTATAAATGAGCCTTATTCATCATTTATACTCTTCCGTCTAAGCTATGAAGCTTACTTGGTGCATAGTCCGCATATGCACCTTCAACCAACTACCCTTCCCTATATATGTCAATTTGACATTTTTAGGACTCTGATTAGAGGGGATAAAATCCTTCATCAACTCCCCATTTTACTATTCATGGCCGTTTCCATGTATTTTCCTGAATGACCGGCAAGGATGGCTATACATTCAGTTCTGGCTCACATGCTAGTTCCTATGCCAACTCGATGTTCAGCCAGGATGGTTGTACTCTAGCTTTGGCCCGTAGGCTACTCCCATGTCCATCCGTGATGGCTGTGCATTACCAACCCGATGTCTATCCATGTTGGATGTACATTTCAAGGCCATCTACCCAACTGGCCTAATGCATCATTTGATTCAAGATTGGCTATTGGCCAATGTAGCTTCCAACCAATGCCTTATTGGCCTTAGCCAATATGCATACGCGATGTTCCTTACCTGGC
The DNA here is from genome assembly GCA_023529315.1 of Papaver bracteatum. Lineage (NCBI taxonomy): Eukaryota > Viridiplantae > Streptophyta > Magnoliopsida > Ranunculales > Papaveraceae > Papaver > Papaver bracteatum. Next base: position 236,510 of record JAJJWX010002805.1, read on the forward strand.
ACCCAACATTGGTCCTTGGCCAAATGCATCCTTTGACATAGAATTGTCTCCTGGCCAAATGACAAACTCAAAGCGCCCTTTTGGCGCGGTATTGGCGTTAGGCCAATTTACCTCTTACCAACCAACGGAAGCTTTGGATGAAGCTTCATCTCAGGACATGGCACATCTTTCAGCATGCTCCATGCCAAAAATACGAGGTGTTACAATAGTACTAGTTACTACTAGTATACTAGTTTACTAGTACATATGGTACTACTAGTATAGTAAAGTAGTTACCTAATTTACTAGTAACCTATTTTTGTTACTACTAGTATAGTACATATTAATATGTCGAATCACGATATTGATACTACTAGTATGTAGTAACATACTACTAGTAACATCTACATGTGTTGATACTAATTAGATCTGGAAGGGTGTTTTAGGCATTTAGAAAACACACTTTATAATCTCCACAAAGTTTTTGAACTAGCGAGTAAATAATTCGGTTCAAACACATGTTTTTGGACTAGCGAGTAAATGTTTTTCACGGGTGGACTAGCCATTAACTAGGTCATGAAAAACTGGATTAAACAATAATTCCTATATGATTTATTTGGCAAGAGGACATGATGGAAATAAAAATTTGAGTAAAGTCCTACATCTGAACATCTAAAATAACCGGGCAGGCCATGCAATTTCGTGACAGGTTTCCGTGCGCCTATAGGCTCTTTCGGACCAAGACGATACATGGTAGGCGCAGGATTCCGAGAATTCTATACACCCTACCCATAGAGGTGTAAAACGTGTTTTCCTATTGTTTGAGGGTGAAAATGGTTTCTGCAGATTTCGGTAATTTCTGGTGTATGGGTGAGAAACAAATTTAAACCCTAAGCAATGTACTGCAAGGGAGTACTTTAGATTCGAGAGATCAATCTTTACAAGTCCGGCCTAAACCAAGAAATGGTCATTCCAGACTTTCCTCGGTCATAAAGTGAATGAGAATGGGTTGGTTTTGGGGAGGGAAGCAAGGAAAGTGATGAGACCAGAATAGTTGATTTCTGGAAAAGTATTTGTTTTCTACGACTTGTATCAGAAAGTGGGAAGCTAACAAATGGAAAGCTAGAAAATGTTTTTTGAGTGTTGTATGCTCCTGACTGAACTTTTTATTCAGTGGAAATAGGTAAGACCTACTTATACAAGTCGAAGTGAAACGTACTCTGCTCTCATTAAGGAATGGAAAAATGGGTGAGTAAATGGGAGGAGGTGGTAACCGTTAACGCTTGGAATTGATGTTCCATAAAAAAGAGCGTTTCACCACTAACTCCCTATATTTACTCAACCTCCTCATCCTTATGACACTTCCTTATGACGGGCATAGTGTACGCCGCACATTGTAAACCGCCAAACCAATACCCAAAGAGGATCCCCCAATTTGTGATATGTGTTGATGTGTCGAATATTTTTGTGGAAAACATGTAGCATATTGTTGTTGCTTGGAAAGTCGAGTTTGGGAGACTTGCTATCTTGGTGACCTTCGAAGGTCAAGATTTTGCATCTTAAGACGAATGGTATCCGTTGATCTTCGCACGCTTTCATTTTGGTGGCCGCATAGGAATCCCAGCATGGTGGTGCGGCAAGGTTGGCATGTCGTTGTCATGGCATGACTTGGCGCGGTTTGGCATGGCCAAACTAGGGTTTCGGGCCAAAGGTTACCATGCGTTGTCTGGTAACCTTGGATGGCTAGGATTTCCTCCTGAGATTGAAGGGCGATCGTTGATTATCGCATGCCTTCATTTTGGTAGCCGCATAGGGAAGGCCAGCATGGTGGTGCAGCTAGGTTGGCATGCCATTGGCATGTCATTACCTGGCGCGGTTTGGTGTGGCCAAACTAGGGTTTCGAGTCAAAGGTTACCATGCATTTTCTGGTAACCTTGGACGACTAGGATTTGTTCCTAGGATTAAAGGGAAACCGTTGATTATCACACACCTTCGTTTTGGTAGACGCATAGGGAAGGCCAACACGGTGGCGTAGCTAGGTCGGCATGCCAATGGCATGATGTGCCTTGGCGCGGTTTGGTGTGTCCAAACTAGGGTTTCGGGTCAAAGTTTACCATGTGTTGTCTGGTAACCTTTGACATCTAGTATTTGCTCTTGTTATTGGAGGGCGGCCGTTGATTATCTCACACCTTCGTTTATGTAGCCGCATAGGGAAGGCCAATATGGTGGCGAGGCTAGTTTGGCATGGGGCCATGGAAATGTGTGTTTGGCATGGCACGGTGGGGACCAAGGGCTTGGCATGGACTGTTTGGCTTGGAATGGTGGGGGCGAAGGGCTTGCCATGGACGGTTTGGCTTGGCATGGTGGGGACAAGGGTTTGGCATGCCTTGAGCGCATGGTGCGGATAGCATGGCTAGGGCCAAGGCAAGGTGCAGTTTGGCTTGGATGGGGCCAAGGGTTTGGCATGACCAAGTTAGGATCATGACCAAGTTAGGATCGTTACCAAGCTAGGTTTTTGGGTCAAAGGTTACCTTGTGTTTTCTGGTAACCTTGGACGGATAGGATTTGCTCCTATGATTGAAGGGCGACCGTTGATTGTCCCAAGCCTTCCTTTTGGTAGCCGCACAGAGAAGGCCAGCAATGGTTGCGTCGCTAGGCATGGTTGGCATGATTTAGCGAGGAGATATGGGTGGCATGGATTTCCATTGGCACAGGGGTGCGACTAGCATGGTTGGAATGCCTTGGCGCGGTGGTTGTGGCTGACATGTATTGCCATTGGCACAGGGGTGCGGCTAACATGGTTGTCATGGCTTGATGCAGTGGGTGTGGATGGCATAGCTTTCCATTGGCACAAGGGGTGCGACTAGCATGGATGGCATGCCTTGGTGCGGTAGGTGTGTCTAACATGGATTTTCATTGTCACAAGGGTGCGTCTAGCATGGTTGGCATGCCTTGGCACCGTGGGTGCGACCGGCATGGCTTGCCATTGGCACAAGGGGTGTGGCTAGCATGGTTGGCATGCCTTGGCGTGGTAGGTATGGATGACATGGCTTGATATTGGCACAGTAGTACGGCTATCATGGTTGGCATTCCTTGGCGCGAAAGGTGTGGCTGACACGGATTTTCATTGTCTCATGTGGTGCGGTTAGCATGGTTAGCATGCCTTATGCGGTAGGTGTAGCTGACATGGCTTTCCATTGGCACAAGGGGTGCGGATAGCATGGTTGGCATGCCTTGGCGTGGTAGGTGTGGCTGTCATGGCTTGCCATTAACACAAGAGTGCGGCTAGCATGGTTGGCATGCCTTGGCGCGGTGGGTGTGGCTGGCATGGCTTCCCAATGGCAAAAGGGTGCGGCTAGCATGGTTGGCATGCCTTGGCGCGGTGGGTGTTGATGGAATTTCTTGCCATTTGCACAGGGGGTACGTCTATCATGGTTGGCATGCCTTGGTGCGGTGGGTATGGCTGGAACGGCTTGCCATTGGCGCATGGGGTGCGATTATCATGGTTGGAATGCCTTGGCGCGGTAGGTGTGGCCGGCATGGCTTGTCATTGACACAGGGATGCATCTAGCATGGTTGGCATGCCTTGGTGCGGTGGGTGTGGCTGGCATGGCTTGCCATTAGGAAAGGGGGTGCGGCTAGCATGGTTGGCATGATTTGGCGCGGTGGGTGTGGCTAGCATGGCTTTCCATTGGCACAGGGGTGCGGATAGCATGGTTGGAATGCCTTGGCGCGGTGGGTGTGGTTGGCATGGCTTTCCAATGGCACAAGGGTGCATCTAGCATGGTTGGCATGCCTTGGCGCGGTGGGTGTGGCTGGCATGGCTTGACATTGGCACATAGGGTGCGGTTAGCATGGTTTTCATACCTTGGCGCGATGGGTGTGGCTAGCATGGATTGCCATATCACAGGGGGTGTGGCTAGCATGGTTGGCATGCCTTGGCGCGATGGGTGTTGTTGGCATGGCTTGACATTGGCACAGGGGGTGCGGCTAGCATGGTTGGCATTCCTTGGCACGGTGGGTGTGGCTGGCATGGCTTGCCATTGGCACATGGGGTGCGTCTAGCATAGTTTACATGCCTTGGGGCGGTGGGTGTGGCTGGCATGGCTTGCCATTGGCACAGGGCGTGGGGATTAGGGTTTTGGCCTATTGAAACACTAATTAGTAATTAATTTAAAAAAAAAGTACCTTGGTAATTTTCTCGCAGACACATTAAAGGGTTCAATAAATGCGTTTAAGTCCTATGACGTCACTGTCTTACTAAGGTTTTATGACTTTACCCCTAAGTTAAAAACCACCATCAACACCTATCAAAAACACAGCCCAGAAAATTACGTGCTTAGTGTGCTACATGTCGTGTTGTACGGTGGTAGAGGGGGTAATGTGCTGTGAGAAAATATAAACGTGATGTGTTTTCGTTGTGCTTTGCCTGTCACATTTATTTTGTGTTTTCTAAAATGAAAATATTTTCTAGATACTTACATATTATATGTATAGTTACAAAACTAAATCAACATATAATGAAAATAAATGTTAAAAATTGACTGGAAAAAAAGTCTTGTGTGACATATATACGATTGTGATGTATTATGTAGTATATTATGCATGTTATGATGTGCTTTCTTAACGTGATGTGATGTGCAGTGCGTTGGTGTTGTGTCACTATGCTAATTAGTCTGGCCTAGCACATACCACGAATTTATCGTGTTGTGTCGTGTAGGACTAAGTCACGTGCTGGGCTGGGGTGAACTCAAATTCTAGCGAGTTGGGATGTCCTGTGCTCGTGCTCGCACAACCCAATTTGCGCCTCTACCTACTCGAGCTAGGGGTGAGCATAAACACCCGAATCCGTGGAGTTTATCCAAACCAATCCGCATTTTGACGGGTGGACGCCCAATCTGTTTTTCGGCCGATTAAACATGGGTGAATTTTTGAACAGATCGTTTTCACGGGTTGGACGCGGGTGGAACAAAACTCATCTGTTGGACATCCGACCTTAAAGATAATGTTAGTGTTATACATATACGAAGATTAATATAGTAAGTTAGTAGATAATATATATAGTTTGCTACTAAGAAGTATTGAAGATCCTCAAATATATTCCAAAAGTTTCGATTTTGGATTGATACGGGGACTTCATATCAATAAATATTATAATTTTGGTTGTTAAAAAGACATTGTGTTACTCTTATTATGTTAATTACTTATATATTAGTAATTATGAGTTTTAAATCTTAGCTATATTACTCATGTTCAACATTTTTTTACAAATTTTTTTTTACAACAAATCCGTTCACATCCAATCCGCTTACTCGCAGGTACCACATCCGACTAGTAATGAATTATACGTGGATGAAAATCTCAAATCCACCATTTAGATAAATTGGACGCGGATGATACCAAATCCGCTTCCACTCATCTGTTGCTCTACCCTAACCATGGCATGGGCAACCTACAACACTTATTTGGGACAGAGCAATGATACACGTACAACGAAAATGTATCATGATTTGCACATCAGAATGATCCAACGATTGTTAGGGTATCTCTGGGAAGATTTACAGGGGGTGGGGTTAATGGTGGGGCCCACTATCTTTTTTCTCTCTCACACCAACACTTCGGTGCACATCACGGTGATGGGCTGCGGTACACCAAACATTTTCGGAAAATTATTTGGGTCAAGTGGTGTTGTCACATCTCCATTGTCTGCCTTAAAAATGTGTGTGACTGCTGTTATCAATTTGAAGGGGTATAATAGTCCTTCACATAAATTCCCTTTTCTTTCCTTGACGTTTTATTCTCTGCCCTAAAAAAATCCCCAAAACCCTCCGCAGTCCTCATCTTCTTCAACACTCTCTCTGTTTTCCCGTCTGTTCCTTTTTTTCTTTCAGTTTTTAGGGTTCAAAGATTGTTTGGTGAAAGATGGGTAAAGAGACTAGTCCAAAGCAAACGATGGCTTACACTGTTGAACAACTTGTAGCATTGAATCCTTACAATCCAGATATTCTTCCCGATCTTGAAGCTTATGTCAATGAACAGGTTAGATTTCAGTTTATACCATTGTTTTTTCTGATTTCTGTTATGTTAATTTTGATTCTGTAAAGTGGGTTTTCTTTATGGGTTAAAAAAGGTTTATTGATTTGTTAAAACCCTAAAATTTCTGATTTAGAGTTATTAAAAAGATGAAGGACTTTGATTTTTTGGTAGTGAGTAAAGAAGAAAAAAGTAGATTGGATTCTAGGGGTTTGTGTGAATTAATATCAATTTGAGGCTCACTTAGTGTTTGATGAAATTTCACAAAGAAAGAATTAATAGATTGAATTCCTGCTGATTTATCTTTGCAGAAAACAGCAAAAATAGTTGTTTTTCTTTTGATTTATAAAGTAGGTTGCTGATTTTTCCCTTTAAACAGATATAATGAGCTAAAAGAGATGTTTTTCTTTTGGTTTATACGGATTTGGTTAACTATGGTATCAAAATTTGAGTTTTAGAACTCTATTGGTTTCTAAATATCCTTAAAATAAGTTCAATGAAGAGTTCTAGCTTGTTAAGTATTACAGAATTACATTGCCTTCGGTGCAAAGAAATTTCAGCTAAAGGAACAGTGTGATGGTATTTGTATTTTGTCAATGGATTGTTTGAAATATCAATGGAAAAAGAAAAATTGCAGTTTTCTTAGAAAGGCCAACAGTTTTGTAATGGAACAATTTTTAGTACAAGGTAAAGGGTAATTGTAATTGTGTGTTTTTGATGAATGGTTTGAAAATGGGAAAATTTTCAAGAACGACTATGACATCTGATAGTCGGGTTGGAAGGGAAGTTATCAGTAAATCAAAATTGTTTGTCGTTAATGACTCGACTATTAGAGAAGAGCAAGAATAAGAGGAAAATTATTTATTTTACTAATTTTGAGAATTGATGTGAGCGTACTCGCAAAAGATAAGATGCTTTTACCCGATCTATATACATGCCCGGTAATATGTGGAGATATGTAATAACATCTTATCTTTTCCGAAAATGCTTATATCCATTCTTAAAATCAGTATAGCAAACTATTCTGGTTGCTCTCCTGCATTAGCTGAGTCATTAACAACAGAAACAACTTTGATTTATTGTTAACTTTCATAGGATGCCATAGTCGTTCTTGAAAAGTTGTTCAACAGGAAAGAGGTGAATGAATGTTGTAATTAGGGTATTGAACTTAGTGTTAATATCCGGAGGCCTACCAGTTACTATAATTAGTCACACTTATCTTATGTACACAGTGTGGTTTACTAATGCATGGGCCAATGTTCTGATTTTCAGTTTAGTAGCTTTCTGAAACTTGTGTTTGGCGTGATTCGATATGGCTCTTATGTGTTATGATTTGCATTTACTAATGTTTGCCCTTTTTGATACCGAATAGGTTTCATCAGAATCATACAGTTTGGATGCGAATCTATGCCTTCTTAGACTCTATCAGGTGAGGGTTCTTGAATGAAGTGATTGTAACTTCTTTCTGAATTGTCATTCTGTTTTAATTTCATGTGTATTTGTGTTTTTATGTGAACAAATGGTTTTGAGGTTTTCTTTTTTTGTCTAACAAGTTTTTCCATGTGTAGTTTGAACCAGAGCGAATGAGTACCCAGATTGTTGCTCGTATCTTGGTGAAGGTACTGCACGTTTTCTTGATAAGTTATGTTCTAGATCCTTTATCTGGCTTTTGTTTGTATCTAATGAATGATATATCCTCGTTGTCATTTAAAACAGGCACTTATGGCAATGCCAGCTCCAGATTTTAGCCTTTGTCTCTTCTTGATTCCAGAAAGAGTGGTATGATTTTTGTGTTAGTGTTACCAATTTACCTGTTCTGTTATAGTTTGCATAACATTATAGGCTCCTGCAAATCTCATTTGTAAAAAACGTCACACCATGGCTCCTTCTTGAAGTATTTGCGCTTGCTGTTATTTGAGTCTTATCGGTGCTTTTTTGTGTGTCATTAGCAAATGGATGAGCAGTTCAAGAATTTGATCATGCTTTCTCATTATCTGGAGGTATGTCTCTCATATAACAGAGATGCATGCTATTATCTTGTGGGTTTATTAATCACCAATCTATTGTTTCCCCGTTTTTTTTTTTCCAGACTGCAAGATTCCGTCAGTTCTGGGATGAGGCGGCAAAAAACCGTAGCATTGTTGAAGTTGTGCCAGGTTCGATTCTGTTAGTGCATATGCCTGTCGTTTTTTGCCTGTATATCCTTATAATTTATATTATTTACAATTGGTAAGTGACCTGTTTGGTGGAATAATCGATTTATATTTAAGCCTAGGTGAATTTGGATCCTACCAAGCTAATTCAGTATATTAGTCTGCACTTTAAATGCATTGTTTAGGGAGAACAGAGCAACTACTTTGTAGATTCTCATGTCGCTTCACTTGATTAAATACAAGAGTTAGTCTTAAACATGTGGTTTTCGTGTCGTTGTATCTCTACCTACATCTGTAGCTTACCAGAAGGTATGATGCAGGTTTTGAGCAAGCAATCCAAAACTATGCAATTCATGCTCTCTCCCTGACGTATCAAAAGGTTCCAAGGGCGGTACTTGCAGAGGTATACATTTTTTTCCATTGTCTAAAATTTTTCTTTTTTGCGATTCAATTTCACTGTCATTGCCAATGCTCATCAGGTTTCACACATGATCTTTCTTCTTTTTACAGGCCATCAACATTGAAGGTCCAGCATTCGACAAGTTCTTAGAGCACCAGGTAGCCAACTACGGTTGGGTGATTGAGAAGAGCCAAGGCCGGGGTCAGCTCATTGTCCTACCTCGTACCGAGTTTAATCATCCAGAGCTCAAGAAAAGCTCATCGGATGGTATTCCATTGGAAAACATTACCAAGATCTTGCCCATTCTTGGCTAATCGACTCAACTACAAGTATAAAAGTTTAGCTTGAAATCATCTACATTTTGTGGCAATGGCAGTAGCAAATTCTTGAGAATGTCTGTAGAATGTCTTCTATTCGTACTTCAGCATTACTAGTACCCCTTTTGTTTTGTTCAGTTGAAGCTTATATGCATCATAGGGAGTGTTGACATTGATAGTACCCCCTATTTTAACGTCAATAGTATCCCCTATCAGAGTAAGATCAAAAGTAAGAAATTTTCAGCGTCTACAGCTTAATGGAGTTTTTTTTTTTTTTAGTTTCTTTTCTTCAAAGTTCAAGTAGACACTCAAATTTACAGCTAAAATGAAAACTTTAAAGCTTGAAAAAAAAGGGTTTCTCTTGATTTCTGGATCTAACTAGGTTCTTAGTTTTGATGTGGAACAAAACGGCCAAATGTGCACAAAAGCTGATTACCTATCTGCTGGCAAAACTAGTGACAAAACCCTTAGGTGAACAAACTACTAATAAGAAAAAACCGGTCATATTATATTTAACAAATAAAAACCGTTTCAAATAAAATTGGCACAAAAACCCCACTTCAAACAAAATTTTTAAAATTTAGTTTTTATTTTATTTATAAATTCCAAAATTAACATTCCCTATATAAAACCACTTTCAATGGAAAGTAGTTTGGCGGAAACAAGAAACTAAAAACAAATTCGGAGCAATTTTGATTATTCATTCGTAGTTTTTTTTTCGTTTTTTTCCAGATCTCGTTTCAAAGATTGGTCATCATATTCTCGTTTCGATTCAAAGATTGAGAGAGCAATTTTAGGTTTGATTGAAGAACCAGAAGAGAAGCTTACAAGTTTTGAGATCCGTAGAAGAATCCAATTCCGTTGTTCGAAGAAGAGAAGATAATCGTAGCTGTTTGAAGAAGAGAAGAATCCAATAAAAACCCAGAGATCTGGTGGCATTCTCATTTATTGAAATCATATTTCCGCTTTTCAAGTTGAAATTGATATCGAATTGAAGAATCCAATTTGGACAATCAATCAATTTCTTCTTTGCTCATCTTCGTCTTCATATTAATCTGTGTAGTATTCGGATTATTCATCAAGGAATCAATCAATTTTTCGGGTATTCAATTCTCTTTTTTGTGTTGATTTTTGATTTGTTTTCGTTAATTTTTCTAGTTACTCTAGACGAATAATTTGAATTTACGTTAGCATATGATTTGTTTTATGTTTGTGTTGATGTTGTTATGAGCGATTTCATTGTTTTTGGAATATTTGGTTTTCAATTTTTGTTGTTGTTGATATTCACATCGGTGAAAGCTGTTTTTGGTTGCATCATTTTGTTCGTAGATTATGGATTCTGTTCTCGCAGGTTGTTTGTCACAAAGGTGATTGTTTAAATTTTCGTATTGGCCTCAAGAGTCTTTTGGTAATTTCAAGACTAGTATATGCTCAAGTTGGGATGATTTCTCTCCTCCTTCTATGGAAATTTTTCATATGGTTGATGATCAGCAAAAGGTCATTGATTCTCGATTTTGATCTTGAGCATTGGCTTTATTTAGTCTGCATAATAAAGAAGGAATTATGGAGTTACACGTACGTCATAAAGTGAGAGTTCTAGTTCGGTAAGTTCGGAATTATAGCTTTTGATGACCCACCACGAGTTACGGAATTATACCTTTTGAGAAGCCACGAATTGATTATGATGTTCCGAGATAAAATTAAGGAACCGTTGAAATCACTCTTGGTTACATCTTTTTCAAGGAGTTGAACAATTGTTTTAGGAGGCGTTCAACAAGTTCGTTGTGATTTCTGAAGTATCATGCAATGGCTGGTTATGCATTCAAGATATACAGGGAATGAGAAGTTGAGGATTGGTGCATGTTGTGCTAATAATAAAGAGGAGAAATGTGATTGGCATTTATATCTTGTATCTGTTGATGGTGTTGTAGGAAGTCCTTTTATTATCAAGGAACTAAATAATGAACATACTTGTGTTGGTGGATATGTTAACACACCACAGATATCGAAGAAACTAGTTAGTAGCTTGATTATTGATGAAATTAAACAGGATCCTAATAAGAAAACTAAGCATATTATGGAACAGTTTACGAGAGAATACGGCTTTGACATTAGTCGTTATTATGCATACTCGGGAAGAAGCATGCGTTTGAATACTACATGGGGGGAGAACGAGAAATCTTTTATGTTCTTGAACTGGTATAAAAACAAGTTGATTGAAACCAATCCTGGATCTCACGTGGTTTTGGAAGTCGAAGAAGGGACTCAAAAATTTCAGAGGATGTTTATCTGTTTTGAAGCTTGTAGTCATGGATTCAACTTACGTAGTCTGTATTATTTTTTGATGCGACACACTTGAAAAGCAAGTACCTTGGTCATATGATGGCAGCAACGGGTCTAACTGGAAATGATGGTAAGGTTTTCATAATTTTTTTATGTTGGTTTTATCATTTTTTCATGTTGGTTTCATCATTTTTTTCATGTTGGTTTCATCATTATTTTTATGTTGGTTTCATCATTTTTTATGTTGGTTTCATCATTTTCTATTTGTAGTTTTCATCGCATCTTATGCTTATGTTATGTTTTTTTGTTCATGTTCTGAAATATACCCTCTTGCTTATCTTTGTGGTATCATGGAGAATGAAGCGAACTGGAAATGGTTTTGGAAAATTTGAAGCAAGTCCTTTCTCCTTTGCGACCAAAGCTTACTTTTGTGAGTGATCGAGGTATTGGATTGGTAACTCAAATTCTGTTGTATTTCTGAGGCTTTTCATGGTTGGTGCTATCTTGGCATATGGAATGCAATATCAACACATGCTTACCAAAGAATTGCAAGGTTTATAACAAATATGTATTGGGATCATGTTTAAGAAATGTGCATATGCTTCTACTCATAAAGATTTTACGAGAGAGTTGGGATAAGTTGAGGAAGGTTGAAAATCGAAATTGCAAGACTATCTAAGTAGAGCTCTTGTTGATAAATGGGAAAGTTTTTTCTTCAAGGGTCGACGATATGGTAGGTTGTGTTCAAATATTCTTTGAGAGTTTCAATGGTTCGGTCGTTGAAGAGAGAGAAGCCTATAGCCGTCATGGTTGATGCGATCGGTGAAGCTTATGGACCAAATGTGTACACGTCGCGATGATTGTGCTAACTTAATGAATTGGCGTCAAACTCTATGTCCATATTATGAAGTTACGCTCCACGACAACAAGATTCATGGATGTAACTACCCAGTCACCAAGTCGTCGGAATATGTGTTTGAAGTTCATGCTTCATTAACATGTGATCGATTTGAAAAGAAAAACATATTCTTGCAATCGATGGCGTATTGACGGTTTCCCATGTGCCCATCTTTGTCCGTTGTATCATGGTGAAGGAGAAGACCCTTACAAGTATTTTGAACACTACTTTACGAAGTAAAGTTCTATAGAGAATCATATAAACATGCAATCAATCTGTTCCACGGTTGAAAATCCTGTGACGGTGTCGCGAAATCAATGGTTTTTGGTCCGAATAATGGACCACAGCCGGACGTCACTTAGAAGAAGAAGAGGATTCCTAATACGGGTTCGAGTTCCCAATAAGAAGATGAGAACATGTGGTTCTGCAATGTTTTGGCCACCCATAATAGGAGGACATGCCTTTCTCAGATTTCATAAGAACTTGTAGTCATTTACTATTTCTTGTGACTACAAGTCATTGAATTTCGTTTTTAGACTACAATATGTGTTTCATTTACTATTTGATTTCTTTTTAGAAGTTAATGTCTTTGAGGTGTTTTTATTTTATAATTTGTCTATGAATAAGTAATTTTGATCAAGTTTGTCGGACTTTTTGTTTGATTAAGTTTGACGGAATTTACAGTATGCCTTTAGAGGTTGGTGTAACCAATTAGGTTTCATCATTTTTTGATGGAACGAGAATAGGTTTCATCATATTTTGGTGGAACCCTTTTTGGTTTCACCATTTTTTCTTGTCACTTTTTCTTCTATATTGTTTGACAACGAGTAGATGATGTTTTGTGTCTTGTTTATTGGTTCCCCAAATATATGCTACATCATTTATGGATCTTGTTTTATAAAAATGAGACATCATATTTACGTAGACAAGCTTTCAAAGGAACACAAGCTGGAAACCGCACGAAATTGTTTTTTATATAAGCGCCGGCCATTTCACAAGTACTTTAAACTTCAACTAAAATTTGAATGCAAGAAGAATTATAGTATCATCATTACAAACTACATTTCAAAAGTAATTTAAACTTCAACTAAAAGCGAACGTTCGGGGAGGACGGGCACAACATGAGTATTATTCTATATTGTCAAGTAGTATCTTCAACGCCAACTTTGGTCGCATATTATGCACCTTTTCTCGTATATCATCTTCACGAGACATGTTCCCTTTCAAGAGGCTCTTCATGTAATAGCAAACATGCGAGCCACAATCGTTCTGAAAAACCAAAACAATGTTTCAAGCTGTTATAAAGTGACTAGTGAGAATATTATGATATTAGTAGCTATATGTAAAGCATTCGGTTTTTAACTATTTAGAAGTGTTGTAATGATTTCAAGCATATTCATTTATGAACTAATAAACTTCAAAACATAGCTTACCCCATTTGTTGACAACATGAAAGGGTGTGCAGAGTGTACGGTGTTGGTTGACTAGTCTACTCGTCACGCGGGAGCTTTGCGTCGTCTTTGTGCAAATCTTTGCTATTATTGATTTGTCTCATGCTTTCGACACTTTTTCCGCATTCTTCTTGGTGGAAGCCAAGGAGTTGTAGTGATAAAATTCTCCGGTTTCAAAATCAAAAGCAAGCGGCGTCCAATGGTTTACATCTCCAATTGATGTAAACAGCGGAACGAAAAAAACGCACGCTATAATCTATGTTGTCGATGAAACCTTCTATTCAAGACCGCATTTCTTTCCTAATGAGTGACATGTCGAAAGCAGAATAATGAGGATATGACTCCTTAATGAGTTACAAACATGCAAGTTTTATGAAACCAAACTTGGTTCCATCAAAATTAACCATATAAACAACATCATTTTTGCTTTCCACAACTATTTTTACGCAAAAAAAATTACATTAAAGAATTTTAGAGTAAACTTACATATGCAAATGTGCTTAGAAACACGGCTGACTCTGGTACTTTGGAGAACCATCTTGTTTCAACTCATTTTTTTTATGTTGTTTTGCGGCTTGAATATATAGAACTCAATTATGTCTCCTGCGACGTCACCTTTTCTTATTAAACTATCCATATTCTTCCCGATATATGCAAATGAAGATTTAAATGCTCCCACGCAGTTGAGCTGTTAATTTTTTTTTGAAAAAGCTAGTCAATGATGGATCAAAAAAGGAGAAACAATGCATAACTTGGAACAAAATTTTGATGAAACAGAGTCTTGGTTTCATCGGTTATTTCCACTTACCTTTCTTGTTCTTTTCGAAAAAAGTGGTCACGAGGGGTTTCTCATTTCTGCCGAGTACCCTCAAGATCTTCAAGTTATCAACTGGTTTCAACTTCACCCCTGTACTTCCGAACCTCCTTTTTATCCTTGCACTTACTAGCTACAACCTTTCTTCTTTTTTTTTTGCTGGTTTTGTAATCTTGCATCTTGATAGGTGGTCCCAAATTCCTTCTGTCTTCCCTCATTCTCGTAACCATGTTACTCATCCTCTGTTAAACCCGAGTTCTCCTGTCCTTGCTCTTGATTGTCTCTTTTGACGAGATCTAAATCAAATCCAGGTTCATTTTCTAACTCGAGTAAATCATTCGCCATTTTTACGGCTGAGTAGTAGTATACGCTTCCAACATTTGGCATTGATGACGAACAACTTTTCTTATTGTATTCGTCTTCCATTTTCCGAATTTCTTCTTCATCAATTACAAATTGAGTTTCATTGTCTTCTTGCTCAATATTTATCTTCAACGAAGTTGCTTTCTCAATTTGATTTGACCCGTTCTGCCACCTTGATATCCTCGATAGTGTTGAGTCAACTCGTTACCATCTCCTTATTGTTCTTGCTCCGGTTACTATCTTCGTCGAGGTAGCTTTATCCATTTCAGATTCCACCCGCTCTCGCCGCCTTGATATCCTCGATAGTATTCGGAGTCAACTCAGTACCATCTCCTTCTTGTTCTTTCTCGGTGTATGCGGCCGTCGAGGAGATATGACTGCTCTTTTCTGCTACTCCTATTTGGTTTAACAATTTCGAAAGGTCCACAGTTGAAAAGACACTATCTAGTGTAACGGGATCTTCACCTTTTGAAGATTCTTGTTGATGTTCCACATCTTGTGGTGTTTCTCCTTGGGTTGAATCCTTTTCGGGTTGCATCGAGAAAATCTTCAAGAGTTTGAGAAGAATCTTCCCATGTTTTGAAACTTGAAACCTTTTCTCCAGAAAGCAAACCCCCACCTTGTTCCATCACAACATTGTCATCATGTGGTAGGCTTTCTTGAACAGTGAAACTGTTTCTTGTTCTATCATGTTAACATCCCTTTTTATCACCCAATATTAAGATATCTAAGTCATTTTTTCTTCATCTTCTTATGTTTGAAAACCCAATGCTATAAAATCTAAATTTCGTCATTAACTTGAAAATGGAAGAACTCTAGTTTCATCAAAAAAATGATGTCATTAACTTCATCAAAAAAATGATGAAACCAAGCGTGGTTTCATCAAAAAAATGATGAAACCAACTGTGTGGTTTCATCAAAAAATGATGAAACCAACTTTGGTTTCATCAAAAAAATGAATTAAAACAAACATTAACTTGATGAAACCAACTCGCGACAACAAACCAAATATGATGAAATGGTACATAATACCACACAAGTTTATGAAACACTACCAATAAACTGAAATTTAAGAAAGAAGTTAGAAATTTAAACTTTCTCCTCAATTAAACTCATACAAGTTTCTTAAATCTTAGAGTCTACAATGTTATTCATAGGCAATGAAACCATTTATGTTTCCATCAAAAAAGAAATTTCATAGCAAACAATGCACAAAGCAAACTAATAAAACTAGATCTAACATATTACCTCAACATCTTCTTCACGGTTCGAAACCGGTTCGGAGTACTATTGGAACATCCGTTTGTTTTCTTTTACGTCTCAAATAAGTGCTTCTGTGCGGTTGTTGTTCCCTTTCCTCGGCATCATATTTCTCCAGAGATGATTCTTCTTCTTGGAAAGAACATTTTTAGCATTGGTCTAAACTTTTCAATCAAGGCTCGTGCAAATTGGTATTTGGCTTTGTAGGAGTTAGCTTCTTTGCTAGAACCAATATTTTCTTCAATTGGAACTTCATTTTCTTCAACTCGCACTTGATTTTCATTATCACCAATCAGCACTTCATGTTGAACATCATCTTGACAATAATTTCCACCAAGCGCATTTCTATTTCGTCATATGGAAGCAAGAATGATCCCTTTCGGTGACCAATATTCTCTATAGTACACAAGAAAATTTTCATCAAAAAAATGATGAATCCAAAACTGGTTTCATCAAAAAAAAGTAAATAAAAAAACCGGGTGGAACATGGCATGATATACAATTGAGACATGGCATGATATCTAAAACACGGCATGATATATAATTTAGGCATGGATGACATCTAAAACATAGAAGATTTTGAATATTGTCTAACAAACATAAAAGATTTTGAACATGGCATGATATACTAACCAAATTAAACATATAAGAACCTTGAAGTTATCTAAGAAACAAAAATTCAGCTAGAATTTATGATGAAACCAAAATTGGTTTCATCAGGAAAGTAACTATTTACCTCAGACCAAAGTTCTTTTTTATCGACAAGATTATCAAAGTTAGACAATACTTGGTGACAGATGTCGCTAAGGTTCCATATAGCAAACCTCGGATACTTTTCGAGCCCATCCTTTCTTTGTGAAATCTTTGTCATCTCTGCCAACCAATACTGGAAAAATAAAAATAAATATTCAAATGAATTATCAAAAAAAAGTCGCTTATTAATCAACAAACCAATACGGAAAAAAAAATAGTTAACCTATGAAGAAAAAAAAAGAACAACTCTTAACCTACCATAGGATATATGACGCAACCAACTGCGTTTTCTACTTCTTTTATGTTTTTCATTATCGAATCAAGTAGATAGTCATGGAAGACTTCCGGCCAACACACCATGTTCATATCAAACACCATGTACAAGTACTTTCCTGCCAGACTTTGCCCACTTTTGTGAGGGACAAATACTGAAACCAAAAGATACATTACGAAAAACTTGACAAAGTCATACGCTCTCGGCTTCATCACCGCGGCTTCCATCATACAATCTTCAATAATTTTTTTACTCGTCTTTTTATATCCTTGAAAATACGTACCCACGAAGACGTTCACCTGTTTGAGCAACTCTTCGTCAATGTTATCTGCTTCTACATAATCCACCATTTGGAGACCAAAAGTCACAGCAAAATGTTCGGGAATGGTCCGCAGAGTCATTTCCCTTGATCTTGTTACTTTGAAACAATACGGGCGCTTACCATCCTGTCTATTTTCTATTGAACTTAAAAACATAATTACCGCTTTCGTCTTTTTTATGAGCTCTTCTTCGTTCATTACGCCATCATAGAACGGCTCAAAGAAACGCCGAATGGACATGATTGAAGCGCTTTCAAATGCGATTTAACTTGTTTTCTATCAACGCCTTAATTTTCTCTCGCTAGCTTGCACAAATGATGCAATGAACACTGTGATGGTTCTGTTTGTCTTTTTTTACCTATTGTGAAACCAGGAAGTAAACCATAAGAGAATAATAAACAAATAATAATGATGAAACCACAAGATACACACTTGAAAAATGACGAAACCATTAGCACGAACAAAGTGATGGCGTGCATAATTGAAAAGTGGTGAAACCACAAGATACACACGTGAAAAATGACGAAACCATAAGCACGAACAAAGTGATAAAGCGTGCAAAATTGAAAAGCGGTGAAACCACACGATATACACTTGAAAAATGATGAAACCATAAGCAAAATTAGGTCCACAAACAATAACTCTAGATGTAAACCAACAACTAAAAAATGATGAAACCAATTTTGGTTTCATCAACAAACATAATCCATAATCTACAGAACAAAATGATGCAACCAAAAACAAGTAAAAACAACAACAAAAAATGAAAATGAAATGTGGTTTCATCATTTATCTCATTTACTCCAACAACAATAGAAAATTGTTTTCGCCATTAATTGAACATGATGTAACTCGATTTTGGTTTCATCAAGCAGAATACACAAGAAAAAAACACCCAAAATTGAAATTAGTTTTCAATGAAACCTAAAGCTAACAAATGAAATCTATAACTAATAGATGAAACCTAAAATTAAACTACAAAACCCGAGAAAAAATGACGAAACCTAAAATCAAACCTGAAAACCAAAAAAAAAAAATGAAACCTAAACCAAAAAATCTGGTTACATCAAAAAATTGAAGAATAATGATGAGATTTCTTACCTTTTTGTTCTTTGGTTTTGCGGTTTTTTCCTAAGCTTATCAACTTTATTTTTCTCCTGTTGATTTTTTCTTCGCCATTGTTCTTGTTCTTAGACAATTTAGGACATATTTTGATGAAACCGTTGAAATACAAAGCATCGACGAAGATAACAAGTTGAAATCGAATATCGGTTGACTAATTTCGCTACGGGATGATGATTTTGTTTCGAGATCCGAGAATTTTGTGGGTAGTTTTGAAGGAGCTGCGGAAGAGAGGGAAGTTTTTGTTTCTTTTGATTCTTATGAAACGTTATAAAGAAATAAATGCAGGCGGTTGTTTGGTCGTTTTTTTTTTGGTGGGGTAGTTTAGACAGTTTAGGATATTTGAGGTTTTTGTGTCATATTTGTTTGGACGGGTTTTTTGTAGATGGGTTATAACCCCTTTGGGGTTATAACCCGCGCGCCGATCTGCTGGATACTACTCTTTAAGAATCATTAAACCTTTATGAACGCCTTTCCAAGCCCAAAAAGAGTCATCATTACAAATAGCATGGAATAGATTAGAGTTATGGAAGTACAATAGATTAGAGTTAGGGAAGTAATTCCCTTTCATGGTTGTAGTGAAGACAGTATTAGGTTGATGGAAAAGTCTTCATTCATTTTGAACCCTGTTTTAGGGCATACCCAAAACTTTCAGGTCATACGGAATAAAGACATAAAGCGGTTGCAAATAGCAAAATCAGAAACCCCTTAACCAAATATTTTTGGTAATGGAAAATCTGCCCTTTTAGGATTAGTGTTAATACTAAATGATTAGTTATAATAATTCTGAATAGTGATTAAGATTATTTAGTTATAAATTTGTATAGATGAAATTTTTTGAGTAAGACAAAAAAAGTTAGTTTTTTTTTGAGAAGGAGAAGGGAAAAGTGAGAAAAAAACTTGTATATGATTCAATGTATGAGGAGGGTCAATCTTCATCTAAACAACCTAGGAAAATACATATCAGTTACAACAATAATCCGGAAATGGCTGATTTCTTAGATTATGAGAATGATTTTACACAAACTCAAACTCACACTCAAGGTGATGATTTTTATGAGCCAAATCCGGATGATGAATACATATATGAGGAACTCAATGCTTCTAATACACCAGTACACTTCTATCTTATGTTTAATCTCACTTTTGTAGTTTAAAATCATAAAACGTTTGTGTTTTTTCACTAAGGTTCGGCGAGTCAGGAATATGTTCGGCTTAATTTATCAGCCGAACCCACTTGGATATTGACAACTAATGAACAGTTCGGCAAGCTGAAAGTGTTATGATTATGAGCCAAACCCAATTTCTAGACCCTAGTTCGGCTTATAATGAAAATTGATAACAAGCCGAACACATTAAGTCAAGGGTTCGGCTAACCCGTAAAACACAATATGAGCCGAACCTACACCTAGTTTATTTTGCAAACTAACAAACATGGTTCGTCTTAAATTCAATATTCTATAACAAGCCGAACCTATACTGAAAATCATAACTTTGACTAGGTTTGGCGTATATTTGGTATGCTATTTCAATCCGAACTATTCATATACACTTTCAGGCTGAAATTTTGAAGAACATTATGGCTTAAAAATAAACAACATTATGAGCTGAACTTATGCCTGAAACCGTCTGAACCCCAAGTTTTATGGAATTAACCCTATTGAATCGATTAAAAACATAAAATAAGAGATTGGGTTTGTAGAACTTACTTTCTTATCTTCATTTCAGGAGTTGGTGCTTCGATTGATCATGGCGATGAATTTTTTTTTTTTTCGCGCGAGGGAGAAGAAGGGTTCGGCTAGAGAAGATGAAGAAGTTATATAGAAACTGATTTTGATTTTCTTAAAACTGATTTAAGGTTTTTATATTAAGGGCAAGGGTAGATTAGTAATTAAAATGGTTGGAGGGTATATGAGTAATTGAGATACCCAAGGGATACCCCCTTATAAAAGGACACCTTGGATGGGATTATTGGTTTGTATGGCCTGAAATTTTTAGGTATGCCCTAAAACAGGATTCTTCATTTTCGGCAATAAGAGAAAGGTTCATCAGGTCCAATTTTTTGAGGCCATTTCCACCTTTTTCTTTGTTATTACATACGCCCCTCCAATCTTTTAGAATCACATTTTGGGGACCATGGTTTTTTGGGGGGACTATGATTAGTTCGGTTACGTCGCATAAAATATTTCCCAACCGAACAATAGTTCGTTTATGTTGCAAAAAACATTTCCCAACCGAACACAGTTTGGCTATTTCACAAAAATAACTCCCAACCGAACATAAGTTCGGTTACGTTGCAAAAAACATTTCCCAACCGAACATAAGTTCGGTTACGTTGCAAAAAACATTTCCCAACCGAACTGGTCAGTTCGGTTACCTCATAGACATTTCCCAACCGAACAATAGTTCGGTTATGTTGCAAAAAACAATTCCCAACCGAACAATAATTCGGTTATGTTGCAAAAAAACATTTCCCAACCGAATCTTAGTTTGGTTACATCGCAAAAAATATTTCTTAACCGAACACGTCGCTAGGAAAAAAAACCATGATCCCCCAAGAAAACCATGGTCCCCAAAAAACGATCCATCTTTAATGTACATTCCTTTCTTAGGCCCAATCTTACTCCACCAGAAATCTCTTGAGGCCATTTCCACCATATTTAGTTATTTACCTCAGTTGGTCCGCCCCAACTTGCCTCGGCTTTATCTAATTACCACATTCACTTTTGTACGCCTAGTTTTTTTGCACATCCGCCAGCCCGTGTACCGCATTTAACCCAGTTTTCCAACCCTTATTTGTCCATTTACACTTTGTTGACCACCCTTCTCCACAGTTGCTAATCTCAATCATAGCGTGCAATACAGGTACAACGTATTTTACTTAACCAAACCATATCATATTGCCTTAACAACTACAAAGATTTAATCAAATATAAAAAGAGATCCGAGCAATTTTTATTCGAATTTCTTGGATAGAAGTTAGACTGCACCGATAGATAGTTCATGGAAAACACTACGGCCATATTATTTGTTTCAATCTTCTCAATATCTTTGAAAGAAGGAAATGTTCATGGAAATCTAGATGGGGGCTGATGTGCCTTCAATACGCATCCAGAGCGTAACCCGGACAGCCATGTTGATCTCCAAATTATTGGCCCTTGTGGCCTTGTCACTTGCAGTTGTCATTGCCTTCATAATTACAGCAAATCCCGCTGGCCAGGATATTATGTGAGATATGCAGGGCTGCTAATGGGGGGACCGAAATTTAGCAGGGAATATCGTTTCATATGGGACAAAAAAATTGTATTTGATCCAGGTCGTCGGATCACTCAAACGATACCCTGCTAATTCTGGTCCCCCATTAGCAACCATGGAGATATGGGTCCTCAAAGTCCGATTGTTGTAGTGTAGAGACCATGACCTCATAGTAAAAAGTACATTTTGAATTCCATGAAATATTTAAATAGATATAAATAATTAAAATGGAAAATAATCGTTTGGTCCCTTTTTAGGTGGTTTCAAGTTAGTTTAGTCCTTTGGGAAAATACGTTTACTGCTTGGTCCATAATTATTTAAAAATATAAAACAGATAAAAATACCCTTCCATGTTAATTTTTACTTATTTTCTTAATTTTCTTATAGCAGTTCATTCGTCAAAATGAACTCATGTTAATTTCTACTTATTTGTCAAAACATATAAACCAGAGTTCATTCCAGAAATGAATTCCTGATAAAAACCTATATAAACAAGAGTTCATTTATGGAATGAACTCCTGATAAAAACCTATATAAACCAGAGTTCATTCCAGAAATGAACTCCTGATAAAAACATATAAACCAGAGTTCATTCGTCAAAATGAACTCCTGATAAAAACATATAAACCAGAGTTCATTCCAGAAATGAACTCCTGATAAAAACCTACATAAACCAGAGTACATTCCAGAAATGAACTCCGACATCTTCATCAGCAGCAACAAGTCATCTTCATCGTCTTTATCGTCTCCATCATCAGCAGCAACAATAGACGAAAAAACATCAAAATCTTCATCACAAACCAGAGTTCATTCCAGAAATGAACTCCTTCATCTTCATCTTCTTTTGTAGATCCGAAACTTACCCAAGCATGTGAAGATGATAAAGGTTCATCATCATCATAAATAGCAGCAAAATCTTCAACCTCACCGTCTTCATCATCAAAACAGCAGTAAACATAAAAAAAAAACCCCGCAAAACTTCATCGTGTTCATCATCATCATCATCGTTCATCTTCTTCATCACTAGTAGAGACAAAAATAGAGAGGAGAGAGAATCGTTCATCATCATCTTCATCTTCTTCATCACTGGCAGGAAAAAAAATGGAAAAAGAAGAGAAACTAGATCTGAAAACAGGAAGAGAGAGAATGTAAATCTGAAAATATAAGATATTTTCTAGGTTTTTTTTCCTATATATGTGGTCCCAAAATGATATTTCTGTCACCAAACAATGATAATTACATCATCCATGACGTCATCGTAGGACCAAACTATAAAATATATTTTGAAAAAGGACCAAACAAAAAGTTGACTAGGTCAACTGGACCAAACTCTCTCTAATATATTAATTCTAGGACCTATTGGTATTTCTACTAATTAAAAACTCCCAAAG
This sequence comes from Papaver bracteatum, assembly GCA_023529315.1. Lineage (NCBI taxonomy): Eukaryota > Viridiplantae > Streptophyta > Magnoliopsida > Ranunculales > Papaveraceae > Papaver > Papaver bracteatum. The sequence goes on from JAJJWX010002805.1 coordinate 259,576, forward strand.
AGATATGTTTTTTTTGTTGTAGTGACCAAAAATCTTAAGTACTGAAACAAATGTTTATCAAAGAGATATGTGGCTTGTTGAAGGGATACATGATTGGTAGTTCATATTGTAAAATACAATCTGGACACGCCAGTGCACTTTCCAAATATTCTCCTCTTTAGAATAATTTTGGTTATTATTCCCTTTGTCTTTTTATTAATGTCCTCCCTTCCATATTTTCGTTAGTCCCAAATATCCTGATTTTCATTGTGGTATTTTCTCATTACAATATATACTTAGGAGGGATCCCCTCACACTTTTATTATCACACTATCTCACACGTTGGACGTCATTTGTGCGAATAAAAATCAAACTGTAACGGATTTGAAGCTAATATTTTGGGGATATGTTACTATTACATTTCTCTACGTTCCTACCAAAAATGAGCGTATCCCGAGACGTATGACACCACCATCTACTACTTTGAAAATGAGCCGTTGAAAATTTACGGAATTCTGACCGTCGAAATTAAGACCGGTAGATTGTGAGATTTTATATTTCGGAATGTGCTCATTTTTGGTAGGCATGTAGAACTTGGTAAGAGGAACATATCCTCAACGTATTAGCTTCAAATCCGTTACGGTTTGATTTTATTCACAAAAATGACATCCAACATGTGATAATAAAAGTGTCGAATGCAGGGCTTTCAATGTTGGTTGGGTCATATTGAGATTCACATGGCTTAATGTCCTCTACTCATATTTCAAATTTTGTCCTAAATAGATAACCCATTCATTTTTAAATTTTGTCCCACTAATAGTTACCTATATATCATTAAATAAGGGGAGACTGCATTATAAGTTGATTATTGTTAGTATAAAAATATATATAATTTGATAATCATGTTTACATTCGTTAGGTAGGTGTTTTAAAATGATTTTCAAAGATTTAAAGTTGACAAATATCGGTGGTATAAGTTTTACTAATTATTGACCATAAGGATAAAATTGTATAAAATACTTAAAAAATACTCCCTCTCCTCCTTGTGTTAAGAATTGTGGGAAATTGAACTATGTCATCTATTTAGGGAAAGACAAAATAATGACCGTCTTATTTTTGTTTAGTTAAATCTTAATATCTTTTATTACGGTGGTGGAACCAAGTATATGCATCGTCGGAAGTGTAACGTTGATAGAATTACCCCTTATTCAGAGTTCAATTTCTAGATTTTGAGGACATAATTGAAGAAAATATTTAACAATCTGTTTGATTATTGCCAACAATAACAGACTAACAGTAGAAGACACTACACAATGAAACCAAACAAATTTGGAAAAGAAATAAAAAACATATGCTGTTAAAAACCCTCATTGATAATCAATCTTCTCTTAGTTGTAGCTTCCATTGACATTTTTGTTATTTGCTGGATAAGATTTTTCTGGCACCCGGGCATTCGTATATGCTGGAACTTCACCGGATTCGTTTCCTTCGTTCACAGTGGTTTCCCTACCTTTATCTACCTTACCTTTATCTAGGTCGGCTTCTGTGTGTCTACCGATTTTGACGCCAGCTAAGCCGTTCGCTACCTTCACCCCAGTTTCCTCACTCTCAGTTACCTTACCATTTTGCAAGTCAACCACTCTAAGGCCATCGTCGCTCACGTCTGCTAACCCGTTCGCAATGTTCACTCCAGTGTGCCCATGATTTTCCACTCGACCCTTCTTTGCATTCACGACGAGCGCTCCGGCGTTGTTTTCCTTGACCAATCCATTCAGGACACTTACACTGTCTTTACCACCCCTTGTTGCCTCACCTTTTTCTAAGTTCACTGGTGTATACCTAGTTTGTTGCACATCCACCAGCCCGTGCGCCGCGTTGACCCCAGCTCGCTCCGTGTCATATGGCCCCGACGCAGCCACCACTTGATCGAGTCTTGAAACTCCTGATGCCATCTCTGTGTATACATATATTTTGTTAGCATTTAGTTAGTGATTAGTAAGTTAATCAACTATTGACCAGAAAAACAAGAAAAAGAAGTGTATGTCCGTGGGGTTACTTACGTGCAATAGACAACATAATGAAAGCAGTGAAGGCCATGCTGCTAATGACCAAACTTGTTCTTGCCATGATGGTGAATGGATGATGCAATGCGAATCTGTGATTGATATATCGAGAACTATAACAATCGATTGAAGATGGATGATAATTCAATGCAAATACGATGTCTATTTATATACATGTGTACTCGAATCATTTTGCCATTTTCATAGTGTAATGCACAACTAATCTTATATAATTTTTATCAACATCTTTAAAAATATCGGATTTGCCTTGACAGCAAATTCTAAGATTTGATAAGATTAAAAAATTATATTAAATATCAATAAACAGTTTATCTCAATCTTCCCAGTATCTTTGTAAGATAAAGAATTGTCCAATCATGTACTGCATATTACTATTTTTATTTAGTTTTTGACCCGGCGGGTTTCCAACTCAGATCATTGATTTTACAACCAGAACTTTACCACTCTATTACAGTGATCCCGGCTGCTGCATGCCACTATTGAATAAAAGTTTTTGAAGATTGTTCAGATATCGAAAGTGCCTTCATTGAACCTATTAAGTTAGGACCTAGTCACCACAAATCTCTAACACTATAAGTACTTGCTATGTTGTGTTAGGCGCTGGGCGAGGCGAGGCGAGGCGAGGCGCCAAGCCCTTCGCCTATCACTATGAGAAAAATCATTGACGACTACAGATTAGAGTTTTAATACCCCTACGACAACTCTATTTTATACATTGGGGATGGGGGTTGTAGAAAGTCCAAGCTTTTCTACAATGTTCCTCTAAGAGTTGTAAAGGTAGATGTGGTTCTTGTTTCCACAATCTTTTGCCTAGGTTGTGATTCTCTTTCGATTTTTTTTGAAAGCCTAACACAACCCTTATTTATATTGTAAGACTTGAGTTCACAACTTTTTATTTGCATAGTTAAATTCTATAACACAACTTCTCTAATGGTTGTGCATAGCAATATTACTACTCTTGTTAGAATGGTTGAAATATATCGCACAACTCTTATTTATATTGTTATAATTTCTTTCACAACCTTTGTCTACTGTAATCATAATCTCTAACAAAACATACTTAAAGGTTGTAATATTTGAAATAACAACTTCTGTTTTTAGTTGATGAATGTGTAACTACAACTTTTGTTAGAAGTTGTGTATAAAACAGTTTGGAAAATTTTTTTTAGAGCCAGAACCAAATTGCCAAAAGTAATTCACATTCACATTATCCTGTCAGTGTAACTTATTTACATTCATTCAAGTTAACCTCCCAGTGTTAAACACACAATCAAAAAATGGAAGTGAAATAGATGTTTGTTACCCAGTTTTCTGAACACACTCCAAAAAAAATATTATGAAGATTAAGATGTCTATGAGAACACTATTCGATCCTTAAACCATGAAATAAAACATCCGACAACATCACTAACATAATTGAACTTCTTGCCATGATGGTGAAGGGATGGTCAATACAAACTTGTGATTGAAACTATGTTATTATCAAGAACTATAACATTCGATTGAAGATGATAATTCAATGCACAAATGCGACATCTATACACTTGAATCATTTTGATGTCCATTTATGATTAAACGTTAACCCCATAGCGTGTAATACATGACTAAGTTATTTAGAAATATCATATTTCCTTAACAGCAAATAAGAAGATTTAATCCAATATAAAGAGAGGTTCGAAATTTCGAACAAATTCTATTAGAATATCTTGGTTAAGACAGATAAGAAGTTAAACGGCAGTAATGGATAGTTCATGCAAAACATTATGGAAATATTATTAATTTGACTAATAAGTTACCAGTTTGTAATCCATTCTTCTCAATTCTTTGTAAGAAAGTTCATGTACTACACCTTTTTGTATAACAAACGCTTTTGAAGATAGTCCAGATAATGAAAGTGCCTTCACCCTCAAAAAAGTATTTTTTTACAATATATTAAGATGTTGTATAGTATCACATCCTTCACCTGGTCTTGGCTGTTGTGCATACGTGTATATCTAGAATATGACTTCCTTCTTTATAGCTCAACAACGCTTTATTTGCTGGGTCTTCCTACTTATTTTCTTGACTAGCTATGTATACGGATCTTTGTAACTCCCTGTAATGTAACTACTATATATAGTTAAATGAAGATAAACTCGACACTGTTGTGCGAGAAACCCAAAACCTGTGTTACCCAATTTCTTTATGGATATCTAGAGCTAGGATAGTTTTTTTTTTCTCCGCAACATCATCATGACCAACGGAGGCGATCAATCCAACTCTTCTACAATCATTCTCGAAAAGGATATTAGTTTATCTCCTACCAGTCCTTATTATGTGCATCCCTCTAACAATCCGATGTCCGTCATCTACACTCCTCTACTCACCAGTGAAAACTATTGCACACGGGGAAGAGGAATGTTGAAGGCACTCAGTGCGAAAGGAAAATCAGGGTATATTGATGGAACGGTAAAGAAGTCGACTAATGCAACAGATCTTGCTCACTGGACGAGATGTGATGACTTAGTCGGTAGATGGATCTCTAATTCCGTTGATCCATAAATCCGTTCAAGTACTCAGAACTTTCATGGCCAATGGTTAGAAATCAAATCTCGTTTTTCTCACCATAATGCGTCGAAGTTATATGCTATAAAAAAATCCATTGCTTTGTTGAAACAAGAAAATCTGAGTGTTGCCATGTATTATACTCGACTAAAATCATTTTGGGATCAGTTGGATGCTTTTTGACCCATTGAACCTTGTATATGCAGAGCAGGTAAGAACTATATGAGTCATCATAGTCAGGATCGTTCAATAGAGTTTTTGCAGGGTTTGCATGATATATTTTCATCCCTGCGTAGTCAAATCCTTCTTATGGAACCCATGCCATCGCCTAGAAAGATCTATAACCATGTCATGCAGGAAGAAGAACAGCAGGGACTCAATTATTCTTCAATTCTGCTGCCCTGAATATCTCTCGCAGCTTTGATTCTCGTCAGTCAAGGTCTTTTCGAAATCCAGGAAACAACAAACGACAGCGGCCTTTTTGTGATCAATGTAATAAGCACGGTCACACCAAGCACACTTGTTGGAAGCTTAACGAGTACCCAAAATACTTACCGAAGCCAAGGGATTTAGAGCCTCTTGTGGTCGCTTCTATTGCTCAACCCCCGACAGTTGCACCATCTATAAGCGCTGCCAAATATGCACGCATGTTAACTCTACTTGAAGCTGCTAACGATTGCACTGATGTATCACCATATGCCAATTTTTCTGGTATGTCTCTTTCTTGTTCTAATGATATTTGGATTATTGATAGTGGGGCAATCCATCATATTTGTTCTTCTCTATATCTTTTTTCTTCTTATCTCGTGGTTCATAAACCACTCACTGTTCAGCTACCAGATGGTACACATACATCTGTGCCACACATTAGAACTGTGAATTTATCTCCTCATATTCAATTGCTAAATGTATTTCATATTCCGAGTTTTAAGTTCAACTTAATCTCCGTTAGCAAACTAACCATCACATCTAATTGTTGTGTTAAATTCTCACATGAATCTTATGTGTTTCAGGATCGTCGAACCACCAAAATGATTGGATGGAGTAAGAAGGTGGCAGGCCTATATCACTTTTGTTTTCAACCATTTTCTTTATATTTAGCTGCAAATAAGCATGTTGACAAATGGAACTGTCGTCTAGGGAATCCAAGTGTGGATTGCTTTAAGTTTTTATCTCTTAATATCCCTTTCATTAGTTCTTCATGTAGTCATGGCTGTAATGTATTCCCTCGGGCTAAACAGACTCGTCTTAAGTTTAATAAAAGTATTTCTTTGTATAAACATCCATTCCAATTGATTCATGCTGGTATATGGGGACCTTTCTCAACCCCATCTATCACCGGTGCTAAATATTTCTTGATAAATGTGGATGATTATTCGCGCTGCACTTGGGTGTTTTTGATGAAAGCAAAGTCCGAAACATTAAAATATCTCCACTATTTTTTCAAATTTGTTGTCAAACAATTTGGTTGAAAGATCTCTACCATTTCATCTGGTATTAATTCGTTGATCATCCCTCAACTCCAGACTTTCCGGTCTGATAATGGATCCGAGTTCAAATCAAACGAACTTCAATCATGGTTTCACCAACAAGGAATCTTATATAAAACTAGTTGTGTGTAGACTCCGCAACAAAATGTCATTGTTGAAAGGAAACATCGTCATTTGCTCAATGTATCTAGAGCATTGCATTTCCAAGATAATCTTCCACTTCGTTTTTGGGGTGAATGTGTACTTGCTGCTACTTATATTATCAAAAAGTTACTAACCCCTGTGTTGTCTCACAAGACTCCACATGAAATGATGCTGCATATTTGGCTGCCTTTACTTTGCAAGAAATACTAGAATTTCTCACAAATTCAACCAACGTGCCAAACTTGGTCTCTTCATTGGTTATCCTTATGGTCAAAAGGGATACTTATGATTTGGAATCCAAATCTATCAACACTTCCAGAGATGCAGTGTTCCATGAAAGTACTTTTCCTTTTCATGATGTTGTTAACAAATCCGGTCCATCTTTCTCTGTACCTGTTCAACAATCTGAGTACATTGATTTTGACACCATTTTTCATCTCCATCTTTATCTTTGTTTTATTCTGATAATTCCCATGCGTCAGTTTCACAACATGCCAATCCTTTCACTCAGAATTTTTCTGACTCGACACTTCCACCACATTTAGTATCTCCTGCTTCACGTGGTAACTCCATTCTGAATTCCTTTACTGAATCACCAGCTCCACGTGGTCCATGCATATCTGACGTGTCAGCAGCTCCACATGGTACTTATATCTCTGCAGAGTCTTCTGAGAAAATTTCACCACCCACTACTGAAACGCTAGTAGTAGTGTCTGATATAACCTCCTTAGTACATCCAACATGTGATGGAGTTTCGTCTCATTCATCCGAGACTTAAATCACTAATGTGGCTCCTCGGTCATCTCGTACACGGAACCCTCCTGGGTACTTGAAAGATTATCATTGTGCTGCCACCACCTGTGATTCTACATCAGTCTATCCTATGAATAATTATCTGTCATTTGATACATTCAACTCAACTCATAAAGCTTTTTTGGCTGTTGTTGTTCTCACAGATGAGCCAAAATCATTTCCTCCTGCCATTAAATATCCTAAGTGGCAAGAAGCTATGGCCAAGGAAATTCTTGCTTTGCAAGCAAATAATACATGGATTGAGGTTGATTTACCACCTGGTAAGACGACAATTGGATGTAAGTGGGTCTTCAAAATTAATTTTAATTCTGATGGAACCATATTGAACGTTACAAGGCTCGACTTGTTGCAAAGGGTTACACTCAATAAGAAGGTATTGATTATTATGAAACTTTTGCACATGTAGCTAATCTTGTCACCGTTCGTGTTTTATTGTCCATTGCAACAATCAAGGGTTGGTCTCTCCATAAGTTAGATGTCAACAATGCATTCATTCAAGGTGATTTGGATGAAGAAATTTACATGAAAATACCTCCTGGTTTAGCTCGCAAAGGTGAGTCTAAGGTTTTTCGACTTACTAAATATCTTTATGGCTTTAACAAGCCTCTCGGCAATGGGTTGCCAAACTTTCTTCGGTTTTTTTAGCTGAAGGCTTTACAAAATCTCTATGTGATAATTCTCTCTTCACATATAATCGAGGTTCTACATCTATTTTTGTTCTCGTTTATGTTGACGATATTATCATTACTAGCACAGATGATACCTTCATTTCTTCTCTTAAATTACGTCTTGCCTCTCATTTTTCTATTAAGGATCTTGGTCGCTTATAATATTTCTTAGGAATTGAAGTCTCTCGCTCTCTTAAAGGTATCTTTCTCTGCCAACGTAAATATGTCCTAGATATTCTAAAGGACTCAGGTCTCACTGGAGCTCGTGTTTCATCTTTTCCCATGGACATGCATATTAAATTGCTTCCTACAGATGGAAAAACTTTAACTGATCCAAGCTCCTTCCGTCGACTAATTGGTCGCCTTTTATATCTCACTGTCACTCGACCAGATATAACATACGTGATGAGTGCCAAATATTGCATATTCATACACCTTTTCATTGGCACTTAACTCATCTTTCGCGCTTCAAAGTCATATATTATCCCAAATTCGGCATTTTTACCATTTTCAAGAATAAATATTTGTATTAATTAATTTTGTGTTTTTAAGTACTAAATAAAGCTTGGAAGAATTGAGAAGACAAAAGAGAAGAAAGTTGGAAGCGTTGCAACCCGCTCGGGCATCAGTGGCAACTTGTTTACAAATTCATGGGATTAAACAACCCATGATCCAAAACCCATGATCCAAAACCCAAGACCCAAATCCATTTCCACCTCACCCCCATTGGATTCTTTCCAAAACATCCACCTCACCCCATTGGATTCATTCCAAAACATCCACCTCACCCCATTGGATTCATTTCACCACCATTGGATTCCAAAACATCCACCTCACCCCATTGGATTCCAAAACATCCACTCCCACCATTGGATTCCAAAACATCCACCTCACCCCATTGTATTCCAAAACATCCATCAAGTGAGAAAACATGTTTTGTTGAGTAAATAATTGCCAAAATTCGAATCCAAGTGAGAGAGAATTTTGTGTATAAATAGAGAGGGTTGTTGTGTTGAAAAATCATCCAAGAATAGCTTGTTCATGTTAGTTTATCAAATTTAAGTTTTGTTGTAATGTTCTTCATGTTCTAGTTTCATTTACTAGGGTTTAGATGAAGCCCTAATCTCATTGGTATGTATTCATATCTTGTATCTTGTTCTTGAAAGTTTAGAATTGTTTAAAGATATAATTTAATCCAAGTTTTTCAACATCTTGCTCTCACAATGTATGCCATGTATCCATTGTAGTTAGAATATCTCTATGTTGATTATGCTACAACTCATGCTTAACCAAATATTGATCTTTAGATTAGTTGTGCTTAATTAGACAATTAATGCTTTGGAGAAATACTTTAGTTGTGATTAAATTATCCATTGGAGAAACACCTTAGTTATACGGTAGACTTGAATCTACTATAAGGACAAGAATAATATTACAAGTTGAATGCATATCATAGGTTATTGGTGGATTTGAATACCCTAGTATCCATATTATCATTGTTTACATATCTTGTTATTTGCATCTTTTACTTTTATTATTTGGTCACTTGAAAATCATATCGTCAGATATCGACAAAATCAAACCCCTTTTGGTTACTCTCGAATCAGGATTTAGAATCAACTTCTACACTCTCCAAGTCTCTGTGGTTGACACTGTGCTTGCCCTGTGTTGCTTGTCGACACTGTGCACTTGGAGTATACATAGAAGTAGGTATCTTTAGAGCCTACCAAGTTTTTACAGGGGATTTGGTAGAAGTGTAGTTCAAGTTTGTCTCATCCTTTGTTCATAAATTGTCTCGGAACTGTAGCATTTACAGATAAAGATTTTGTACAAAAGTCAATTTATCTTGTGGCGTATTAGGAACACCAAAAAAAAAAAAAAAAAAACGTTAGCAGTGGTGATCGCACTTCAACAACGATTATTCATCATTGTCATCTTTGTTAAACAACGTGATTATTCTACGTATCGTTCTTCGTGTTCTTGAGCATGATTTGGAAACGTCATTCTTCGTGTTCTTCATCATTCTCATTATTCTTGTAGCAACAATAGTTCACTGTTGTTGTTGTTGTATGCAATGCAACCAACTATTCACAGTCAATTTTACACTTTTTTTTTTTTTTTTTTTTTTGATTTTTTTTTTTCTTTTGCTTTAAAACTTCGAAACCCTAACTACCTCTTTTGAGCTCAACAGGTGCCTGAGTAGCTGTTGTAAAGGTGAAGGAAAGGAAGCGGAAGAAGTTTTTTATTTTTAAAAAAAAAAAAAAAGAGTTTATTTTATTTATTTTTAGTTTGTATTAGGATTCCTTTACTCTTGTAATTTTCTTTTTCTTTTGCACTTTATTTTGGACTTTGGACTTGGACATTCTATTTTTATTTTTTATTTTTAAACCCTACGGAAGGGTATTATTAAATATCAACTGTTTTGCAGAGAAGGACGGTGATTACAATATCACCTCGGCCCCTCGGGTTCGTTCATGACATAGGAGTCGTGGCCCGAGTCGACAACAACGGTTCATCCCCGTCGGAGCGGGAGGTAAGTTTGTCGAAACACTCGCGAATCCCTTGTTAGCGAGTTCTGTATTCCTTCGTTTGCATATATGTTGAGGAATTGAATACTGACTGCTTTATTTTCCTAGTAAAGGGCAAGGACTGGCCATACAAGATAAGGGTTGGATTTCATCCGTTCTCTTCTTGCCCGCCTTAGGAAAACAATACCTAACGTGAACCTAAGCATTAAAATTTGAAATAAAACGAGACCTATAAGGTAACGAGCTTAGTAGGAGAGTCGTTTGAAAAATATTGGTTACTCTCTAAGCATACTTGAAGTTCATGACGGTTTGTAAATTGAATGCGTGATTGCGCCGCCTTGGAATGCGGTGAGGCCTTGGGTATCAAAGCTCTGCAGACTTCCTCGCCTCTATTCAATTTACTTAAACTCGGATTGATTCCGGAGGAGTTTTCTCAGATTGTAACAAATTCCATTTCGAAGGATTAGAAGCTGGTCTAGAAAACAATCTAAGTGGAACCATCATGCTTTTGTTTGCTAGAAATCGTAGGTTTTCTTGTGGTTGAGTCGGCCTTGTTTGCGATTGCATAGAACTTCCCTTCCGTTTATGATTTTTCTTCTTTTATTTTGTTTTTCTAATGTATGCCCGAGGTAATTAGAGAACGGGCTTGAAAAAAAAAAAAAAAAAAAAAACAATAATGAAAAAAAAAATTGATCTGTTTTCAGGTGTGTACATCCCAATCTGCAACAAGCCTAGTGCTAGTTAGAGATCATGTCGAGGATTAAGTCTGCAGGTGGGGATGGAAACAAATCCATCGAGAGCTTGCTTACGGGCATGCTTCACATTATGAAACTCAACAGACCATGATGTCACTAGTTATAGGGATTATTATGGAAATTTTCACATCTGAGCATCAATACATGAACCCTAGTAACTACTCACACATGTATCATCCACCACAGGGTGAAAATAAACATCTTTACAGTGCCCAACTCTCACAATCATCACTTTTGGACCAGTTAGAAGCTAGAACTGCAGACTTTAGAAATGCAAATGCATGAATCGTAGCATATAATTCTTCTAGGAAATCTGAAATCTATGCTTGTACCTTATGTGGAGGCTTAGGCCATCTGCTGAGAATTGCTATATTTTGCATGATTTTAGGCAATCTAGAGAATATCATGAAAATCAAAATATGAAATGCCAACAGTTACAAAGCTGATAGTCATTGGGACCATAATCAACCTTTCGAAGGTTGCGATCAGTATTTTATAGACCCTAATGACCACTGCACACATGTATCATCCACCACAGTGGGAAGTTCAACAATTTTGTACTTCTCAATCTGTGGAGGAAAATATCAGACTCATCGAACAAAATAATGCTAGGAGTGTATTGCATGATAAACCATATAGCATTAATTATGAATTTCTCTTTGTTGAAGACTCTCATTCCATTGAACAACTTAATGCATTATTAAAAATGAATTTGATTCATTTACAAAATGTAGGAAAGGAGGAATTTGAGGATGAAATATTTGTTTGTCCTAATGAAATAAAATGTGAAAATAGTATGCCTAGTCTTACTTGTGTATGGTGATATTGCATATGAACCTGTTTTAAATGAAGGGACTAGAAATACTACGATTTTAAATAAGGAAATGCATTTACGTGATGATGATGATGTTATGTTAGAAGAATATGTTTTTCTTGAAAATATTGTCGAACCTTTGAGTTCAGAGACATTAGGCTTCTGCCTCGACCTTAATGAATGATGTTTCTTCTAATGTTCCATATACATGTGATGTGGTTACTAATCTTGAGCCTGTGCGTTATCTTGTGAAAGAGAGCATGCTACACAACTTGTTTGTGACTTAGAAAATGTTGAATCTTCTGTAGACACCAATGAAACTATGCATGGAAATAACTTTAATGTGTGATTCTCTGCCTAAGTCACAATGTGAAGTTTCTTGTGATATTCCTATGCATGAAACTGAAGTTCTAGGGGATGATTGTGAACTGGGGCTTATTGATTTGTTTTATGAGCATGAGCATGATGTTGTACTTGTGTCGACATAGGTAATTTTGAATCTCCGTCGACACTAAGGATCTTATGCATCAAAATATAATTGACGTGTCGATTCTCTACCTAGGTCACAACATTGTGATGTCTCTTTGGATTTGTCTATGCATGAGAATAAAACTTTGGATGAGCATGATACTTATTTGGGTCTTGATGGATTGTTCTATGAATGTGAGCATCTTTGCGACAACTGGCAAATGATTTAGGAGTTATAGATGTGCCTAATAATGATGTGCCTACCTCCCTGCCCATGTCACAAACCTGGTAATCTTGCACCCAACCTAGATTTGGTTTGTAAAGTTATTGTTAAACCTACTTTTCTAAGAGTACCTAATCTAGGATTGGAACTGTGTGCCTCTCAAGTCCTCTTGGACTATTTTGCTGATTAAATATAATACCTTTGATGAGCCACAATTAGAGTTCACTCATGTCTCTCCATCCATCCCGACAAAATCCACTTTGAACTAGATCTTGTGCATGGTGCACCTGAAATTGTTAGATTTTGTACCCAAAAATATATCTATTGAAAAATCTAGGTTTGGGGTAACTCATTCACATATGCAGTCTCACTTGCATTGCTGTCCTGTTATAATTGTGTAAATTTTGTTGATGTTTCCGCACTACGTCTTTTGGGTTGATCCTCAACTTTTTAGATTGTTGGTACATGGTGAGTCATCATTGTATAATCTAGTAGGTAAAATTTTGAATCTTGTTGATATATTTGTGTGCTAACCAAACTTTTTGTCTTGCGCTCATATTATTTGCTTTCAAAGCATTCATTCAATTATGGTTAGCACCACCCTTTCTTGCATCGGGTAATCTCTTTCCTTTAAATCTTCTCTACCTTGTTCTCTTGATATGTGTTCTTATCATCTTTTGAAACATTGAGGACAATGTTAGATTTAGGTTTGGGGGTGTGTTTTGCATATAGAGTTTTTAGTCTTTTATTAAAAAAAAATCAAATTAGTCTTTTATTAAAAAAAAAATCAAAATCAAAAATCAAAAATTTTTTGATGACATTTGTGTAGCGGGTCTTTTGTAGGATTTTTTTAGTCTTTTGCATTTTATTTGTTGTTGTTTTTAGGATGACCAGCTGTTTGAGCGGGTCTTTTGTATGTTTTTTTCCTTTGTAGTCTTTTGCATTTTTTATGACAGCATTTTGTGTAGCGGGTCTTTTGTAGGATCCTTTGTAGTCTTTTGCATTTTTTCTTCTTTTCTATGACCATTTGTGTAGCGGGTCTTTTGTAGATTTTTTTGTAGTGTTTTGCATATAGATTTTTTAGTCTTTTATTAAAAAATAAATAAATCAAAAATCAAATTTTTTGTATGATGACCAGCTGTGTAAGCGGGTCTTGTGTTTGGTATCGATGATCAGTGTGTAGCGGGTCACTAAAAAATATGATGATCAGCTGTGTGGCAGGTCACTAAAAAAATATGATGATCTGTGTAGCGGGTCTTAAAAAAAATGGTTACAAATTTATCAAGGTTCTACGAAATTCTAAGTTCATCATCTGAGTTGAAACCGAAGACAAAGACATTTCTATGGATGCTCACGATATTGGAGAAGGGTTTGTGGGTACTTCTTTGGTAGGCCCTCACGAGACTACAACTCGTCCACTAGGGACACCTAGGGGTTTAAAGGCTTAGTGCATACGCTAAATGCATTCGAGAGACTAGCGACAGTGGTATAGTTAGAATTTACGGATTTTGTTTCACTTGAGGACAAGTAAAATTCAGGTTTGGGGGTATTTGATGAGTGCCAAATATTGCATATTCATACACCTTTTCATTGGCACTTAACTCATCTTTCGCGCTTCAAAGTCATATATTATCCCAAATTCGGCATTTTTACCATTTTCAAGAATAAATATTTGTATTAATTAATTTTGTGTTTTTAAGTACTAAATAAAGCTTGGAAGAATTGAGAAGACAAAAAGAAGAAAGTTGGAAAGCGTTGCAACCCGCTCGGGCATCAGTGGCAACTTGTTTACAAATTCATGGGATTAAACAACCCATGATCCAAAACCCATGATCCAAAACCCAAGACCCAAATCCATTTCCACCTCACCCCCATTGGATTCTTTCCAAAACATCCACCTCACCCCCATTGGATTCATTCCAAAACATCCACCTCACCCCATTGGATTCCAAAACATCCACCTCACCACCATTGGATTCCAAAACATCCACCTCACCCCATTGTATTCCAAAACATCCATCAAGTGAGAAAACATGTTTTGTTGAGTAAATAATTGCCAAAATTCGAATCCAAGTGAGAGAGAATTTTTTGTGTATAAATAGAGAGGGTTATTGTGTTGAAAAATGATCCAAGAATAGCTTGTTCATGTTAGTTTATCAAATTTAAGTTTTGTTGTAATGTTCTTCATGTTCTAGTTTCATTTACTAGGGTTTAGATGAAGCCCTAATCTCATTGGTATGTATTCATATCTTGTATCTTGTTCTTGAAAGTTTAGAATTGTTTAAAGATATAATTTAATCCAAGTTTTTCAACATCTTGCTCTCACAATGTATGCCATGTATCCATTGTAGTTAGAATATCTCTATGTTGATTATGCTACAACTCATGCTTAACCAAATATTGATCTTTAGATTAGTTGTGCTTAATTAGACAATTAATGCTTTGGAGAAATACTTTAGTTGTGATTAAATTATCCATTGGAGAAACACCTTAGTTATACGGTAGACTTGAATCTACTATAAGGACAAGAATAATATTACAAGTTGAATGCATATCATAGGTTATTGGTGGATTTGAATACCCTAGTATCCATATTATCATTGTTTACATATCTTGTTATTTGCATCTTTTACTTTTATTATTTCAGTCACTTGAAAATCATATCGTCGTATCGACAAAATCAAACCCCTTTTGGTTACTCTAATCGAATCGGGATTTAGAATCAACTTCTACACTCTCCAAGTCTCTGTGGTTCGACCTGTGCTTGCCCTGTGTTGCTTGTCGACACTGTGCACTTGCAGTATACATAGAAGTAGGTATCTTTCCGAGCCTACCAATACGCGGTCAATTACTTAAGTCAATTTATGCAGCATCCACGTACAACTCATCTTGACGCTGCTCATCGTGTCCTCCGTTATCTCAAAGGTACAATTGGACATGGTATTTTTCTCTCTTCTTCCAGTGTACTCTCATTACATGGATACACGGATTCAGATTGGGAAATATGTCCACTTACTAGATGATATACTACAGGATATTTTTTTTCCATAGGTTCTAGTCCTATTTCATGGAAATCAAATAAACAACCCACTGTTGGTCGCTCTTCCGCTGAAGCTGAATATCGTACCATGGCCAATCTTACAACTGAACTTCAATGGTTACGTTATCTTTTCAAGGACTTGCATATTCCTTGTCCTTTACCTATCACCATCTCCTGTGATAATCAAGATGCAATTCACATTTCTCAAAATACGGTTTTCCATGAACGTACGAAACACATAGAAATTGATTGCTACTTTGTTCATGAAAAGTTACTGAATGGGTTGATTCTTCCCAAGTATCTCCCATCTTATGATCAACTCGCAGACGTTTTCACCAAGCCACTAGGAGCACAACAATTTCGTCGTCTAGTTGGAAAGTAGGGAGTCCGTTCATGCTCTCCCGCTCCAACTTGAGGGGGGGTATTAAGATATTGTATAATATCACATCATGCACCTGGTCTTGGCTGTTGTACATACGTGTATAACTAGAATATGTCTTCCTTATTTATAGCTCAACAACGCTTTATTTGCTGAGTCTTCCTACTTATTTGCTTGACTAGCTATGTATATGGATCTTTGTAACTCCCTGTAATGTAACTACTATAAATATAGTTCAAAGAAGATAAAAACGACACTGTTGTGCGAGAAACCCAAAACCTGTTGTTAATGGGTAAAAATCGTTTCTACCGATTTTGGTAAATTCGGTAGGTGAGTGAGAAACTGGTTTAAATCCTAACAAATGTTCTGCACGTGAGCACTTTCTAGATTCAAGATATCAATCTGTACAAGTTCGGCCTAAACCAAGAAATGGCCGTTCCAGACTTGCTTTGGTCACAGAGTAGAGGAGAAGGGTTGATTTGGGGAGGGAAGCAAAGAAAGGTGTTGAGACCAGAATAATTCTGTAAGAGTAGTATCTCGACTTGCATCAGAAAGTGAAATCTTCGGAAGCTTGCAAGAGATGAAGCTTTTTTGGAGATCTTGCAAAGTTTCCTTTTCTGAGTGTGTTGTGTTTTTCTCCTAACCGAGACTTGTTGTCTGGTGAAAATAGGTATGACCTATTAATAAAAGTCAAGATTGAAACGTACCCTGGCCTCATGAAGGAAGAGAGTAAAGGGTGAAATAATGGG
The DNA here is from genome assembly GCA_023529315.1 of Papaver bracteatum. Taxonomy (NCBI): domain Eukaryota; kingdom Viridiplantae; phylum Streptophyta; class Magnoliopsida; order Ranunculales; family Papaveraceae; genus Papaver; species Papaver bracteatum. The sequence goes on from JAJJWX010002805.1 coordinate 276,254, forward strand.
AGGAGGTGGTAACCGCATGCTGTTTATGGGTGAAAACATTTGCACCATTATTTCCTCATTTATTTGACCGTTTTATTCTAATTCACGCTTTCTTAAAGTGAGCGTAGTGTACGCTGCATGGTGTGACCGCCAAACCAAGACCATGGAAAGCATCCCCCAGTTTGTGTTGATGTCTCGAGCGTTAGTTGCACCTTGAGTGCAAGTGGCGCGTGTGGCATGTGCGCAATGCCTTTGTTGCGGGTTGCACCTTGAGTGCAAGTGGAAATTCCAGATCCGCTAGTAGCGCGTGTGGCATGTGCGGAATTCCTTGGTGGTAGGTTGCACGTTGAGTGCAAGTGGCCATGACAAAGATGCCAGTGCCGCATGTGGCATGTGCCAATGGCATGTGCGGAATGCCTTGGTGGTAGGTTGCACATTGAGTGCAAGTGGAAATGCCAAAGCTGCCAGTAGGGCGTGTGGCATGTGCCAATGGCATGTGAGGAATCCCTTGGTGGTAGGTTGCACAACTTGTAAATTAGGCTACCAGCGAGGGTTTTGGCATGTGTCAATGGCACGTACGGCCAAGTTGGCCTAGGTTGCACGGATTTCAAGTTAGGCTACCAGCGTGCGTGTTTGGCATGTGCCAATGGCACAGACGGCCATTGGGGCCACAGCTAGGTAATGAAAGCTACTAGTGAGCGCGTTGGCATGTGCCAATGGCACGCTCGACCATGGATTGGAAAGAAAAACTTCCAGTGAACGCGTTGGCCTGTGCCAATGGCACGCTCGGCCATTAGGGAAACAACTTGGTAAGAAAAGATGTCAGTGAGCGCTTTGGCATGTGCCAATGGCACACTCGGCCATTAGGGCCACGACTTGGTAAGAAAAGCTGCCAGTGAGCGTGTTGGCATGTATGAATGGCACACTCAGCCATTAGGGCCACAGCTTGGTAAGAAAAGCTGCTAGTGAGCGTGTTGGCATGTGCCAATGGCACGCTAGGCCATTAGGGCCACAGATTGGTAAGAAAAGCGTCCAGTGAGCATGTTGGCATGTGCCAACGGCATGCTCGGCCATTAGGGCCACATCTTGGTAAGAAAAGCTGCCAGTGAGCGTGTTGGCATGTGCCAATGGTACGGTCGACCATTAGGGCCACGTCTTGGTAAGAAAAGCTTCCAGTGAGCGTGTTGTCATGTGCCAATGGCATGCTCGACCATTCAGGCCACAGCTTGGTAAGAAAAGCTGCCAGTGAGCGTGTTGCCATGTGCCAATGGCACGCTCAGCCATTAGGGCCACGACTTGGTAAGAAAAGCTACTAGTGAGCGTGTTGGCATGTGCCAATGGCATGCGTGGATAATTTTTCCTAAGTTGCACGGTTTTAGGGCCAAGGTAAGGGTGTTTAGCTTGACGTGGTGTGACTAGCATAGCTAGGGACAAGTAAAAGTTTTTTTGGCATGGCGCTGCTAGCTTGGGCTAGGTGTGGATGGCATGATTTTCCATTGTCAAAGAGGTGTGGCTAGCATGGTTGGCATGCTTTTGCGTGTTTGGTGTGGCTGACATAGCTAGGGCCAAGGCAGAATGCGTTTGGCATGGCGCGACTAGCTTGGGCCAGGTATGGCTGGCATGATTTGCCATTGGTACAGAGGTGCGGCTAGCATGGTTGGCATGCTTTGGCGCTTAGCATGGCTGGCATGATTTTCCATTGGAACAAAGGTGTGGCTAGCATGGTTGGCATGCTTTGGCGCAGTTGGTGTGGCTGGCATGATTTTCCATTGGCACAAAGGTGCGGATAGAATGGTTGGCATGCTTTGGTGCGTTTGGTGTGGCTGACATGATTTTCCATTGGCAAAAAGGTGTGGCTAGCATGGTTGGCATGATTTGGCGCACTTGGTATGGTGTCACACCTTCAAACTCACCAAGAATTTTCTGCGAAAGTGTAACCCGGCAGCACAATGGTCTTATGAATCGAACTTCACCCACTTGCACTTCAGCCTTATAAGTTTTCACCTATGCAAACAGCCAACACATCAGGTCAATCAGTGGAAGTCTTTTATAGCCTTCTTTCTCTTCTCTAAGCTCATCAAATGCACCCCATAATGCACTCAATTCATGCCATACTTTACCAACAAAAATCAGCCAACCAATAACACTTAGAACATGACACAATCAACTCTTTTTATTGCATCAAAGGGAAGAAATACAAAACTTGCCCACTTGGGGACTTACACAGACTTGTTCACTCCCTGAACCAAGTCTAAGTCTTACAAAAACTCTCCTATTCACTCACATATGCAAACTTCACTCTCACATATGTTAGGCTAACTCTCACACATGCTAGCTTAACTCTCATACATGCTAGCTACCGAATTTCCCATGCCTTAGGACTATTTATACAGTATATTTTCTTGGCCAAACCGTGCATAACCGTTACACATGCATGGTACAGCCATTTGTCCCATCAGGTATTTTCTATAACCGCCAGCTTGCTTTTCAACCGCCACCTTTTGTGTTGTCAAGCCAACAGATGCCACATATGTTCTAGGTGGTTATGAACCTTCCACATGGTTATAAACTCCTTTATAACCGCTCCTATCTTGTCTCACTTCATTGGCATGCTTATGAAGCTCGTAAACAACTCGTAACCGTCACTTGAGCCTTATTGCGCCACTTGTCTTGGCCTACTGGATTATGCCTTGCGCCAACGTACAGCCCTCTTGGCCCTGCATTTTTATTAATCTAAGCTAATGCACGGACACTCTTTAGGCTTTACTTGTCGAGGCCAACTCCTTAAGCTCACTCTAGTTACTCATGCGTCACATATGCTTCACTTCGCCAATTAGCTTGACAATAGCAATGAAACTCTTGCATTGCCAACTTGTTTGCATTGTTCAAGCTTTGGCCAGCCTTAAACTAATGCCATAGACCAACTCTTGATCTATTCTACACTCTTGCATCATCCTTGAGTTTGGGCCAACTCAATTCCACGGATATGCCTTAATGCCAACATCACATGTTGCATCTGTCACTTTGGCTTTGTTTTTCCGTCTCCTTAATGAAGCTTCATTGTGTCGGCCAATAAGCTTCATTCCTTAGCCAAATATATTTACAATGTAGCGCCACTATTGCACTACATTGGCCCTGCAGGGTCATGTCATTCTCGACACTTAACGGTCTATACAGTATACCGCTATTATGGCTTCGCAATGCGCCATTACGGAGGAACTCTGACTTGGCCTGCAACTCTATAACGCATCATCATTATGCGTCACTTGCAGCACCGTAATAGACCTCCCCCACCTAATATGTTCAACGCCCTCGTTGAACGCAACCAAGTATACTCAACATACTTGTTCTTGACCTTGTAATACACTTCTCGAGCCACTTAATTCAGCAAACTTATTTAGAATTCCTTCTTGCCAAAATTGTTATGCCTAGTACCACATGCCACCACTTATATTTACTGCTTTGCTATTGATCCTACTAACTTGTACTGTTGTTTTCACGTTGCGCATACGTTCCAACTCCCACTACAACCGTATATCAACACCCAAATGCTACTTGGAAATTATTTTTGCTAATTCCATGAATTGTGCTTGATTTTCGCATGAATCATTTGCGCCTAAGTGTACGCACTGAGTGATTCTTCTCAATTTGATCATCATGATCATTTCCATCGCTTTCCGACTTCACTTCTTGCATCTCACTCATCGTGATAAGGACTTATAAACGACTTGGCTTCATTTTCAATCAATTTTGTTAGGAACTTTCCGTTGAACTGTTGTTCTCCGCGCTCTTCATTAAGCACGTCACAAAGTGAATAGGGGTTCTGTTTGCATTAGACACCCGAATTCAACACTTCATGCCTCGCCAAACTCTGATTATGCAAACAACATTCAAGAACTCATTTCTATGAATGTGGCCACCAAGTATAAACTCTATACTTATGCCATTTTGCATACCCGAACTGGAATGGTGAGTTTTCTTTGCTTAAATTCCATGCAAAAAAACTATTGAGTTGCACAGCCCATTTAAAACTGTGACTAAATATCTCTTTGGACATATCATTAGCTAACCCTTTAGCTGTCCACATGCTATGCCTTCAAAGCCAATATGTCTCCAAATACTTCTTTGAACTGCATTGCTAATTGATTGGAAAGTGTGTGTGTCTTTCTCTAAGGCCATGAGTTCTACCCAACTCATGCTTGCTGATGATGTGATTTCTTACTTGCTGCATTGCTTGCACCGTCGCTTCCCATCTGCCGTCGTGCTATTCTGCAATTCCCAAACAGCAACATCACTTCTACACCAACTAGGACCCTTGTCCTATGCTTTGCTTATTAGCTTTCAACTTGTCTTGCTATTGCATACGTTAGGCTAAGTATGCTACTTCGGCATCTCCCATGAACTAGTTTTACATCGTAAATAAAGAGGCAAGGCTTTATAAACGAAAACACCTCGTTCATTACTGCTCTTACACAACAAGACCATGTACCATTACATGATTGATCATCAACTGATCTCTTCTGGAAAGCTAAAACTTCATTAACAAAGCAACTTGCTTACACCAAAGAAAAGTATGTACAAACTTGAAGACACAAATAAAAGTCTGTACAACCAAACTCTACACATAGAGTTTTCATCAATCAACAACTAAAGATACATAGAACAAGGCCAAAAACACTCTCGTTTTGGCATCAAAGTGTCGCCAATGGAGACAGCAACACTTATTCTTGTTTTTAGCTTAGTTTCTTTCTTTATCGAAGTGAGCGACAACTTCGCTGCGTGGTCTCTTCCTTGAACCATCACTGCGGCCTCCATGATACTTGCTAGAATGACCCCCATAGTCATTCCCAACTGATAAATTAAGTTGTACTTTGAGTGGACAGCTTCTAGCGAAATGCAAACCTTTGCAAATGAAACATCCCCTATACTTCCGGGCTAAAGGGAATAATTCATTTTCCTTCGGTTCATACTTGCGCTTACTGCCTACATATTTTTCCTTCCTTTTGGATTCACCTTCACAGCTTTGCACATCTTCAGTCGTTGTGCAACTAGTAAGCCCTCTTACCGATGGAATAGCCATTTGGATACTCTGGATTTTGCGCCTCTTAAGTTCAGCAATTACACTCGAACTTGCGCCAGCCATAAATTGGAACATCTGATCTTCTTCACTCATGCCACGTACTTCTTGCACCAATGCAAGGAAGTTTTCAGCATAGGCCTGTGGTGTACTCGTCATTTTTATCCTACGTAAACTTTCTCTTGCATACCAAGCACCATTGCTCGGCCAGAACTGACATCTCATTCCATCTTTCATGTCATCCCATGACATAGGATTGGTATAACCATCCGCTTCATCTTCTTGCAGCATAGTTCTCCACCAAACCTTTGCATCACCACCAAGGTAATTGCCCGCGAGAGTTACTTTTTGTTCTTCCCTAGTTCCATTCGCTTCAAAGTATGTCTCAACGTCATACAAGAAATTCTCAATTTCTCTAGCATTTACGGAACTCAACGTAAATTCTTGGCTCGGAGACTCGATTTGAGATTTATCCATGCACGTTTTCCCCTACAAACATGCCGTTACTGATTAACCCGCGAATGCTTGCCACTTCCTCAGAAATTTGCTTCGCATGGCTTGTTAGTATGGTATTTATGTCACTGAATTGCTCCTTCAATTCAGTCACTTCAGCATTGGTTTCGCAATTCAACAAGGTTGCATCGGACACCTTGTCCTCGACTACACCAACCCTTTCGTCAAATTCTTTAAACCAATCTGATGTTCTTCCTTCAAGTAGGTCTAGCCTGCCCTTATCTTCAGAAACTAGAGGATTTACAAGGCTATCACAGCCCATGTCTATGACAAAATCATCAAGATTCTTTGCCATACTCCTCAAGCTGATCAAACGTACCCGGTAGTTCTTCGTCGATCATCATGCCATTAGAACTCATTTCTAATGCAATAATCTGAAAATAATGCACCACTTACTTGCTCACAGGAAAATAGCTTTAGAGGGAAATAATCACTAGTGTATTATCCAACAAATACACACGAACTGTGCACCAAACACAGCTCACGATGCCTAAACTGTCACACCTTCAAACTCTCAAGAATTTTAACGAAAGTGTAACAAGCAAAGACAATGGTCTTATGAATCGAACTTCACCCACTTGCACTTCAACCTTATAAGTTTGCACCTATGAAAACATCCAACACATCAGGTCAATCAGTGGAAGTCTTTTATAGCCTTCTTTCTCTTCTCTAAGCTCATCAAATGCACCCCATAATGCACTCAATTCATGCCATACTTTACCAACAACAATCAGCCAACGAAGAACACTTAGAACATGACACAATAAACTCTTTTTATTGCATCAAAGGGAAGAAATACAAAACTTGCCCACTTGGGGACTTACACAGACTTGTTCACTCCCTGAACCAAGTCTAAGTCTTACAAAAACTCTCCTATTCACTCACATATGCAAACTTCACTCTCACATATGTTAGGCTAACTGTCACACATGCTAGCTTAACTCTCATATAGGCTAGCTACCGAATTTACCATGCCTTAGGACTATTTATACAGTAGCTTTGCTTGGCCAAACCGTGCATAACCGTTACACACGCATGGTACAGCCATTTGTCCCATCAGGTAGTTTCTATAACCGCCAGCTTGCTTTTCAACCGCCACCTTTTGTGTTGTCAAGCCAACAGATGCCACATCTGTTCTAGGTGGTTATGAACCTTCCACATGGTTATAAACTCCTTTATAATCGATCCTCTCTTGTCTCACTTCATTGGCATGCTTATGAAGTTCGTAACCAACTCGTAACCGTCACTTGAGCCTTATTGCGCCAATTGTCTTGGCCTACTGGATTATGCCTTGCGCCAAGGTACATCCCTCTTGGCCCTGCATTTTTATTACTCTAAGCTAATGCACAGACACTCTTTAGGCTTTACTGGTCGAGGCCAACTCCTTAAGCTCACTCTAGTTACTCATGCGTCACATATGCTTCACTTCGCCAATTAGCTTGACAATAGCAATGCAACTCTTGCATTGCCAACTTGTTTGCATTGTTCAAGCTTTGGCCAGCCTTAAACTAATTCCATAGACCAACTCTTGATCTATTCTACACTCTTGCATCATCCTTGAGTTTGGGCCAACTCAATTCCACGGATATGCCTTAATGCCAACATCACATGTTGCATCTGTCACTTTGGCTTTGTCTTGCCTTCTCCTTAATGAAGCTTCATTGTGTCAGCCAATAAGATTCATTCCTTAGTCCAATATCTTTACAATGTAGCGCCACTCTTGCGCTTCATTGGCCCTGCACGGTCATGTCATTCTCGACACTTAACGGTCTAAGGCGTCGATATCGCTATTATGGCTTCGCAATGCGCCATTACGGAGGAACTCTGACTTGGCCTGCAACTCTGTAACGCATCATCATTATGCGTCACTTGCAACACCGTAATATATGGATAGTATGATTTTCCATTGGCACAAAGGTTCGGCTAGCATGGTTGGCATGCTTTGGCGCGTTTGGTGTGGCTGTCATAACTAGGGCCATGGCAGAGTGCGTTTGGCATGACGCGACTAGCTTGGGCCAGGTGTGGCTGGCATGATTTTCCATTGGCATAGAGGTGCGTCTAGCATGGTTGGCATGCTTTGGCACGCTTGGTGTGGCTGGCATGATTTTCCATTGGCACAAAGATGCGGCTAGCATGGTTGGCATGCTTTGGCGCGGTTGGTGTGACTAGCATAGCTAGGGCCAAGGCAGAGTGCGTTTGGCATGGCGCGGCTAGATTGGGATAGGTGTGGCTGGCATGACTTGCCATTGGAACAGAGGGGAATTTGGGTTTTGATCATTGTAACCCTAATTTGAAAAATATACACCCCATTAATTACTGACTACATGCATTAAATATTCTAATAAATGTGTCACCAGTGACATTAGGTTATTCGGGGTTTTACAATTTTACCTTTTGTCTAAAACCACCATCAACATTAAGTCCCCTGCTTAGCTCGGAACATGAGCTTTGTTGTGAGGTAAGCATAAGATGGTGACAAACTATCAGCGGTAAATCGTAAAGAGAATTGAGGAGGCTTGTGTAACCTTTTTTGTAGATAGGATTTGGAATCCTGACCTCTGGCAGTTTTGCACAAATCGGGAGGCTGGCATAATTTGGGAAGCTAGGCGTCCTTGGGAAACTGGGAAGCTAGGTGCGAGTTTGGTGGAATAGGTGCAATTGGGTGACCGGGAAGCTGGGCGCGAGCTTGTTGGGACCGGTGCAATTGGGAGATTGGGAAACTTGCGTGAGCTTGGTGGGACCGGTGTAAACAAGGAGGGAGTAGGTGTTTCGACAGATAACAAAGTTTTCTTATTTTTCCTTCCTTCACACGCGGCTTCAATCAGGGCATCATCCATGCTAAAAATCTGGAAGCGTTATGTCCCTTATTGCTTCCTTTCCTTTTTTAAAGTCCCGTATTCATACCCAGCACAATTGCATCATCTCCCTTGTTTGAGAAAGGGTTATTCTTGTTGAGTTTCTCTCTTTGTCATGTCGCACAGAGACGAATCATTATATAACCAGCCATATTTTCCAGGTGAAGGCGCGAGGTATGACTCTTGCAGGAGTATCCCGACCAGGGTTATTTGGGTTAAGAAAATCAGACCGGTACATTTTCTTCTTCTTTTGGATGACTGACGTACGCTTTACCGCTTGTTTGATGTATGGAAAATTTCTCTTTTGTGCAGAGATATCCCATTGGAGCATGTGTTACTGTTATCGACGAGGATGACCTATTCGTTCCCCTCCCTTCAAATACAACCTTTTTGACTGCGACAGACTTGGAGAACGCTGATTTATGGATCTCTTGTCATGAATACCCCTATGCAGGTTTGTCATTTGGGACTCGTATGATGTGTCTCTCCTCCAATTACCAGAATGTTGGAAGTTTCCTAGTGCGGAAAGAATTCGTGGTCCTTTACAAGAGTATATGGAAGATATACGGCCATATCGCTACCAGGAGTGTAGTGAAGTGTTGTTCATCCTCCTTGGATTTATTGTCTTTTGAAAATAATTTCTGAGATGGAGAATATGTCCATCCATGTCGTCAGCCATTCAAATGTGGGAGAACATGGTGTCCACCTGTGAATCCTTGGAGTTTAATATCAGCTGGTTGCGGCATCATTTTAATATTGTGAAAGTCAACAGAGCGGGTATTCTTGCTGGTGTGATTCCTACCACAAAATCCATGCTGGAAGAGGAGAAAGCTTTGGCCATGGAGTCTCAGAGGATTGAAGAGTTAACTCGAGACTTGAAGATTAGGACTGAAAGATATCATAGTCGATTGAAGATGATGTTTTGTTGGAGGGATTACAATTTACTAGATGAGCTTTTCAGACTTGTATCACGAGGTTTGAAGGCTCCTATTTTTTTTTTTTTTTGAAGAAATAAAGAAATTCCATTAATTTGTTGGATTGTATTGAAATTTGATAATTGTTCAGAAAGAAAAGTAAAAGCAGAGAGGGTTTCTGGACGTTTACATTTCTAATGTAGCATGTTGCAGGGAAGTGATTAGGCGTAGTATTCCTTAAGCCACTTTTCGTTGATGATTGCCTCTAGATTTCCCCCATCTTCTTTGATAATCTTGTAATAACCACTGTCACACGCCTTAGTGATTATGTATGGCCCTTCCCATTTGGGAGAAAACTTTGGTGCCGATGCATCTTGCTGGATGTGTTTGGCGGTTTTTAGCACCAAATCTCCTTCCTTAAAAACCCTGGGTTTTACATTGCTGTTGTACGCCATGGAAATCCCGTTTATATATGCTTGTGCATGTTCCTCTGTCTAGGATCTTCTGGAGTTTATAGTATCTAATTCTGCGATTCTGGCATTGAGTGTTTCGGCTTCATTCCACTAAGGTCCACTTGCTTCGGCGATTCTGGAAGACGTGATTTTGATTTCCGCTGGGAGGATCGCGTCAGTACCGTAAACGAGGGAGTAAGGAGACATGTCAATGGAGATTCTAGGAGATGCTATGTACGCCCAGAGAGACATTGGAAATTGCTCATACCAGGTCCTGGGATTGTCATGTACTGTTCGGCTAAGGATTCAGATCAAAGTCTTGTTGGTACGTTCGACTTTCCCATTTCCCTGGGGATAGTAGATGGTAGAGAAGCCTTGTTTAATTCCAAACCTCTCATGTAGTTCCTATACTTGATTGTTAGCAAAAGGCGTGCCATTGTCGGTGATGACGTGTTTAGGTACGCCAAAACGAAAGATGATGTGTTCCTTGAAGAACACTTCGATCGTGGCTCCAGTGGTTCCTTTCAGAGGGACAGCTTCAACCCACTTGGTAAAGTACTTGGTTGCGGTTATTATGTATTCATGCTGCTTTGAGGATGGCGGGTTGATCTTCCCAATGATGTCGAGACCCCAGCTATAAAAGGGCCATGGGCTACTTATCGAGTGAAGGGGTGTTGGAGGCGCGTGGATGAGGTTTCGGTGAATTTGGCATTCACGACATTTCTGAACGAAAGTAGCTGCGTCGTCTTCCATGGTCGGCCGGTAGTACCTCTCGTGTATCTGCAGGAAAAGTTTATGTTTCCCTTGGTGCTCGCCTTCGTGCATTTATCTTAACATAACTGGGATTTCTGTATCGCCCAAACACCGCAGTATACTTCCTCCGAAACTCTTGCAATATAAAACCCCATCATGGAACACGAATCTTTTGGACTTTTGTTTTAGCTTGGAAGCATCCTTTTTGTATGTAGGGAGAATGTCGTTGCGAAGGAAGTCGATGTATAACTCCTGCCAGTCCCCAGTGTGACTGATGTTGAGGACTTCTATCTGACATGGGGGTGCCTGGAAATTGGGAAACGCCTTCTGGAGTAATCAAGATTGGGATTCCATCTCCGGCCAATAGTATCCAAGTCGTTGTAAACGACGGTAGAGGGTTACTACTGATGTCATTCCACGGAATTCGTCATGGACATATTCAAGTTTTTGTTGTGCTTCCTCTTTCCCGAGACACCTCGACAGAGAGCTTTCTGGGTTTCGATGATACAGAACATCTTGAAGCATAAAGAAATTCCACAAAGTTTTGAGGTCGACCTTCCCTTGGAAAAGTGAGTTGTTGAGTTCTTGAATGATAGGAGTTCTCCAGTCATTGTCTTCGGCTTTCTCATGTTGCGAAAGCCATGTTGAATCTATGGTTTGCCTTTTTACCGTCAGGGTTTCCTTGGATCCTTCGAACTGTAGCTTTGAGGCTAGTATAGCTAGGCAGTCAGCATGCTTGTTACCGCTACGGCCGATGTGTGTGATGGTTGCATCGACGAAATAATTTAGTAATTTTTGTTCTTCAGCCCTGTATGGTGACAGCGTCAGTTCTTTTAATGCGTAAATCCTATTTACCTGGCTGATGAGCAATTTGGAATCCCCTCTTATCTCCAAACACGTGGCCCCGACTTGTTTAGTTAGTGATAGTGCTATGAGGAAGGCTTCGTATTCAGCTGAGTTATTGGTACATGAAATGTCTAGCTTGAAAGAGTGCGAGAAGACTTCTCCAGCAGGAGATACTAGTACCACACACGCTCCTCCGATATTAGTGCTGGGGGTGGAAGGGCCGTCGAAAAACAGCAGACATGCCTCCTCTTTGACTAAGAACATATCTGGAAGGTCTCCCGGGAGATATTCACGTAACTCCGCGGTTTTTTTTCCTGGGAATGCTTCTAACAAGTCTGCAACAGCCTGTCCTTTTATGTCCCTCGGGGAAGCGAACATTATGTCGAACTCCGAAAGCTGCAGGAGACATTTAGCCGGCCACCCTATCAGGGCAGGTTTTGAGAGGAGAAACTTTACAGGGTCTGATTTGGATATTAACACCACCTTGTTGGAGAGGAGGTAGTGCCTGAACTTCTGGATGGAATAAATTAATGCTAAACACGCCTTTTCCTATTTGGGGTATCTGAGTTCAGCGTCTCTTAACGTTCGACGGAAGTAGTATATGGGATATTCAATTCCTTTGTCGTCTTCTTGAGCGAGGAGGGCTCCAATGGAAGTATTGCTAAAGGCCGTGTAAAGACATAGTGGTCTCCCTTACATAGGAGGCTTCATGACTGTCGGGGAGGACATCGTTTGTTGGATCTTCTGATACGCTTCTTGTTGAGACGTAGTCCACGTGAAATTCACTATGTTTTTCAGCAGAGGGGTAAACGCAGTAATGAGCTGTGCCAGCCCCGGTATGAAGTGACGAATGTAGTTTATCTTGACCATAAAACTCTGGAGCTCTCTTACGGTTCGTGGTGGTGGCATCATGAGGATAGCTTGTGTTTTGACTGGGTCAAATTTTATCCGTGCGACCATTACTTGGAATCCTAATAACTTCCCCGAAGAGACACCAAAGGCACATTTCAAAGGATTCATCTTCAACTTGTATTTGCGACATCTTTAGAATATTTGTCTTAGAGTTTCCGAATGATCCGCTTGAGTTTTCGATTTAACCACCACATCATCTACGTAATCTTCGACTTGCTTATGCATCATATCGTCGAAGATGGTAGTCATGGCGCGTTGGTAAGTCGTACCAGTATTATTCAGACTGAAAGGCATTACGGTGTAATATAAGTTTCCGAGAGGGGTTCTGAAAGCAGTCTTACTCACGTCGTGCTCAAACATCTTTATCTAGTTATAGCCGCTTTATCTATCCATGAAAGAGAACATGCTATGTATACTGGTAGCGTCTACCAGCATGTCGATGTTAGGGAGCGGGAAATCGTATTTAGGGCATCACTTGTTCAGATATATGAAATCGACACAACACCTGATCTGGCCATTCTTATTTAATTTTAAAGGGAACGATATTGGCAAACCAGGTGGGATGGTGAATGGGTTTGACAAAACCAGCGGCTAGTAATTTCTGGACCTCCGCCTTGATTTTTTCTTCTTCGTCGTGTCTGAATTGTCTTGGAGGCTGCTTGACTGGTTTGGATCCGGGTATCACATGCAGATGGTGGGTAACCAGTTTTTTATCCAAGCCAGGCATTTCTTCATAAGTCCATGCGGATACGTCCTGGTATTCTTTGAGTAGGTCGACTAGCTTTGAGCGTTACGCAGAATGTAGATCCGAACTGATCAGAATGGGTTGCCGGAATTCCTCATTCCCTATATTGACAATTTCGAGTTCGTATGTGGTTAAGTCGGTCCCGTCTTCCAGCTTCTGAGGGGTGTCTGGAACTTCCTCCTGGTTATTGTGAAAACATTCTTCCGGGCAGAGAGACCGGGTCATGGTCTCCACTGCTAATTTCTAACAGCGGTGGTGATATGTGAGTTTTCCATTTTTGCTTCGTCCTGCGGTAAGGGTGCGCTCTCGCTTGGTGCGGGCACGTGTTACTCCCGGTGGTGGGAGATTGGAGGGTCTTTCTTTTTAGGAGATAGCGGGAGGGCGGTCTCCTCTGCGGAGTAACTCCAGTTTGCCGCTATCTCTGAGCGATGTCCATTTTGGTAGTAGAAAACTGTGAATCCTGGTTGTCACGTCTTTTGAACCCTCCTTCGACCCATGTGCTTATACGCAGTAGATTGGTGCATAGGGGGACAATGACGCGGGGATGCGGACAACTTCTCCGTTCAGTACTGTTTTCAGGCATTGGTGGTATGTTGAAGGAATGATTCTAAGATTGTGCATCCACGGCCTTCCCATTATCATGTGGTAGTCTGGTTATTTTTTAATTACTTCAAACTTCACACTTGATTGAATTGGCCATACTTCCAGCTCCAAGTTGATGTAGTTGTATGTGCTAGTTTGGTTTCCTTCGAAATCTGTCATTGTAGTGGGTTGCCGTACGATCTCGTTAGGTCACACCCTGTCAGCTTTAAGTGTCTCGAGGGTGATAACATTGGAAGATGCGCCCATGTCAATGAGCGCTCTTCGAAACTCTGTATTTCTGATGAGAGCCGTAACATGCAAGGCCCAGTTATGACCTTCTTCTACCATCATGTTATCATCGGTGAAAACAATATTGTTGGTGGATCTCCCGGGAATACTTGGAGTCCCCGTGGGTGCAGGAACGAGTGATGCGTTCAGTGCTATTCGGTTAATAGTAGAGAATGTTTTTATTCGCTGGTTCTTGGAGAGGTGTAGCAATTCACATAAGTTTTCTACCAAAGAGGTCGCTTCCTGGCCCGCTGGAATCCAGTCAGTGACGAAACCATTGATTTGAGAATTATCATTAGGGATGTTAGTCCCCTGCTCTTGATCTCCTGGGGAACATGATGAGGAAGTCGAGTATGCTGTTAATCGCATCCTTCATTAGATCCATGTTTTTTGCATGAATCTCCTGAGCTCGCATCAGGTCAACCAGTCTTGGGACCTCTTCATTGGTCGTATTACTTCCAGAAATTGACGAGTCATCATAACATTGAGCGGGATCAATGTTTGTGGAGATGGATTGATAACCGACCATGTTTGCTCGAAATTTGAGGACGGAAACTGGAATTTGATATTGTAACCGAAAGATCAATCCTCCCGCTGTGGTCGCCAATTGTTTATGGTTAAAAATCGTTTCTGTCGATTTTGGTAAATTTGGTAGGTGAGAGAGAAACTGGTTTAAACCCTAAAAAAAGGTGCTACACGTGAGCACTTTCTAGATTCGAGAGATCAATCTGTACAAATATGGCCTAAACCAAGAAATGGCCGTTCCAAACTTGCTTCGGTCACAGAGTAGATGAGAAGGGTTGATTTGGGGAAGGAATCAAAGAAATGTGTTGAGACCATAATAATTCAAGAAGCGTAGTGTCTCGACTTGCATCAGAAAGTGAAAGCTTCGAAAGCTTGCAAGAGATGAAGCTTTTTTGGAGAGCTTGCAAAGTTGCCTTTTCTGAGAGTGTTGTGTTTTTCTTCTGACCGAGACTTGTTGTCTGGTAGAGAGTAAAGGGTGAAATAATGGGAGGAGGTGGTAACCATATGGTGTTTATGGGTGAAAACATTTTCACCATTATTTCCTCATTTATTTGATCGCTTTATTCCTATTCACGCTTTCTTAAAGTGAGCGTAGTGTACGCTGCATGTTGTGACCGCCAAA
This sequence comes from Papaver bracteatum, assembly GCA_023529315.1. Lineage (NCBI taxonomy): Eukaryota > Viridiplantae > Streptophyta > Magnoliopsida > Ranunculales > Papaveraceae > Papaver > Papaver bracteatum. Next base: position 291,317 of record JAJJWX010002805.1, read on the forward strand.
CCAAGACCCTGGAAAGCATCCCCCAGTTTGTGTTGATTTCTCGAGTGTTGGTTTCACCTTGAGTGCAGGTAGCAATGCCAGGCTGCAAGTGGCGCGTGTGGCATGTGCGGAGTTCCTTTGTTGCGGGTTGCACCTTGAGTTCAAGTGGCAATACCAGAGATGCTAGTAGCGCGTGTGGCATGTGAGAAATGCCTTGGTGGTAGGTTACACGTAGAGTGCAAGTGGCCATGCCAAAGCTCCCAGTGGCGAGTGTGGCATGTGCGGAATGCATTGGTGGTAGGTTGCACGTTGAGTGCAAGGGAAATTCCAAAGCTTCCAGTGGCGCGTGTGGCATGTGCGGAATTTCTTGGTGCTATATTGCACGGCTTGCTAATTAGGCTACCAGCGAGGGTTTTGGCATGTGCCAATGGCACGTACGGCCAAGTTGGCCTAGGTTGCACGGCTTGCAAGTTAGGCTACCAGCTTGCGTGTTTGGCATGTGCCAATGGCACGCTCGGCCATTAGGGCCATGGCTTGGTAAGAAAATCTGCCAGTGAGCGCGTTGGCATGTGCCAATGGCACGCTCGGCCATTAGGGCCACAACTTGGTAAGAAAAGCTTCCAGTGAGCGTGTTGGCATGTGCCAATGGCACGCTCGGCTATTAGGGCCACGACTTGGTAAGAAATCAGTGAGCGTGTTGGCATGTACAATTGGCATGCTCGGCCATTAGGGCCACAGATTGGTAAGAAAAGCTGCCAGTGAGCGTGTTGGCATGTGCCAATGGCATGCTCGGCCATTAGGGCCACGACTTGGTAAGAAAAGCTGCCAGTGAGCGTGTTGGCATGTGCCAATGGGATGCTCGGCCATTAGGGCAACGACTGGGTAAGAAAAGCTGCCAGTGAGCGTTTTGGCATATTCCAATGGAATGCTTGGCCAATTTGGCCTAGGTTGCACGGTTTTAGAGCCAAGGTAAGGGTGTTTGGCTTGGCGGCTGTGAATAGCATAGCTAGGGCCAAGGCAAAGGGTGTTTGGCATGGTGCGGCTAGCTTGGGCTAAGTGTGGATGGAATGATTTTCAATTCGCACAGAGGTGTGGCTAGCATGGTTGGCATGCTTTGGCGTGTTTGGTGTGGCTGGCATAGCTAGGGCCAAGGCAGAGTGCGTTTGGCATGGCACGGCTAGCTTGGGCCAGGTGTGGCTGGCATGATTTTCCATTGGCACAGAGGTGCGGTTAGCATGGTTGGCATGCTTTGGCGCGTTTGGTGTGGCTGGGATGATTTTCCATTGGCACAAAGGTGTGGCTAGCATGGTTGGCATGCTTTGGCGCGCTTGGTGTAGCTGGAAGGATTTGCCATTGGCAAAAAGGTGCGGCTAGCATGGTTGGCATGCTTTGGCGCGTTTGGTGTGGCTGCCATAGCTAGGGCCAAGGCAGAGTGTGTTTGGAATGGCACGGCTAGCTTGGGCCAGGTGTGGCTGGCATGATTTTCCATTTAAAAAAGAGGTGCGGCTAGCATGGTTGGCATGCTTTGGCGCGCTTGGTGTGGCTGACATGATTTTCCATTGGCACAAAGGTGCGGCTAGCATGGTTGGAATGCTTTGGCGCGGTTGGTGTGACTTGCATAGCTAGGGCCAAGACAGAGTGCGTTTGGCATGGCGTGGCTGGCATGACTTGCCATTGGCACAGAGGGGAATTAGGGGTTTGCTCATTGTAACCCTAATTTGAAAAAAATACCCCCAATTAATTACTGACTACAAGCATTAAATGTTCTAATAAATGTGTCACCGGTGACATTAGGTTATTCGGGGTTTTACAATTTTACCTTCTTTTTAAAAACCACCATCAACACCTGTGTTACCCAATTTCTTTACAATAGCTGGAGTGTCATGAACAGGAGGCATATTATGTGACTATTGTCAGTGCCCTTTGGTAACAACTACCTTCCTTAGAGAACTTGTTACTCATTGGAAGGTAGTTTTAGATAGCTAATAGCATGTAAATATCTCACAATGGGGGTCTATCTTTTGGGTCTTTTTACATTTTTTCAGCTTTTAATTATATTCATGGCATCCTCGGAATCTGAGTAAATAGTAAGGGGTGGTCGTAGACAGTGGTTATCGGCATCCTTGGAATCTGAGTAAATAGTAAGGGAGGCCGTTGAAAGAATTTATCTTGCTGTCGTTCTCTCAAAACATGGGTTTGAACCAATAATAGGACAACAAAACATCAAACACACCACACAAAACGAACAGCTCCATTTGTGGAAGCTTTACAGTAAAGAAAAATGTGCTTCAAAAAACAACAAAAAGTAAAGGAAAATGTTACCGAAACCCATCCTTCCTAACCCTGTCTTAGTTATAGCTTCCATTGGTATTTTCGGTTGCAGGGACATCTTTATTTGCTGGATAAGAATTTTCTGGCACTGATGCATTTTTCTTATTTGCTGGAACTTCAAAGGATACCTTTGTGTTTCCACCATCTCTTTTCACAACCAACTCTCCATTTGCGTCTTTTACTTTATTTTCCCCTCCTTCATTTACTACCTGACCATTTTTCAAGTCGACTACTATATGCCCACTTCTTTCCACGCCTGCTAATTTTCCTACCGCACTATCTCCACTGCCATCTATTTTCACTTGCCTATTTTTTAAATCCACACCTATAACTCCAGCTAAGTTTGCACTTGCTAACTCCTTATCAACATATACCCCGGTTTTTCCTTTGTCGTTGATCGCCCCATCATGCAAGTCAGTTCCTATATTCCCAGATCGCTCAATGTTAGCCGTCTTGTGTGTCCTAGATGCGCTCACCACTTTATCATATCTTGAAACTCCTGATGCCATATCTGTGAATACATGTGTTCGGACAGTATATAGTTAATACGTACTTCGTAAGTGTATCAACAACATATGCAAGAAAAAAGAAAAATGGAAGTGTATGCGCGATACTTACGTGCAATAGACATCATAATGAAGCCAGTGAAGGCAATGCTGAAGACCAAACTTGTTCTTGCCATGATGATGAATGCGGATGATGCAATAAAAATTTGTGATTGAATTCTATTATCGAGAACTATAACATTTAATTGATGATGATAACTCAATGCAAATACTACGTCTATTTATACACATGTATACTTGAGGTCCATTTAATGATTGAAATAATGTAACGTTAATCTCATATCGTGTAATACACGATTAATCTTATTTCTTAACATCATTTTGCCTTAACAGAGATTTAGAAGATTTGATTCAATATAAAAAGAGATTCGAACAAGTTTTTACTAGGATTTCTAGGTAAGACAGATCATTATAAGACAGACATCATTATAAGACAGATCATTATAGTTCATGCAAAGCATGATGGCCATATATTATTAGTTTGACTAAAACAGGAAAAACAAGTATGCACGATTACTTACGTCCAATAGAAATCACAATGAAACCAGTGAAGCTAATGTTGATGACCAAACTCGTTCTTGCCATGATGGTGAATGGATGATCGATCAATGCAACACAAATTTGTGATTGATATGTATTACTATGGAAAACTATAACATTTGATTGAAGATCATAATTCAATGCAAGTGTATCTTAAATTATGGACATGAAAGGGCCTTCAACCTCTAAAAAAATCGTTTCCAACAAATGGTATGTTATGAACAGAAGGCACATATGTCAATGCTCTTTGGTAACAGATTTAAGTGGCTTCATCAGGTTGGTCCATACCAACTGACCAATCGTACCGAGCCTCCTAAGGTAGAACCTAGGAATCCCAAATCTCTAGTAAATGGTAACGTTGTATAAACGAGAATAAGTGAGTGAAACACCGTTGGCAATCTTGTACAAATACTGTAAATAAAAAACAGAAAAGAGAAAAATGATGTAAACCCAATTAGACAAATCAAAGTCTAGGCAAGGATTATATCTTCTAGCTTTAAGATAGATTCACCCCGCATTAGTTTTCTAATTGATTTTTTATAAGTGTGTGTAGGACATTTATAGAAATTATTGGTGCCTTTTCAATGAAGAATCATGATACTTCAAGTACCTCTTCAATGAAGAATCATGACGCTTCAAGGATTTCTCAAGGGTTGCGTCCCTTCACGTATTTGTTTTTCTGTTGGTTTCTCAATTGAAACTTAACCTAACTAATATGCCAAAATTCAGCCCATTAATACTATCTAGCACCCAAATCCAATAAGTTTTTTTTTTTTTTTTTTGATGCCAAAGATGTGAAAATTTATTAATTTGAAATTGTTACAATGTCTGCCAACAATAAATTCTCAATGATGTCAGGAGGTTCATCTAACCAGACCTTAGAAACTTTATGTCTTCTGCTGTATTTATCTAAAGTATCAGCATGTTTATTACATGATCTAGAAACAAAATGACACTCCCAATAGGGAATGTTTTTCAGACACTCAATGGCATCAATAAGAATGTTTTCGTTCTCCCAAGATATCACAAATGCATGCTTTGTTATGTAGCTTTCGATTCCTAGCAGATCAGTTTCCAAAACCACATGTGTTTGATGCATATTTTTTCCCCATTTGACAGCTTCCAAGAACGCTAGACACTCTGCCTGCTGAGAGTCTTTAACTCCTGCATAGCATTTAGTTGAGCATCCCCTTCATTGCCCTACAAAATCACGCAAAATGAGTGCAATACCCGTCAGTCCTGTACGTTTATCAAGAGAGGCATCACAATTTATAGTAAAGTAAGGGTATATAGGAGGTTTCCAGTGAGCTTGTGTATTATCCTGTATTGTCTCTACCCTAGTATGTTGTTTAGCATTTAATCCCTCTATATAGGCTGCAAACCTTATAGCTTTCCTAGATAAAGATTCTAGGTTAGCCCTCTTGTTTTGATGCTTAACTTCACATCGTTCATTCCAAATGGACCACGAAACAATCATCGCCAAGTTAATCCAGTTTGGACTTTGAGATTGAGACATTTTTACCCAGGACTCAAACATTGCAACAATAGTGGTATGATTTGCTTCTAGCGCACTTGAACCCCCTGGAATAATCATCCAGACTTCTTTTGAGAACGAGCAAGTGAACAAGACGTGTGTAATTTCCTCATCGAACTGGTTGCGCATAGGGCAGGTGTTGTTGATATATCTGCAAGAACGCTGAAGTCTCACATTTGTTGGAAGGATGTCTGCTAAGTATTTCCACCAGAAATACTTCACTCTTGGCCAGGTATTAAGACGCCACATTTCCTTCCAATGAATTACTGATCCGGGAATCATCAAGGAGACTTCATTATCTCCTAAACTGTTCTCGTACAGTTTATTATACGCAGATTTTATAGTGAAACACCCATTTCTTGTCAGGTTCCATATGAGCTTGTCATCGTAGGAAGTTGGGATTCTCATCTGCAAAATTAAATCTGCAGTTTCTGGTTCAAACAAGTGATTTATTAACTCAACTTTCCATGCCTTTTCTTCTTGTATTATTAGTTCATGAACCCAAATGAACTCTTCACTATTCTTTATACCTTGTTTTGGAATAGGAGGAGCTGTTAAACCAATGACCCAGATATCTATCCATATCTTTATCTTCATACATGTGCCCACTTTCCATTGACCATGTCTTTTGATGAAAGGTATTTGCTGTTGTAGTCCCTTCCAAGCCCACGAACAGTTGACCTTTAGATTGGCATGAAGCATAGTTGTACACGAGAAATACTTAGCTTGCATAGCCTATACCCATGGCTCATCAACGTGCGTGCATATTCTCCATGCATCCCTAACCAATAGGGCCTGATTCAGTATTTTTAAGTCTCGAAATCCCTGACCACCAAGGTTTTTATGCAGACTTATATTTTTCCAAGAGATGGTATATGTACCTCTTTTTTCTGTAAATCCCCACCAGAAATCTCTTTGCAGGTTGTTAATCTGCTTGATGATATCTACCGGCACTTAAAGACAGCTCGTTGAATAGGAGGGTATTGTGTTGGTTACCGTATTTATCATAAGAGATTTGCAGCTTTGCGACATTGACTCACTATTCCATCTATATAACCTTCCTTTTACTCTGTCCACAAGACCTTTAAAGCAATTAATTTTTTTTCCAGTCAATCAGAAGAGGAAGACCAATATAACATTCGTTTGAATTTATTCTTGGTACTTTTAATCTTTTAGTAAGCAAACGGAAAAATATTTACGGAACATGCACGCTATAGAAAACGCTGGATTTACTGAAGTTAACCATCTGTCCATATGCATTACCAAACTCCTTTACAATGGCTAACAAATTATTCACATTGTGCATATCTGCATTGATAAAAATAAGGCAATCATCCGCGAAAAATAGATGAGTTATGGAGGGGGCACCTGGAACTATATTGACACCTTGAATCTTGTTATTATTTTCTTCATGAAGTAATTGTCAAGAAAACGCTTCCATGACTATGATAAAAAGGTAGGGTGAAAGCGGGTCACCTTGTAGAACTCCATGTGTTGGTGTGTATGCTTTGCAAGGAGCACCATTGAGGAGTATAGAGACTTGTGTCGTGCTGATGCATTGCATTATCATCTGACACCATTGTTGACTAATCCCCATTTTCTGCATTAGATCCATGAGGAATGACCATTCAAGCCTATCAAAGGCTTTCGCCATGTCGAGTTTTAGAGACAACTGTTTTGCATTCTCATTCTTGTTGTTCATGGTGTGAATGATTTCCTGAGAAAGATGTATATTATCTCCAATTTGTCTTCCTGGTACATAGGCCGCTTGTAGTGGTGAGATTATTTTATGCATAACTTTCTTCATCCTTGTAGCCAGTATTTTCGAAATTATCTTATACGACGTGTTGCAGAGAGCAATTGGTTGTAAGTCAGACGGGAATTGCTTATTCTTCGACTTTGGAATTAGGGTAACATTTGTGGAATTCAGACTTTTAAGAATGTAACCTGATCGAAAAAACTTCTTTACCATTTCAGTTACATCTTCACCAATGATGCTCCAATGTGTTTTAAAAAATCCTGGTGGAAAGCCGTCCGGCCCCGGGGCTTTCCAAGATTTCATGCTTTTAAGGGATTTCAAGATTTCAGCGTCTTCTGGAATGCAAGTTAACTCCATATTGTTATCTTCAGTGATTTTACAAGGAATACATTGAAGTATATCTTAATTTTTCGGTGGAGAAGTGGTGGTATGCAATGAACTATAATGGTTTACCAGTAATTCTTCAAGCTCAGCTCTTGTAGCGCACCATATTCCTTGATCATTTTTTAATGCCGCGATGTTATTCCTTGAACGTCTTTTGTTGGCATTTGAGTGATGATACCTAGTGTTTCTGTCCATGTTTTGATAGAATTCATCAATAACTTTCTGTCCCCAGAAATCATTTTGAACTTGATGTCAATGATCAATTTAATTTTCCACCTGCTGTATTTGACTGTTTCTAAACTGATCCGGTTCAGATTGTTGTACTGCCTCAAGATGTTGGTGAAGGATATAAATGTTGCTCTGAATATTACCGAACTTTTCCCTATTCCATTTGGAAACATAACGTCTGGTATTGATTAATTTCTTGGAAACCTGAAACTGCTTTGAACCATTGATTTGTAGACTCCATGCTGCCTAGACTTCAATGTGAAGGGTTTCATCATGCTCGTAGCACTGAAAATATTTCCAATTTCTTTTGCCATTACCATTGGAGAGAGCAGTGTCGAGAATTATGGGATAGTGGTCCGACCCTAATTGAGGAAGATGCATCAGTTTTGAGTCCGGGAAGTTGATAATCCATTCATTATTGCCTATTTCCCTGTCAATCCTTGACCTACGAATTCCTGTACCATGTATATTACTGGATCATGTGAAAGACCTCCCAACATAACCAAGATCCTCTATCCCCGCATCATAGATCATGTTTACGTATCTTGCATATCTCGATGAAGAAGTTGTTGATGAGGAAGAATTAGGGAAACGAACTCTATCTTCTTATTTAAAAATCAGGTTTAAGTCGCCGATAACGACCCACAGCTGCTGTATTGTATAACTGAGGTTCTTTATGTAACTCCATTGTATCTCTTTATTATTTGGATAAGAGGAACCGTACATGTATGTAGTAAAAACTCTGGCTTTGAGGGGTCATCTTGCACTAAGACATTAAAGATCCAAGATTCTATATGCACAACTTTGTAATGAAACCCATCTTTCCATAATAGAAATAAGCCACCTGCTAAACCAATCGAAGAGACAAATTTGATGTTTGGGTACTTAGAGGATTTGGTGAGAGTTTTCATTTTTTTTCTCACTTATTTTGGTTTCAGACATGAATATAATGTCAGGCTCATATCGATATATTAAGTCCCTTAAATGGTCTCTAGTGGTTTTATTATTGAAACCCTGACATTTCCAAGCTATAGTTCTCATATTGGAGTCTCGAATCAAATAATCTACAAGGACTATACTGGAGTGAGTAAAACACCAATAAATAGACATACTAACAAATGCAGTAAAATTACAAGGAAATAAAATTTTAAAATGCAATACCTCAATAGCATGCTCCCCTTGATTTTTTATGGAGACCACCTTTGCGTGTTCATCAATTTTTCCAGTGACAACAGTTTCAGCCATATCCATTAGTTCAGTATGAATAGTAGTTGTATCGGCAACATTAGCCCCCCTTCATTAGCAACAAGGATAGGTCCATGAATTGATAGGTTAGATCCATTGGTCTAGGTATTTTGATTTCTAGATCTCTTAGAAGTTCTATTTTATTAAGTATCATCCTGCTCCTCCATATCCTTTTCGACATGAATAAAACCATCACCATAATCTTTCATGTCTGCAGTTCCACCAGCATTATCTTTTTCCTTAGCAGCAACATGAGCGTCATACTCCTCTTGAGTCATGGCTCTCTCTTTCAGAAATTCTGCTACTTCTTCACAAGTATCATCATTGTGGTCAATGGTGTACCATTGGTCACAAAGGCTATAAGGTTTCTTCACCCAATGGTATCTAATCCAGGTGGGTTCTCCAGAATTAGTATTCCACCATTCACCCCTTTTGAGAGGATTTCTTAAATCAATCTCCACCCTAGATGTAATCATATTTCCAGAACGAGGTCTGCAATTCTTTGGATCAATAATTATTTTTGTGCCAAGATCAGCAATGGCTTCATCTATGACTGCAACGTGGTGATGTTCTAAGAAAAATCCCTTGAACTGAACATTCCAAGCCTGCTTAGTGAACACATAATATTTATAAGCTATTTCAGTTGTGTAAACTTGGAGAGATAAAATATTTCTTTGGATATTCCATGGTATTTTCTTAAGAACATCTTTCATATCCTTCTGAGAATTGAACTTGAAGATAAATAAGTATTTCCCTACTGCCTTCATCTCTTTTTTCTTATAGTTCTTCCAGAGAATATTAAATTCTACTTTGATAGTTGATGTTTCGATCTCAGTGTCATCAGTTATCAGCTTTCCAATAAGAGTGTTGGCCCAAGCACCAGCAGCTTCAGTGAGATTTTTGGTCGATCCAATAGCGCTTCTAGGATTTCTTATCATTGTAGACTTCATCTTCTCAGTGATGTTGTTCATGTTATTGATATTTTCAGCCTCCATAATCTTGTTATAGAGTTTCTGAATATGATTGTGAATATGAATAGTGAAGCTTATTTTTTCCTATGGATTAAAATACCTATATATTGGGGTTGAGGAACCGAAAAGAAAAACCATATAATATGTTTCCTTGAATAAAGGTTGTAGCTAAACAAACTAAGGAAAGAGTATAATCTGTTTTGATTGGAGAATATACAGGCTGGATAGACCCGTAAGATCCTTTGAAACCGGAGGAGAAAACGCGAAAAGTTTTGTTTTTAAATTTGTGTTATTGGGATCGGGTATTGAACCAGCGTGTGAAGCATTAAGCTAATGGATTCAAATATATGAAAAGGAGGAGATTGCTGATTCTCATAGTGAGATATACTAAATGCTAAAATTTGATTAACTAGCAAAAATGCTATTTGGGGATGTGTACTGGAAGGAAATATAGCCATGTTAGACAACACTGTCAAAATTATGAACTAGAACACAAAGGACCAATACTGGTTGGGTACCATCTTTGAATCAAGGGGAGACCTGCAAAATTTAAAAAACCATTATCACAAATAAGATGAATAAATGCGTATAAGATGAGGGAATGAAGAGAGAAAACTTAGCTAAGAGACAGTAAAAGAGCTATAAATCAAGTACAGTTGAAATCTAAATATTTAGAGGCTAAAACCAATGAATATGATGTTGGTAACCATTGCAAAGAAATGAGATACAATGAAGAATCAAAATAGAGGCATCAAAATCCAATAAGGTATTAGCCAAATGACTTTTCCATTCATATACGAAAATTAAATTCAATTTTCCCACCAATGTGCATGTTGAAAAAAATAAGGAAAAAATAATTTTAGGGTCTTTTCAAAATAAATAAATAAATGCTCCTATGCGGTTAGAAATCTTGACCTATTAGTCACTTGTCTTTCTATTTGTTTTACTTCTTGATAAATAATTTCTTTTCAACTTGATGGGACATCCAAAGAAATAATTTCTCCATACTTTTGGAGAGACCAAAAAAATTTATTTTGATTTTCTTAAGTTTTTAAGATTTTTTGTGAAGATTTTTTTCGTAGTTGTCAAACTCAACTTGATCATCAACTACAACTGCTAGTAAAAGGTGTAGTAGAGCGTTTTATTTGTGGAGGCATCTGTCTCGTGATCCTATAACATCACTCTTGAGTGTAGCCGTAGGCTAATATCTTAAGGATAACGTGTTGAACACGTGATTCATTATGTTTTTCAAAATTTTGGTACATATCACGTCTCTATGGAGAACTGGGGGAGCTCACCATTTCACAAATCCCTTCCATTATAAAAAACCAAAGTATCAACTACTTTTGTTTATTTGATTTTTTCTCATTTTTTATTGTTGCATCCAACAATCTTAAGACATTTACCTTTAGTTGGAAATGTTAAATCAATTGGTACCGGAACTGTCATTGTTGATGCTATAATGGAAAATGGAAAACTAGAATGTTGTATCTAAAACCAAACACGCGATTGGGATTCTGTGCCGGTGTATAGTTTCGAGTATAATTCCTAGTTTTTGTGAATCCTTTTAACCAAATCTAGAATTGTAAAAAGTAATTTTAATATATTTTACAAATTATTGTAATATTCTAGAAAAATACCAATGGGCTACTACAAATTTGACTAAATTAGTTTTTATGATGTAACCATGAGTTTTTTGAATTGTGATTCCAATGAACTTTGTAGATCTCAATAACCTTATTTTAACTTTCTGATTGGAATAGTGATTTGTGAGATATGGTGTTCGGAAATTTGTTATACTTATTTATTTTGGAAAGAAAAAAAAAACAGTAAAGTGTGAAAAGCTCTTGATTGGTGTGTGAGATGTTGCAACCATTTGTTAATTAAGGTATTTTTTTTTTCTTTTTTGATATAACATGAGCAACCTATAAACCTCGGAAGACTTGAAATTTCGATTTAATTGAAATAACTTTCATGACATACTAAAGTAAGTACTAATCTAATCGATTCCGTCGAGTAAAAATCCCATGTATGTGTTCAATTAGTATTTAAGTAAGAATCTCATGTATGTGTTCAATTGGTATTTAAATTATTAATGATTTATAATAATATTTTAGATCAGTGGTGTTCAACTATGCATTTTCTTCTTAATTATTTTGATTATATATTTTCTGTAATATCAATTTACGTGAAATCACATGATTGGTTAATAACCTTGTGTTATCGATTATTATGCGATTTCAAAATTATTTCCAATATGTTACCTTCTGTTGGAAATATGAGAAACATAATACACCAATACACCATAGTCGTATGGATAGTGAGATGGAAAGTATCTAGTATTACCTAGTGCAACAAGATGATTAAGTGGTGAAATGTATGTCAATCTAAATGCCACTAGACAAAATCATAAGTGTGTTTATTACCGATCTTATTTTTTTTTATTTTTTTTTGAGAAATGGTTAAGATAGATTAATAAGGTGCCGAGGAGGCATCAAGAAAACAATTGAGCTGCATAAAGACGGTGCTAATAATTGACCTGCTAATAATTGTGTTAGTCTAATGTGAAGGTCAATCTGTAGAGACTAACTGCCTGTTCGGTTAGGAAACCTAAGAATTCAATTATGGGGTAATCCAATTCTTGGAACTGGATTCCAAGGAATGCAATTCAAATCCTAAAAATTCATGTTCGGTTGAGGTAATTCAATTATCTTTGTTTTTACCCCGAAATCCAATTTCATTGCACTATTGGACCAATATAATGAAATTCTACTATTTTGGAGGGAATTTGATTCGTAGGAATCAAAATTCTTAATTATAAAAAGTTCATTTGCACTGTACCGTTCAAGGAATTAGATTCCCCAGAATCCAATTCCTTGAAACGAACATGCTGTAAAAGTAATTGATTCGGATATCTTGGAAATATGTTGATAAATTAAGCACTTAATATCTTACGATGACTTCCGGTATTTCCTTTAATTTAGTGCTGTAATCTTACGAAGTGTGGTGGAATGTCATTGCAAGGCTTAGCAAAGTGTGGCGGAAAATCTCGTGTGGTGGAAGACTTGTAACTCTTAGATACCTGTGGCAGAAAGTCTAGTGTGGTGGAAAATCATTGTAACACTTACCTAAGTGTCGCGAGGGTGAATATCAAGTTCTTGATATCCTGTCCCGGGGGTGAATATCAAGAACTTGAATCTCTTGGTGGATTAAAATTTCCTTCCGACAATCTTGATGTTGTACGTAATTGGAGCTTTTTGTGGAAAGACTACTTCAACTCCTCCATTAACCATCTTTTTCTTTCTTCTTTAAGGGCTCTAACCGAGCGTTTTTCTTTAAATTAACAGAGAACAATGTACTCAAAAATTTTGCAAGTCTTAAATTTTTTAGCTGAGTTACAACAATTAAACTGAGCTTGAAGAAGGGGTTGTCTCAAATTTTGAATACATTTATTGCGATTTGATCTGCTGAATTGCCGGAAAATGAAGAAAATATTTAACAATCTCTTTGATTATTTAAGACAACAACAGAAAACACTACACAATTTATGAAATCAAATAAATTTGAAAATTACCAGAATATAAATTTCATAGTGAACTGCTCCATATATGTGAAACTCAGAATATATGAAGCTTTACGGTGAAAGCAGATGCTACTAAAAACCATCCTTCCTAACCTGCTCTTAGTTATAGTTTTCATTGTTGTTTTTGGTTGCAGGCACATCGTTATTTGCTCGATAAGAATTTTCTGGTACCTGATTATTCTTATTTGCTGGAATTCCACCCTTTTGTACACCTTTTCTTACGCCAACAGCTTTGTCTTCACCCTTTTTAACATTCACCAATCCATTAGCCGCATATACCTTAGTTTCCCCTTCTCTATTTACCTGACCATTATTTAAGTCGACTTGGTTATCTCCACTTTTGTTCACGTCTGCTAACCCTCCTGCCACACTTGCTCCAGTGGGTCGGGCATTTGTTTTTACTTGACCATTCTTTAAATCCACATCGCCCTCTCCATCATCATTTACACTTGCCAACCCGTTTGCGGCATTTACCCCCGTTTTTCCTTCATTGTGGACCGTCCCATCATGCAAGTCTGTTACTAAGGTCCCATCTCGCTCTACCTTAGCCGTCTCATATAGCCCAGATGCATCCACCACTTGATCGAATCTTAAAACTCCTGATGCCATCTCTGTGTATACAGGTGTTTAGCCAGTATTTAATTAGTACGTACTTAGTAAATTTATCAACTTCATATATACAAGAATAACAGGAAAAGAAGCATGTGTGATTACTTACGAGCGATAGACAACATAATGAAACCAGTGAAGGCAATGCTGATGAGCAAACTTGTTCTTGCCATGGTGGTGAACGGATGCTATATGAATTTGTGATTGGTATGTATCATACAAACTTGTTCAATACAAATACGATGTCTATTTATGCTTGAATCATTTTGATATCCATTTACAGAGTCAAACGATTAAACGTTAACCCCATAACGTGCAATACACAACTAATCTTATTTTACCATATATCATATTCCCTTAACAGCAATGAAAAGATTCGAAGAAAGTTTATTAGAAATTCTTGGTTAAGACAGATCATAAGAAGTTAGACAGCATTAAATAGATAGTTCATGCAAAACATTATGGCGATATTATTAGTTTGACTTAAATTAAATTAGTTAAATTATTAAGAACAGACAGTTAATGTACTGCGCGTTATTGTATAACAAAAGCTTTTGAAGAGATAGTCCAGATAATGAAAGATCCTTCAACTTCTAAAATATTTGCTTCCAATAGCTGGGAGTATCACGAACAGGAGGCACATATTGTCAATGCCCTTTGATATGAGATTTATTAGAAAGGAAGAGAGCTATGTACAAATATTTATAAGAACTGTGAACCCCATATTCCAATTACAAGAAACATTTTTAGTGATACCAGTTCCAGTGTTGTTCTTCATTATTTCACTCTTTCTTGTTCTCATTCTTTATCTGGAAACGGATTCCTTGGAATCGAGTAAATCATAAGAGGGTTTGTAGACGAAGAATTCATATCGTTTATTATAAAATTTTGAGCCTTTATTTTTTTCTGTGGAATAGCAGCTATAGTATCTCTCCATAGGTTAACCCCAGTACCAATATGTGTATGAAAGACCCAGAAGAGCTTTCTTTCTCTGTCTAAATGCTCGATTCCGCATTGGAGTTTTACCGCAACGGTGGTGTCTTCCCCCCTCGGAACTGTCACGTGGTCAAAAAAAAAAAAAAAAAAAAATCCCCAAAGCAGGCCCAAAAAATGTTGCTCCCTTCTATAAGCTGAACATAAGGTTGTTTATAAACCACAAAATTGGTTAAAAAGACCAAAAACAACAATTCCAGGGTGAAAAAGATATCTAGATTTTGATACTGTTTAAATGGACAAAAATATATAAATAGTCAGGATGTTACAAGTTTCATCCTACCCATTTTCATAATATATTTTCTTATTTTTAATTTACATCAGTATGCATCCAATTTCATCCTCGCTATTTTTTAAGTTTAAGTCAGGATGATTCCAGTTTCATCCTTGATATTTTTTTTGTGTCCATTTCACCCATAATTTTTTTTACTCATCCATTAAAACCATGTTTTAAAAATATTTGAACAAATGACCCATTTTCCATTTATAAACTGGTGGAATTTCATATCCATGCTGAAAAGGCAACGACGTAGTAATCAACAATTAATCATCGATAATCTATCATCTATGAATATTGTATTCAAAAAGGGTTTCACATGTATAGTATCCGGATATGCTCAACAGGAAGGCGAAGAAACAAGGCCAAAATGCACGAGCAGTTTGTAATCCTATATCGGTTTTATAGTCTAAAATACTTGATGTATATGGTATGTTGTGCGTTTCTATCTCAGGAAGTCCAGTTTGAACGTTAAATCTTATAGTTGGAAGTTTATCAGACGGATAGCTAAAATAGATGCTTTATGTGAACATGTAGGTAGAGTGGAATTGTTGTTGAGTCAACTGAATCGGTATTTCTGACAGAAATCCCCCAAAATCGAATGGAGCAAAGTAGTCGAAATCGTTCCTCGGTCCTACTCGGTTGGGGAGCTTGGAGCGAGGAGCAATAAATTCGGACTTGGAAATCGCCAAAACTCGGTCTAATACTCGTAATCTATTTATTAGAGACTTATATATTACTGCTCATAAGTCAAGATTTGTACCTGATGAAAATTAAAATTTTAACACTATCATGGAATTAAGTGTGCAATATTGTTATATCGAACGTATTTTATCATGTATTTAGAGGTTTTCCTATTAGATAACTCCCATCTGAGCAGGTTACAAAGTTTTTCTTTTCTGATTTTAGTGCATGCAAGGCCAAGTCGGAAAAATCGTTAACTCGTTTTGCTTAAAAGTCGGTCAAAATCGGCAAAATCGTGATCCTTACTCGCTAAAAATCGGGAATGGAGTAAAGTTACATGCATTAAAGCAAAGGAAATTCCCGAAATTAAAAATAGAGTTATTTTGCGTTTGGGTCGTTAATTTTGGTACAACTTAGTGTTTGGGTCCTAAGTTTTTCCAATTTAGTCTTTGGGTCGTTGACCCGTTAGTCAACCAGGTGTTCAGGTCAAAACCGTCAAGAATGTTAACTTCCGTTACTTATATTACATGTTTGCCATCTTCCAAAAATTTCTCACCTGTCTTCATCGTCATCTGGTGATAATGTCGACCTTTTCCTTCCCGCGCCACTAGCTTATCTTCAGTTTAAGCCAACATAACATCCTCTGCATCCAGGTTTAGAAGATGGTTTGAAGCTCATTATAAAATAGGAATTGTTGTTGCATACTCTTTTTTTCAATGAGTCACAACCCTGTAAAATGAATGATCAACCGACCTGTGATTCATTAAAGATCACGATCATGCAAATTTAATCCTTATTCTGTCAATGCAAGCATAATACTAGGGTCTTCTAAAATTGGGAGGTTGAACACAAATAATGTACCGGGTAAGATACTAAGATCAAAATGATCAAATTATTACTACTTGATAAGCTATTCCTGATCAAATAACTCTTATCCTAAACTGCATAACCATTCACAGCAGAAATTATTTTACTCTCGCTATATTACTTCACCACTTAATTCTTTAATAGGGATAGGATTCCAATTCCGACACCCTTGAGCATCAGCACATAGAGAGAAGATTTTGAGTATTGAGAGTTTACTGTTAAAATGAGATCTTGTATGAAGAAATCCGCAATGAATTACTTCCTCCATTGATGAAATTTTAATTGGGTTTTCATTTTTCTAACTCTTCTGTATTATTCAAATTTCTATGATTTCCTCTTCACCGGATCAGTTCGAGGTTCCCAGAACTTTCCTAGACTATGAAACCAATCGAAAAACGAACAGTTTTAAGCCGCTCAGTTAAGATTAGCAGACGTCAAATTTTCTAACGGTTTGACCTGAACACCTGGTTGACTAACGGGTCAACGACCCAAACACTAAAATGATCAAACTTAGGACCCAAACACTAAGTTGTACCAAAATTAACGACCCAAACCCAAAATAACTCTTTGGCTGAATCTTTTTTTTTTTTGAAACAAAAGAAGTTGTATTACCAAAGATCATTGTAATACATTAGACATGTCCTCTAACAGCTGAGTTCTAATTTCCATAGGCGAAAAATTAGACCAAGCAACTGTAGTGGTGAACTTACTAGCTATCTTAGAAAGAGTGTCTACAATCTTGTTGCTTTCTTTTGGAATATAAAGACACTTCCAAAAACGAAATTTACGAAAAGAAGATTGAATATCCTTGATATAGTTGTGTAACTGCCAATCTAAAGGAGTATTGTTATTGACCGCTTCCACAACCATCTTCGCGTCCATTTCAAAGTGCACTTTCTGAAGTTGAAGCCTTTGAGCAAGATTCACTGCCTCCCAAAGAGCCATACATTCTGCCTGGACAGCATTCCTTAGCGATTTTAGGTAGATGCGTGCTTTGTTGTACACGCGACGATTACGGACAATTAAGCCAATGCTACCAGAATTGTTTGAGTATAAAAACGATCCATCTAAATTAATCTTAAAGACATTAGAGGGTGGTGGAAGCCACAATCTATTACTGCGGCCAACTCTACTGAACAAATTAGGAAGAATCCTAGTATGAACAGTTTTGTCGTTGATGAAGCTTTTGGCTTTCAAGATCGATCTGTTTTGAGTGGTGTTGACATTACGAAATGTCTTGTCACATCTGTCAGACCATAAGCACCAAGCTATAATGGCTCTTGAGCAAATGTCAGTAACTGAAATTCGCTTGGCATGAAAATCATCAAACCACTCTTGAGTCCAAGCTGAGAAAGATATTGGGACAGTGCCTGACCAGCCGATGATAGAGAACCAAACATCTCTTGCCAGATCACATTCGACTAGAACATGAGCAGGAGTTTCAGTAACCCTGTCACAGAAAGGACAAAGGGAAGAGACTCCCGGGACTTTGGTGCTCAGAACGTCTCTTGTTGGGAGAAGAGTGGAAACAGCCTTCCACAAGAAGTGTCTTATTCTGGGAAGTAAAGGAAGATTCCACAGGGATTTGTAGATTTTGATCATCCGAGAACCAACCGAGATGGAGTGGTTTCCGTCCTCATACATATTTTTGTAAGCTGATTTAACCGTAAAGTTACCATTTTTTTCCAGCAGCCACACTAACTTGTCATCACAACTTGAGTGTATCTGTATACCCTTAATGAATTCCACGATATTGTCTTCAAACAGTTCCTGCAGGATAGTAATGTTCCATGAGGACGTATCATGACAGAACAGTTCATGTACGTGTTCATATTGCCGATAAGAGGTGCAGTTTGGCTTAGGGAGAGGAGGCTTAGTAATCTCTTGTATCCATCTATGCTTCCAAATAAGAATTTTCTTACCATCTCCCAGGCACCAGCAAGAGTTGTTATGCACAAAATCTAGCTCCGAGCTTATACTTTTCCAAGACCAAGTTTGGTTAGACTTTTTGTTTATGTTGAAGAGATCTCCGTTAGCATAATATTTTACCTTGAGGGATTGGGCCATCATAGAATCTGCGTCAGAACAAAGCTTCCAAGCCGATTTTGCCAGAAGGGCTTTATTAAACGTGTGCATATCACGGAAGTTCAGACCTCCTTCTTCTTTAGGTTTTTGGGTTCTCTTCCAGACAATAATATGGTTCCCTTTGCATGTTTTTTTATTTCTCCAGAATTGTTGTTGTTTGGAACTGATTTTCTTAAGAGTAACATCCGGTAAACTGAAGCTTGCCATATGGTGAATAGGAATAGCGTTGGAGACGTTTCTTATCATAACTGATCTTGCAGCTTCTGACATATTACTACCGTTCCAATTCGAGAATCTATTTTCCATCTTATCACTGAGAATGGAGAAAGGAATACGTTTCTTTCTGCCAACAAAAAATGGAAGTCCAAGATACTTTTCATCCGTGATTTTTAAGTATCGAACTTGTAAAGTACCACTGATAATTTGACAATTTTCAGGCGAAAGGTTTGTACTGAAGTAAACTGCCGATTTGTTGAAGTTAATCAGCTGCCCTGAGAAAGTAGAGAACTGCTGGATTACACACAGCAGTTTATGAACTTGATAATCATTAGCTTTACAGAACAGTATGCAATCGTCTGCAAATAGTAGGTGGTTTATCTTTGGAGCTGAACGAGAGATTTTCATGCCGGTTAGGTGACCTTTAGTTTCACAGTAAGATAAGTATCTTGAGAAAGCTTTCATGGCCAATATGAAGAGATAGGGTGATAAAGGATCACCCTGTCGTATGCCCCTAGAAGGTTTGAAAGCCTCCGTTGGAGAACCGTTCAGCATAACTTCAATTTGGGTTGTAGAAATGCACTGCGAAATTAGCTGCTGGAATTTTTCTGAGAACCCAAGTTTCTTGAGAACGTCCAAAAGAAATCTCCATTATAGTCTATCAAAAGCTTTAGACATATCCATTTTTAGAGCAAGATGGCCGCTCAAACCCGTTTTTCTCTTCATTGCTTGAACTATTTCCTGAACAAGACAAATATTTTCAGACATTAGTCTTCCTAGAACATAAGTCGACTGCATTGGAGAGATGATTTTACTAATGTGCTTCTTCATCCTTAAAGCGATGATTTTAGAAATAATCTTATACACCGTATTGCAGAGAGCAATTGGACGAAAATCTTCTGGTTTATTGGCTGTTTGCACCTTGGGAATCAGTGAGACTCTGGTTTGGTTTAATTGTTGGAGAAGGAAGCCTGAGTGGAAAAAAGATTTGATCATTCGACACACATCGTCTTTAACAGTTTTCCATTGAGTTTGGTAGAAGCCTGGCGGATAGCCATCCAGTCCTGGAGAAGTCCATGGTTCCATCGTCATAAGGGCATGATAAATTTCTTGATCTTGAGGGATGGCTTCTAATTCTTCATTATCCTCCCTTGATATGCACTTAGAGATGTGTTTGAGAAGATCTCGACTGTCTGGCGGATTCGAAGTAGCCATAATGTTTTGAAAATGTTGCTTAAGAAGATTTGATAAAGACTCTCTATCATTACACCATGTACCATCGGGGGCTAACAGGGAGTCTATTCTGTTACGACTTCTTCTTCTATTCATACGGATGTGAAAAAATCTGGAGTTCATATCCATGTCTTTGTAGAAGTGATCTCTAGCCTTTTGCCGATTTGAGCTCTCTTGGATTTCATTTAGTTGTCTGATTTCACTTTCGATTTTGATGACAGCTTCCGTATTTGAACCATTTGTATCACCAGATTGAAGAGAGTCCAAATTGGACTGAAGTTCCGCAATACGTTTTTTAACATCTCCAAATGTTCTTTTGCTCCAGAGAGATAAAGCATGTCTAGTATTAGAAAGCTTACTTGATAGAACAAAAGCATTGGAACCAGAAGAATTAGTAGACCAAGCAGTTTTGATATAATCAGAAAAAGATTCATGTTTTAGCCAATGTTCGAAGAATTTCCAGTTTCTTCCTGTTGCCCTATGTTCATTAGAAACGTCTAGCAATATAGGAGTATGATCCGAACCATATTGGGGGATATGTTTTAGGACTGAGTGTGGGAAAACTAGGAGCCAATCACTATTGCCTAGTGCCCTGTCTAATCTAGATTTAACACGCCCAGTGCCATGCTTATTGCTAGTCCACGTGAAAGGTTTTCCACTAAAACCTAAATCACTGAGATCGGCCTCTTTAATAATTTCAAGGATATCAGTGGGAGTTAGGTTATTACAGTAGTTGTTTCTATCTTCAGGTGTAAACGTGACGTTAAGATCACCGATAACAGCCCAAGGTCTACTATTACTATTGGCCAAACTCTTAATGAAGGACCATTGTGCTTCTTTTTCATGTATATATGGAGAACCATAAACACAGGTTAAGAACCATTCTCCTTTACTTGGATCACTCACTATACTCATATGGAAAAAAAATTCGTCTTGGTGGACAATATTTAGAGAAAAGCCGTCTTTCCAAAGCAAAAGTAAACCACCTGCAAGACCAACTGAAGGGGCAAACGATTTGTTTGTCATTCCCAGGAAGTTGGACATCCTTAAGATTCTATTGTCGTTTATTTTTGTTTCACAAATGAATATAACATCAGGGTTGTGAAGATTGTTGAGGTAAAGAAGGTGGTCTCTAGTGTCTTTACTCATGAAACCTTGACAGTTCCAACTAACAATTTTCATATTGCAAATATAGAGAAAACTCAGGCGCGACAAATTTGAGTTTCTAGAAAGTCCGTACAAAAAACTTGAAAGGTAAGCAAATGATTTGAATAAGAAGAGTAAGTGTGAAAGTTTACCAGAGTTACAAGGGCAGCAGCAGCCTCATCCGAAACCTGGGGGGACTCCTTGTTGATACTCTCTCCCTCCTCTAATAAATCATGCTCCATTCCAACAATCCCAACAGAAGAAGGATTCAGTATAGTATCATGCGCATTAGTAAGATCATCTCTCACCGGTCCATCAGTGCAGTCGTCCTTAGTTTCTTCATAGGTTCTAGATCTCTTTTGCCTTCTTGGGGTTTCAGTAGTTTCCTTTTGTTGCTCTAATTTTTCCTTGCTAGCTTCACAAATTTTTTGGATCATCAGGTTAAGGTCTTCATTTTTTTCGACCCCGTAATCTTCAGCCAAGCTATGAATGTGATTGGTGTACTCATCATTTGTGAATCTTCTAATCAGCAGGTCATGTTCCACATTAGCACATTCCTCCTGGTTGTGGTTGACCATCCAGCAGAGATTACAGAGATTGTGAGGTTGGCGCTCCCAATGGTATCGCACCCAGGTTACTCCCCTAGCTCTAGTATTCCACCAACCGCCACGGAAAAGGGGCTTACTTAAGTCAATTATGATTCTAGCCGAAATCATATTCCCGTACGCTGGCCTGCAGTTTGGAGGAGAGGTGGAGATTTTTTGACCAAGTTCGATGAGAGCTTCGTCGATGACTGCAACTGAATGGTGTTCAAGGAGTAAGTTTTTAAATTGAACTGTCCATTCACAGTGGTTGAACTTGATGTCCTGAAGGGGGACAGTATCATCGTAGGGTAGAAGATTCAGGTGAGACTTGCAGACATTCCAAGGATTTTTCTTGAGCACATCATTCATTTTTTCCAGAGAGGGGAAGTTGAAAAGGAAAACATTTCTGGCCAAAGCACGCATATCCCTGAAGTGGAATGGCTTCCAGAGAGATTTTAGTTCTCTGCGAACTTCATCGGTTTCAAGAGCATCGTCATTAAAGACTTTCCCAATTAAAGAGTGCCCTCTCTCCTGTTGAGCAGAAGATAAAGCTCTCTCAGAACCCACTGAACGCCTTAGTATGTCAAGGGAGATATTTCTGATGTTTGCATTTTGAAGTTGGTTGGTGATCGAAGCTACTGGGTTGTTTGAAGAAGAGGACATTCTTTTTTTTTTTTGCAATAAAAAGGAGTACCGAGAATAAGATTGTACTTAAAGCCGCTACGAATTCTATTTTTAAAGAGGTTGATGCGAGGAATATAGAAACCAAGAGAGATCGGAGAGATGAAGCAGTGATATCTGACGAGTGGAATGGCTATAAAGGTCAAAGACATTAACCAATAGTCATCACTCAGATAGTGAAAGGTTGGCTGGATTGGAGGATAGTAATGCCTGCCAGCGCTGGTTTTTAAAGTAACACTTTTTTCTGGCATAAAAACTTTAGTGTTGAAGGAGTTTTTTCGAGCTTTTGGGTAAAAATAAGTGGACTTTGGGACCGGACTACCAATGATGGTAATGATAATGATGGGAGTATCTATGACTAAAGAAAGAATAGAGACGAACCTCTTCCATGAAGAATAATAATCAAAAATGAAGAACAGGATTTGCTTAATTGGTGGGAGAACTTTTTCGACAGCTAGAACATGGTTGATCGTACCAGCTTTGACTAAAGTTTTTCTGTAATTATAGTACCTCCATTGGCGGGTTTTCAAAATTTGAATCTTCGGAGCTAAAAATTTGAAATTTTTGTAGCGCTGAGGGAGACGAGTCCTTTCGTTAATGGAGCGGATACCCGAAAATTCTTGTTGCTCGTAACCATGATCGATAGCGCAATACTGAGACATACTGTTGGAATCCATCATGGGATTGATGGTCTGCAAAACTGCCGGAATAAATGGAGTGCATACTGCTATAGAATTAGATAAAAGAGTTCGAACGAGGAAGAGAGTAAGACAGGTCCAAAAGTGGATGCCCCCCATGGTATAACGTCGGAAGAGGCTCTGCAAAAGATTAAGTAGACATTAGAGGAAAACAGGAGAAGTGGCTCATAAAAATCAGAGGTTTTGAAAAGAACCAGGAGAAGAAATTCCACGTAAATGAACTCGGAGCAATAGCTCCAAAGAAAAGATTAGCAAATAATGATCATAAGGAAAAGGAGAGAGAGCACCGGATTGGGCAATTTAAGCTGACCAACCATTCCAAAACAAATGCTATTTGATTACGGTTAACCTACTCCCATGAGAACCAGATACAGACGTGTTGACCTGAGCCTACTCCTTCATGGATGAAGGTTGAAATTTGATCTGTTTATTTTCCTGTTTTTGGATACCAAAGAGAACTTGTCTAAATGTGAGTTTTTTAGAAGAAGGAATCTATATGACATTCTCATACTATAGATAAAATATATAACCACATCACAGTAAACTAAAGCCCTAAAACTTATCGTGAGAGATAGAGAGATAAAAATGTATTTCAAAACATAAATCATAGCAACACCAAATGATTAAAAATTATTTCAAATATTTTTTTTTTATTGTCAGAGAGAGAGATCAAAAACTATTTCAAAACAGAAATCCTAGCAACAACTAAAAGTCGTTTTTAAATTGGTGAGAAAATTACAGTTAAACCTCTATAATTTAATAGCGTTGTGACCACTAAATTTTATTAATTTAAAGAGATATTAAATTATCGATAAATCAATAATTTATTATTTTAAAGATAAATTAATAATATATTAATTTAGAGAGTATTTCCTATCGATAAGGTCAATAAATTGAATTTGAAGGATTTGGAATTTGAAGTACTCTACTATTGACTATATTGACTATAAAAAATTAGATACGTATTCATCCATTGGAAATAGTTGGATGAAATACAATTAGATTTGAACTTCAAAGAAAAAAAAGCAACTATTGATTCATATTTTCCTAAAGGTTGATATGTATAAAAAAACTTTTCAATTTTCATATTAGTAATTATTAATTTATATAATATTTGAGAACTATAAATACTTAAGGGAAATTTTTGAAATATATTAAATTATTATTTTAGCATTACAGGCCCAAGAAGGGACTAAGAAATTTGATTATTTTAGCGAGATTATTATTTTAGCGAGTATTAATTTACAGACGTTCTACTGTATTTCTCCAATCTTAGAATTTTGCCCAACTAATATATGACAAAAA
This sequence comes from Papaver bracteatum, assembly GCA_023529315.1. Classification (NCBI taxonomy): domain Eukaryota; kingdom Viridiplantae; phylum Streptophyta; class Magnoliopsida; order Ranunculales; family Papaveraceae; genus Papaver; species Papaver bracteatum. The sequence continues at coordinate 315,815 of JAJJWX010002805.1, forward strand.
AATAAAATAATTGTTGCCCCTTAGCCTTGTTGCCCCAAAGTGGGGTTTTCCTCGCTTCCCCACCAGGACCGGCTAAGTAACTTATCGATGTCATCTTCATACCTACAGACATTAAGATTAGAAACATGAGTCCGAAAATCACTACAGACCAGCAAGTTGCTCCCTTTGGACTCCTTGGAGGGAGTTGAAAACCTTGCAAGAATTAATATAATAACAATTCCTTGGTTGATCAAATAAATGACAACATTACCTCTCACGCAGGTCTTCTGCTGTGCACGAAGTTCCAGCAGAAGAAGCGTAGCCGTCAGCCCCGTCACTACCAAAATCTGACCAGTCATGCTGATACCTCTCATGTAGGTCTCCCGCGTAAGAATTTTCAGGAGAACGCCAACCGGCAAACCCAAAATCGGAGCAGTTATGGAAGTCTTCATTCTCATAGAAATGAATACGAGCATTTTGCATGTCAGTGTAAAGCTGCTTGGTAGCCATCGAGGGAGTGAACCTAAAAAAACACATCATCATAAATCTATAACTAAATTATACACTTAAGGTCCTTTACTATCAAGTTTGCTGTTTGTGCTAAAATAAATGAATATTACTCTATATATATTATAAAACAAACCTGGAAGTTGGGATATCAGGTGTAGAATCTTCAGGACGACTGCTCTCTCCGTCAGTTATAGTTGTAAGGTTACCATCTGAGGCGGATCTTTTAAGAGATAGCCTACATAAGAGAGACTAGTGTTACATGTTTAGGATTGCACAGCAAAACTAAACTAAAAGAAAACGTACTTTTAATTTCAGTGGTCAAGCTAATTATCAAGAATTTCCAAACCTACCTTGCGTTTTCATCCCTTCCAACATTGAAATGTTGGTCTGAGTTCAGCTCCCAGAGTGCAGGCCTACCCTGTTGTGGCTGGAAGTATCCCAAGAATCTGTTTTGTGGTGTATTTCAAATGCTACGAGCATATACATATATAGTACAATAAAAATTATGGAGTAAAGCACAACGGTGTAAACCAAGCGGCAACTTACATGTTTATCGCATTTTGCTTCTCACCGTCGGTAAAAGCATTGCTGCCGTAACGATGAATTGATCTGATCATGTCTTGGGTATGGACAGCTGGTTTCCATTGGCCTTTTCTCAACCGAAATATCTATGAAGCACCCAGTGTACAAAAATTTATATATTGATCAAACTAATTAAAATGCATTTTCACTGGATATATTAGTAACCTAGCGGTAAGATGCAGGGGAACAAGAATATAATTCTTGCTTTCCATGCTTCACTATTATTTTTTTGCAACCACTATTATTTTCTTAAACTCTTCTTTCTTGTATCGTCATTTCTTTTCTAGTTCATATATGTTGAAGTTGAACCTATAGAATGGCTAGAATAACTACTTTGGGCACTATTACAAATCCAAATTGTACACAAAAGAGATAGAACAAACATGGAGTAGTCTATACCTTGCAATGAGAGCGAGATCCACCATACTGGAGAGAAAGTATGTCGCCCATCATCTCATATAGATCCATCAAATCAGTAGCCAAACGGTCATCCTGGCCAATCTTTGGTCTACCTATCAACCCCAAGGCATTTAGTTGATATCCAAGAGAAGCCAAACCGTATGAATACTGCGCAACATTGGTGCGGTCTAAGCAATCAACGCAATTGGTCCTGAGGACACCTTTTTGTTGCTTGATCAAGCGGTTCTCATTATCTTTACCAGGTACCACATTTGGCTTTTTTAATACTGAATGGAAGAATCCTGTCGTTCTCTGTGAATATTCAGTCAGTCCGCTAAGTGATTCCAGCACATTTGGACCTTTACTGAAAAGTATAAAAGTTCTAGGAGAGTTAGAATCATAAATGTAAGAAAAACTAATAACCACAATGGCGAACTATATCAAAGCAAGAGAGAAAGAGAGACCAAGACCTTTTAAAAAGTTTATGGAGATCCAGGTGAAAGAATCTCAGACGATTCTCAAAAGACAAATCGTCGTTAATAACTTCAGTCGCATCAAAAAACTTTTCTCGAAGCCTAGATTCTCGAGATTCCTTATTAGCTTCACGCCCCTGTTATATCAACCGTAAATGTGGATCTCTTATATGCACAGAACAGATTAACTGCAAGACTTCTGTGTCAAAATTGTACAACCTACCTTGACCAAATTTAAAATGATTATCGGGTTTCCGTATCTTGTCACAAGATTATCAAAATGAAGCCTGGTAGCCTTATAGCTTGTGTCATTTGTTGACACTGAAAGATAACAGATATATCAGTACAAAAAGAATATGGTGTATAAGAGCTTGTAACTAGCTGCTATATAACGTTTGTGATACTTACCTTTGATCTTAGGTTTTGCTTTTAGGAGTGAAGTTTCCTGCGACCAGAAAAGGGGAATAGAGCCCCGATGCTGCACAACAGAACTTACTTGCACTGGACATCCTTCGGGGAGATCTTCAAACACAATCTGTTCTGTTTCAACATCATTAGCTACTTTTCCTTTCTCGTCCACACCACGTTTACGGTATCTTGTGCCAGCATAGAAACGTGAGCGCCTAGAAATGAGCGTCAAATAAAAGTCCCTCCCAGAAACTGAAAGTTTTTCCTGTAACAAAGGACAGATGCAGCTAACATTTACGTCTAAAACGCAGGTGAAACATCTGCAGAATGGTCCGCGATATCCAAAAAACTAGTTGGTTATACAAACAAAATTCTCATTCTTTTATGCTTAAAAAAAAAAAAAAAAAAAAAAAAAAAAGTTCTCATTTGTCCGTAAGTTCGGTGCAGAAATGTTTATGCATTATACGGCTGAGGGAACATAAATTAGAATCCCATCCAAGCCATACCTGTTTGAAGAAGCCATATACTAATGCCACGGTCCAGACAGTGTTCTTCAGTTGAAGTCTGATTTCACGCGTTAAGAACTCATTCCAAACAAACATCTTTCCATGGAGATCTTGCCCTATCTCAGCGTCACACATGTTCCTCTGAAGGCTACGCATAACGTTATATGAGAAGCTGAAAAAGAAGTCCTTTGTAAGGTCTATTGAGCATAGAAGCTTCTTGTATCTGTGTCATTAACAGTTAAACAAAAAACATAAAATCCATCAATACTGTTCATAAGCATCTACAAAGTATATATATATATATTTACATGCAAGAGTGGACAAAACACCTGATTTCGTTTTTAGAAAACATTATATCAGTTTGCTGCACACTAGGATGTGGTATAGGAATCATCTCGCTTTTGGTGATTCCATATATCACATGGCCACAAATTTTACCAATCTGCTTTCTTTTGGTGATAAGCAGCATGTAATATGGCCCCAAGAATTTAATGAATCCTACAGACATGAAAATCAAAAGCAGTATGATTTATAAAAAGTAGTAACAACTGAACACACTGCAAGCAAAAAATGAGTTCTCATACCGATAATTCCATAACACTTAGCAACCAATTTAAGACCACCAGTAGATGCATTCCCTACATGTAACCGCCTCAACAGATTGAAACATTGAGCTGCTGAATACGTTGTTGAATCTTCAACAATGATCAGCTCGGTAGGTTCTAATCGGTCAATCTTCAATACTCTCCATACCGTACGACTTTTGTTTCTACCAACAATATAGAATTTCTGCCACATACACACAACAAAATTATGTTATCAATAAAGTGAATGCGCAGTTCTATAAATCATCATATCAACTTCAATTCAAGTCAGAACTGGACAAATGATGGCTCCTACGGATGCTTACAATCAATAGAAACATATCATATCATGTCAAAAAAGAAAACAGGCTCATGTTGATATCCTTAAAATTTTATTAGTGCAGTTTCAGCAAAACTTGAAATTTGAAACAAAAATAATAAAGTTGAAACGAACAATAACTAAACAAAAATTGGGTTTTCTTTTTAATCCAATAGGAAAAAGTTGAATTGGTGTTACCGATTTAGTTTCATAAATTCTGAAATTCTTCAAAAAGGAGTTGTTTGGATCCATTTGGTCTACTTCTTTAGAACCAGATTCCCTGAGCTCATTGCTGTTTGTAGTCATGTTACTGGATAAATATGACTTGAAAAATCAAAACTTGTTGTCCTTGCAACCAAATTATAAATCCATCCTGAAATGAATAAAGGGTCTGAATGAAATGGATCAAAATTTACAGAGAAAATTGGAATGAAAAATAATACTACGAGATTGAGAAGAGAAAATCTAGAACTTAGTGAGATATAATTTACCTCGAATGAATCCTCCTTTTATATCTAATCATAATTTTTACTCTTCTGATGATGATGTAGTCAACATCAATAATAAGATAAAAAAGAAAACCCGGGAAATGAAGAGCCGTTACAAATTCTCCATTTACACAAAAGTGAAAAACTTAACATGTCTTGTTAATTTGGACGGCAAGTTTATATTATTTTCCTTCAAGGAATTATACATTTTCTTTCTAGAATCATCTTCACAAGATACGTCGAAGATGGCGCTCACGATTATCATAAATTTCATAGGAAAAATAAATATTGTTTCTCCAGTGAAAATAAATTGTAAAGAAGTCTAATTAATTTTGCATTAGGCTTAGTTAACTTGATTAATCACCTTACAGGCTTACACCAACCAAATTACATTTCGAGTTTAAATATTTTATTTTGATTATCTAGGATCAAGTCTTTAAATCAGGATTGTGATGATTTGACATTTCGTTAATATCCTGGCCAAGTGTAGCCAACTAAGTGGTTTTACTTGTTCATCAAATTTATTCAACTTATTAAAGTAGACTTCGCGATGACCTCCTAAATTCTTGAAAATTTGTAATATATAGATTTCGATGATTTCAATTTCAATACGAAAATTAAAATAATTAAATTAGAGATAACACAGGATAAACACTTACTTTCTTGTAACACTTTTAAAAGCGTACCGATAAGTTGTAACAGCGAATAACCGTGGCAGAAAGGTGAAGTTAGGCTACAAATTTATTTCACAAAAATAAACGTGGCAAAGATTATACTGACATAAGGACTGTGAAAGAAAGTAAACAGTGACAGTTCACACTATTGACATATAAAAGCGTGGCTGAAGCTAACACTCGTATGATGAAGCTTATTATTTCACTCTCCTTTTATACTTGTGATAGGATCAGTTGACATGGTTATATTTATAAGAAGATAATAAGCCTTTATTTATCAGGAGCACAACTAGTGCCTCTCCATAGATTACCCAGTACCGATATGCGTTTGAAAGACCCACAAGGGATATATATATCCTTCTCTACCAGAAAACATTTGAATTTTTTGATCGATTTTCAGTTTTGCCTAGACACTATAAATTAAATGAGTTCACGTAAATAGAGTGTGATGGAAAGTCGTTAAAACACTTGTTTCAGTAACCTTAGCAAAGTGTGGTGGAACATCATTGTAACACCTATTAAAGTGTGGGGGAAATTCTCACACGTTAAGTGTCGCAAGGGTGAATATCAAGTTCTTCATATCCTCTCCTCCTCTATTGAATCTCTTGGCTCCGGAATCTAGCTGGTTTTTGATCTTCCAAGTGAAATTTTCTCTTCGCAAAACAGGGCCTTTCTTTGAAGAGATCAATATACTCAAATTTCTTGCAAGTTTTAAAATTCATAACCGAAACAAAATCAGTCTGGTATTCATATTTTTGTAACGGAAGTTCCTGAATAATCTTCCACACGAATAACAAAATCAGATTTCGTCCAACATAATATATATTTTTTTCCGTTTTTCATTCCACTAAACTGGATTAATGAGATTGTTGAGACAATATTTTCAAAAACTCTGCTATAAAAAATCCATATATTGAACGCCCTAAGGAAAATAACAAACCATTGTATATAAATATAATGAAACAACAGATGGCATGTAGTAGGCATTGGAATTTTTTATTGAACTCAAACAAGAAAAACAAAAATTTAAAACATAAATATTGTAAGAACACAATATTTTTTATTAGAAAAGAAAACAACATGATACTATTTTTTACATTTGCTCGATGAATCTGAAATCTCATATCCAAAAACAAGTAAAGCAAGATTAAATAGGAAAATTATGGAAGAAAGATAATGGAAAAATATTAAGATAATTTTAAGTAACTGCGGGATATAAATTAATATCCTCATCCAATAGTTTCTGCTAAAGGGTGTTTTTTTGGGGTGGAAATACGAAACTACCCTTAAAAAAAATCAAACCTAAATATTCCCCACTCCCTTTCAAATTCTAAATATTCCTCACCCTGTTTCAAATTCTCTTCTCCTTCTCTGTAGGCTCCTCACTTTGATTATTTATTTATTTATTTATTACATTCGGAGGTGATGAAGACCATGCCGGAAATGATGAACATCATGCCAGAAACTATGAAGACCATGTCGGAAGTGATGAAGACCATGTCGGAATGAATATTTTTTTTTACATCGCCGGCATTATGTTAGTGATGAAGACCATGCTGGAAGTAATGAAGACCATACCGAAAATGATGAAGACCATGCCAAAAAATGGCGTCGGCATGCTCGATAAATAACTTACAATGGTAGCACTGTAAGTTGGGAGTACCCATATTTTGGCATTGATTTTGTAGGCATTTTTTAAGTTGGGAGTACTTATTTTTTTAACCAAATTTCTATTAGTTAAAAAAAATTCCTTATACTCTCACCCCAATTTAGTGATTATGATGATTTATACTAATCAATATCAAAGTAATATATTAACTTAGCTAATTATAATTAACCACTAAACATAATTAGTAAGGGGTAGATCAAAAATTAATTAAAATACATGGATATGGTGTAATTCTGATTTACTATTTAAATCTTTATTTTATCCTATTATCATATCCCCAGTTACTTTCAACATCCCCCAATTGGGCATTCTTGTGCAAAAGCAAGGAAAACGAGGAAATCAATATATTGTATGAAAAAATCAATAAAAAGAGTTGCTCTCTCCATTTAAAAAAGAAATAGGGTCTAGTTTAGCACAGGGATTAAGAAAGAACGCGCAATTGGGGGATACATTTATTAATTGGGGGATACTTATTACTTCCTCCACCCCATGGTTTCTGCTAAGGGGTGACCAAATGTTATGAAAGTACTAAAATGACCTTATGTTAATTAAAAACCATTATTAAATTACTGTTTTACCCTTTGCCCAAAACATTAAAATCAAAAAGCAAACTCTAATATCCCCCATTTGTAAACATCAGTACCAGAAATGGGTTTAGGTTTAGGTTTCGAAGAAAAAAAAAATCTTCATCGTTCTTCGTCGATTCAAAAACATTTCTTCGATTAACCCAGCCGAATAATAACCATGCCTACACGAAAGAAAACAAAAGCCCCATCGAACTCAAAATCGAATAGTGAGGAGAGATTAAAACACAGACTTGCTTTGATTGCTCAAGATCAAGAAGAAGGAGAAGCAGAGCTGTCGGACCATCAAACGCTCGCAAAGATGGCTTCTTTGAGAAGGTTAGTGATTTTAAACTCCTTTATGAGTATTTGAATCGATTTGTAGGCATGGGTTTAGGTTATAATGGCGAAACCCTTACGAAACAGCGTAGTTGTAGTAAATTCCGGCATGGAATTGTGTATGAATACCATGCCGGATTATAGTCACGTGATTCAGTGTAGGATGCATTCAGCGCCAGTATTAAGTTACGGTATATAATGTCGGCATGACTACAATGCCGGTTTCAAACCCTGAAACTTAATATTAAGTACCGGCATTGAAATTGGGTTGACTACTATGCCGGTTTTATATTACGGCATACCTTTTTGATATTTCGCGTACGCCGGTAGTAAAATAAAACTTACAAGAATATTATTGAATTTTTGCCCAGTACATGTATTAATTTGTGGATGCATTGTAATCCGAAACTCAGTTACGGCATGGAATTGATTTTTTTTTGAAGTGTCGGTAGTACTCATAGGGTATCCAGGATAATACATATGACTACCGGCATTATCGGTAGTTAATGTTTAACGCCGAAACAATGTACCGGCATGAATTATTAACTAAGTGTCTATGCCGGGAGATGGTTACATGCTTGGATTGTTTGAGTTAGTCTATACCGGTACTGGTTCTAAAAATGAGATGTCTTATATTCATTTCGGGTGCTTATGATATAGGTCAAAAGCCAAGGAAGCTCAGAAAAGAAAAGGTAAAGATGATGTGACTAAGAGAAGGAGGAAGGACAATCTTAATACTCCAAAGACTATGCCTCCCCGGGGAAAAGATGAAGGTCGAAAAAATCGTTTGGGGGCTGAGTCTCGAGGGATAACTTGGGAGAGTGGCGGTGACCGTAGTCGACTTGTAATCAATGAACCTACTACACCATTTGAGAAGAATGACCAAGATGAAGAGGAAAGTGAGGAGGAAGATAATGAGGTTCATCCAAGTCAAGTAGCAAGCTAAAGCGAAGTGGGTGGGCCTAGTCAAAAACCCACAGAAGGCATAGCCAAAGGCAAGGGTAAAGTGAAAGTCAAAGGTTCCCACCTTCCTCATGTTGATGACATGATTCCTTACCTTGATCGTGGTAGAATCTGGGGTGAAGCTCATAATCTGAAAATTCTATTTGGCTACAAGCAATCGTGGGCTCGCATTATCTATCAAACTTATGTAAGAATTTTTTAATGTTTTGCATAAGTATTATTGTGTATTTAGGTAAAATGTTTCAACTTTACTATCTCCTAATTGTAGGATCACACGAAGGTTGTGCGTGTATGCCGAAACCAAGTTGCGGCCGATTGGAATTTGTCTTTGGAATGTGAAGAGGTCCAAACAATAGTAAGAGATTCTACTCTATATGCTTTGGTTGAAAATTATGTGAAGTGTGATGTTGTGATAGTCAATTGCTTCGTCGAAAGGTATCATGGTGAAACTAATACCATGCACTTCCCCTTTTGGGAGATGACCTAGATCCCGGATGATGCTCAAAACATTTTAGGCTTGAATGTTATCATAAAATCAATACTAGAAGGAGATCATTGTCCGGACCTAGAATGGTCGAAGTTGCACACTTTGACTAACAAGCTGTTTGGTTGGGACTACAAAACTTCTGTGGAAAGTTTCTATGTATCTCAGGCTAGTAGGACAAAGACCATCAAGCTGACGCTGCTTAAGGAAAAGTTTGAAAAAACGCAGGAAAAAAGTTTGAAGGATGGATGGGACCCTGCCCAGATTCGTTATACATCCGCTGCATACCTGTTATTCATCTTGGGAACTAAGGTATTCCCCGACACTAGTGGCAACAGGGTTAGCGCAAGCTTCCTTCAATACTTGGATCCGTTGGACGAGGTCTATACCTATTCTTGGGGCATCGTGGTAATGTCATATTTGATGACGGAGATGAGAAGGGCCTTTAAGGCTAGAACAAACCAATTCTTCGCATATTTACCACTTCTCTAGCAAACCATCTCAAAACGCATATTTGAACCTTGGGTATTCCTCACCAACACACACTTGTTCTTAAGACCCGTCTCTTTTTCCTAAGCAATTGCTTCCGATGGAGATTTAATGGAAGATTATAAGGTTCATTCCAAGCAATCCCCACATAACGTTCTAAAAACTAGGTGAAATGTATTGTTTGGTAACATACCGGAGGCATCTTATAGTATTCGGACGTATCCGGACCAAGCGGTTTGGAATTTGTTGGATCAATGTATGTCACAATATAAGGAATAAATGAAAAGAAAATTGAATTAGTTCAAAGAAAATAAAAAAATTACCATGCCGGGTACCATTTCCGGCGTGCTCGACCACAGTTCCAACATTTAATGTTCTTGAACACAAAGGCCGGAAGAGTCAATACCGGCATTCTTGCTAAACAAGGTACAAGCCGGTAACAGGAGTCGGCATTCTCGACATGGGAGTTTTCCAGCCAGATTCAAGTGTCGGCATTAAGGTAATTTTAAAAGAATGCCGGGAACAACTAACGGCGTTCCAGATATTTTATATACCACGCCGGTATTGGAGTTCAAAAATCTAAAACTCTTGGATGCTTTTCTTTAAGTACCGGCATCGTCAATTAGTAGTAAACCATGCCGGTTGGAATATTCTATGGAATATTCGGTGTTAGGTAAAAAGCATAAGTGCATACCGACATGCATAGTTGGTTTCAATACCATGCCGGGAAAGTTTTTGAAATGGGGGATATATTGTACCGGCATGGAAAGGAGTATGAATACCACGCCGGGAAATTTTTTAAAATGGGGGATATATTGTACCGGCATTGAATGGAGTATGAATACCACGCCGGGAAAGTGTTTAAAATGGGGGATATATTGTGCCGGCATGCGTTTTGTATGAATACCAGGACGGTAGCACTAATTCCGGCGTAGTATTCATACAACACGCATGCAGGTACTAAGATTTTTCATTGAAAAAGCTTGTCGGTTTCTAAAATAAAAATCAAATTTTCGACCTCCTTGAAGCATTACCTGTGTGTTGGGGTTGCTTGTATGCTGAACATGTTTACTTTCTTGGGTTGGTTCTTCACAAAACACTTCAAGCTCACGAAAATCATGATCCAAGGGTGTTGGTTCATCATATAACTCCAATTGTGAGTTGTTATCATACACCGAAGATTGAAGATGTGATTTTTGTTGTAGTTGAGCTAAAGATTCAGTTGCTGCAATTCTCTCAACACAATCATCTTCCATTTTCAAAAAAAATATTCCACTCAATTTTTTTTCCTCTCCTTCTACTCCTCACTCACACAAATTAAAATAAAAACACACACTAATCTATCCCCCAAATACTTAAGAATTTACTACTTATTATTAACCACTAAACATGATTAGTGAGGGCTAGATTAGGAATTAAAAAAATAATTACATAAGGGGTCACCCAGAATTGCTATTGGGACACCGTTTTTTTCCTGTAGCTGTATCCCCCAATTAATAAATGTATCCCCCAATTGCGCGTTCTTAAGAAATGCAATCACTATAACAATTTGTATTCCTAATTTACCCTTCGGGATACATGATACTAAATAAATAAAAAATGCACATGTACAAAGTATTCCCTCCACCTAAGTTATATCGATGGAGGGGAAAAGCTTATTTTGATTAATGAAATATCCCTATCTTATCATCATTATTGACCCAAACTGAAAGTATAAAATTAGTTTTTCTGTAATACTAGGCCAAAACCTCGATAAATTAATTATTTCACTATTATATAATAAAAAAAGTTGGGCCAATTAGATTTGTATAAGCTAAATTTTAATTCAATTCGTTAATAAATGACGTAATATTGCAGAAATTAACATGGAAGGTAGAGTTAGCTTTCCCCCCTTGTGACACAATTTCGCCCCCCCATCCGCTTCGGCTCTCCTTGGCAAGGTTACCCATGAGGCTCGCTGGTAAGCTAACACATCAACCTGTTCAATTAAAGTAGTAGTATGTCGTTGGAGCTTAGCTTGTTAGGCTTCCAACTAGTTTCATGTAATAATATTAATAAATTCACTAAAATAATATTTTTTGTTGGTCCTAGTATCAATAATATATCGAATTTTTATTGATTTATCATAAATAGGGGCATATATATGGAAAATACCCTCTACAAATTAGAACTCAGATGGACAACAAGAAGCTCATTCTATATAAGGCCCCACAAAATTTCGTTCCCATAAGAGTGTCAACAAAGGGTGAAACTACTAAATTACCATCATTAGTTAGAATTATGTTTTTATCCCTCACCCATAATATTTACAAACTATTTTTGTTTCTCTCAAAACCAATCAGAAATTGGAATTATTTTCTTTTTCAATTTCTTTTTCTTATTATCTGAAATTTTTGGAAAAGTTTGGTTTCTAAAACGATCGGCCGATAAGAACATCAACCAGGAATTGACGTATGTTATTTTTTTTTATGCCCGATTGTTCTTAATCCATGAAGAACGTCAACTAAGAATACGCATATGTTCTTATTATTACAGCAGTTCCTATGGGAATGAACAAACCCATTCGCTTGTTGAGCCAGGTGGATGGCCAAACTAGGTTTTCCACTATGGAAAATCATTGGGCGTTAGATCAATAGGCGTGCGATCCAGGTAAAAATGCTAGCGTCAGTAGGTCAACGTTGGCGTTGGGAGGAAAACAGCAGGCGTCGGGAGATCGAATGCGGCGTCATAAGATAAAACAACGGCGTTATTGCTACAAACGCCAACGAGTAGTTTTTTAAAATTCGAAATTCACTTTTTACCTCAATAAATTACCACCATCTTCAAACAATTCACTCACACCAAAATTCACTTGAATTTTCTCTTCTAAAATGGCTGAAAAAAGGCGATCACACTTTTTCGCGATGCAAAACTTGAAGTTGTTGTTTCTAAGATATGTGGGAGTTTTAAAAAGATTGAAAATTGTAAAAGGGAAGTGCAAGTTTAAGAAGTTGCTCCAAGAAAATGTTCTGCTAAAAGGCAAAGAAGATCTCCAGTTTTGAAAGTTAACAAAAAAAAATAATCAAAAACAAAGGTGAAACTGTCAAAGAGCGCGTTGAATGGAAAATACGTCAAATGAAGATAAACATGAGGCCAAAACTTGTACTTGATTTTTATTGAAGTTTTTATTATTGTCTAAGTTTATATCTTGTAAAATAATTTGCAGTAATATTAATGAATGAAAATGTTTATATTTTAAAATATATTTCCATTTCAGATTAAGTGAAATTTATTACAATTTAAACTTGCAAATACATCAAACTACATTTTAATAAACCATGACAAAAACATCAAACTAAATCAAATCCAGCGACATTCTCTCTGTAAAGTTCATAGCATTCAAAATTCCTAAACTCTCTCTCGCTTTTTTCGGTAAACTTGGTCTGAGCGATAGTTTTCTGTAAAACATATAAATAACAAGTTCAGATATTTTTATGATGCAGTTGAGCCTATGAGGACAAAGGTAAGATACTCACCAGTTCTTCGTTGGATAATCCAGAATTGCTACAATGAATCATCCACAATACTTCCGTATAATGTTTGACTTCCTTAGTGATGAATGCAATTCTTAGTTCTAGGCTCTTAATGTTTCTTATGGCTTCATTCCGCGATGCTACAAAATGTCCCAATACTCTTTCCCAAAAATTGTCATTGTTCATTGGTCTCATCATACGATGTAACCAACATCGAACAAGAGAAACATCTTCTTGCATTGTAAAGACCGGCAACGGCATTCGAGTGAAGTAACGATGTGCTTGAGATGGACCATCTTTTATAATTCTGAAACATGCTTCGTAATGAAGAGGTTTACCATGGGACAAGCCGGCAGTCAGTACCGGCTTGGAACCTTACATATATACTATGCCGGTTTTACAAAAAAAACATACAGGAGTTAATGATATTTTGAACTTCAGTACCGGCGTCAAATGTAAATTATCGTTCACGCCGGTACTCGATGCCGGCGCAAATTTTAACTTTTCTACAATGCCGGTATGAGCAATCCCGGCGTTACAGTTCGATAACATACAATGCCGGAACATTATTATGTGGAACTAATTCAATTTTCTTTTCATTCATGCCTTAGGTTGTGACATACATCGATCCAAATTCCTAACCACTCTTTCGGGATACGTCTGAATACTATAAAATGCCTCGGGTATGTTACCAAACAATACTTTCACCTAGTTTTTACAATTTTATGTTGGGATTGCTTGTAATTAACCTTATAATATCCCATTTGTTCTACTTATGTAGGGAATAAAATCTCCAGAGGAAGCAATTGCTTGGGAAAAAGAGACGGATCTTAAGAACATGTGTGTCTTAGTGAGGAATAGCCAGCGTTCAGATGTTCGTTTTGAGATGGTTTGTGAGAGAAACGAAAAATACAAGGAGAAGAATAGCCATAAGAGAAAGGGTTATGTATATGAAAATAAGACTAATAGGGTATACAAGACTCATACGAGGAAGAATGACTGCCCCTTTAAGCTTGTATTTTATCTAAGAGAAAGGAAAAGAAGAAGAAGAATGGGATTGTACGGTGTGGTTTGAGCGTCACAACCATCGGGATTCGAAAGATTGTGTTGGTCACTCCCTAGTTGCGAATCTAAAACCTCATCAATTCAAGGATGTAAAGATAATGAGCAAAGCATGTATCAAACCAAGAGTGATTCTCAGAGGCTTCAAGGAAAAAGATGAGACGAGCGTTTCTTCACTAAGTACAATTTATAGCGCACAAGCAACCATTATAAGGTTCGAATGGGAAGGGAGGACCGTTATGCAAGAATTTGAGAAGATAGTTTGGGATCACAACTACACGCGTATCGTTAAAAAAGGATCGAACAACAAACCCCTTCAAGTATTCATTGCACATCCTTTGCTTTCACAATTTGCTCATACATGTTATGATGTTCTTATGATGGACTGCACCTACAAGATAAACAAATACAACATGCCGTTGTTCAACATCGTGGGGCAAACATCGGACAAGGTAACATTCACATTGGCTTGGTGTTTAATGGAAAACGAGAGGGATTACAATTATCATTGGGAATTGCGTCATAAATGATCAATTTGACGCACTAATGAATGCCATATCCGACGTATATCCGGATGCACAAAATTTCCTATGTACATATCATATAAGTGAAAATGTGAAAAAGTATTGTCATGATTTGTTTGAACCCTCAAAGACGGATATTAAGAAGAGAATGGTTGCTCAACTAGAGTAAGTTGTTCACTTGGCTCACTAACTTCGCTTTGTCTTGCTAACTGACTTGGGTGAACCTCATCATCTTCCTCCTCAATTTCACCTTCATCATGCTCATCTTCCTCAACTGTTCCAGTACCTTCATGGATTACAAGTGCACTTCGGTCACCACCACTCTTCCAAATTTCCCCTCTTGTTTCAAATCCAAAACGCTTCTTGCGACCTTCATCTTTCCCTCGTGGAGGCAAAAACTGAGGAGTATCAAGACCGTCCTTCCACTTTCTCTTAGTGAAAGCATCTTTATTTTTTCTTTTGTTAGCTTCCTTGGCTTTTGACCTATAACATAACCACACGAAACAAAAATAAGACAAGTCATATTGGAAGTTTAAGTACCGGTATTGAGACTCTTAAACAGACCAAGACAGTTTAGTGCTATCGGCATTGACACTTAGCTATCGAGAATGCCGGTACTTAAATGAGTTTCTTCTGGATACCAAAAGACAACTACCGGCACTCTCGAAGTAAATCAATTCCGTGCCGGTAACATTGTACCGGCATACAATGGAAGAGAAAGAGTGTGCCAGTACTGATCAAAAAAATCATATATGTTCCTGTATTTTAAAGTTTACTACCGGCGCACACGAATTAAATCAAATATATGACGTTTCTCTGATATCGGCATCCATGAAACCTAGATTCAATGTCGGTACTGGTGACAAAGTTCATACATGTTTCTGTGTGTTTTAAGTCTACTACCGGCATACACGAATTATTATTAAGGTCTGCCGGTAACCTAAAACCGGTATGGTATTCAACCCACTTTGTATGCCGGTACATGAAATTCACTTTCAGGATTTGAAACCGGCATGGTATTCATCCCATATGGAATGCCGGTACTCAAACCGGCTTGGTATTCATATAAAGTTTGATGCCGGTACTCTGTGTAACTTGACTGTTTCAGCTATGGTTGGCGATTCTAACCTAAATCCATTGCGATAAATCGATTAAAACAATCATAAATGAGTTCAAAATCACTAACCATCTCACAGAAGCCATGGCTGCGAGTGGTTGATGGTCCGAGTTCGCCGCTTCGTCCTCTTCTTGTTCTTCAGCAATCGAAGCAATTCTTTGTTCGTGTTTTTGTTGACCAATCGATTTGGTCTTCGGTTTGGCTTTTGTTTTCTTTCGTGGAGGCATGGTTATGATTCGGGTAGGTTAATCGATGAAGAAATTTTTGATTTAACGATTAATCGTCAATGAAGAACGATGAAGAAGATGAAGAAGATGAAGAAAAAAAAATCAAAACCCTAACTGTGCCGGTTCTCAAACAGAAATGGGGAATAAATTGATTTGATTTTTGATTTTATTGTTTTAGGGAAAAGGGCATAACAATCTTTTCATAATGTTTTTTTATTAATCTAAGGGTGTTTTGGTATTTTCTCCCCCAAAAAATACCCCTTAACAGCCACCTTTGGTTGGGGGAAGTAATTCATATCCCCAATTAATTCTCATATCCCCCAATTGCGCGTTCCTTCGTAGGCATTCCGCACAAAATTAATTTTATTATCTAAATATGAAAGTTACTATCGTATCCCTGAAAGGGAAATATTAAAGAAAAAATGTGGGGAATAATGTAGAAACAGAACCGGAGCTTCGTTCATGGAGAAAGAACACGATCTCCGATTGATATCAACTTCGGATCTAAAATCAAGTGCGTAAGATTCAATCCTATGATTCGAATTGGGGATAAATTGAATAGATGTCACTCTCGTTGATTCAAAACAGGGAGTTAGAATGCTTGTTTTTCTACTTTTGATTTTGATTTTATATTGTATAGATCATTTAGTGTTCGTAGGAGAGATCATTTTCTAAATCTCCTCTTGGGTAATCTTTTGTTTGCACAAAAGGTAGCATCTTTACTGGGATTTTGATGCTTAATCTAAGAAAGTTAACAAAAATTGAATATTTTATAGTGAATACGGGTACTCTTTTTCAGCCAGACCTATATTTTACAAGCCCATTGCTCCCGCACTTTATGGATTATGGTCATACCACCCATTTTCCGGATATTTATTTCTAAAACCAATGACAAGCCAATAACAGAAAAATAACAAAAACAACACAGTGAAAAAAAATACGTATTGAAAAAAAAAAATGAATTTCAAAGTGAACAGTTCCTATGGTCCTCCAACCTTTTTCTCATCCACCAATCCATTTCCGGCTTTCGCCTTATTTTTCCCTCCTTTATTTACCTGACCATTCTCTAAGTCTACTGTAGTACACGTATCATATTGCCTTGACAGAAGTTAAGTAGATTTGATCTGATATGAAAAGAGATTTGAACAAATTTTATTAGAATTTCTTGGTTATGATATATAAGGAGGAAATGTTTATGTACTGCAGGTTTTTCTTCAAACAGGTGAACTTGCTTGGGAGTCTGGATGGCGAATGTGCCTTCTCAATAAGTGTCTGGAGCGTATCCGGGCTAGCTAAGCTGCCTTCGGGTTTGCCAGATTAAAAATTATGGTCTCATAGGACACCTGGTTGAAGAAATACTGCTTTAACTGAAATGGCAAAGGTAAAAATTGATGTCATCCACTCGACAAGAAGTCGGAATCGAAACAATCTTGCAATCTTAACATTGCTTCACAGAACCAAACATTTTTTCCTTGTATTCACTGTACGTATCGGAATGAAACAAGATTTTCTACTGTATAAGTGGAGCCTCGATCAAGTCGAGAAGAATGTGCAGGTATTTACAAGAACTGTGAACTCCCTATTCTAGTACATGAGACATTTTTGGTGATATTTTTACATGGCAAGAGTAAGAAAGAGATACAAAGAGTGCCAGTTCCAGTGTTTTATTCTCTGTACACGGCTTCTTTCTTTTTCTGGAAACGGCATCCTTTGGAGTCGAGTGAATCATAGTTAGAGAAAACTTATGCGCCTTCATATTGTCAGTGTGGAATATCTAGTGTCTCTCCATACGTAACCCAGTACCAATATGCGTATGAAAGACCCAGACCTGCTGTCATTTTCTGCCAGAAGAAAACCATTGAAACGCTTTAATCATTTGTCAGTTTTAGCTAAACAGCTCGGTTTCTTTCATTTCTCGGTTAAAGGCTCAAGCATTGGAGTACACGTTGTCTCTGACAATGTGTAAAGATTAGTATTTTCCAATGGTATGAAAAGAACTTGGAAGGAGCAAAAAATGTGGGTTACTCTGACCTGAATTATGGAGTCATTCTCTCTCGGAACTGCCACAGTTTCCCCTCTTAGTACATTTATATTAAAATCTTCATACCTACAGACATTTAGCTTAGAAGCGTGAGTCCTCGCCAATACTAACAGAACAGCGGGTTGCAGGGTTCAATATATTAATTTGATATCAGACCTTAAGATCATTCTGAACCATATGGACTCCCACAAAGGAGGGATGGAAAACCCTTACAAGAATATACACAAAACAATATGATGGTTGATCAAATAATGAAATATAATAAATGATAAAATTACCTATCACTTAGGTTTCCTGTGCACGAAGTTTCGGCTGAAGAACAGTAGCCGTCAGGCCTGTCACTAGCAAAATCTGGCCAGTCTGGCTGATCAAATAAGTGATGGGGATACCTCTCATGTAAGTCCCCCGCATAAGACTTTTCAGAGCGGGGAGTACCAAAATCGAAGCAGTTATGTGAGTCTTTGTTCTCGTAGAAATGAATCCGAGTGCTTAGCATGTCAGTGTAAAGCTGCTTGGTGTTCAATGAGGGAGCGAACCTAAAGAAACATAACATAAACTAAAATGTTGAATACCTGAATTGCCAAACATAATTTGTGAACCAAACTGCGCAAGGAGATATTGGATTGTATGGTTTTATGTACTTAAGAGAGAATCCTTATATCTTGTCTTCGGTTATTTTGGACATTGGCCAAGGAAATTAAATAAATGAAGATTAAAGTACAAACCTGGAAGTTGAGCTTTCAGGTGCAGAATCATCAAAACGAAGACTGTTCTCTCCTTCATATCTTTGTCCAATAATTGTGGCCAACATTGGATTATCACTTGCACTAACAAGGTTACCAGCTGATGCGGATCTTTGAAAAGATAGCCTAAAGGAAGAAAATCTATTTTCAGCGGGTTCAGGTAATCAGAGAAATGATAATTACAAGTAGTCCCACTCGTTTTTACCACTAAATTTCATAAAAGAAGCCTATGTATATAATCAATAATATCCAAACATCCGTGTACCTGGCGTTTTCATCAAAAGAATCATTGCGCATCCCAACATTGAAATGCTGGTCTGCATCTAGCTCCCAAAGTGCAGGCCTACCCTGTCGTGGCTGGAAGTATCCCAAGAATCTGTTTTGTGGTGCATTTCATAATATGAGTATATTATGGAGTAAAAAGCACAATAGTAAACCAAGTGGTAACGTACATGTTAATCGCATCTTGCTTCTCAGCATCTGTGTAAGCATTGCTCAAGTAACGTTGAAATGACCTGACTATGTCTTGGGTATGGACAGCTGCTTTCCCACGGCCTCTTCTAAACCAAAATATCTATGCAGCATCCACCATACTGGCAGTTAGAGTAATCACTTTTGGGCACTACCATGAATCCAAATTGCGCACACTAGTAATCATGAAATTTGTACGAAAAAGAGATAGGAAAAACATGAAGATGAAGTAGTTACCTTGCAATGAGCAAGAGATCCACCATACTGGAGAGAAAGTATGTCGCCCATCATCTCATATAGCTCCATCAAATCAACAGCCAAAGGGTCATCATGGCCAATCTTTGGTCTATAGATCAATCCCAGTGCATTAAGTTGATATCCAAGAGCAGCCAATCCGTATGAATACTGGGCAACATTGGTGCGGTCCAAGCAATCAATGCAATTGGTACGGAGGACACCTTTTTGTAGCTTGGGTTGCTTGATCAAGTGGTTCTTATTATCTTCATCAGTTACCAAATTTGGCTTTAATTGTGAATGGAAGAATCCTGTCGTTCTCAGTGAATATTCAGTCACTCCGCTAAGTGATTCCAGCACATTTGCACCTTTACTGAAAAATAGAAAAGTTATCGTGGGGTTAGAATTATACATGCAAGAAAAACTAATATGACAACAACGACAAACTATTTCAAAGCAAGAGATCAAGAGAGACCAAGACCTTTTAGAAAGTTTATGGAGATCCAAGTGAAAGAATCTCAGACGATTTTCAAAGGACAAATCTTTGTTTATAACTTCAGTTGCATAAGAAAACCTTCCTCGAAGTATAG
Source organism: Papaver bracteatum (assembly GCA_023529315.1). NCBI lineage: Eukaryota > Viridiplantae > Streptophyta > Magnoliopsida > Ranunculales > Papaveraceae > Papaver > Papaver bracteatum. Next base: position 335,765 of record JAJJWX010002805.1, read on the forward strand.
ACTCTCGAGGTTTCTTTTCACGCGCCTGTTATATCAACCATAAATGTAGAATGTCTTATGAGGCTATTATCGAATCCGAAATACAGTTTATCTAAGCACGGAACAGATTAAGTACTGCAACACTTCAGAATAAATATTGTACGACCTACCTTAATCAAATTTAATATGATTATCGGTTTTCCGTATCTTGTCACAAGATTATCAAAATGAAGCCTTGTAGCCTTATAGTTTCTGTCATGTCTTGACACTGAAAGATAACAGATATATTAGTACAAAAAAATTGTGGTGCATACAAACTTGTAGGCTACGATTTCACGTTTCCGACACTTACATTTGATCTTAGGTTTAGCAATTAAGGGTGAAGTTTCCTGCGACCAGAAAAGGGGAATAGAGCCACGATGCTGTACAACAGAACTTATTTCCACTGGATATCCTTCAGGGAGATCCTCAAACACAATCTGCTCAGTCTCAACATCATTAGCTACTCTTCCTTTCTCGTCCACACCACGTTTGCGATACCTTCACAAGAAAAGGAGATAATTAGGAAACATAAGAAACATCTTAATTAGATACTTAGCTCTAAAGGCATATTACTCAAACCTTGTGCCAGCATAGTGACGAGAGCGCCTAGAAATGAGTGTCAAGTAAAAGTCCCTCCCAGAAACTGAAAGTTTTTCCTGAAACCAACGACATATGCAGCTAGCAATTACGAATTGAACATTTACATATAAACAGCAAGTGGAACATCTGCACAACTGTTTGTGATATTCAAAAAGAATCTCATTTGGCATGGAAATGTATATGTAGTATATAGCTGAGAGCTATGTTATGAAAGGCGAGCTAGGTGCTCGCCTAGGCGCACGAGTCGTGCAAGGGGCGCCTAGCTAATAAAATGCCCAAGGCGCAAAAATCTGAGCAATTATCTTCTTTTTTTTTTCTATTTTCTCTGGGCGCCTAGTGCGCTAATATTCAATCAACATTAATATTCAATCAACATTAACCTCATCCAAGCTCTACCTGTTTGAAAAAGCCGTATACTAATGGCACGGTCCAGAGCGTGTTGTCTAGATTATGCCTGATTCCACGCGTCAAAAACTCATTCCAGACGAACATATTTTCATAGAGAACTGGCCCTGTCTGAGCATCAGTCATGTTCTTTTGAAGACTACGCATAACATGGTATGAGTAGCTGAAAAAGAAGTCCTTTGTAAGGTCTATTGAGCACAGAAGCTTCTTGTATCTGTGTCACAAGTAAACAAAAAACACAAAATCCATAAATACCAATTGACAAAAGAATGATAAACCGAGGAAACGAAATTTATATGGTCTCCATTCATAAGTACCAGCAACAAAGTAAATTTAAGCACGGAATGGGAAAAGTACCTGTTTTCATTTGTATCGGTCTGCACACTAGGATATGGAATTGGAATCATCTCGCTCTTGCTGATTGCATATATTACATGACCATCAATTACACCAATCTGCTTTCGCTTCGTGATAATCAACATGTAATACGGCCCCAAGAATTTAATGAATCCTGCAACAAAACCAAACCCCCAAAACATTGTTTTTGAATTACAACAATCCACTTGTTAAACAGTACATCGCGTGTTAAATTTGTTTCAACATACCAATAATCCCGTAACAAGTAGTGACCAATTTAAGCCCACCATTCCTCACATTCCCTTCGCGTAAGCGCGTCAACAGATCGAAACATTCAGCTTCCGAATACGTAGTCGCATCTTCAACAATGTTTAGCTCGGTAGGTTCTGATCGGTCAATCTTCATTATTCTCCAAATTGTCTTACTCTTGTTTCTACCAACCATATAAAATCTCTGCCTCAAACACAAAAACAAAGCCATGAATTCATAAGCACAAAATCGAGTATCCGGAATCTTTCCGTTCTATGAAGCCATATATCATTCAATTTGAGTGCAATTTTGAGCAAAACTGAACTTCAAACAAAAATCATCATAAAGTTGAAAAGAACAAAAAGGGTTATTAATCATTGTTAAATAAGAACCTAATAAAACAAAAATAAGTTCTTTTTAATATAAAAATGAATCCAAAAAGGTTCTTTTTACCGATTGAGTTTCATAAAGTCTGAAATTCATCAACAATGAATTTTTTGGATCCATTTGGTCTAGTTCTTCGGAACCACCAGCTTTTTTGAGCTCATAATCTCCAGTCATGGTGATATGTTTGAGAATAATTTCAAGGAATATGAATTAATCAATCAATATTAATCTGCTTCTCCTTCTTCTGAGCAACTTCAAGCTCAACATTTTCCTCCCATCACTTGAAAAAAAATCAAAACTTTTTTTGATTAGAATCAATAATAAATCAATCCTTAAGAAACCCACAAATTCTAATGTGACAATACACAGGATTTTGCGAAAAAAAAAAACAAAGAGATTTCAATTGAATATAAAGGGTCTGAAATGAATCAAAATATACAGAGAAAAATTGGAATGAAGAACCAAAAACTTGGTGAGATGTGTTTTTTACCTTGGACGAATCCACCTTTTATATCTAGTCATAATTTCCATTCTTCTTCTGATGATTATGAAGATGTAGTCAACACCAACAAGAAGATAAGAAAGAAAAACCCCGGGAAATGAAGAGCTGTTAAAAGGAAAAATTCAAGTCTTTTTACAGAGAGTGAAAAGACTCGAAAAGTCTTGCTATTTTGGACGGCAGGATTATATTATTTTTAGAAATAAATAGGGAAAACTCTAGAACTTAGGACAACATATCCAAGCCTTTGATCATTCCCCTCTTCACCCCATTACCAATCTCGATGCTAGAATCATTTCCCTCTCTACCGCTCAGATTGTGCCACATTATGTCCAAGTTTTGGACTATAACAGTTGTCCCAGCTGTAGTCACTCGCAATAAATAGATAGACTTTCCTTCTTGGTAATTTCATGATTGACTTAAAAAAGTCGAGCACTGTGAGAGGCGGCATCTTTCCCTATCCCTGGTACGTAGAAAGGGATATGGGTTAAAGGAAGCCTCATTATGGGAGGCTTTTATCCCTTCCCTACATCACACGGAAAGTGAGTTTTCGTGTGAATAGTGCGATATAGAAATTGAGTATCCGTGTATATTTTTCCTAATTTTTTTTTTAATAGGAATATATTTTTCTAGATAAAAAACAATATTTTAGAGTAAAAAAATATATATATATAATACGTAAAAAGGAAATATAATAGGTAGAAAAAGAGTGAAAAATGAAAGTTTTAAGGTAAAACTTAAAAAACTAGAAACGGAAACTAGGTAACCGTGTAAAAAACTACGGAAACTGAGTATCCGTATCAATTGCTTTAAGGATACTCAGTTTCCGTAAAGCAGGATTTTCTACGGAAACTTAGTTTCCGTGGCATTTACCTTTCCTACAAGCAAGATCAGATCTGATCCAGTTTGGGTTGTAGGGAACGGATATCCCTACTCATGTAGGGATATGGGAGATCATAGTGGATGGATTTTTATGTTTTTCCCTACATATGAGGGATAGGGTAGGGCAAAGGGGCACCTTAGTGCTTGGCCTAAAGGCCAATGCAAAGAGTTTCTCCAATGCTAAGAGTCTCTCTGATGATCATTTTATGTGTTTCTTATGCAACAACACAAATAAGACATCTTCCTTCTTATTTTTCTTTAAAATTAGGGAGAGAAAAAATTACTTAATTGCTAAAGGCGGATGCTAATATTAGCGGGTGAGTACCAATGTATCTAAAACAAAATCATTGTAACATTTTGGGTGATTTTTTTTTTTTTTAGTAATATCAAGCATAGTAAATTTTGATTTAAGAGTTATTTCGTTGTATTTTAATAATTTATTCATTATTAGGGTGATTTTTCTACACTTTTATAGTGTTTTTTCCTAAGTATTTGTTTGTGTATGATTATCTTGATACAAGTACATCGGCGGGGGTTAGATCGAGTTCTTCTTCATCGGAATAATATATCTAGGGTTCTGGGTTATTCCCTGTATATGAATAATTTTTGGTCAAATCATTCCTCAATCATAGGAGCACCTTTTTTCCTAGAAAAAAATTTATCAAAATTGTCGAATTATAATTTCGAGTACCATTTCTTATTCAATCTCAAAGTACAAGATTGGGTTGTTATCGTTATAGATCTTCACGCATTTATTTACGTTTTGCATCTTTTATTGTATTTGTTTCATGTTATGATATACTTATTTTCTTAAAAATCACTCGATCATATCTACATTATTTTACAGGGAAATGCACCGGAACGTATGTAAACCGAAAAATATTTTATCTCACCTGGATTTTGGTATCATTTCTAGTAAACTAGCACCCCATTATGAACCATGGCATATCTCATGTATATCCCCAATGTAAGGGAATTGAGGTAATCCAATAATTCTAGCTTTCATTATCTTGATGTCACATAAGTATTTGACTAATCAACCGCCTAATCTTATGGACATTTTTGTCTAGAATCTTCTTCCATGATATTTCGAAGATGGACGTGGACCTCACGATTTTAGAAATTTGGTGGAAATTGGAAAATAAAATCTTGTTTTTCTAATAAGCATAAAATTCATTTGAAAAATATGTGTTAATCAATTTTGCATTAACTTATTATAGTAGACTTCACAATGACCTCTTGAATCCTTGAAAATTAGTAATCTATAGAATGTGATGATTTCACAATCCGAATATTAAGAAACTAAAATTAAAAATATTGCAAAACCTTATTGGTCGGGCATAAGTTAAATATGATTCTGAAAACATTGATTTCTTCTTTGGATCATATGTACTTGGATTTTAATGTATGTTTTTACAAATTAGCGTGTTTAGAGGTGTAAATTGGGATGTGCCAGCACGAGCACAGCCCAGCACAACACGCCAAAAGTTGAGCACAACCCAGCCCAGCACGGCACAACACGTTAGTTAAATGAGACGTGATGGGTTTGACTAATTGGCACAGTAGCCCAGCACAGCACGCGAAACGGATTAGCACGTGGCACGGCACATCACAACACGTTAAGAAAGCACGCCATAATATGAATAAAATATTACAAAACATGGCATAATACATCACACTTTGTGTCTATATATTTCACACAAAAAAAAATTTATTGTAGCCAATTATTGATATTTTACTATCGTATGTTAACTTATTTCCATAATAACACATATAATACCTAAATATTTGGAAAACATTTATATCGGAAAATATAAAATAAGTGTTCCTAGCACAGCACAACACGGCACATCACGTTTATTTTTCTGGCACATCCCAGCCCAGCACGGCTTCTAGCACGACACAACACAGTACATCATAATCTCCGGCACAACACGACACATAGCACGCTAAGCACATAATTTCATGGGCTGTGCTGTGCTGGGACGGTACGTTTTACACCTCTAACCTTGTTCAATGCCCAATTTCCACACATATATATATGTGGTGTCCATCGCATGTTATACAAGTATTGGACGCATGTCGTGTCCATTCGCGTCTGACATGAGTATGGCATTACGCGTACTATCGCGTGCTCATCACGTTTATGATATTTTCCTAGCTAGGCGTGCAAACCTTGATTCTACCTTTTTCACCGGTCGTACTGTATCCTGAACGATAGACAAAAACATTGTGCACGCTACGCATTAGAAGGGTAATACTCACACTACTTGTAACACAAAAAACTGTGAAGGAGAGCAATAGTGACACTTTTAAACTATTAGTAACGTATTCAGTGTAGAAGCTAATAATAGATTTTTTATTATCATGTTACCTTATTTACCTATCTCCTTTTATTTTGGCTGTAATGACAAAAGATATCATTAAGGTTTTTACATATATTGGTCCCCGGAGAACATTTCTCTTGAAGGGAATTATCATCAAATCCAAGATGGTATCATCCCCTACACGATCCTACCTCTTCTAAAAAAAATCTTTGAAATCCATGGCAGGTGATAAGAAATTCATTCACCCGTCTTTTGCCATCAACAACATCAAATCTTTGATTCCGGTTATCTTAAATATCAAACAAGATGAATACTCCTCATGGGTATTTCTTTTCGATCTTCATCTTCAAGCTCATCAATTGCTATTTCTGATTGATGGTTCACAACGACCTACGGATATTGATGTTGAAACTGAAAAACAGCTAGATGCCCTTTGTCGTCAATGGATGTTTGCTACCATGGCCAAGGATCTTATGCTTACCATTATCAAGAAAGAAAAAACCGCAAAGGAGATTTGGGAGCATCTCAAAACACTGTTTCAAGACAACAAAGGAAGTCATGCTGCAAATCTTGAAAGTAAGTTTGTAAATCTCAAGTTTTCTGATTGTGCTAGTGTTGATGATTATTGTGATAAACTTAAATCACTTTCCGATCGATTGAGTGACCTTGATTTTCCAACGAACGATAAACGACTGGTTATCCAATTGGTTAATGGTCTCTCGGAGGAGTACAACACCGTGGCATCCTTCATCTAACAGTCCATACCCACGTTCGATGCTGCTTGATCTCAATTGCGTACTAAGGAAATTAGGCGTGCACAACACTCACTCGCCTCTGCACCCACCGCACTTGCTGCTGCTGCTCCTTAAGATCGCAACTCACAACGCCCTCCTCATCCCAACAATGGAAGAAGAAGCAACCGTCCGCAGCAAACTGACAGACGTCCGCAGCAAACCCACAACAATGGATCAGGCCCAACTGATGCAACCTCCTCAAGCCCACCGTTGCTTCCAACTCCACCAGGACCACGTCCATACCTACAGCCATCTTATCAACAGTACTGTCCACCTTTCTGGGCCATTCCCCCATGCCCCTACCCAACTGCTCCTTCCTGGCACCGGCCTCCTGCAGTGAACCAGCGTCATGCCAGCTCCCGTGGGCGATCTTCTGGACGTAATCATAGCCAAGCTTACATTACTCCATCGACTGAACTTATGCATCCCACAGACGTTGTTGAGGTGTATAACTCTATGCATTTACAACCGCCCGATGATTCTTTCTATATGGATACTGGTGCTACCTCGCACCTTACTGCTGATACAGGTACTTTGCATAAAGTTTTCAATTCCAGCAATGTACGGTCTATTTTAATTGGCAATGGCAATAGTATTCCGGTTACTACTAGTGGCACTAAGTTCATAACCATTCCTTCTCGCAATCTTCAACTCAAAAATACCCTTGTTGTTCCTGATATTATAAAAAACTTGGTTTATGTTCGTAAATTCACTACTGACAATCATGTGTTTGTTGAGTTTGACCCCTCTGGTTTTTGTGCGAAGGATCTGAGTTCGAGGAAGATTATCCTTCGATGTAATAGTTCCGAGGAGCTCCACCCTATCACCAACTCTGTCGTGCTACCACAAACACCGTCCCAGTCCTCCCCCATTTCTCTTGCTGTTTTTTCGCCAGATATTTGGCATAGCCGCCTTGGTCACCCCGGCAAGGCTATTTTAGATGTTCTTCGTTCCAATAATTCTATTCATTATAATAATAATCAACATTCTAAACTTTGTCATTCATGTCAAGTTAGTAAACATTTTTGATTACCTTTTTATGAATCAAATTCCAATACTTTTGATCCATTTGATATCATTCACAGTTATTTATGGACCTCTCCATTACAGGTTGATACCAGTTTTCGTTATTATCTTATCTTACTAGATGATTTCACCAACTATCTTTGGGTTTATCCTTTAAAATTTAAATCCCAAGTCTATGACAATTTTTTGAAATTTCGTTCTCTTGTTCAAACCCAATTTGAGCGTCAAATAAAAAGTTTTCAATGCGACATGGGACGTGAATTTGACAACTATTCTTTTCACAATTTTTCTCGTAATAATGGTATAGGTTTTCGCTTCTCTTTCCCCCAAACTTCCTCTCAAAATGGCAAGGTTGAACGCATGATTCGCCGTGTCAATGATATCACCCACACCCTTATATCCCACGCTTTCATTCCACCAAAATTTTGGGTCTATTCTCTCCTTATGGCTATTTATCTTCAAAATATTCTTCCCATAAAAATCCTAAATTTTTCCTCTTCTATGTTTATTCTCTATCAACGCCAACTAACATATAACCATCTTCGTACGTTTGGTTGTCTTTGCTATCCAAATCTCTCATCTACAACTCCTCCCAAACTTGCCCCCATTCCACTAAATGTATCTTCCTTGGCTTTCCTCCCAACCACCGTGGATACCGCTGCCTTGATCCTACCACAAACAAAATCATCATTTCCCGTCATGTAACTTTTGATGAAAACATTTTTCCCTTCACTGATCCTCCAACACCATCCGAAAATGAATCATCTTCTTCTCCTCTTCATTACCCTACATTTCCTACAATCTGCCTCCTACAAATCCTACTCCACAACCCTACACACCACCTCACAGACATATTAATACTATCCACACCTGCCCCACAACAGACCATCCAACTTCTGCCTCTTCAACTTCCCAACTGTCTCCTAATATCCCTACATCTCTGCACATAAAATCATTGCAGACCACTGCTGCTTCTGTCCCGGTCCCCACTCTCACTCCCGCTCATTCCCAGCACATCACCCTGCCACCCCCTGCTTCCACTCTCCCTCCTCCAGAAAACCGTCCCACTCCCTCCAATCCCACTACAGACCACCGTCCACCTTCTTCCACTCCCACTACAGACCACCGTCCACCCTCTTCCTCACCTACTTCACCGTACCATGTATCCATTCCCACTCCCACTAATTTCCAGCACAACACCCTGCCACCTCCTACTTACACTCACCCTTCTACAGAAAATAGTCCCCCTCCCTCCAATCCAACTACCACTCCAACTACAGTGTCACCCTCATCCATAGCACCTTCGCCTCCTCCCATACATACAGCTCCTTCTAGAGCTACCACTTGTGCCTCTCGTAGTATTTTCTGCCCTATAAATCGTCTTAATCTTCATGTCCACACCCTTCGTCATATCTCTACTCTTCCTCATTCTCACCTGTATGCACTTAGAGACAGAAACTGGAATGCTTCCATGAAAGACGAGTACAATGCTATGTTGAAAACTAATACTTGGGAACTTGTACCACGACCACGTGATGCTCATGTTATTCGTTCCGTGTGGCTGTTTCATCATAAATATAATGTTGATGGATCCTTACAGCGACACAAGGCTCGTCTTGTTGCCAATGGCAAATCTCAACAAGTTGGAGTTGACTGTTTTGAAACGTTTAGTCCAGTTGTTAAACCTGCTACTAGTCGTATGTTTCTCACTATTACTACATCATGATCTTGGACTATACATCAACTAGATGTCAAGAATATTTTTCTTCATGGTGATCTAACCGAGACAGTCTATATGCATCAGCCTCAAGGATTTGTTGACCCTGATCATCTAGATTACATATGTAGATTACGTAGATCTCTATATGGCATCAAGCAGGCTCCCCGGGCATGGTTTCAGAGATTTTCCAAGTTCATCACAAGTTGTGATTTCCGTGGTAGTGTATATGATCCCTCACTTTTTGTTTATCAATCAGGATCTGAAATGGCATACAAGCTTTTATATGTTTATGACATTATTTTGTTTGCCTCTACTGATGCTCTCCTATGCCGCTTCATTGATTTTGTTTGCCTCTACTGATGCTATCCTATGCCGCTTCATTATTTTGTTTTCCTCTACTGATGCTCTCCTATGCCGCTTCATTGATTTTATTATGTCTGACCTTGGTCCACTACATCATTTTCTGGGCATCACAGTTACTCATTCATCCTCAGGATTATTTTTGTCTCAGTCATTATATGCATAGGACATCATCGCGCGTGCCTCGAAAATGTAATCCAGTGGATACTCCGGTCGACACCGATTCCAATCTCAGTGCCACCTCTGGCCCATATTTTTTGGATCCTACTCTATACATAAGCCTAGCAGGTGCTCTTCAGTACCTCCCTTTTACTCGGCCAGACATTGCATACGCATTTCAGCAAGTATGTATATCTATGCATGACCCCTGTGAGACTCACATGCATTCCCTTAAGCGAATCCTTCACTATCTTCAGGGCACTATCAACTACGGGTTGTTTCTCTCGGTTTCCACTATTTCTGGCTTAACAGCATACTCTGATGCTGACTGGGCGGGTTGTCCTGACTCTCGACGATCGACATCTGTCTTTTGTATCTTTCTTGGTGACAATCTCATGTCCTGGTCCTCCAAGAGGCAAGCAACATTCTCTCGATCCAGTGCTGAAGCAAAATACCGGGGAGTAGCAAATGTGGTTGCTGATACAACATGGCTTCGCAACCTTCTTCTAGAGATCCATCTACCTCTATGACGTGCTACCATTGTTTACTGTGATAATGTAAGTGCGATATATATGTATGGAGATCCTGTTCAACATCAGCGCACCAAACATGTGGAGATTGATATACATTTTGTTTATGAACGAGTTCGTATTGGTGCCATTCAAGTCTTACACGTCCCCTCTGAGAAACATTATGCTGACATCTTTACCAAGGGGCTTCCTCGTCAGTTATTTGTTCGTTTTCATTATAGTCTCAACGTTTGTTCCTCTCCCGCTCATACTAAGGGGGTGTAATGGACTTTATATTATCATGTTACCTTATTTACTTTTAGGAGATTATCTCCCTTTATTTTGGTTGTAATGACAAAGGATATCATTAAGGTTTTTATATATATTGGTCCCTGTAGAACATTTCTCTTGAAGGGAATTATCATCCAGGCCCAGTTCTGAGGTGGGGAATCTTGGGCAACGGCACAGGGCGGGAAATTTCAGAGGGCGAAAATTTTGGTCCAAGCCCACTATGTGTTAATCACCTAATATCCGACGATCCCTATTCTCAATTATTTTCCATAGCTCACGTTTTTTTGGTTCTTCCTAACCGCGACAACTAGGAAGTATTCAAGATGTAAAACCCTAGCCAATAAAGAAAACCTAAGCCGAGAACGTCGAGAAGGAAAAATTCCATTCCATTCATAGGCAATGTTAAATAATCTCTTTTGGAGTCTTATGTAGACATGTAGTTTAATCGTTTATAGCGGTAACCACTTGCAGACTTGTTGCAATTTTGTTTATAGCCTAGGGTTAGTTGGTTAACTAAGTTAATTTAACTTGATTTCAATTTGTTAATGACATGATATCTCACTGACTCACTGGATGTTTTTGCCTTTTAATGATGTTTTTATGTTGTGCGCTACAAATTATTTCATTTCGATGTTATACGGTAGATTCTATGTGTCCGGATTTTTTTATTTTTTTTTTGCATAACAGGGCGTCCTGAGCTATTTCGCCCAGGGTCATCTAAATGTCAGAGACGACCCTGTTATCATCAAATCCAAGAGCTAACACTATCATGATGAGATTGTTAAGACCGACTACTTAAATCTCCTAGACTACTATCATTGTTTTTCAGCAGTAACCACTCAAATTTACAGCTATAATGAAAACTATAAGCTATGGGTTTTTTTTATGGAATTTTCCCTCTCAAAACAGAAGTTTTTCTTTAAAATTAAATATATAATTCTAACTGAGTTACAACAATTAAACTAAGCCTGCAAAAGGGGTTGTCTCAGTTTACGAATCTAATTACTTTGAGCACTACAATGAATTTTACAATCATCGGTAGTTTTAATATTGCTTCATATAACCAAACAATTTTTTTTATTCATGTTCGTAACGACGGAACAAAACAAGATTTTCTACTGTATAACTGTGAACTCCAAAGTCCAGCCAAGTACATGATGTGGGGCCATCGGTTATAAAGAGTTTGGTTTTGCAAGAAAACCAAAACTAGGTCGGTGAGAAGTTTGTGATAAACTAAAACTTTTTTGGGTAGGTGGAGAGGATTTTGGATAAACCAAAATCAACCGTTCACAAGAATTTAGATAACTATTAATTGTTTACTTGATCCTAAATTCTAGGACCTTAATAGCTATGTTAAGGAAACCGTATTCTTGTAGGATAAGTAATATGTTTACTATAAAGGGATATTTTGATTTTGGGTCACAACTTTGTGACCAGAGTTGCGTTTGGGTCACCAATAAATTTTAATTAGAGTTTGGGTCATGGACCATCGTTGACCGTTAATAAAATCATTTTTATTTTAATTAATTTTCATTTATATAACGTTGTCAGTTCACAGTCAGCATGTGAGTTGCACGCATAACTAAATATCTACTGAAACAATCTAATGGTCGAGAACAGATAGAATCCAGCGGTTTGCAGGCAATTTTCAAATGACAGCTACCAGACCTTTGGATGCGACCTCTAAACTCTGTGAAGTGTGAACACCGAAATTGGGACATTTTACTTTCCATTTTTCAGGCAACAACTTCACACCTGCAAGCAATTTTTAAGCTCACAATCTGGACAAAATCAACAGATCTCCATATGGATAAACTGAAAGAACAAAGGCATACCAGGAACTGACATAACTTACTTTCATAAACCATTTTACGCACACCTGCAACTTGTATTCATACGAGTATACAAGTGAATTTCTCTACTATTATTACAGGTGTGTCATATATGCAATGTGACTGTAAAGCCAATGCAAGTTACAAATTGGTGCTCCTGCAAATTATGCTCACTTACTGTGTGGCGAATTATGTTTACTTGCTACTCTCTCCTGCATCTTTCATTAAACATCAAGAGAACCATTTGAATATGTGCCAATAACTCCTCGTGCGGCTATCTCGACACCCACCTCCTCAGATGCTTTACCCATGTTCATATCTTCCACCTTTAATCAAATATGCACGGAAGAAATGCTCAATAAAGGAATACGACCCAAGGGTATCACCATTTAAGGAGTTTTACATGCTTGAAGTCATTCTGGACTTGATGCCAGCTTAGAATATTTGAACTCAAAGTATGGACTTTCCTTGATTCAAAGAACTAGATTTGTGCTGTAGATATGCTAGGCCAGATAGATAGGCTTGATGAAGCTTGTTAATTAGCTAAATTTGTACCACCATAAGTCAAGGACATAGAGTGTTGGATTGAATTGAGTGATAAATTTTACGTGTTCTATACAAAAATTGTGAAGTCTTGTGCAAAAGGGGACGAGGTCGTGAATTTATTGAAGGAACTGGAAGTAATAAGAATAAAGGAGAGAGGACTTCGGCAGAAAACATCCCAAAATTTGATCAACCCTAAAACAAACATTAAAATTACATGAATCAAAGTTAAATTCCGACAATTAAACCTTAAAATCTCTATTTCATGCTAATAAATCCACCACAAACCATCCAAAACACTAATTACAAGTTTGCTCAGTAAAAACCCAAAAATTTATGAACCCTAAAAACCAAATTTTACTAATAAACTTCAAATTGTATAAATCATGTAATGCATGTTGCAAAATGAAGAGAATTTGAATTGGGTTTCATGTACTAACCGTTTTGAGGAATCATAGTTTCTCGATTTAACCCTCAACTTCAGCTGTGATAGAGAAGAAAACCATCGTGTAGTTGCTTCAATTTCTCCTCTTCATCTTCTTCGTCTATGACTAACCAAAACAACTACAAATCCAAATAAACATAAAAGCGCTTCAGTTTTGGATCATCGCTCTCACCGCTTCCTTATCGCTTCTGCAACTTCTCTGTTTCAGTTGGGATTCCATTCTTTCTCTAAGACAATTTTAGTCGATTAGAATGGTGATGGAAAATCTAGAGCCGTTCACTTTCTTAGAGACATAATACCAAATCTTCAGGATATCCCAACCATACACGAGTTTAACAGAAAGTACATGGCTCAGTTAGTAAATAATTGGAAGTGTAACAGAATTTTGGTCATTTCAGGGTTTAACGAATTTTACTAACGGTCAACGATGGTCCATGACCCAAACTCTAATTAAAATTTACTGGAGACCCAAACGCAACTCTGGTCACAAAGTTGTGACCCAAAGTCAAAATATCCCTACTATAAAAGGAGGCATAGGCTATGAGTTTTTGATATGAGTTCTCAAGAAAATACTCATTAGAGATGTGAGGAATTCATCCCACCTATTGGGGTGGATGTGAGAGATCATCAATAGTGTAAGGAGTACATCATTATGGTGCTTATGGGATACTTATCGATGTTGGAAGATATTTCGTTATGGAGTATTCGTGTGGAGATGGTAAGACATCTTGTTGAGGAGAAAATCATCTTGGTGGTGCTGGATTAGATTATTGGTGTTAAGCTAAAGGAGTCCATGGTAATCTATGTAGGGTGTGCAGAGAATATCATCTCGTTGTGGTAGATAATACGGTAAATATTATCTCATATGGGTGAAGACACTACTTTGGATTTATAGGGCGTTTGTGAGAGTTGTTCGGTCACATTGTGGTGAGTCGATAATTGATTATTCAGTTCTTGTGTAATTCTCAATTGGTTCTATAATAAAGAAAGAGGTCGTAGCCGTTTGGTGGATGTAGATAATATTACACATATCGTGTATATTGTTGAACCACGTTAAATCTGTGAGTACTTTACTTCTTGTTGCTTTTGTTTATGGCTTGTATCTGTGTGGTTATCTTTCTCTTCTTCTTATCCTAGATCTTAGTGAGGTTCATGGAGCAATCCGAGAGATCAAGTATTTCTTGTTAGCTATTTTGTTTCCGCAGTATTAGCATGTAGATGGCTCTGAATCCCAACAATTGGTATCAGAGCCCTAGGTTGGATAGAAGATTTGAATAGAGAAGTTTTGGGTTTTCCAGTGGTAGAAAATTTTCAAGACAAAGGATTTGGTTTCATCATGTATGTGAGGATTTGATGTTATAGCTTCCGAATATGCAGAGTTTGATGTTTTCAAGTATATGTATGATTTGATTTCATCAGTTTCGGGAACAAAGGCAAGTAAAGCATACTTCTAAAGGAATGAGATTATATCATGTGATCTGCATTCGATATGATCAGGATGTGTGGTCTTGATATATATGGTGCTCTACATTGGAGATTTGACATTGATACTTATTGGAGCGTAAACCCTATGCATGGCTTCAAGTAAGTTTATTTATTCTCTATACTTCGTACCATATTCTTGTGAACTGTTTGAAAGATCTGTGTAGATTGGTTTTTAATTAATCGGTGTTTGCTTGGAAAGACACAAGAAGGCAAGAATATAGTAGTTGGGATACAAATATTATTTTGTATGTTTGTGGAAGTAAAGATGAAATATAAGCATGTCAGAGTCTCATTATTGTTCCAAACCATGGGAAATAATAATTTGGTTATCAATCGTCATCAGTTGGATCATGTTGTTGATTTTCTCTAACATGAAGTTGAAGAATGTGAAGATGAATTCTTACTCGTTCTGCCTTAATTGTTTGTTACAATAAGTATTTGGAGAAATCTCGTAGTAGGTTTCGATTTTGGAAGTGTTGAACGTTGGCCAGGGTTTGATATGTTCCAGAAGTGAAGAGTTTTTTATTCAGTCTTAGTATATGAAGCATGTGGCTACAAATAGTTGCAAGACTTGATCGTTGGATGAGATGTGATATTAGTTATGGTAGATCTATGGTTTCTTATTTTAATATAAGAAGAAGTTTTTTAACACTGTTTGTAGGGTTTGTTTGTCTGTGTTGAGTTTGACATTGTGTCATTGGAGAATAATATTTTAGAGTTTCTCTCGTATTGTTTCCGATTGAGAAGCTAGATAGTTTGTGATCTTTTAATTCTTGTCGATGACGTTCATTCGAAGAGTTGTTTGGTTGTACACCATTTGAAGTCGATCGGAGCTGGTTGAAGTGCAAGACCGTTGGAAGAAACAGGTTGGTCTATTTGTGTTGCGGATACGTTCCTATTTTGGTAAAGACCCGTTGTGAGGAATTAAAAAGGTATCGCTTGGACACTTCAAGAGTTTAAAGAATAAAGATACAATACTATATAATATATGTGGTAGTGTGGCTATGGAGGCTATCACATACTATTTAGGAGAAAAGACGGTGAATTAATTTGAGTAGGGCTACAATTTCGGCGTGTTTTTCCATCAACCTTTATTATCCATTGGCTATTTGATTTCCTGAAGATCGGTGTGATATTTTCTATTGGAGAGAGCTACGTTATAGCAATGGTAATATTTAGAGGTTTACTCGTCTGCTACAGTTATTGAAATTGATTTCAATAGTGACATAGCCTGTAAAGATGAAGGTAAAGTTTTTTATTGAAATTTTTTGGTTCAGCAATGATATAATTTCCGTCAAGTAATTTTATCTACATAGCATGAGAAGATAAACAAAACAGCGTCTTGAATTTCTTGGAGCTTGAGGAAGTTACCAAAGGTTTCAGATTATGGCTGGGTGTGATTGGGTCTTTGTGTGAATGACGGATTATTAGATTTCAAATGTTGGTGTACGTTTTTGGAGCAAGATTGGAAAAGGGATATGAATAAGGAAGAATATGTGAATTTATACATTGTTACGAGGGTAACAGTGAATTCTTCGACGTTAGTCACAGTGCTATCCGAGTCCGATTATGTTGTGGTTTGACTGTCGCGAAGTCGAAACTACATGCTTGCTAAGAAATTGATAAAAGACTATCTTGACAATTATGTTAAAGCCCGTAAAAAGGACATTGTTGTCAAAGCCCGTTGAGGTTGCTGAAGTGGTATAGAATATTGGTGTGTCAGTTATCGATGACACTGTGAAGATGAGCACGTTTGTGGTATGTATGCATTGGTCGAAGATATGATGAGCTTTCATGGATGAGTAAAACTCAATTGGCGATATATGGTCGTAGAATCATGATCCAATCGGAGATAGGCTCGTAAAGCAAGATTCATAGAGATGAGCTCGAGATTGGCACGCTAGGGCTATGGTCTATAGATTGATTGTATTTGGTGCGCAATTAAAGTCATGCTCAATATACTTTGGTACATATAAGATGGTTAGTTTCTTGGAAGCTAACATGGAGGCTGGTTTTGTAAATTAACCTGAAGTATCTCGTTAACTCGCTTTCGTGGACATGCTCGTGGAAAGGAGCAAGTGTGTAATCAGTTGTTTGAAGAAGTAATTGGATTAGCTGGAGTTTAGATACGAAGATGAAGAATTATGGTTCTGCTAAGGTAATGCTTAGTCAGACGCATGGAGGCTACTAAGGTAGTTTTATTTGGTGATCGATTAGTTATCGATGTCAACCCTAACGGATGTGGTGTCCAACTTGGATTTAGTGGCTTAGAGGAGCGGAACATTAACTCAGGTGGAGCAAGGAAGGCCAAGAAGAAGTTGTGTTCGTATTATGAAGCAAGTTCGATGGTGAGAAGGCTCAAAGCGCATAATGATTGTAACTAAGTTCGAAGGTAGCATAAGTACAACGATCGTGTATGATTTGATTGAGTTGGCATGCAATACACCTATAATGATGCCAATCAATGTGGAGTTGTGAACATAAAGGAGTAAGGTGTATTTTCTCAAGATGTTGCATAATGGGTGATCATATGACTATGGTTGATGAGATGGTCTTAAGAATTTTTTCGCTGAGGTGGAGATTTATACAATCACTGATAGGTTGGATTGTTAAGTTTAAATTGGTGACATTCAAGTTTGGTTTGCTCTCTTCTGGTGAAGGTTCTATGGAACAAGTTTGGATGAACTACATTTCAGTTTGATTACTATTGAGGATATGTAGGCAACCAGTGATGGTGCAATCGATTTTCAGAAGATGGAGGGAAAACAAGTTGATCGTCTCATGCATGAATGCATAATCCGAGGTGGAGAATTGTGGGGCCATCGGTTATAAAGAGTTTGGTTTTGCAAGAAAACCAAAACTAGGTCGGTGAGAAGTTTGTGATAAACTAAAACTTGTTTGGGTAGGTGGAGAGGATTTTGGATAAACCAAAATCAACCGTTCACAAGAATTTAGATAACTATTAATTGTTTACTTGATCCTAAATTCTAGGACCTTAATAGCTAAGTTAAGGAAACCGTATTCTTGTAGGATAAGTAATATGTTTACTATAAAAGGAGGCATAGGCTATGAGTTTTTGATATGAGTTCTCAAGAAAATACTCATTAGAGATGTGAGGAATTCATCCCACCTCTTGGGGTGGATGTGAGAGATCATCAATGGTGTAAGGAGTACATCATTATGGTGCTTATGGGATACTTATCGATGTTGGAAGATATGTCATTATGGAGTATTCGTGTGGAGATGTTGGTAAGACATCTTGTTGAGGAGATAATCATCTTGGTGGTGCTGGATTAGATTATTGGTGTTAAGCTAAAGGCGTCCATGGTAATCTATGCAGGGTGTGCAGAGAAGATCATCTCGTTGTGGTAGATAATATGGTAAATATTATCTCATATGGGTGAAGACACTACTTTGGATTTATAGGGCGTTTGTGAGAGTTGTTCGGTCACATTGTGGTGAGTCGATAATTGATTATTCAGTTCTTGTGTAATTCTCAATTGGTTCTATAATAAAGAAAGAGGTCGTAGCCGTTTGGTGGATGTAGACAATATTACACATATCGTGTATATTGTTGAACCACGTTAAATCTGTGAGTACTTTACTTCTTGTTGCTTTTGTTTATGGCTTGTATCTGTGTGGTTCTCTTTCTCTTCTTCTTATCCTAGATCTTAGTGAGGTTCATGGAGCAATCCGAGAGATCAAGTATTTCTTGTTAGCTATTTTGTTTCCGCAGTATTAGCATGTAGATGGCTCTGAATCCCAACACATGAAACATTTTTTGTGATTTTTATGGAGCAGAAAGATTGAGATACTTAACAAAGAATACCAGTTATTCCAGTGTTTTTACTCATTATATATTCCACTCTTCTTTATTCTATGTATGTACAGTACACAGTTTTTTATTCTTCTGGTAGCGGCATCCTTGGAATCGAGTGAATCATAGGGGGTTGAAGACAATCAACTAATGAGCATTCTTTTGGTCAGTGGCATAGCTAGTGCTTCTCCATATGTAACCCAGTACCAAAACGCATTTTCACCTCTTAGCACCTGATCCATATCAATCTCTTCATACCTACATATATTTAGATTAGAAGCGTGAGTCCAGCTAGCAGGTTGCCAGGTTCTAAATCATTTGGATCCCCACAAGGAGAAGTACGTAGAAGACCCTTGCAAGAATATGGATGACACAATATGTTGGTTGATCAAACAAATGAAAAACCTACCTTTCACGTAGGTCTGCTGCGCATGAAGTTTCGGCTGAAGAACAGTGGCCATCAGCAACGTCACTTGCAAAATCTGACCAGTCTTGCTGATCAAATAAGTGATGAGAATACCTCCCATGTAGGTCTCCTGCGTAGAAATTTTCAGAAGAACGCCATCCAGCAGCATTACCACGATCGAAGCAGTTATGAGAATCTTCGTTCTCATAGAAATGAATCCGAGCGCTTTGGATGTCAGTGTAGAGCTGCTTGGTAGTCATCGAGGGATCCAACCTAAAATGGCAAAACTTAATTTTAAAACTAAAGTATAGAGTACCTGAATACCAACACAACTGCTAATTTTAAAACTAATGTGCAAGGAGATACTGGATGGTAAGGAAATTAAACAAATGTAGATTGTACTACAAACCTGGAAGTTGAGATTTCAGGTGTAGATTCATCAAAGATTCTACTGCTCTCTCCTTCATATCTTTGGCCAACAGTTGCAGCCGACATTGGATTATCATCACTTGCACTAAGAAGGTTACCATCTGATGCGGATCTTTTAAAAGATTGCCTACAGGAAAGAAAAAGTATTGCAGATTCAGGATTGCACGCCAAAATTAAAAGAACAATTGGTTAATTCAAATAATTGCCCAACTATCCAACTATCCAAAAATACATATATAATCATATATTTAGAAGCAGATTAAATCTCGTTGTCCTTGCAACAAAACTGTACAAAGGAATCATCCGTACCTTGCGTTTTCATCCCCAAAAGAATCATTGCGCCTCCCAACATTGGAGTGCTCGTCTGCATCTAGCTTCCAAAGTGCAGGCCTACCCTGTTGCGGTTTGAAGTACCCCAAGAATCTGTTTTGTGGTGTATTTCACGATATGAGTATATATATAATATATAATAAAATTATGGAGTAAAGCATAATTGTAAACCAAGTGGTAACATACATATTTATTGCATCTTGCTTATCAGCATCCGTGTAAGCATTGCTCCAGTAACGTTGGAATGACCTGAGTATATCTTGGGTATGGATAGCTGCTTTCCAGTGGCCTCTTCTCGACCAAAATATCTGTGGTCAGCATCCAATATGAAAATTAATAACCCGGCAGTGAATGAATATAAGATGCACTTGCAAATAGTCACTTCGGGCACTACCTTGAATCCAATTTACGTAACCAACTAAGAATAAAAAATAGCAGAAACCTAAAGATCTCTGGAGTATTTACCTTGCAATGAGCAAGAGATCCACCATACTGGAGAGAAAGTGTGTCCCCCATCATCTCATATAGTCCCATCAAACTGACAGCTAACGGGTCATCATGGCCAATCTTTCGTCTACTGATGAACCCCAAGGCATTCAGTTGATATCCAAGAGCAGCCAAGCCGTACGAATACTGTGCAACATTGGTGCGGTCCAAGCAATCAATGCAATTGGTCCTGAGGACACCATTTTGTAGCTTGGGTTTCTTGATCAAGCGGCTCTCGTTATATTCACCAGACATCAAATTTGTCGTTAATTGTGAATGGAAGAATCCTGTCGTTCTCAGTGAATATTCAGTCACTCCGCTAAGAGCTTCCAGCACTAATTTACCTTTACTGAAAAAATATAAAGTTTTTGTCGAGTTAAAATCATACATGTAAGAAAAATTAATTACACAACGATGAAATATTTCAAAGCCAGAGATGAAGAGAAGCCAAGACCTTTTATTAAGTTTAGCCAGATCCAAGTGAAAGAATCTCAGACGATTCTCAAAGGACAAATCTTTGTTCATGGCTTCAGTCGCATAACAAAATATTCCTCGAAGCACAGATTCTTGAGCCTTTTCCTGCGTCTGTCGTTTTATCAACCATAAATGTGGATGCCTTGTAAAGTTGGTTATCATCAAATTTGAAAAATAGTCTACATATCTAAGCATGAAACAGATTAACAGCAAGAGTTCACTATCAATATCGTACGACCTACCTTAATCAAATTTAATATGATTATCGGCTTTCCATATCTTTTCACAAGGTTATCAAAGTGAAGCCTGGTAGCCTTATAGTTTGCATCACTTCCCACTAAAAGATAACAGTATTATTAGCTGTACAAAAAAATGGTGGTGCATACAAGCTAGTATTTGATGTATCCGGCACTTACACACGATTTCAGGTTTAACATTTAGGCGTGAAGAAATTTCCTGCGACCAGAAAAGGGGAATAGAGCCCCGGTGCTGTACAACAGAACTTATTTCAGTTGGACATCCTTCAGGGAGATCTTCAAACACAATCTGTTCAGTCTCAACATCATTAGCAACTCTTCCCTTCTCGTCCACACCACGTTTATGGTACCTTCACAAGAAAAAGAGACGACATAAGAAACATCTTAGTTAGAAACTTTAAGTCTAAATGCATATTATACATACCTTGTGCCAGCGTAGTGACGAGAGCGCCTAGAAATGAGTGTCAAGTAAAAATCCCTCCCAGAAACCGAAAGTTTTTCCTGAAAACCAAAGACATGCAGCTAACAATTAGGAATTGAAGATTGACGAATAAACAGCAAGTGGAACATCTGCAGAACGGGACGTTAACTACGACATACATATCTGAATAACATACTCGATTAACACCAGCTATACCTGTTTGAAGA
This sequence comes from Papaver bracteatum, assembly GCA_023529315.1. Taxonomy (NCBI): domain Eukaryota; kingdom Viridiplantae; phylum Streptophyta; class Magnoliopsida; order Ranunculales; family Papaveraceae; genus Papaver; species Papaver bracteatum. The sequence continues at coordinate 357,503 of JAJJWX010002805.1, forward strand.
AGCCATATGCTAATGCCACCGTCCAGAGAGTATTCTTCAGATTACTCCGGATTCCACGCGTCAAAAATGCATTCCAGACGAACATTTTTTCGTAGAGAACTGGCCCTGTCAGAGCGTCACTCATGTTCTTTTGGATACTACGCACAACATGATATGAGTAGCTGAAAAAGAAGTCCTTTGTGAGGTCGATTGAACATAGAAGCTTCTTGTATCTATGTCATGAACACAAAAACACAAAATCCATTAATACAATTGACAGAAGTAAAGTTATATTTACCCGCGCACCAACATGAGAACGAGAAATTAAATTTACATGCGGAACAGAATATAAACCTGTTTTCTTCGCTTTTAGAAAAAACCATATCAGTTTGAACACTAGGATGTGGAATTTGCATCATCTCGCTCTTGCTGATTCCATATATCACATGGCCACAAATTGTACCAATCTGCTTTCGTTTCGTGATGAGCAGCATGTAATATGGCCCCAAGAACTTAACGAATCCTACAGAATGGAAATCTAAAACAGTTCTGACAATATATTATGGAAAACACGTCTCAAACAAATAAAGAGTTGGGATTCTCATACCAACAATTCCATAACAAGTTGTAACGAGTCTGAGACCACCAGTAGATGCATTCCCTGCGCGTAACCGCGTCAACAAATCGATACACTCGTCTTTGGAATAAGTTGTTGAATCCTCAACAATGTTTAGCTCAGTAGCTGCTAATCGATCGATCTTCATTATTCTCCAAACCGTCTTACTCTTGTTTCTACCAACCATATAAAATTTCTGGCACAACAGAAAAACGATCGCACGATAACTCTCAATGCGCAATTCTATAAATGATAAGATCCTTGAGAAAAAATAAATAAAAAAATATTGAAATCTCTTACCGATTTGGTTTCATAAAGTCTGAATTTCTGCAAAAAAGACTTGTCCAGTTCTTCAGCACCCGATGTCTTGAGCTCATCATAATCTGAATTCATAATGATAATTTGGAGATTAATCAAAGAATGAATTTATTCAATCAATATGATTCTGCTTCTTCTTCTTCTGAGCTTCTGCAAGCTTAACATTTCCTGTAAAAATCTGTAACTATTTCATTTTTTTTTTGTAAGCAATCAAATAATTAATAATCGATTCTGAATAAACCCACAATTTTAAAGACGATTAACACACAGAAATTTGCTTATAGAACAGAGATTATAATTGAATACAGAGTCTGATCAATTCAATCAAAATACAGAAGAAAAAAAATATACAGCTAGAGAAAAATTCAGAAAGAAAATAAAATTACAAGATTAGAAATTTCTCTGAGTTGTGATGAGTTTGTTTGGTTTCTTGTTTTTATATCAAGATTACAAGATGAATAAAACAAAAATGAAAACTCGGTGAGATGAATTTATTTGGTCCGAATTCTTGTTCTATATATGAAAAACTCAAAACTTCTTAGTTGCTTCTTCTTCTTCTGATGGAGTCAACAGCAACAAGATAAGGAAGAAGAAAAAACCCGGGAAACCAAAAGCGGTTAAGAAATACAGTAAAAGAAATTTACTATCTCATTTTTTATATAGTGTCATTTTTCAAAGGAAATCCGTAGATCTCATAAATAAATTTAGTTAAATTTTTTTAGAAGCAATTAGTGTCATAATAATGTAGTGGTAAAGTTATTGAGTGATAATGTTAATGTTCAGAATTTGAGACCAATTTTTCTTACCAATCAAAAAGGAAAAAAAAAATTATAAAAGGATATTGGTTTGCCTACAAATTCAACTATATTGATCACGCATAAGCGAATGAGCTTGTCACGAAAAATACTTGACAATGTATAAAAGTCTACTTTATTGTACTTATCTTATTATATATGTAGTGTAGACATGGGAGGCTCAGTACCACAATTTGCGATGTACATGGCTCCTTACTTGCCTCAGCTAGGGCTAAAAAAAAAACTCATTTGCTAGACGGCTAAACATCTGTCATTAATTATAAAATTTGGATGGATTCCATTCAGCATCAAGAAGTTTCAAATATACTATTAAAATACTAAATTTATACTTGGGAGGCCGATGTTGAGCCGCTCAAAGTGTTTTATTCCTAAGCCACTGATCTTCAACCTCTTAGTCTCCATTGTCACCCATTACTTCAATCGAGGGAGTGTACCTATGAATGATCATTGATAAATGGATCACTGTTTTCACTCATAGTGGCACCTAGTTTTGTGTTTTTTGATCAAACTTTTTCGTATTGAATGAGAACCCTCGTTCTTTACTCTTTACTCTTAAAAAAGATCGAACTAAGAAATTACTTCCTCTTTTAATTTTTTTTTAACTCGACTCGTTAAATTAATTTGGACAGTACTCAATCCATCTTTAGAATTTGGACGAAGAAAATATCCGATAATAAAGATGGAGAAAGTGTACAAGTGTACAAATTTACATTTTGAAATTTCTATACTTGGACGACGGAGGGTTTATATCATCAACTATAACCAATCGTTCGAAGTAATGGAATATTTCTAGCTTTCATCATCTTAATGTCACATACACATTTGATTAATCAACCGCCTAATTATATAGACAATTCTTCCTCTAGATTTGGACCTCACGATCTGCCATCAATTCGAATGATGGGAATTGGAAAAAGAAGACATAAAATTTAAAAAATGTGCTAATCAACTTATTAATCACCTTACACCAAACAAATCCGGAAACAAATCACATTTGGTATTTTATTCTTTGTCGGTTAAAGTCAATATTTTTAATTAGGGATTGAATTCTAAACTGACCATGTGGAGGCACACCTAATGTTTTTACCTGTTAATCCAAGCTATTCTAGCTTAATGGTACAGAGTCTACAGGCTTAATTAACAATGATCTCCTAGTTTTTTATAACTATTTTTTTTTCTAATAATTTCCTAGACATTTCACTTGGATTTTTAGATTAATTCCATTGTTGACATAATCCAAGGCCTATTAAAGGTAGAGAGACGACAAATAAAAATAAATTGTCATACACGATAAATAGTGAGTCAGTGAAAAAATTTACATATCAAGCACTCAACTCCTTTGAATCGTCTTCCAAACAGTAAAGGACTAATTTGTTTGGTAACTGCTCTATCAACCTCAAAATGTAAATCAGAGATTTTGTTGAGCACGACAAATGCTCTAATGTTTAAATCAGTAAACTCCTTTGTTCGGTTTAGATCAATTAAGGTCTAAATTACAGAAATAATCACATCTAAATTTACAAGCTATCATGAATGGGAGACTTTCTTTCGGGAATTTGCTCGGAAGTCTGACTTCTCTTCTGTAAGTGATCATGAGTTTATGCTTCTTTTTATATTGAGCATCGCCAACCTCTTCCTTTGAGTAGTTTTTTTTTCCCTATCCCAGTTTGTTAAAATTGTGGAGTGTTGCCATGAATTGTACCTGTTTTACCTTAACAAATCCAAGGATCTTGAGATGGATAAGGATTTGATGGTGTCAAAGGCTCATGATCTTAAGTCACGGATGCAGGGATTGCTCACTTGTGAGGAGGAAGACGATGTGTTGGCTAAACAAATTGATGCCACTAAAAGTAAGTGTTTCTAGACTCACTATCCCCCTCAAGTTAAACCTAATTCACGGATCGAGGTCAACTGAGTTCGGTAGTCTAGTAATGTTGGCGAACCCGGTTCACGAGCCGTAGCATCCTGACTTATGAACAAGCCTTACGGATGGCGAACCGTTATACCAACTGTCCCGACAATTAATGTTTAACAGATGCTCAAAGACTTATATTATTTTAATATGTTTAGCATTGCTAAAACTCTCTTAAATACATCTAAGACTTCAATGATTTCTTAAACACTTATGTGTTTGAATCATGATTAATTTGTTAGGTATTTAAATGAACATCAAGTAGCTTTTAGTTCTTTGGCTAAATTGTCAAACCGAACAGTCATTATACACGGTTCAGTAAACGAACCTATGTGTATATATAGTCTTATATTGTATTTTGAAGACCTATTTTGTTTGCTTAATTCTCAAGTTTTCTTATCTTGAACTCTAAGCTAACCATGGTCTTTGAAAACTATAAATAAAGCATGCCTGTCGACTGGGAAAATCAATCCCTGACACTTTGTGTCCTAGTTGATTCTTGATTCTCCTCCATTGACCTTTTAGGTCTACGACTAAAATGACTTTTCTTGGGGACTCGTGAAGCCAGGTACGACTATCTTTACCTTGATAGTTAGTGAATCCTGATTTTGCTTTTATGTTATTGAGGTTTTCGTAATCTCTTTAGGAAAGATAGCTAGTAATCACAAAGACTGATCTTGGTTGATCATTCGACGATTTTTCTTGAGAGGTGGTTAAGAATCTAAGCTGCTCTTCCGGAGTCGTAAGTTCCAGATTTGTGATGTTTGCTAGCTTGTCCATTGCAAACAAATTTCCACACCTTGATATCTTTGATCTAAACAGAAATCAGATAGGTTTATCTGTTAGAGACAGATTGGTATCAAAAGTCTTCACTTCGGCTGAAGCAACTCTTAGACTGTAAAGGACGTCAACTAAGGGAATCAAGTGCATAAAACCTTTCGAGGTTCAAGAGACGTAAGGAGCACGGCTGTAATTGTATCGCTTGGAGGGTGAATTCGGTCTCAACTACATTCCAGTCCAAATTTTGATAGTATGCTAGTGTTTGTAGCGGCTTAGCACAATGTGGTGTTCAATTTGGACGAGGTCCCGGGCTTTTCTACTATTGTGGTTTCCTTGTACCAAAATTCTTGTTTGTGTGCTTTTTACTTTTCTGCATCTTTTGATTGCTAAAAGTACTACATACATTCATACACCTATCAAAACGAAAAAGTTGGGTGTATTTGTATCCCCTGAGTTTTCAAGAGTAATTGAGATTCTCCTCGGGTTTCATTGATTTTTATTTTTTTCGTTTAGAACTATCCCAATTTTAAGTTTTGCCTAAAATAACAATCACCTCCGACTTTTTCGTGAAAAACTTAAATTATCGATTTTTATGTTTTCGTTTAAAACTATTCCATTTATAAGTTTTGCCTAAAAGAACAATCACCTCCGATTTTTTGGTGAAAAAAATAAATTTAATATTGTTGTTTGTACTTGTTGTGTAGATCTCTTTAAAAACTTTCCAAGGAAATAAAATTGTAAAATTCCAAGGCACGGTTTTTTAGATGTGTTTTATTCTAGTTTTCTTGCCAATTATACCCCTGGAAAAATAAGATGCATAACGGGGTAAGCAAAAATTTTCATACTTTAAATAATTATGGTGTCACAGAAACAAAAGATCTTTTTGGGCCTACAATAAAACTTTTAAAAAAAGTTGGGCCTTGGCATAATTTTCCTACTCTAGAAATAAGAACGATTTTTTGGGGACCATGGTTTTTTTTGGGGGACCAGGGTTTTATTAGGCCAACCTCCCTATACTTATAGGGGTGTCCTAAAGTTAGACAATTACATATTTACCCTTTATTTTAATTTAAATTAAAACTAACCTAATAAATATATAAATCTAATCATATACATTTAATTTATATGAATCATTAACCAAAATCAAAAACAAAAACAGAGATAACAGGGGCATAAAAAAAATTTATTTTTGAAAAAAAAAATCTTCTCTTCTTCTTCTCTCTTTCCATGACGTTACTCATTCGATTGAAAAACCCATCACTATTAATTCATTTTTTATTGAAAAAATTGAGTAATCATCAAAATATAGTTTAAATGGAAGTTACAATGGCATGTTCGGTTAGGAATAATTAAACAAAAAACTAGTTTGCTAACCGAACATTCTGAAACTAAGAACACGAAGAACACTTCGGTTATCACGAATTAATTTTTTCTTAACTGAACTCAGAATTCGGTTGGTTCGCATATCAATATGTTGCTAACCGAACCCTTCTCTGAAAATCAATATGTTGAGTTCGGTTGGTTCGCAAAAAAGTCTAAAACTATTTTCTAACCGAACTTTACCAAAAAAAAAAAAAAATCCAAATGTAACCGAACCGTGCTATTTTGTCCACTATGTTCAGTTTTGATTTAATCAAACTTTTCCCACTATGTTCGGTTGGTTTGCATCGAAGTCTAAAACTATTTTCTAACCAAACTTTACCAATATTACAAAAAATAATATAAAAAATCCAATGTAACCGAACTGTGCTATTTTGCCCACTATGTTGAGTTTTGATTTAACCGAACTTTGCGCACTATGGTCGGTTGGTTCGCAAAGAAGGCTAAAACTATTTTCTAACCGTACTTTATGATTCAAAGCGTCCGATTCGCGTCAAAAAAATAAAAAACGATTCAAAACGTGTGTGTGAAGCGTTTTTGTCTTAAAGCGCATGATGTGTATTTTGAACCGTAGATTCGCTTCAATTTTGCGATTTACGGTTTTGATTTCTTTCCATTTTTTATTTATAAAACTCAAATATAAAGTCTTAAAAATGATCGATTGGTAACCCAATATAGTTCACTCCTCTCGAACTCGTCCTCCATTCCAAAACTCAGTTTCTAGGGTTCCAAAAAAATCCATTCTCTAGTAGCAAGATCAAAGAAATCCCACGAAATAACCCATTAAAGATGCAAGTTAGTGGAGTTACTTGAGTGGTTTACAATAAAATCAGCGAATTGAATCTTTGGAAACTGAAATCGTGTAAGTCATATAATGGAAGTGGAATTATTACAAAATTTTAATTTATTTGTATTGATTAGTTTAGTTGTGATTGAAATCACAACATGGATTTAGTGATGTACTGATCTGTTGTTTGAAATTGTGATTGAATCTTAGTTGATTTTTGTTTTGTAGTTGTTTTTTCTTGCAAAATTGGGCTCTTAACAAAAGTGGTTTTCATAGGAATTGATTTTTGGAATGACAAACTAAGTTGGAAATACGTTTTTCAATTTCTTCCAAGCGAACAGAATCTGTTTTTCAATTTTGGTTGTGCTCATTGGATTTTTCTACTTTTAAACGCAGGTTCATCTCTGAGCCGTGCACTTTGATCACACTTATCATCTTCCAATCAAACTTACACAATATGAGTAAGCAGAGACAATCCAAGATTTCTTTTGGTGGTTCGAAGCTACTGGTTGATCCAACTTGGGAACACTGTAAGGTAGTAACCGGTGGTAAGAAAACTGCTTTGACTTGCAATTATTGTGGTAACAAATATAGTGGAGGTGTTTATAGAATGAACCAGAACCTTGTACAAACTAAGAAAGATGATGTTATGTTTAAGGAGGTTCCTCCAGAAGTAAAACAATTCTTTCTTTCTCATATTAAAAAGTTTGAGAATGATAAAGAGAAGTGTGAAGAATTGGGTGATCTGAATGGTGAAGATGATTTAGGGACTAGAGAGAATTTGATGAGAAATGCTTTAGATGAAACTAAGATACCTAACACATTGAGTACCTACTTCAAGAAGCCTAAGAGAGAAGATGCTTGTATGGCTATATGTGATTTTTTTTATGCGAATACCCTGCCATTTAATTTAATTAGTTAATAGCAAGTATTTTAATTAAGAGAATGTTAAATACGGTTGGAGATTTTGGAAAAGGGTTGAAGCCCCCTTCGTGCATGAGGTAAGGGTCACAAGCTTGTAAAATAAAGTGGAATATGTTCATGGTACATTGGCAGCATTCAAGCAAGAGTGGAAAAGAAAAGGTTGTACTTTGATGTTCGATGGATGGACGGATAAAAAACATAGGTCTATTACAAACTTCTTGGTGAATAGTCCTAGTGGTTTATTTTTCATGAAATCGATTGATGCATCCGACATACAACGTAACGTGGAGAATTATTTGCATTGCTTGATGGCATTGTTGAGGAAGTCGGAGAAGAAAATGTTGTGCAAGTTATTACTGGAATATGTGAAAGCGGGTGAATTGTTGATGGATAAGAGGAAAAGCTTGTATTGGTCTCCATGTGCAGCACACTGAATAAATATCATGCTTGAAGATATTGGAGATTTTCCCATGCACCTTGATACTGTTAAGAAGGCTAAATTTGTGTCATCATATATTTATAAGCGTTCTTTGGTCTTAAATTTGATGAGAGAGCATACTAATGGCAAGGATCTTATTAGGGCCGGGGCTACTCGATTTGCTACGTACTACTTAAATTTGAAAAGCTTTCATGTTTTCAAAGTCGCACTTATAAAAATGTTTACTTTGGATGCTTGGACAAAACGTAAGCATGCAAAGGAACAACATGGGATCAAGGTGCAGAAAATCATTTTGAGTGATGAGAATTTTTGGCAATCAGTTATTAGTTTCCTGAAAAGTGTTATTCCGATAGTGGAAGTATTGAGACTTGTGGATGGAGATGATAAACCGGAAATGGGATACATTTATAAGGCTATTGACAAGGAAAAAGAACAAATTCAAGCTAATTTCAAGAACAAGAAGCGTAGGTATGAGAGTTACATAAATATTATTGATTTGATATGGAACACACAACTCCATGGACCTCTTCATGCAGCTGGATACTTTCTTAATCCTCGGTAAGTAATCGTTTGCTACTGTTTGTGCATTGTATTTTTCTCGAAACAACAATATTGATTATCTAACACTAGGAGATTCATTTCTTGTTTTATGTAGATACCAATATGCGACAGACTTTGCCCCCAATGTTGATGTAAAACTTAGATTTTATGATGCCATCAAAAGAATGTGCCCATCGGTAGCGCAAAGGCGTAAAATTGATAAACAAATAGATTTATTTACTAGTTTCGGGGGATGTTTGGTCATGAGATGGCTAGGGAGACTAGAGATAGAAAACATCCAGGTACCTACTACTTACTACTAGTATTTAAGTTATGTAACTTAAATGTTTGTATTTTGATTTACTAGCCATGTTATATTTTAGTACCACCTGTTTTCTTCAATGCCATGATATTTTTAAAAATTAAAATCATTGCATGTAGCAACAAGAAGGGAAATGCTTTCATGTTTTTCTTTCCATTGAAGTCCATTTTTTTTAGAAATTACTACTTGTTGTCCGCATATTTTAGTACTTATTTTTTTTCTTAAAGATTTATGGTGGAAGTCATATGGAGATTTTGCTCCCGAGATCCAAAGAGTTTTTATTCGCATTTTAAGTGCCACATGTAGTGCTTCTGGACGTGAAAGAAATTGGAGCATATTCGAGAAGGTAGATACGAAGAAAAGTAACCGATTGTCGCAACAAAGATTAAATGCACTTGTTTATGTCAAGTACAATCTCCAACTAGAAGAAATGTTCACAAAAAGGAATGAACAAGGAGATTCTTATGATCTAATATGCTTGTCAGATATGGAATCCGATGATGAGTGGATTACTGAGAAAGATGGTGCTTCTTTGCAACCAGATCCTACATGGATGGATGTACATTATTGTTTTCAAATTACTGAAGCCGAAGCAAATTAAAAGAAACGAAAAATAGGTTTGTAAAGGGTTTCTTTTGTGTCTAAGACTAGCCTAAAGTGTTGCAGTAACCTTTCTTTAACTAATTCTTTGGTTGACAGTAGGTCTAAGTTATATGAATTATTTACATCTTTGATTTCTTACAAATCTAGACTGTGGACATATTTTTCTCTTTGACACATTTTTAAATACTTCTATATTAATTATGATTCGTGTTTGTTGTAGGGCCAAGAAACCTTAGTACCATAAAGCTTGCGCAAAGTAAAGGGAACAATAATGGAAAAGAAGCAAGACTTGTAGAGGAAAATGAGATAGAAGAAGTTGAAGATGATGAAATAAAGGAAGAGACTTATGTAGAAGAAATGAGTGAAACTGAAATACAAGCAGAAAGTGACAATGAATGGCTTTTTGATAATGGTTTTGATATGGGAGATCACTAACTTTATCATGACATGAGAACATATTTTGCTGGGTAGTTATCTACATATAAGTAGATAAACTGATATAGGCTTATAGTTATCGGCAAAAATATTTTTCATATATTTTGGTTAAGGCTTCATATTTTGCATATATTTTGGCACAAAAAGCATACTTTTTGGGATTTTGGGGGATAATTAGACACTTAACCATATTTTGTATAGTGAATAACGGATTCTATATCACTTTGAGTTTGTGAACTTGAACATTGATGAATGAAAACGTATATTTATGGATGTTATTTTTTCTTATGCGTAATTTTTTTCTCAATTCATATAAAAAAATGGACTATGAAACTACGATTCAATATACGATTCTATTCATGAAGATGAAAAAACGATTCGCATTGCGATTCACGATTTAAAAACCTTGCTTTACCAATATTTAAAAAAAAAAATGTAACTGAACTGTGCTATTTTGCTCACTATGTTGAGTTTTAATTTAATCGAACTTTGCCTACTCTGTTCGGTTGGTTCACAAAAAACCTTGACAAACCGAACTCTTCACTAATTGCATACATGTGGAGTTCCGTTTGTTCGATTTGTTCGTAAAATATTATTTTATGTGAAGTTCGGTTAGATATTTGTTGGTATGAAGTTTGCGAAACAACCGAACTTTGTACACTTGGTAAAATCTTAATCAACGCGAAGTTCTGTTAGATATTGGTTGCGAACCAACGGAACTTCTAAACCCTAAAGTTAGGCAACATTGCGGGCAAACCGAACATTACTCTGTAAACACTATAACCAAAGTTCGGTAACCTATGTGTTTGGAAAAAGTAACCGAACTACACTTTCAGATGTGATCGGTTACATGTTATTCACATAAGGTAACCGAACATGCCCAAATGTACTCAAAAAAATTACATTATTTTTGAAATTTTGGATCAATTCAACCATCTAAGAAATAACTCATATCCGGATCATTGTGAAGATTAACGAATACTCTAGGAGAGGAAGGAAATGAAGATTAAGATGAGCTACCATCAATTGAATCATCACTTGAATACTCAAGCTTGGTGAACTCAATTTTTTTATTTTTTTTCCATGTTTTTCTTCTTCATCTTCTCTAACTTTACTCTCTCAATAATTCTACTTCTTTTTTAAAAAATCCATCCCATCTGATTTTTTAATCTCATCACTAATTATCTTTAACTTAATTATTTCACTAATCATTACTCAAAATTAATTAGGAGGGTAATTTAGGTATTAATATAAATATCTAGACAAGGGGTGACCTAAATTTAATTCTAATGTCTTACCCAAAATAAAACAATGATCGCCCAGAAAAAACTATGGTCCCAAAAAATGATTCTAGAAATACTACTATCTAATTGAATGGGCCTGTCAATACCGAGTGAGGCTGGGCTTGATGAGTTTATGGGCCTATATTAATATTGGTATGACACCATCCATTAGAACTTGGGCGGGATCAGCGAAGAAGTCAAATTCGAAATTGCCTCATTTACAGCTTGAACAGACCTGAAACCTCTTAATTGCTGTGAATCATTGCCTTCCCTAGAAGATAACAAAGCCATTTGCTCTTCTATCCTACTGGTGTAATGATATTACGTAGATGCTTGCTGATGTAGTCTGTTCGCACTGTCCAAGGTTGTTGACTGTAGGCTCATTGCACCACATACGATGCACCAATCCACAAACACGTGGCCGTGGGAGAAAAAAAACAGAATTCAAAATTGCATGGGGATATCTTCCGTTACATGATAAGATCGGAATCTCGTCAAGATCAACAAGCACAAGATCCTTAAGATCCAAATGCTAACTCGTGAAGCAAGTACGGTTCGCCATACCAGACATATCACATATGTATAATGATTGGATACGAAAAGATATCATCGATCCTCGTAATAAGTAATTAAATAAATACATGGACAAACATGACACTACTGATTTCCTTTGAAGATTTTAAATCTAGTATTAATATTAGTAATTCAATAGAAAGATACATCATATCCAAACAGACTACAACAATTAATAGACAGTTATAGTACCGTGGTCTATTAATTTTTATCAGAATCAGATAGATATTTTTAAAATTGGCCAGAGATTGCGCCTAACATGCGGGCACCATGTGATCTTTTCTTAGTTTTTTCCTCGGTTTATTACCGTATGTTATTTTTCCTTTCTTTTTATAAATAGATGCTTCAATCAAATGAAACACATTCATCTGCAGGTTATACACAATGGAGCGCAATCTCTCATCTGCTGGTTTTTTTCTGCTAATAATCGTTTGTTCCTCGACGTTGTTGTTTCGTAAGTATATCTAGCATTTATTTTTTCAGTGTTTCACAATTAGTTCTATATATATTTTGTTGCATGTGCTAGTAGTAGTAACTGACTAATAATCTGATTAGCAAGATCGTTGAAATCGAATGGGTGAATGATCATCAGAATTGCATTAAAAGGGTGATCCAGGATTCTTTGAATCTTTCATTTTATCTGACAATGATTAATCATCTAATGTATATATACTTTCAGAGATGGTGTCAGCCTGGCAGAGTATATGTGCTCCTGGTGTTGATTATATTGAGAGAAACTACAAGCCTATACCTGGAGACAAGTGTAGCTCTTGCAAAACTTGGTGTAACAGTAAATGTAGTAGCATTGATCTCTTCATGATCCAAACCGAGTGTCGACTAGTTGGTGAAGATATGGATTGTCAGTGTTGCTGCGGTAAAGTAGCACCGACCGGACCCCCTCCACCTCCGGCGACAACACCATTTTCTCCGGGCGATATAGACGATCCGAAATATCAAGCTAACATATGTACTCCCGAGCAAAAATTTATACAGATTCCACGTGAGCAAGCCAAAGATTGCCCATGGAATCCTCAATGTGAGGCCAAATGCAAGGAACAAGGTAGATCTAGCGCAAGATCAGAGTGCCTTGGATCCAGTAGAGATTTTAAAGAAGGTTCATATGTTTGGCTTGAGCACTGTTGTTGTGGAGATGTGCTCCCAGTCCCACCACCTTGTTGTGGATGTTGCCCCATGGACATCAATATTCAGGTATCAATAAAATCTGGTGGGGATGTCAAAGTATCATCACCATCGACATCATCGTTTCCTGGTCTTAGCTTGTAACGCCGCGGTTAACTAATAACTAAAAGATGCCAGTTATTAATTTAGTTAATTTCGTGCTTTATCGTTTTCCTTTCCAAGAAGTTGCAACTGATTTGCAATCAATTCTAGTAAATCAGAGAATGAAGTTAGTGGAATAATCTACCTAGTCTGTTAAGTTCGATAAATTAGTATGTTGGTCAAAGAAGAGTCTAGAGAAAATAGTTCTCTAGAATAGTCTATCTATAAAGGCTATATAAAATAGCCATGTACTTGTGAAATTTTGAATCAATGAAAACAAGAGAATCACTTCCAAGTAACCAGAGTTTTCCTAAGTTTGGAGTGTTCTTCTTAATCCGCTAAGTCTCAATTCGCATACAGAACTCCTGTTTTGTCTTCCTAGATGAGCATGGGGTATCAGAAATAGTCACACATCAGCTAGGGAAGTTTATAGACCACGTTAGCCCAATCCTTGCGAACTGTTTTTTTTTTGGTATCTAAAACGGTACCAGAACGAGGTTTACGTGGGGTGTGTGTGGACTCCTTCATCGTCGTTGCGTATTTATGGACCTTAATCTGCGTGCCGCATCTTGGAAGTCATGATTAGTTGATATTCTCTCCGTTCCACTTTAGATGATGTTTTTGGAGTTTTCACGCAGATTAAGAAATGAAGAGAGATATGAAGGTTTTTCATCTATATCCTTGAGAAAAGTCTTCAAACATTAATTGATATTAGTGCATTTAAAAAAAAAACTTATAGTTTCAAGACAAAATATAAGGGCGCAATTGGTAGTTTTGTGGAAAAATATGAAAACTTTCAAGTATTGTGAAACAAAAATATAATCCTAAAACATCATCTAAAATGAAACGGAGGGAGTAATTACTACATATTCAAACTCTCGACCCTTTTCAGCTTTCCGTGTTTATGGTTTACGGACCGCATGTTGCATTTTTTTGCGAAGTCATGTTAGTATTAATCAGATATCCAATCCAGTTTTGTATTTGATTGAGCAAGTTTGTTTAGAGAGAAATTTTGTTATAAGCTCTTTAAGCGCATTGTTAATCTCTTTTTGTATTTTTTTTGAGGGTGTTATTTTGGCACCCTTTCTTATTTATATTGTTATTATTGTTACTTTTTTTTTTAACATAATAAGCTATAAAAAACCAAGGTGATACTAGTTGAGCTATAAAAACACTAGCCATATTATTTGGGACACATAAAAACCATATCATGTAAAATTGACACAAAAACTCCATTTCAAATTAAGATATTTAAATTTAGTTTTTATTAATTTTTATAATCTCAATCCTATCCTTTAGTGTATATGTATGTCCTTATCGATCCTTCTTCTCCTCTCGATTAATAGTTTCATTTCTTTTATCTTCTCCCCTAACACCACCAGTAACTCCTCCGACCGAAGCACCACCACTTAGACACCGTCACTTCCAGATCTACCACGATCACCTCTGCCTCTTCCTGTCTTCCCTCACCAACACTTCTTTTTATTTTTTTCCTACTACGATTTCAGATTGCCACCAACATCACCTCCGCCGCCACCAAACCAGATCTGACATCAACACCTCCATCTCTTCCTTCCCCACCATCATCAGTGGAAGCACCTCGTCTTTCTACTCTGACAGCAACACCAAAAATCGTGGATATACACAGAAGAACTTCAATTATTCCGTTGATTATAAAAACAAAATTCGGAATTAAGGTTTTTTTGAAATGGTCAGAGAGCTTTAGATTTGATTAATAATGGTGAATTTGATGATGGTGGTGGTGAAGATGATGATGAAAGTGAGGTGGATATTGGTGAGGATGCGTTGAATCAGTTTGGTGATGATGAAACTGTTCAGGTAATTTTGGGTTTTATTTGATCTTTGTTTATCAAAATTTAGTTCAATTTTAAGAAAAATTTAGTGTTGAATTATGAGTTTTTGTTGATCTTTTTTTTCTTTTTAATTGCAAAATCTATGAGTATAAATTGATGAATTGAAGGTTTGGTGTTGAAATAATATGGGGAAAATTGAGAATAAACCGTCCTTAGAATTAGAATTCGAGGATACTAGTCAATATATTGCGAAGATTATCATCTCCAAGGATACTAGTCTTATTAATTTTTAGTTTAAAAAATGAATTGAATTTAAATTGGGTTTTTATAGGTAAATAAAAATGAATTTTTATACAAGAAAAAGTGGTTTGTTGTAAATGTTGATGAACTCACTGTTCCTGAGAATCTTGACTAGACGCTGCAATTGTTGTTTTTGGCTTGTCAAGGTGATGTGAAAGGTGTCGAGGAATTGTTGAAGGAAGGAGGGATATGAATAGTATTGATTTGGATGGAAGGACTGCGCTGCATATTGCTGCTTTTGAAGGGCATGTGGATGTTGTTGAGTCGGAAAGCCAATATCGATGCTCGTGATTAGTGGGGGAGTACGGTTAGTTTTCGCCATACTTTTTGCATTTGTGGAATTTTCATCCTATAGTTGTGTGCTTATGTTTGTGAATTTGGATAATTTTTCTTGCAGTTCAATAGACATTTGCACGAAACCAATTATGGTTTCGTCTAAGGTTTGCTAATTTTTGTCGACGAAAGCAATTTGTTGGTGTTATAATAAAAAAAATTTTGTTGAAACCAGTTTTAGTTTCATCTAATATGTCTTTTTTTTCCATATTTTATGTTGACGAAACAAAATTTTGTTGGTGAACTAGAAGGACATATTCCAGAGATATTTCTTTACCTGGTGAGCTGGAGATGCAGTCAGGTTATGAAACCAATTTCGGTTTCATCTATTTTGGGTGGAACCAATTTTGGTTTCATCATTTTTCTGTTTGGTTTCATCACTTTTTTTTCTTATTTTGTTGAATATTGATCAATGAAATTCACCTCAGGAATAGTATCACCTTGGGAATATTGATCAAAGATGTATAATTTACTCACGTTATTTTTTTTTAATCATTAGAAGAATTTTTGTACTTGTTTAACAAACTTATAAATATCTAGCCTTTAAAATCCATGTGTCTTGTGTTCTTGCAGATTGAGAATATTAATGAAGATATTGGGAATCCGACAGATCCTTCGACAAAGCAGTGTTGTTTATTCTTCAATAAAAAAGGTACGCCGACTTGAGTGACTTGATTTCTAGCTTGTTAAACAGTTTGATATTGGTAAATGGTATTAGTACAGTTTACAGGTGAAGAAATGAACCATAAATTTTAGCAATAGATTCATCTACAGTTTATCAATACATAGTGGTGATAATTTTCGTTGCTTTTGTTCCTTATTCCTGAAATTAATTCTCCAGTATTGGTTTGTGTGATAGATAGTAGAACAAATATAATAACGTTAAAGCATGTTTTTATATACATCTGGATTGCTGAAGGCACTATCTAGTATCTACTGTCCTGGTTAACGTAGAATGGTATCAGTTATTATGATAGGCTTGCATCTGTTTTATCTCAATCCTAGCACCTGAACAACAATAATACGAGGCTTGTGCATCATCCACTTCTTTAAAGTAGTGATTTAGTTTCCTGTAAGATACTCATAAATGAATAGAATTATTCAATACTTCTTTCCGTGCCAATCTGACTAGATGGAGTGACATCTTGAATACACGAAAATATTTTTCGAAGTGTTTATGTTGACCACAGGGACCTTTTTGAAGTGTATTATTGATCCCGATTTATGTTCTAGATTTTCATTTTTAATTTCTATAATCTAATCTCATGCGTTTATAGTTCTTTCATGTTTTGTTGCAGACCTGAGATACAAGAGTATTTAATGAACAAAGGCAGACAGAAAGAAGTCATTTTTATCAATTGACATGTATATACCTACAGTAATTTTTCTTGCATTTGAATAGACATTTGCACGAAACCAATTATGGTTTCATCTTATTTCTGATGAAATCAAAATTGGTTTCATCGTATTTATGATGAAACCAAAATTTGTTTCATCTAATTTTTGTCGATGAAACCAATTTGTTGGTGATATAATAATATATATTTTTTGTTGAAACCAGTTTTGGTTTCATCTAATATGTGTTTTTTTTCTTTCCAGATTTTTTTCGGCCTGATTTGGAAGTCGGCGTGTTTGGTTTCATCATTGAAGTTTGTGTTGGTGAAATGAAAATATCTGGAATAATGATGAAACCAATTTCGGTTTCATCTAGTTTTGGTGAAACCAATTTTGGTTTTATCATTTTTTCTGTTTGGTTTCACCATTTTTTTCTTGTTTTGTTGAATATTGATCAATTAAATTCATTTTTTATGGCGGTGGCGACTGGTTGGTGGTGGTGGTATGCGATAATGGTGGAGTTGCTCGATGACGATGGTGTTCGTCATCGGTGGTGGTCTGTGATGGTAGTTAGCATCAACGATGGTAGCGCGGTGGCGGTGGTGGTGGGCGGCGGCGGTGGTTGTTTAGTGCTTCAATATTTTCTGTGACAGCTATGAGTGAAGCATAATTTGTTTTCCTAGTGCTGAAATGTGACTTGCTTGAGGTGATTTCAATTCATTTTTGGTGCTTTAAAAAAGCTCTCAAGGTTAATTTAGCGAGGACTATAACCTATTATTGCGTCTGTCAGTTGCAACCTGGAACTTCTCATCTTATGTTGCAGCCATTGAATGTTTGTATCATTTATTTTGATCGACCACTTATGGGAACTTATACTTCCTCAAGTCAGTCAATTTCCCCAGTTCTAATACCTTGAAGTCAGGAGTTATCTTTCCGTGGTTCCAGTTTTCTGGTGTGATAATGAGAAGCATAAAGAGACCTCATCTGGTACTTGTTTGGTGGGGTTTGGTATATATAGGAAATGGAGACTTCAGCTGGGCAGAGTTTATTGTTAGGGAAGTGGTAATCACAGACTTTCTTGTCAAGATTCTTATTCAGATCGTCATGGAAGCGGTGGGTCAACCTTTCAAGGCATTTAACTCCCAACAAATCTCTAAGTGGCAAGACCTGTTATTTCATCTTTGTTTCATTTAGATTGAGTTTTCCTTGAAGGCTTTACTTGCAATATGTTGAAACCCTTTTTGGTTTCATCATTTCTACTCTTATTTTGTAACCAAAATAGGTTGGATCTCTTTTTTATAAGATTACTGTGCTTTTGTAACTGTGCATTCTTGAGTTTGCCCAATTATGTTGTAATTGGCTTGGCTTTTTTCCATTAAACTTTGTTGTGTTATGAATTATTTCCAAGACTTGTTACCATTGTGTTGATTGTCGATCGCTAAACTATCCTTGGTGTGTTTTCTGTTACAATTTAATACTTCAATGTAATTAGATATTTTGACATTTTTCCTATAAACCAAGCCGTGATATGACCATTTTCAATGTAATATGGTGGAACCCTTTTTGGTTTCATCATTTTTACTGCTAAAGTGGAACAAAAATATGTTGGAACCCTTTTTGGTTTCATCAAAAAAAAACAGTATAATTGACACCATTCATACACCATGTAAATCTTTAACAAACTATTATAATAAGTTTACAAATACTTGACAGAGTGCACTAATATTGATGACTTTTTGAAACTATTTATGAAATATCAAAAGGACCTTACACCATTCAACTTTTCTCTCATGCTTTCCTCATGAGACTTCATACATCAAGGAGGATCTTACATGCCAAATATGGTCTCATCATGATACTTCATGCATCAACCATTTATGAAATATCAAAAATTGATTTTAGTAAGAAAATTTGATGAAATCAAAGTTGGTTTCATCAAAAAAATAATAGGTTTCATCAAAAAAGTAAGTCTTATTTAAGAGTAAGTCTTTTTTGTCGCCAAGATCCTCAAAGTTTTGTAGAATCTGTTGGCATAAGTTGCTAAGGATCCATCTAGCGAACCTTGGATACATGTCGAAACCTTCCTTTCTCTCTGCGATCATAGTCATCTCTGCCAACCAATACTTAAAAAAACAAAAACAAATTAACCATGACTCAACCAATATTCAACATGAAAAATATCTTGACGAAGTCATCAGATCTTATTTCATCAGTTGCTGCTTCACATAAGTGATGCAACGAGCACCTATAAGGCTTTGTTTCTCTTTTTTTACCTATTGTGAAACCAAACGTAAACCAAAAGTTAGGTGAATCATAGATAAGAAAAATAATGAAACCAACATCACCAAATAAAAAGTGATGAAACAAAAAAAGATTTCATCAAAAAGAGCAGATTAAATTCTGGTTGAACCAATTTGAAAAACTAAAAAGTGATGAAACCAAAAAAGGTTTCATCAAAAAGAGCAGATTAAATTCTATACCAATGCCTTCATATACAATACCAGTAGCATATGTAACCAAATTAGGTTCCATACCAGTATCATATGAAACAAAAATGGGTTTCATACCAGTAGATTATGAAACCTAAGTGGTTTTCATATCAAATTTATTCAAATCTAGGGACTAGTTCTTCCCAACAGTTCATATCATTCCCAGAATTTCGACACTGAAAACTCTTACTCATTTAAGTACCATTACATTTTTAAGTTTCATCAATTAATCTCTTAAGATGGGATTCATAGATATCATATTGTAGTTAAATCCTACTAGAACTCTAAAGATGAAACCAATAACATACCATTAGCATCATAAACTACAGAAAATATGAAACCAATAACATACCAGTAGCATCATAAACCAATAGTTTCATCAAATAAATTCAGGTTCAGCATCATCTTCAGAAATTGTGGTGGAACCAAATTGTGGGAAATGATGAAACCAAAAATGGTTTCATCAAAAAGAGCAGATGGAATTCTGTATCAAAGCCTTCATATGCAATACCAGTAGCATATGGAATTGAATCTAGATATTTTTGTTTTTATACTAGTAGAATTGTTCCATCATAGAAATTATTCCTACAGAAACCTAAATAAAATCAAAAAGAAGATTTACCTTTCGGAGATTCATCTTGCTTTTTCTCCTGCTTCTTCACCGGTTGCTTCTTCGCCATTTACGGGAATGAAGGTTTATGGTTAAATTTAAGATTAATTATGGAAGATTTACTCGAAAATGAAGGTTTAGGGTTTGATTTCAGAGAAATTATGGAAGATTTACTCGAAAATGAAGGTTTAGGGTTTCTTCTTCACTTGTTGAGCAGTTTTCTTCTAATTTTAGGTCATAATTTGGTTTTAGGTTGGTTTTGGTTTCTAATCGAAGGTTTTAGGAGAATCAAAAGAATGTATATATGTTTCTGGGTTTTGAGTAGAGTAGAGGAAAAATAAATGGAAAAAAGAAGAAGAATAGAAGATGGAACCGATGGAGTCGTCTATGTTGTTTTGGTCTGAAAAAAGGCAAGGGTATTTCAGACAGTTCATGGATTTTTGGGTTGGTTTATATTTTTTTTTTCTTTGGGCTTTACTTACTTCGAAAGTGACGGCCCTGGGCTTATAATGCGCGCGTTATTTTTTTAAAGGAAAAAAAACATCTTATCGCGTCAACCCTTCTCGTGTTTGAGGGGGTGTTAGAAATATATAATCCCAGGTTTCTTCAAGCTTATAAGCCTTGTCAAATTTATCCTTGCAATTCCAATATTGATGAATGATGATGGTTTCATCATGTGTGTCTTTGGTTTAATTTGGAACATGTAATTTGTTCGCATTCCCAACGTTATGTTATTAACTTGGAAAATTAATACGATACGATACAAAATGGTATCACTCCAATAAAAAAGATACAATAGTTACAACAGTACCTAATTATCGTGATACTGATTTATTGAAGATTTTATCCCCCCATAATGACAGCAACATCGAATCAAAACTCTTACTCAATTTTAAAACATGGAACTAAATTGAGCCGTTGGATTAGCTGTTTCTAAAATCCAACCGTCAGATCTCATCAATTACTTTCTGACTGAACATCTGATATAAATCGTTGGATCAGATAACTTTCAACTATTTTATATAATCCTACTCGTCGATGGAAAAGGATTCCGGTACAATATATACTTTTTGAGGACAAAAGTTGAAACTGTATATAAAACTAAACATCATAAGAAATCCAAATCCTTCTCTTCTCTTTTTTCATGCTCTGAGATGAAAATGTTTGACATTCACAAACGATCGAGACGTTGATGCTATGCCAGATTAAACCACAATCTAAGTTTTCTTCTCTAATTTGATGAATTCCATTGCTTCAACATGTTAGTTTATTCTTTTGATTCAATTGATTGATTTTTGTGATAATTGATTATTTTATTATTATTATTATTATGAAAAGGGGCCATAAAGGCTTTTATTAAGAAGAGAAAACAAATAAGAGTTTACAGAGATTTGGCAGGGAGATGCGCGACAAGTTGCGCCCCGATGCCCCTTTGAATGATAATGCTTAACCTAAGGAAAAGAAAATTGCCTAAGTTATTGTTGACATCGTGACTCGCCATGCAGTTTTTCAATCTTTTCAAGAGTGTTACAGTGTCTTCACTTAGCTCCCCAAGAGTGGTAAAGGCTAAGACTCCAAAATCGTAACCATTGGTTGAGCATAGGTCGGCGTATTTGGTGCATTTACGTGTGATTGCAGCGAAGATAGCGTGACCTGGTGTGAATGTATGATTCTCCCCTTTGGAGAAAGGTGAAACGCTGGTGACATCTAAGCAAATATCCTTGTCATTTTCCCAGTTATATATCAGAAGATCTGTCGGTTTAAGGGTAAAACCCAATGATGCTTCTATCCTTGCGAATACACCTGCTTTATAGAACAGTTCAGCAAAGAGGTCCCGAACCATATCATGGAGATATTTGATCCATACTTCGCTAGCACAATGAATGGCGTGGTCTCCGAACCGATCCATAACACGGTTACAACATGAACAAATATTGTCCTCTGCAGAAAGCGGTATACCAAGACGATACTGAAACACCGATCTGAACTGTCTTGAACCTAAGGCCTAGTTCAAACCATGGATGGGAAGTGCTTTTAGGTAGTCTTGAGCATGCGGTTTCTTATTGCACTGCCACAGGATTAAGTCGCGCTCAGACATAACGAAGCTAGATGGTATATCGATTCTTCATGATAGCCTTATAATAACGAGTAGCCAGTAAATGCATGGGCTGTGGGGCGACTTCGTTAATATTGAAAGATGAAGGAGTTAAACCACATACTTGTATGTATTGATCCAGTGCAGTCTGGAAATGCGGGCTAAGTCCAGTATTTCCTTGTAGGATTTGATTCAGCAGGTGCTGTTTTTGGTAGCAAGAAGCCAAATAGCCATACTGGATGGTGTCTTGTAAGGTGTACACCCCTAGTCCACCTGAATTGATTGGGAGAGTGGCGATGCGTTGCTGCAACTGGCCAAACCCCGGTCCATCACTTGTAACAAGGAATTGCAAGAACTGAATGAGGGCGTCGTCGTATCAATGTTGTCCCGCTTGCAGGCATTGAGGCCTAGTTGTACGCATAGAGAAATACATCTTTGAGACTCCAACGCAATTCCGGAGGAGAAGAAGCTCAGCTTGGGGATCTTTTAGCTTCTTTACGCATTCCATTAGACGCAACGTTTTGTCAATCCTAGATTGGATGATTTTACTGCAATATTCCTCATTCAAACTCGCTGGTCCTCCAAGTATACGAACACCGGTTATAGGAATGCTTATGACAGCAGGGAAAAGATCCATGCAGCGAGGGTCTTGGCATGGCCAAAAGAGCTCCGTATTTTGTAAATTCAGTTGGAGACCCTGAGCAGGCCCTTCCTCACGTATGATCTTAAGAGCCTTAGCAACCTCTGTCGATTCCCCGGATAATGTCCCATCATCCAGATACCATCCATTCAAGTCCAGTTCACAGGTTTCTGCAATTTTGCATATCACTGGATGCAAAGCCAAAGAAAATAGAATAGGGCCCAATGGGTCTCCCTGTTGGACTCACTGTGAAGATGTCAGAGAATGCTCATTGTAATACAACCTCTCCGGATGTGCATAGCATAACTCGACCCAGTTAGCAATACTAGGAAATTTTTCTCGGACTTCTCGGATCAGAACTGTGCGGCTGACTACATTGAATGCATTAGTGAAGTCGACTAATAGCATAGTCATGTCTTTACGAGAACCTTTGAGATTGAGCAACCTATTCACTGAGTGTAATATACCTTCTCCTCCACAAGGTATGCCGACGCCGAACTGATGACTGCCCAGATATCCTGTCATGTCCTTAAGCACAGCGGTTGCTACTAGCTTAGAACACAATCATCTCCTTATTGTACCTACCGCTATCGTCCGGATACTGCCATCAGGCTTGAGTAGCGGTTTTAGCGGAGCACTGGCGATGAATTCTCCTAGGGCTAGAAGGCATTTGGCATCGGGACATAGGTTGACAACACCGGTGATAGACAAAAGTAGTTCATCAGCAACTGCCGCAGCCACTCCACTCGTTGCATCAAGAAAATGTTGTGCAAGGAGGCTGTCTAGCCCACAAGAGGTTCCTTTCGGAAATCTGCGTAAGGCTTTAACTACTGCTTGCATATCAACACTGACAGCAGCAACATTAGGGGCATCTTCATGTATGGAAGGAGGAGGAGAGGAAGGGTGTTTACGTTGCAGTTCGACTAGGGTCTCTGGATAGAGTTTGTTGGTAGTCTAGCTACCAACTGGGCACCAACACCCTTTTGAATTGCAATACCTAATCTATGAAATAGAAAGTTTCCAGTGCCACTGGCATCATTGTTAGCTAGGAAGTTCTTCAATCTCTTTAAGAATATGGTAGTGTCTTCACCTATTTCACCAAATGTGGTGAATGCTAAAATACCCAGCTCGTACCCATGCGCTTCACAAGTAGCATGATATTTGTTGTGCTTGCGGAGGACAGCTTTTGCAATTTCCTGACCGGGTGCAAAATAGCGGATGTCGCTCGTAAAAGGAGATACACCGGTGATGTCAAAACATGTATCCTTCCCATTGATCAAATTGTACACCAGTAAATCAGCAGGTAGCAAGGTAGTTTTACTCCCTGAAGAGAGTCCTAGTGATGCTTATTTACTTGCCGATATTCCATCCCTAAAACATATGTCGACAAATATATCCCGTACAAGATCATGGCGGAATTTAAGTCCGATCTCACTAGCGCAATGTAGTGCATGGTCCCCATAAATGTCCATTTTGTGAATAAAAAATTGAAATTAGGGGCAAATTTTATATGAACAAGTGTAGTGCATATATTTTGTTAGGGTTGAATTGTATACATACAATTGTGTGAATCTCCCCCTTTTTTAGTGAGCATAAGGAATCAACAAAATCTCAAAAGTTAAGCGACATAAGCCGTTGGATCACACAATTTTAAATATGAACTGTCAGATATCAAAATATTCCGAAAAATATTCATGTCACGGAAATAAATTCCGTGAGACTTTTTTCGTTACTTGACAAAAATTCCCCTCCATCTTTTAAACATTTACGGAAATAATCCAGCTCTTTCATATCGTTATTCCCTTCAGTTCTACCATCACCACCCCATCGTTACCATCACCACCAGTGACACCATCACTCCCTCCATTATCATCATTACCATCATCTTATGTAGACATGAATATCATTAGTTGTATGCAAGCTTCGTGGTAACATCAAAAATATCATCTCCTCCATTAATATATTTCTGAAAAACCATGGATATCAAATTTGAGTTGATGAAGATGGTAGTTCAGATTTAATCTAACTGGTGATAAATTAGTTGGGTTTACATCTTCTTCATTAGGTTTTCAATTGAGATACTTTGATCTACGGAGAATGGAGTCGAGACCAAACTCAAATCGGTTCACCAAAGTTACTCAAAATAAAATCAGGGTTTCAATTGAATTAGTAAATTCAATCTATGTTCAAAAAAGTTAATCAATTAACCTTTATTCATTTAGGCTGATGAATGTATGTGTTAAATTTCCCAAATTTGATCTTTTTTAATACTGCAAAACTGGGTGCTATACGTATGGTTTTGAATGAGATTGAATATTAAATTTCCCAATCTCAATCTTTTATGTATAGTGTCATGCTTGCACTGATTTTGTAATTGTTAATTTTTATATATTCGATGGTGTCAATCTTATATTCTATTTGACCTGGTTGAATGTTCAAAATATAAGGACTTTAAACTCATTAGTGAAACAAGAAGGAAAACAGAACCAACATGGGAAATTAACGAATGCAGTGATTAGAACGAAATTAAATATGAAACTAGCGAGTGAGATGAAATTTGTATGTCGAGGAGGTTAGCGAGTGCGAAAGGGTGTGTTAATTTTGAACTTATAATCTGGTGGAGTATTTATGGAAGGAGAATATACATGCTTATTATTTAATTTATTACAAGTTATATTTTAATTTAATTAAAATATTTTGGTTTTCATTATTTAGGTATATTTTAGTAATATCTAATGATATTTATTGTAGTATTTTATTATTTAATAAAATATCTATTAGCTAAGGTAACAAATATATCTTAAGTGATTAAAAAATAATTAATCATTTTATAAGAGTTATCTATATAAGGAGCTCTGTGTTTTAGTATTAGACAACCTTGAATGTATTGAAAAAGTAGTGTTTTTCCTTGAGAGTGGTATCTCGGAAACATGAGTTTTAGATATTAGTTCTATTCAACGCTTCCGCCCTGCATCAGTTGGTTCAGAGACTGGCAACGCTCCTGCATCATGTTTCGAGGAAGATATTATGGTGTTGTTCGAAGATCCGCTCACAACGATGAGAAAGAGCAAGTGGTAATAGATGATCTAGACCGGAAGGTTAAGGCGCTCACCCTCCAATTGGTTGAAATGCATCATCAGTAAGAGCCACATCATGATCCTAGCCTACAACGAGTCGAGGAAGTGACCGATGATGAACAAGAACACCTTATTGGCGACAAGGAGGAAGGATTTCAAGGAGTTGCAAATAATACGCGAGATTCGTTGGAGTCCGGGTTAAACCTTGAATTTCGAAGGTTTGATGATATTTTTTCTTTTTCAATAACTGAAAAATATCAGGTTATCGTGGATTGG
Source organism: Papaver bracteatum (assembly GCA_023529315.1). Lineage (NCBI taxonomy): Eukaryota > Viridiplantae > Streptophyta > Magnoliopsida > Ranunculales > Papaveraceae > Papaver > Papaver bracteatum. The sequence continues at coordinate 383,459 of JAJJWX010002805.1, forward strand.
AATTCACCACCAATTTATGATATTTATCCTGATGATGAGATCATGTTATGTTCTAGTTATGTTGGTCCATATTCTATTGAAACAATATGTAATCAGATGGATCAACAACATCAACTTCACTTTTTCGATGCGCAAATACTTATCAGTCCGATATTAATTATGCCAAGATTATTTAAGTTGAAGGATTTTCATCGAAGAATTATTTATACAAGAACAAATACTGGCAAAATTCGAGGACGAATTTTTTTTGAGAAGGGGAGAATGGTGGAGTATTTATGGAAGGAGAATATACATGCTTATTATTTAATTTATTACAAGTTATATTTTAATTTAATTAAAATATTTTGGTTTTTATTATTTAGGTATATTTTAGTAATATCTAATAATATTTATTGTAGTATTTTCTTATTTTATAAAATATCTATTAGCTAAGGTAACACATATATCTTACTTGATTAGAAAATAATTAATGATTTTATAAGAGTTATTTATATAAGGAGCTTTGTGTTTTAGTATTAGACATCCTTGGATGAATTGAAAAAGCAGTGTTTTTCCTTGAGAGTGGTATCTCGAAAACATGTTGTTTGGGATTTAATATTATTCAACGCTTCTGCCCTGCATCATAATCAAATCTAAACAAATGGTGGTTTGCATTTCTTCAGCTACGGGACTCTTTTGCAGCCTACTATTTTTTCTTGTTTATCACTCATGTTAGAGCATTTATCGGAAGAAATCACAAGTGTTGCTATATCAAGCTTGTTGTCAAATTTAGTTGTCAAAACTATATTTTGATTTCTAGTCTACAATTAGTTAAGTATCGGTCTAGGATATTGGAGTTGAGAAATGAGCCAATCATCATTTGTGTTCTACCGTTTGAAGGCGAAGATCGACCGAAGCTTTTGGAGAACTTCATCGACAAAAGGTAAGTGAATACTGAACTACATATTTCTCAAGTTATATTTACCATTCTATCTTTCACATGATTGTCGCATAACTAATTAGACTAGCTTGCATAGACAAGAATTCCGAGTCGTGAACTAATTATTTAGTTTACGAATCTCGAAATATAATGTTTAAGCTTAATGAACATTTGTTCATGCTTGATCAAATTCGGTGGAGAACAATTTATTGTTCGGAATCAAATCTTGATTCAAGATTATCATTCGAAAATAGCATGAAACAGTGATATGTGTCATTGTTGTTATTCAGGAATTTTTTGAATTTATTTAGAGAAATATATAACTACTATGTTCGGAATACAAGACACTATTATCAGTCTTACAAACTGAGAAAATTGTTATATGTCTGAAGTTGTATTACATGTATTGGTACACGTATCGAAGTAGCTACATTTCGACTTTCAGAATTGTGTGATATGCATATTCGTGTGTACATCATGGGAATTTTTTTTTTCTATACGGATAAGTATGTATATTCGTATACAAACCATTGAGGAACTGTGGTAAGGGAACCGGGTTAAAATAATCAAACCAGTATGCGAGCCAAAACAGTTATATGTTCTAGAACCAGTTTAATTAGAACCCAAACCGATAAGTAAGCTGAATTTTCTGTGAACTCCGGAATCGGCAAAGGTATTAAGTTTGCAAACCGGTACGTGAACTAAAAAGTTATGTAGACTCCAGAACTTTGAGTTGGTTCAAAGTTTGCAAACCGGTATGTGAACTGAAAAGTTCTGCAGAGTCCGGAACTGGTAGTTGCATAAGTTTACAAACTGGTTTATGAACTGAAAAGTTCTGTAGACTACGGAACTGGGTAGGTGCATATAAGTTTGCAAATCGGTCCGCGTACTGTAACTCATTCGATTCACGAACGATTCAAGTAATTGTACTTTGTACATTTACAAACTATGTAGATCATGATTCAATTGCGATTACATTATTTATATGAAGTAATTTGTATTTGATCATTTCTCCAATTAATAATAGAATCATTTGATCACATTATTGTGACTCAATATTAATGTCTTAGTGAACATGAAAATGAGTGTTAAGCTTTTAAGTTCAAATCGGCTAGTTTCGGCTAACCATGTTGAACATAGTCTTTATACACGGTTCGGTTACGGTTTACCTAATCATAGTGTATATCTTATATATGTGATTAAAATTCAAAGCTTTCATCTAACAGTGGATATTGTTTGCTTAGCTCCAAAGCTATCTTAACTTAAACCTAAAGCAACCTAGGCTTGGAAACTGGGATCTTTGAATCCTGACACTACTTTTTGGTGTGTCCTATTTGTATCTAGATAGTCATCCTCTCCAAAAAAACCTTTTAGGGTTTTGCGACTACATTAACTTCATGATTCAGTGGATCCTTGGATATTTTCTTACCAAGCAAACTATATGAAAACTCCTCAACTGCATCTTTCACCACCTGAACCGAAGTAATGACTCTTCTGATAGTTCTTGAAGAGCTAGCTTCGATATTGGCTGATTGCATCTTCAAGGATAGATTATCCATATGTATGTTTTCCTTTTTCATATAACCATGTAACCTATTATGAAGTTTATATAGATGGGTAATGTTAGGGATTGGAGTAATGATAGGGTATCGAAATAGGATTATAAAAGGTTTGAAGATATTTAGAATAATATTATTTCCAAAGATAACAAACATGATGACTGTAGACCTTCAATTTCGGTAAGTTAGTTTTGACCAAAATTTAAAATTCAAAAGGAGGGAAAGTTTTTTGAAATTGTTGTTGAGATTACGTTGGGAAAGATCCAATGAGTTGACACGGTTAACCCATTGTTTCTGGTTACAATACAGAATATTGATCATGATTCTAAATAGTGATCCAAAAAGATGATAGAAAATGATGATGGCATGGAGACTATGGAACTGATGCAGAAATGAAGTTTGGAATATCCAAACTCAAACTAGTTTGAAACCACAATTATGTTGATAACAGCACTAATGTTGGAGAACAACCACAACTGCGATAACTCAAAGGATATATCAATATCCTTGTACCACGACCTGTATAAATAACTGGATAATGCACATAAATTAACAGGAGATCTGCAAAAGAAATTACCAACCCATTAGAAGAGATCGATATTTCAATAAAATCTTAAAAATTAAGATTATGAAGTAACATAAAAGTAATTAGATTACTTCAACAAGCTAATCTAAATATGAAAACATAAGGTATAAGTCTTTAAAAAACTAATTAAGATGAAGAAAAAACTAATTTGATTAAGATAATCTTCTTGAAATCATATCAACACAAAGAGATCTGTGAGAAAAAGTTTTTTTTTTTTTTTACTGTATAATATCAACGAGCACGTTTTATATTGTATAATGTTAAACGTTTTGTGGCGTCACTGAATTAACACAATTTATTATTACTCACCAATATATACCAGTCACCACCACAAAACCACATTATACCATTTCTTTCTCCACCACCACCCAGTGGCAGAACCTTCAAAATTCTAATAACTAGATAACCCATAAATAATACTTAGCACATCAACATTTAGGGTTTAGTCCACCAAAGTTCACATGTTTGGTTTTTTTTTTTTAAAGGTATCCCCTCGATGTCAATTTCTGACTCCGCTACTGCCATCATGCACCACTGTCGTCCACTGATAGACACATTTTTGTGTGTGAATTGTCCTCAGTGTCTCTATTGTTAATGCTTGATTTTGTACTTATTATGGTGTTTTTATGTTTGTGTAGGTGTTTTTGGAGAAATACACTTGTGTGGAAAATGTTGCTCAAAGAGTGCTATTTGGACCCCCGGAGAAAAGTACTAAAGGCACCTTCATTTGGATAAGGGGAACCCCAGTACACCCCTAAAGGAAGCTGTTATCGGCACCCCCACTCTGGTTAGGGGGAATCCTTCTTCATCGTTCAAAAACTGATAAATGGCGGGAAATTAACTTGGCAGCTGCTGAGATCTCAGTAACAGAATTGGACGTAATATTTGCCGAGTTTCTCTCGGATTTGAATTGGAATGATTCTGTTACGCATAAACAGGAAAGTCTTGTGTCCTAGAATCGAAAAGTAAGAGAAGATTATGTGCACACATGATATAACATGGCAGTCTATATTCTCGGGTATCTTCTGGCTATATTTGGTAGGTGGCGTGTGGATAGAAAGAATTTTACTTCATCAAGAACGTGAACTCAATGCTCTGGGAGTGTGTCAACATCAGCAAAACATGTTAAGAGACAATGGAAGGAAAATATTCCCGTAAATGGCAAGAAAATAATCTTGGATCAATGCAAAATATTTAAGGAGTTATTACGTTGTTGTTGGCTATAAAAAGGTTTTACGGAGTTCAAAGAGGGAAACGAAGAGTTTGGGGAGAGTTACGGAGCCTCAACAGAGTCGTAGAGTCCAGTTACAGAGAAACACCATTGTTGATGTTGTGAAGAACACAAAGAACATATGACGCACACCCATCTGTCGTTCATGCTCCAGTGATTGCGACAGTTTCTTAACAGTCTTATACGCTACGGTTACAACGACACTTTCTTTATATCTATCTCTGTAACAGTGGACTTGCAACACCGCAAAAGTGTTGTAGTTTCCTGGTTTATTCAATTTCTCTCCTTTTTATCATTTGTAAACACTTTTGAGCAATGAAATCAACCTTTGAGTGTGTTTCCATGATGAAGAGCTAAACCCATGCTCTGGGGCGATGGAGGAATCCATTCTTCCAAAAGTTATGTGGTAAAATTTATTTATGCAATTCTTTTATGATTATTTGTACCGATTGAAAATTGAGTAAATGATTTTTATTAATTAGTTGTGTTTTCTCTTGATGAAGTATGCTTAGTTTAGGGCTATTGATACTTCATGCTTGTGATTAACAATTGATGTTTTGAAAATATAATTTAGGCAATCATTAGAATGACGATTTCTTTTGATTGGAGTTATATTGTCTAGAATTGCATGATAAACATTAACATTAAATCACATGAATTTTGGTGAATGGTGAAATCCTGAACCCCGGTCTCTCTAATATAGTCAACTTTAATTAGCTTTATTTTCTTTAGTCTTAAAATTTAAATCTAAAAGCACAGTCTTCACAAGTCTCAACGAACCTTTTACTACAACATCATTGAAAATACCCATCAATTTTTGGCGCCGATGTCGTGGACTTGTCTTTAGGCTAGAGTTTTTAGATTTTTTTTTTTTTTTAGTTTTGTTTTTTTAGTTTTAAAAACTTCAGTTTTGATAATTTAAGTCTTATTGAGGAATTCATCCTTAGGATTGTTACTGTGCCAAAAATGACAACTTTGAAGGAGTACATGTACCCAACTAGGTCCAACTGGGCATCATGCATTAAATTGCCAGCCTCTACGACTACTTATGAGTTGAATCTTGGTATTCTTCAGATGATCCCTATATTCTTAGGAAAAGATGATGAGAACCTTTACTTTCACATTAGGGACTTTGAAGAAATATGTGGAACAATTAAGATTAAGGACCTTACTGATGAAGTCTTGAAACTTAGGATGTTCCCTTTTTCCTTAAGAGAGAGAGCCAAGACCTGGCTTAATAACCTACCATCTGAATCCATATAAACATGGTAGGAACTTATTGCTGCTTTCTATTTGAAATTCTACCCTAAGCATAAAACTGCAACTGTTAGGCAGAAAATTAGCTCAAGTATGCAACAAGAGGGAGAATCTCTTTATAGGTTTTTAGAGAGATTCAATGATATTCTATCCGAATTTCCTCACCATGGGTTTGAGAAAATGAAACTAGTAGAGATTCTTTATGATGGTTTAGACTATTCGACCAAAGCCATGGTCGAATCTATGTGCGCTGGTGACTTCACTAGTAAAAATGCCGATGATGCACGCTTTTACCTTCTTAGGAATTGTTGCTGAAAAATCCCAATAGTGTGAACCTTGTGTTAAACCCCCTAAGAGACTCTTGGTCAATATAAGTAGCACCAATATGGTAGATACAAGCTTTGGGTCAGATGTTAAGTTTGCTGCTTTGTCTAGAAAGGTAGAAGCTTTAGAATTGAATCAGTCTAAACATGGGTCTCTTGTTGAACCTGATGATAGGATTAGAGACTTTCAAGTCTCTAGTTGTGGAATAGAACCCAATAGCTCATTTTGGGAAGGTTACGTTAGTGAAGAGCAATCCCATGCTGTTTATAACAATGCTAGGTTTGAAAACCATCAGAAGTTTGACCCATACTCAGAGACCTACAACCCTGGTTAGAGAAACCATCGTAATTTTTCTTGGTCTAAGGGCCAGAATCAAGGTCAGTCTAGTAATTCTCAGCCTCCCCCAGGTTTTGGTTGTACTAAGAACTTTTCAGGTCATGCCCAGTTTCAGAACCATTCGGACAGTAAAATGACTATCTTAGAGGAATCTCTTAGAATATTGACAAAAAGCCAAGATATGTTAACACAGAGCCAGGAAATGTTAGTAAAGAGCCAGGTTAGTTTTCAACATGAAACCAAGAAGAATTTTCAAACTAATGCCCAGACTTTTGCTAAGTTAGAACTTCAAGTTAGTCAAATAGCCAAGACTCTAAGCGACAGAAATAACGAAAGTTTCCCTAGTCAACCATAACCCAATCCTAGAGGAGTTCATCAAATATCTTTAGTTGGTTAGAAATCATAAAATCATGTGAATTCAATAACAACCCTTAGGAGTGGTAAAATGGTAGACAATAAGGTAGACATGCCTAGTGTACATACTATAGTTCCACCTTCTACTTCCAAAGAGGAGGAGCCCATAGCTGAGGAAACTGAAATAATTCCTAAGGAGTCACAAGAAATTCCAGATAGGACTACCTTTGTGCCTAGAGCCCCATATCCACAGTCGTTATCCCCAACAAACAAGGAGCCGACTTTCAGCGAGATAATGAAAACATTTAAGGAGGTGAACATCAACATTCTGTTATTAGAAGAAATTAGGAAAATGCCTGCTTATGCCAAGTTCCTTAAAGATCTTTGTACACGAAAGTATAAGCTTAATGTCTATAAGAAATCCTTTTTAGCTTGTCAAGTAAGTTCAATTCTTTTGAACCAAACACCCCCTAAGTATAAGGAACATGGATGCCCCATCATATCTTGTGCAATTGGAAATCATATGGTCGATAAGGAATTAATTGACTTAGGAGATAGTGTTAACTTACTCCCATATCATGTATACACCCATCTAGTTCATGGTAAGTTGAAACCAACTAAAATGACACTATAATTAGATGATACATCTGTCAAAGTCCCTCATGGTGTCATAGAGGATGTTCTGATTGAGGTTGATAAGTTTATCTATCCAGTGGATTTTGTTGTTCTATACACCCATCCTCTTAAAGACCCAAGTGCTCAAATCCCGGTGATTTTAGGTCACCTATTATTAGCCACAGCTAACGCTGTAATCAACTATAGGACCGGGCTTATGAACATATCCTTTGGTAATATGACCACTGAACTTAATGTCTTTAATATTACTAGACAACCTTCTGAGAATGATGATTTAGAAGAAGTGAATATGATAAGCACTTTAGTTCAAGATTTAGTTCAGGATAATTGGCATGATACTCTACTAGGAGATTCTTTAGATGAATTTGAGGAAACCATTCTATTAGACCAGATGTGTGATCAATCTTTAGAATAATCCCTTGAGTATTTTAAAGACTCTACGGACACAGAAATCCAAGAAATAGTGTTAGGTTTTTCTAAGAGTAATGATGACCTTAAGTTTGGGGGTAGAGAACTAAAATAAGCTCTTGAGTACTTTAGGGACTCTGAGGATCCAAAAATTCAAGCAATAGTTAGAGGTTTGTCTGTGAGTAGTGAAAACCCTAAGTTTGGGGGTAGTGATGGTTCTTGTGATTGTCATGTATCCCTAATTAGGATCCCTAACTTAGGACTCAAGCCTTGTGCGTCTGAGATATTACTTGAGTCTATTCAGACTCTGCAAACCGATCCTCCTGATACTTTCCAGGAGGTAACCTAGGCATTAGACACACATATGAAGCTCAATTATGCGTCCCAAATAAACCCAATTATCTTGACAGAAACCTTAGATTAGGATGTGCTCCTTCTATTCATTTTTCTAAACCAGTGCAGTTGTCTCATATTGGTGTTAGCTCTATTTGGTCTTATGGAACCACAACTATTTCGGCTATTGGTGTATGACTTTGGAAGGTGAAGATCCTTTTTGAGGTATTTGATGTCTGGATGAAGACTTTAAACTTAGCACTCCTTGGGAGGTATCCCTTGCTCATGCAACACGGTAATATTTTTCCTCATTTCCTTCTAGTGGTAACGGTTTCTCCTTGTTCATGTTTTTAATTTCATCTTTAGAACATTGAGGAAAATGTTAGATTTAAGTTTAGGGGTATGGGAGAAACTTTTTAGTTGCAGTATAAATAAATAAACTCAAGAGTCTAAAAATTTATGCTTATTAAGGTTGGCACTAACCAATCTAAGTGGATGGGAACATCTTGGTTGTAGGAGTTGAGGAACCAATCTGATTAGATGGAAACATCTATAGAGTCTATTCATAAAAGCACAGATCTCAGGTGTTAGAAAAATAACATGGTAGTTTCGCCATATCTCGTTGAATCCTTTTCACCTTTTATTTTTATTTTTATTTTTATTTTTATTTTTATTTTTATTTTTATTTTTATTTTTATTTTTATTTTTATTTTCTTATAAGTGATTTGGTGGGGCACAAGATTCAAGTTGTCACCATTGTTAGGGTGAAATAGAGTGATTGAGATACCCAAAAAAAAAAAAACATGGTAGTTTCGCCATATCTCGTTGTCGAGTTTCGCCATATTTGGTGGGGCACACGATTCAAGCACAAAGCTCAAGTGTTAGAAAAAAAAACATGGTAGTTTCGCCATATCCCGTTGAATACTTTTCACCTTCTATTTTTATTTTTCTTTCAGATGTCGAGTGATTTGGTGGGGCACTCGATATCTGAAAGATCAACACTTTCCCACTGAAAGTACTATAGCAGTTTTCAGGGGAAGAATTCAAAATATCGAACGTTGCTCTAGTGCTTGGGAAGGCGTTCTGAATGATATGAAATGTTAGTTATGCACAAAATTCATGACTACCCATACATGGAAAATGGCTTGGAAGTACAAGTCTCACCCGGCAGGCTTTATACTTGGTCCATTTAATGTTTTTGGTGTAGACTTTCTTATCCATGGTATTGAGAAGCCACCTGTTGTGATACCTATTGCAGTCGATAACGCTGTGCCATGTGATTCATTTAATGATGAAGCTTCTGGCCTTACGGCAGAGTTACTCAATCAAATGCTGAAGAAACAAATTACCACGAATGTCAGTATCCCACCGCATTGCAGGCTTCACTTCTCACGCACTCTGAAATCTGCTTTAGATTTTTTTCTTACAAATCCCATGAACCTTGCGTCCTTGATACATCTTCTTTTACTGCAGTTTGCACTTTGAACCTGTATGAACCTCAAATCTCAAGCGAGGAATGCTCGGGAAACAGAAATAATCTATAGATAGCTGCAATTAACAAAGCTTTGTTGACTTGGAAGGAACCTTCAGGCTGTATCAGTTTAGTTCAACATTTGCTTGGCATAACCAAACAACTTCCTAAACAGCGTACTCCCAGCAAAAAGAAGACAAACAAACATTTAGTGGCCTGTAGGAGGAAATTGAGTTATATCCACTATACCGCAACCATTCGTATCCTCTCATCAAATGGTGTTTCTCCACCAACTCCGGATACACTGTTCGAACTTCAATAGAAACACCCCTTGGCTTGGCCTCCTATTCTACCTGCGGATGTTATTTCATCATTTGCTCTATTTGTGGAAGCTAAGGACGTACTCGCAGCTCTTAAAAGTTTCCCAAAGGGAACGTCTTGTGGTAGGGATGGTCTCATAGATCAGCATCTACTTAATGCTTTGAATGGAGACGGAGCTGTATTTGCTGATGACTTGTTGATGTCTATTACTGGTGTGGTAAATCTGTGGCTTGCAAGTAAATGTCCTCCCATCCTTAGAGAATTTGTGGCCAGTGCACCCTTGACCCCACTGCTCAAACCTGGAGGTGGTTTGAGGCCAATCGCGGTAGGCACCATATGGCGCAGATTATGTTCTAAACTAGCTACCAACTCGGTTTGTAAAGACCTGAACTCTTACCTTTGCACTTACCAATATGGAGTTGGAATTCCTTACGGAGGGGAGGGGATTTTACACTCTGCGAACAGATTGCTTGAGTTTCATGGATCCAATAACATAAAATATATGTTGCTAATAGATTTTTCGACCGCATTCAACCTTATTGATCGGTCCACTATTATCAGGGAGGTAAGAGCACATTGTCCTAGCATTTTGCATTGGGTTTAATTTTTTTATATGAAACCCGCCAGGCTATATTATCAAGATCACCTTCTCTCATCGACACAAGGTGTTCAGCAGGGTGACCCCTTCGGTCCCCTACTATTTGTCTTAGATTTACACCCGCTTGTTGAGAAAATTACAACTAATTATACATTGGATTTCCATGCCTGGTACATAGACGATGGCACCATCGCAGGGGATACTATGGAAGAGTCCAAGGATTTGAAGATTCTTCAAAATAATGGACCAGGTTGTGGGTTACATCTGAATATTTCGAAGACAAAATTATTATGGCCTTCTTATGATCTGAGAAGGGATGCTGACAATGCTTTTCCTGCGAATATTGGTAAGCCAAAGGATGGTGTAAAATTTCTTGGTGGACCAGTCAACCTAGATACAAACTTCTGCAGCAATATAGTTATGAATAGGGTAGATAAAACCGTTCATCTCATGGACAAGATTCATGAGCTACATGATCCTGAATGTGAACTTTTGCTTTTACGCAGTTGTACTGGTGTATCGAGGTTATATTTTTCCATGCGCATCACTTGCCCCAAGGCACTTCAGAATGCTGCAAACCGTTTTGATGATTATCTTATGCAATATCTTCGTTACCTTATGGTTGGAGATGGGGATGGTTTTGGATTAGTTCAGCAACGACTATCCACTCTCCCTATCAAAGATGGTGGTCTTGGTATACTTATTATGTAAGATACTATAAATACCGATACCTTGCATCTCAGGATTAGACCCAGCACTTGCAGAATTCTATTTTGAAGTTTCCTGTAACAGCTATCTTATGCCATGGTTTCCAAAGTGCATTACAGGATTTCACGCAAGATTGTGGGATCTCCTCTCCTGATTTCAGCATTAATAATGCTGCCCCCAATACATGAAGTCTTTGGCAGCTATCTACTTTGGTGTTATTCGGAAAAAGGTACCCTATAGCTTCTCCTTATCTACGCGTGAGGCTACTGTTTGGCAATATAATAGATCGGACCATGATACGGATTTCCTTAAGGAAATACATATACCCGGGCTTAACCAGGCAGTGGGGTTTAGGCAGTATAGCCTTGTCTTGCAATACCGTTTGGCCATACCCCTTTTTGCGGAAGATAATAAGTGTTCCTGTTGTGAAAAGCTTATGGATATCTTTGGTGACACTGCCATTCACTGTGCTAGAGAGGTTAGGATTAAACTCAAACATTATTTAGTAAAAGATATCTTGGCATACATGTGTTATAGGGCCGTTGTTGTAGTTAGGAAAGAGGTTTCTTTGGGCGTCATTGACAACAAATATCTTAGTCCAGCGGACATCATGGTTTATAATTGGGAAGATGGTAAATATGTTTTTCTTGATGTCACAAGGGTCTCTCCATTCACTAATGCTAGAACTTGCAACTTCATACCAGGTCATGCATTTTTCTGCAGCTATCACTCGTAAGAATAATAAATACTTAGATGCTTGCACTTCACTCGGTTATGGTTTTGGTGTGTTGGCCTTCTCCACTTTTGGTAAGCTTGGTACAAATTTTTTAATTTTTCTGAAGAGACTAAGAAATTGCATGGCAATACATGATGCCAATTTTAAGATATGCAATTCTCTTTTTCATAGGCTATGAATCGTTATTCAGAAAGGTGTTGGTGCCCAACTTATTGTTAGGTTACCCACCATCTCTTATAATGTTTATTTTGATTCATAATAATAATAATAATATTATTATAATAATAAAACGGGTACCTAGCTCAGTTAGTCATCCCCGTTCCCCAAAGTTTCATGCATTCCAGGAGGTCCCAGGTTCAAGCCCCCAATGGCGTAATATTGCAGGAATTAACATGGAAGGTAGTGTTATTTTTCCCCCCTTGTGACACAATCTCATCCCCCCTATCCGCTTCGGCTCCTTTGGCTAGGTTACCCATGAGGCTCGCTGGTAGATTAGCATGATAACCTGTTCAATTAATGTAGTAGTATGTTGTTGGAGCTTAGCTCGTTAGGCTTCCAACTAGTTAATGTAATACTCTTTATCTAATAATAAAAAAATTCTGACTTTAAAAAAAATAAATAATAATAATAATTGAGACCAGGCCATCAGACCAATCAGAATAAATTCAATGAAGTCGACCACTGGTTCCCTTGTATATGTCAGTTGTGTTGACCTAGAGTTAGGATTATCGACCTCTGGCCCCCTTGTATATGCCAGTTGTGTTGATATAAGTCATACTGGTATCTCAGCCCATTAGGATAGGTTCACCTTGGCAGAGGCCTTCAGACAGATATGGGAAACACCGTTCACCTTAGTCAACATCAAAACCATCTACGTTTTTCTCCACATCCATCTTATTAATATTTTCATGTGATTGGTTGACTCCGGTTATGATGTACAGAAACTATCTGAGTCGAGATCTATCACTTATATATGAATTTTAGTATGCTTGAGTGCAAACTCGTGTACAACAATTGGAATTTCGCATCAGATTACTTCCTCCTATAGTCAATGATAGTATGCCAACCAAGGGGATTCTTTAGTGCCTTTCAAGGTTCTGCATAGATAGCTAGGGTCTGGAGTAAAGGTTTTGTGGGTACACCTCTGGTAAACCCTCCCGAGACCATAACTCGGTAACTAGGGCCACCTAGTGAGATAAGATTTTATTTTCTAGATTAGATTTGCTCGAGGAGTAGAAAATAATAAGTTTGAGGTATTTGATAGACACATTTTTATGTCTGAATTGTCCTAAGTGTCTCTATTGTTAGTGCTTGATTTTGTACTTATTATGGTGTTTTTATGTTTGTGTAGGTGTTTTTGGAGAAATACACCTGTGTGGAAAATATTGCTCAAAAAGTGCTATTTGGACCCCCGGAGAAAAGTACTAAAGGCACCCTCATTTTGGATAAGGGCACCCCATGACACCCCCAAAGGTAGATGCTATCGGCACCCCCACTCTGGTTAGGGGGAAACCCTTCTTCGTCGTTCAAAAACTAAAAAATCGCGGGAAATTGACTTGGCAGCTGCTGAGATCTCAGTGACAGAATTGGACGTAATATTTGCGCAGTTTCTCTCGGATTTGAATTGGAATGATTTTGTTACGTAGAAACAGGAAAGTCATGTGTCCTAGAATCGAAAAGTAAGAGAAGATTATGTGCACACATGATATAATAGGGCAATCTATATTCTCGGGTATCTTCTGGCTATATTTGGTAGGTGGCATGTGGATATAAAGAATTTTACTTCATCAAGAACGTGAACTCAATGCTCTAGGAGTGTTTCAACATCAGCAAAACATGTTAAGAGACAATGGAAGGAAAATATTCCCGTAAATGGTAGGAAAATAATCTCATATCAATGCAAAATATTTAGGAGTTATTACGCTGTTGTTGGCTATAAAAAGGTTCTACGGAGTTCATAGAGGGAAACGGAGAGTTTGGGGAGAGTTACGGAGCCTTAACAGAGCCGAAGAGTCAAGTTACAGAGAAACACCATTGCTGTTGCTGTGAAGAACATGAAGAACATAAGACGCACACCCATCTGCCGTTCATGCTACAGTGGTTGTGACAGTTATTAACAGTCTTATACGCTACAGTTACATAGACACTTTCTTTATATCGATCTTTGTAACAGTGGACTTTCAACACCACAAAAGTGTTGCAGTTTCCTGGTTTATTCAGTTTCTCTCCTTTTTATCATTTGTAAACACTTTAGAGCAATGAAATCAACTTTTGAGTGTGTTTACATGATGAAGAGCTAAACCCATCCTCCGGGGCGATGGAGGAAGCCATTCTTCCAAAAGTTATGTGGTAAAATTTATTTATGCAATTCTTTTATGATTATTTGCACCAAATGAAAATTGAGTAAATGATTTTTATTAATTAGTGGTGTTTTCTCTTGATGAACACTAGTGGAAAATGGGCTATCTGAGACATAATGAATCGACACACACTAGGTTTCGCTTTATTTAGACATTTCGAAAGTGTTGCTGACTAAAGTCAATCCATCGTTTTATAAGGACTTTGGTTGACTCCTGCAACCACACAGCCCAATTAATCGCTGACTAAAGTCAAAGTATGGTTCTGCTAGGACTTATGTTGACTTATACAATGACAACCATATAGTAGTATCCTTTTTATAATGATTGTACGGTTAGGATTTAATATTTTTAATTATGGACTGCTGGAGATGAAACATTTCGAATTCATGGATTTACCTTATATCTATAATAAATAAGAGAGAGAAACTAATCCACCACTTCTCCTCCTCTCACTCTTATCTCTCTTATCTCTCTTTTTATCTTCTTCCTCTTCGGATTTCTCGATCTGATTTAGTTTCAAACCCACTTCTTCCTCTGTAGATTTTTCAATCTATTGGTTCAATTCCAAGGTTTTCGTTTTCTTATCAAACCGTTTTTTCTCTGTAGATTTTCCGATCTGATTTTGTTTCAATTCTCGTATTTTTGTTTTCTTCTTCTCCTTCTATCAATTACAGTTGAGTTCTGAAGTTAGGATTTGATTTTCGATCTGATTTTATACCATGTGTTGTATATTTTTTCGATATTTGAAGTTAGGGTTCAAACTATATGATGTAAACTTAGGGTTAGCAGTTCAGATTTTTCCCTATTTTTCATTATCGGCCGACCAAAGGAAAAAACAGGCTTTTGTGTGTCACACAATATTTGTGCAGAGAAATCAAAATTAAACTTTTTGTTTCTAGAATTTCATGAAATTAAGGAAAGATTTGCGATAATTAAAAAAATTGTTCAGCAATTTCAACCATAGATAATCTGATGAATAAATTATCAGGTCAAACTTCTTCAAAATTTCCATTACACCATTCGAATTAGATTGATTTCTTCATCAATTTATTCAAAAACCTTCACTGTAGCAGTTCCAAACAATACATTTTTCTTAAAATTCCATCGACTTTGAGGACGTTATTCTTCCATAACAATCTCGGTTTCTATTACGATCGCATTCTGAAGGTATTGTTGTCCCCAAAAATATAAAAATCTCCTCTACCAAATTAGAATTTTTATAATCTTCTTTAAGAATCATAACTGTTGTTGTTTCTTTTTACTTTTGTTAATGGTAGATTAATTGTTTGATAAATTGTCTCTTACAGGTTTCTTTGAATGTATTACAAACAAGTATATAGCTAGTTCCAACTGGAATTCTTTCTAAAACAACTCCTTCAAGTACTGATTTGATTGATTTCATTTTTTATTAGTAAATGTATCTTCTGATGTCAAAGCTGAGGCAATATTAATCAAAATTTCACGATTGTATGGATTTTCATTATTCAAGTTTTTAGCTAAAACCCGTGTCTTTAAATTTAAAATGTTTCAATCTTTCAAACCATTCCAGTGAGTTTCTTCTAACTACCTCTAGGTTTGAAAATTGAGTGGTGGATAGTGGCTTATAGGAAGTTTTGAGTTTCTTACTTGGTCATATGGGAGCAACTTCCCCCTTTAGCCTATGCTGGCTCCAATACTGAGTGCCAGTAGGTTGTGAATTGAGCATCTTTAATTGCACCTACAACTTATGTATTTTTCAATTTGTGTCTGAATGAGGATGTTGTTGCTGATTTTGTTTATTGCGTGAATATGAAGGTAGGAACGGCCGTTCTTACACGAGTTGATGGAAGATTAGCACAAGGTAGACTTGGAGCACTTTGTGAGAAGGTATGATTGAGTATCATTATTAAGCTAGCACTTTTTATATTATAAAACTAAATCTACGATGTTATCCAGATGTCGTACCTAGTGACAACCTGAAAATATCGTAAATCTGAGTCAAATTGATAGTGTCGTTCAATAAAAAGACACTAAATCCACGTCACTTTCAGCGACACGAGGATAGTGTCGTATATATCGCTAATACGACACTTTCCAACTATCTTAAAATGACCTTTTTCCACTAGTGGAATTATGCTTATTTTAGGGATTTTGATACTTCATGCTTGCGATTAACAATTGATGTTTTGAAAATCTAATTTAGGCAATGATTAGAATCACAATTTCTTTTGATTGGAGTTATATTGTCTAGAATTGCATGATAAACATTAACATTAAATCACATGAATTTTGGTGAATGGTGAAATCATGAACCCCGGTCTCTCTAATATAGTCAACTTTAATTTGTTTTATTTTCTTTAGTCTTAAAATTTAAATCTAAAAGCACAGTCTTCACAAGTCTCAACGAACCTTTTACTACAACATCATTGAAAATACCCATCGTCCACCCCTATAGGTTGTTGTGCGTAGTTGTAATTTTCAATTACAAACATTATGTATGAGGTTTAGATTAAATAAAATTAGGCCGTCAATTAATTTATTCCATTATTTTTTCTCCGCATTATATTTTCTTTTGTATTGCATAAAAGTCTCTTTTAACATTAAAAACCATGATTTATATGATCTGGTACCAACGATGGCAGGGGCACCATTTGGGTGATCCAACAGTCATCAACATTTTGTCATATATGATATGAATATCATCCTTGAAATATATAGAACATGCCTTTATCAATCGTGATATAAGCAACCAACCATTTCTTTCACAATACGATGTTATGTGCAATGTCGCAACATAGAACTAATATTAATTGTTCACCGCTACTCACCAGCACCCATCACCACTACTTATTTTACCCACCACCACCAGGGGTAGAGCCAAAATTTTGAGGAAGGGAGAGAAAAAATTCTCGGAAAGTTGGATACATGTGAAAAATAGACTTAGTAGCCATTTTATGATTATGAGTAAAAGACCAAAAACAATTACAATTTGACCTGGCTCAGTCCCTGACCACTACTAATGTTTCCACCTCCGCCACTTTCGGAGAACCTATACCGTTTCCACCGCCACTAAGGTCTATTCATATTATTCTAATTTTTATCAAGGTTATGTATTAATGAGAATAGATATTTACGAAATTAATTAAGGGACTCTATTAATAATAAAAAAAAATTATTAGGTCATTTATTATTAGCAATTAGTGAAACACTAGTTAAGAAAATACTTTATAATGAAGCAAATTAATAAATCCTTTATTGTCCATTCTATATTATATAAAGGGAACTGTCCCTTGAACAGTAGCTTGAAGCTATAAAAAAATTGGACCATTTTACCCCTGTATCACTCATTCAAAAAAAAATATGTAAAAATAAAACTGAGGATATATTGGTAATTTAATTTATTAACAGAAAATAAAATGTAATTGACTTTGTTGAAAACGGACCCCAGCCCAAGTTAAAAGAAACCAATTCTTCTTGTACGTGCATTTGCACGTATAGGACATTCTAGTACTATTATAAAGGGATCTCCCCTTAGCCACTGTTCATGAACAGTAGCTGAAACAGCAAAATTTGGAAATCCAAATTTACCCCTGTTTTTATATTTAAAATAAAAATAAATTTTGAAAAATGTATTAAATTACATATTTTTTGGTTGGTAACCTCCAACACTTTTTTGGATTGCAATTCCTACTCTATGAAAAATAAAACTACCAACTCCACTACTAGCATCATTACTAACTAAACAGTTCTTCAGACGCTTGAAAAAACATGAAGTATCATCTCCCAATTCCCCTAAGGTAGAGAAAGCTAGATCACCAAGTCCATAACCAAGTGAAGCACATTTGTCCCAGTACTTAGTGTGTTTCCATGCAACATCATTGGAAATAGCTTTGCCAGGAACGAAAGAGCGAATACCATCACCAGTGAATGGAGAAACCACTGTGACATCCATGCACACGTCCTTACTATTTTCCCAGTTAAGAACAAGGATATCTGCATGCCGTAAATCTTTGTCATCATCCGATTGAAGCCCAAGAGAAACTTCCTTGTGTGCATGCACACTAGATTTGTAACAAATGTCAGCAATTATATCACGTACAAAGTCATGTCGAAACTTAATTCCAACATCTTTAGCACAATGAAGCGCATGGTCTCCATAAATATCCATAGATTTGTTACAACTGGAGCATAAACCATTCTCAACAAACAAAGTGATACCCAGGCGATAACAAAGGACATCTCTGAATTGTCTCGGTCCGACGCATTGATTAAGCCCACTAATAGGTATTGCTAATAAATAATCTTGTGCATGCTTAACTTGGTTACACTACCACATAATATAATCTCAAACAGACATGGTAAATTGGTCTGGGACTTTCTTCTTAATTGCATCAAAATAGGTAACTTCCAGGGAATGCATGGATGGAGGGGCAGTATCATCGACGCAAAAAGAAGAGGGTAATCAACATACCTGGATGAAGTTCTGGAGATCCAACTGATAAGAAGAGCCTTTGTTGGTTGAGAATAAGTTACCAAGAATCACCTTCTGCAAAGAAGCCGTCTGACTTTGAAAAGTAAGATAACAGTAAGCACGGGTGTCAGCCATAGTGTAAATGCCAAAACCACCGTCTTTGATTGGTAAGGTAGCTAATCTCTGCTGTAAAGGGCCAAACCCTAACCCGTCACCAGTGATAAGGAGCCTCAAATGCTTGAGCAAATGATCATCAAATTTCTCAGTAGCTTGTTGAAGGGCCGCAGGATTGGTAGTACGCAATGCAAAATATAGTCTAGAAACACCGGTGCAGTTGCGAAGTAAGAGCATCTCAATTTGAGGATCCTTGAGTTTTTTTATAGCAGTCATGATATGAACAGTCTTGTTCACTCTACACAGCATAATATCACTAATAAAGCTCAAATCCAAACTCATCGGGCCACCCAAAAGTTTAACGCCCTTATACGGTCTACCAATATTATATCGTATATATTTTTCACAAAAAAAAATTATTTGAGGGCATATCCGTAATCTTGATAATGTTAAATTAAGAAAAAAATTACTCCGTAATAACAAATTAATCGACCAAAATCCTTGAACAAATCCCCAATTTATAACGGTAAAAGAGAGAAATCACCCTTCTGTTGGCTGAATCAAAGCCTTGGGCATCTCTTTACAATAAGAAGTATGGGTTACAGGAAGAAGAAGAAGAATATTAAAATTGAAGAAGGCCTCTTCTTTTCTTAAGAGGATTTTTTTTAATTATTATTTTTCTGATTTCAACTCTATCTTCTTCTCTTGTTTCATATGCACCAACACTTAAATTGTATGATTTATTAAGAACCTATTCGTGATGTGGGTTTGGCGGTGAATGTAGATAGAAAGAAGGAAATATATACAAACAAAACAAAGAAGAAGAGGAAGAAGGGCGTATGAAAAGGCGAGGGTACCCAAATATACCTCAAGATAAAACTTTTCCTTCCTATAAGTTCTTTCTCCGAAAGTGATTGTCTATGGACTGAGTCGAGACAATACAACGAATCAGTTCATACTTACTTGATACAAAGGTTCGGAATTAACCAAACTCAATAGGATTACGTATCAAGTAAATAGGAATTAACGTTTGTGCAATTTACTTTAATTATAATGCGGAAATATAAAGTAAGTGACACAACAAGATTTTGTTAACGAGGAAACCGCAAATGCAGAAAAAACCCGGGACCTAGTCCAGAATTGAATACTCTCGGGATTAAGCCGCTATACAAAATAAACCAACTTCGTATAGTTGAGACCAAGCAACTAAACCTATAGTTCACCTAGTTCCTTATGTATTCCCACGCCTCCAACCTGTAAACAAGTCACGTACTTGGACCAATAATTCCTTTGGTTCGTATTCGAAAGAGTAAAGGAATAACAAATATGTTTGGTATCAAAGGCTCTTCTGTTTATCTTAACATAAAATCCTTTGCCATGTTCCAAGATCTATCTTATGTTCAATCACCAAAAGGTAATCGTTAAAATTTTGCAATCAATACCTCTAATCCCAAGGAAATGTATTGATGCCGATCTACACAACTATTCTATCAAAATACCACAAGGATAAATCGAGTATAGTTGGATCCTCTATTACCAAAACAAGTATTCTGCACACCAAAGATTTATATAACCAAGCCATAAATCTTGTATCTCCTCTTTGTCTTCAAATCTTCTTATATCTTCAATAAACACATGCACACAACTACTTGAATCTTGTAGGTACCGAATATCGCAAGAGTTTGGGATGCGAATATAGCAACGACTATAATAGGAAGTGTTAAGAAATAACACGATGATAGAAGAAACGCGGGAGAAGAATGAAAAGTTTGCGAGTATAAAATAAACTTGCGATCATAAGTTATGATGCCTCGCAGGATATTACAGTTGTAAAGATTTCACTATAAATAGTAGTTCAAATGTTAAATTTGAGAGCTTCTTTTGGTGAGTGTGAAAAAAT
Source organism: Papaver bracteatum (assembly GCA_023529315.1). Lineage (NCBI taxonomy): Eukaryota > Viridiplantae > Streptophyta > Magnoliopsida > Ranunculales > Papaveraceae > Papaver > Papaver bracteatum. The sequence goes on from JAJJWX010002805.1 coordinate 404,060, forward strand.
ATTAAAGGAAAGAGAATAGAGAAAGTTGTAACTATTCTAGTTCCATTTAGATATTTCTTGTGATCAATTGAGAGCATTAATAAGAAAATTGTTAATCATCATCATGAACTTCTTAAGTTTACTAATTCTACTGAGGGTGTAGTTGTAGGATATTTTGCAACTACATAATTGGCGCTAGAAACAGGGACTGTTGATCATCATAGCAGAAATTTGAAGGAATTTTGGAAATTTGAAGATCAAATGGAATCAGCAGATGAAGGTTGTAAAAAAGAAGAATGTAATATGATCACAAAGACAATGATTGATGAATTTCATAACAACATAAAGGGAAAAATACACAAACGAGATTGTAGAGGAAGAAAGATCATGGAGGTAGAGAAGATAACAACTTTGAAAGAATGGGAAAAGCAGAAAATCACGTTTTCAGTAGCAGAAATTCCAAATGAAGACTTGAACCACACTTCACCATTAGTAGTCACAATCCCGATCATGCGATAAGAGAGGAAAACTACAAAATCTATAGAAAAATGGAAATTAAACCGAGTTTTGATTGATACATGGAGTTCTATTGATATTATATTCTATCATGCACTTAAGGGGATGGGGATCAAAGATGAAGAAATTACAAATTCAGAATATCTTATCCATGGATTGGGAAAATCTGCAACAAAATCCAAAGGGGAAATAATGTTACGAGTATCGCTGGGAGAAATTGAAACACACATAGTTTTATGTGTAATAGATATGGAATCTCCATATAATATGCGAATAGGAAGACCATGGATTCATGCGATTAAAGCTGTTGTTTCGACATTACATCAATCAATTAAGTTTCCTACACCAAGCGAAATACAAGAGATAAAAGGAGATCTTGATAGTGCAAAATTTTGTTATCAGACTGAAGTAAAACAGTGTGGAGGAAGAGCTAGAAAGAAACAGTTCCGCAGAAAACTTGCGAGAGAAGCAAAAAAAGGAAGAAGAGTTCAGGGTGTACACAATAAGAGCAAAAGAAGGAAGAGGAATACCAAGTGAGATCCCAGAAAAAGAAGGAGAGCCAATGAAAGTAATCAAATAGCCAACACCTATGGGAGAGCAAAGTCCTAGTTATGTCGCAGCAGAACCAACCAAAGAAATAAATATTGGAAGTAAAGAGGAGCCTTTAATCTTGCGAATTGGAACTAAGATGGACGAAGAAGAAGAAAAAAGAACTATTGATCTTTTACGAGAATACAAAGATATATTCGTAGGAGGTGTAGATGAAATACCAGGAATTGATCCATCAGTGGCGTGTCATAGATTGAACATAGATAAAAGTGTGAGACCATTTAAGCAAAGAATAAGAAAGATTTTCAAAATTACCATACACAAATAGAAGAAGAATTGCAAAAGCTGTTGGATGCGGGAATCATAAGAGAAGCAAAATATCCAGAATGGATTGCAAATATGGTCATTGTTCCGAAGAAGAATAAAGGGATAAGGATTTGCATAGATTTCACTGATCTAAACAAAGCCTGTCCAAAAGATAGTTTTCCATTGCCAGATATACCAAAAATGGTGGAATCAGCTGCAGGACATGACAGAGTCACTTCACTTGATGGGTATAAAGGGTACAATCAAATATCACTCGCAGAAGAAGACCAAGAACATACTGCATTTTTTGCTCCAAGAGGTTTATATTGCTATGTGAAGATGCCATTTGGTTTACGAAATGCGGGTGCTACTTATCAACGAATGGTTGAAAAGGTGTTCGCAAAGTGGATACATAAAATCTTAGAGGTATATGTAGACGATATGTTGATAAAAATTAAAGAAGCCAAAGACCATGTGCGGGACTTGAAGGAAATATTTGAACAAATGAGAAAATTCAACATCAAATTAAATCCTGAAAAATGTATAATTGGAGTTGAGTCAGGAAAATTCTTGGGATACATAGTATCAAAGGAGGGAATACAAGTTGATCCAGAAAAAGTACAAGCAGTTCATGACATGCCAACACCTGCAACAGTAAAAGAAGTGCAAAAGCTGAATGGACTCTTAGCTTCACTTGGAAGGTTTATTTCGCGAATGTTAGATAAGTGCAAACATTTCTTCAACATACTTAAAAAGGGAGCAAAATTCAGGTGGACTGATGAATGTGAAAAAACTTTTCAAGGGATCAAGGAGTATCTCACGAATACATCCATATTACATAAACCAGAGAAAGATGAAGAATTATTGGTATACCTCGCAACAACTCAATACGCTTTAAGTGAAGTTTTGTTGCGAACGGACGCAGGAGTAGAAAAGCCCATTTACTACATCACCAAAACTTTTAATACAGCAGAGAGGAATTATTCTAAAATGGAGAAGTTAATTTTAGCTCTGGTTTATGCATCATTCAAATTGCGAATATACTTTCAAGCACATGTGATAAAAGTGGTTACCAAAGTTCCAATTGAGTCAGTCATGAAGAACACAAAAAGATCAGGAAGAATAGAAAGGTGGAATGCACAAATAAACCATTACAAGATAAAGTACGAAGTATTATCATCGCAAAAATCACAAGTTGTCGCAGATTATTTGGCAGAATTTCATTTGGAAGAAGACGAGGCAGTAGAAGAGATGATGGATGTTGAAGAAGAATTTGGGAATCCAAAAGATTTGTTAACATAACCAAATAGATGGGAAATTCTAGTAGATGGATCATCCAACAATGAGGGGAATGGAGTAGGAGTTGTGTTCATTTCACCAGAAGGAGAAAGAACAGCATTTTCATTCAGATCGAATTTGCATCTACGAATAATGAAACAGAGTACGAAGCTGTAGTGCATGCATTGAAGATCGCAATAGAAAAGAAGCTTGAAAGTATAAGAATAACAAGTGATTCTCAGTTGGTAATTTGTCAAATTAAAGGGGAATATACCACGAATGAGTTTTCCTTGAAGAAATACAAGAAACTCGTTGATGAATTATCTGCGAAGATACCAAAGCTAAAATGGAGGCATATCACAAGGAAATACAATCGACTCGCAGATGCTTTTGCATTCATTCCAAGTATGATGACAAACCCTAATGCAAGAAATATCAAAATCCAAACAATTCAACGCCCATCAGTAAATAAAGAGGAAGAAGAAATTGAAGAAGCAATTGCGATGGAAGTAGAAAGGGAACTACTAGATAACATCGCAGATTGGAGAAAGGAAATTCATGCATATCTCGCAACAGGAGAAGTACCCATGAACAGACTAGAAGCACATAAATTAAAGAGTCGTGCAACAAATTATGAACTACGAGAAGGGATTTTATACAGAAAATCTTTCAGTGGACCACCTCTAAGATGTTTAACTCGTGAAGAAGGAGAAAACATATTGAAGATGTTACATGGAGGAGAAGCTGGAAATCATAGTGGGGGACGATCTCTGGCGTACATGGCAAAAATACAAGGATATTACTGGCCTTATATGCACACAAACGCAAAATTGTTGGTAAGACGATGTAAAGAATGCCAACGACATGGGAAAAGAACTCACGCACCAGGAGCAACATTAACCTCTTCAACAAGCTGCTGGCCTTTTGGGAAATGGGGATTGGACATTGTTGGCCCATTCTTACCTGGATCAGGGCAGAGAAGATTTTTAATAGTCACAACAGATTATTTCACGAAGCTCGCAGAAGTAAAATCAGTACAACATATTCGTGATAAGGATGTTTTTACATTCATATTCGAGAATATCATTTGTAGGTATGGAGTTCCGGCACAATTAGTATCTGACAATGGGAAACAATTTGAAGGGCAGAATATAGAGATGTTACTCAGTGCTTTTAGGATAAAATGTGGGAAATCAACTCCATTATATCCACAAGCTAATGGACATGCAGAGGCAACAAATAAAACAATCGCAGACACGATCAAAAAGAAATTAGAAGGACATCTCAAAGGGTGGTGCGAACAAGTACCTAGCGCAGTTTGGGCATACAATACAACTAGAAGAGAGGCAACTAGAATGTCTCCTTATTGCTTAACATATGGAGTAGAAGATGTATTGCCAACAGAGGTTATAATTCCGACTACAAAGAAAGAAGCCTGGGAAAGAAATTTAAGCGTAGGGGTGATATTAAGTGAATTGGATGATTTAGAAGAAAAAAGAGAAAAGGTGTTGCGATATATGAAAGTTTATCAAGAAAGATTAGCTCGAGAATATAATAAGAGAGTTATCGAACGTGAGTTCAAGCCAGGGGATTTGGTTATGCGAGAAACACCTCCATACCAGAAAGAAAATGGAGGAAAATTAGCACCAAAATGGGATGGACCATATGTCATCAAAGAGGTTGTGGGAAGTGGAGCTTATCGGATGATGGATCCAGAAGGGAGAGACATGGGTTTAAGACTTGGTCGACCCTGGAATAGATTGTATTTAAAAAGGTATTATCCATAAACCTCATGAAACATTTTGCGAATATGATTTGCTCGCGCGAAGCTTAAATTACGAATTTTTAACTCTTATTGCGATTAGCTTTCATTAAAGAGAGACGCAAAAATTACTTGCGAATAAAAGACCGCAAACTGTGATTAGATTTCAAAAAAGAAAGAAAGCCGCAGAAATTTTACACAAGCAACCCTTTGTGGCATACACCCTAGTTCGCGAAGCAACATTTCGTAAGAGGCAAAGTCCTAAAGTACGTCATTTAAGGGGGTACCTATAAGCATGGCTCGGGGAAACCGGAACACCACCAAGGAACCTGAGTACATGGACATTACGGGGTACAACCCAAAAGCGGGGTACCTATCCGGGTTAGACACCTTGGATTCTCAACCTAATCTTGCGATGTACTAGGATATAGGTTGGGCAACTAAGGCATACTGTCTTTCTAAAGAAGTGTAGAAAGCGATCAAGGCACCGAGGTACACGGTTGAGTCAAGAGTGTCGGATGGGTTTGAAGAACATCTTCCATTCTTGACAAGTCTTGGCAAATGATACACTTGGCCCAAAGATACCCCATAGGGTGCAACCTCGTAACTATAAGCCCTATAGGCAAAAAGGATAAGAGGTTGCGATCAAAAGCTGGTTGTTTGCAAAACCGGATGGGAAGAGCTAACCTTGTATGGTCGATGTACTCTTCCTTGAAGGGGCAACCAAGGGGAAGATAAAGGGAAGCACCCTCCATTAGGGAGCTGATACGTGCTATAAGACACAAATGTCATGAGGCTTCTTGTTCGCAAGAACATAAAGACTTGTCATATTTGTGAAACAATCATATTTCTGCGAATATATTAAAATATATATATATATATATATATATATATATATTCGCAGAGTTACATACAATGAAGTTAAGATGAGATCAATGGGTTATTACATGAAAGTGTGATAACGTCCTGCGATTTCATCGCAAGACGATAATGTCACGAGGTTGTATATTCGCAAGAATGTTCAGACTTGTCATATTATCGCAAAAATATCATCACAAAAAGAGGTGGAAAAATAAGACCTTTAATTAGGAAGGCATGATAAGACCACAGCAATTACTGAAATCAATTCCATCAATATTATTGGAAATTTTTTACGAGAATATATAAAGAATTCATAAGCATAGAAGCAATTTTTTTCGCAATCATATTCATAAGGGTTGAATACTTCTTATACTTCTTCAAAGATTCAATACTTCTTTTACTTTTTAAGAGATTCGATACTTCTTATATTTCTTCAAACAGTGAATGTTTCTTCATGAATTGAAAATTTTATACTTCTTCAAGGGTGCCTCATACTTCGTATACTTCTTTAAGGATGTTTCATACTTCTTATGCTTCTTTAAGAATATTTCATACTTCTTACACTCTTTCAAGGATGTTTCGTAATTCTTCACGGAGATTTCATACTTCTTATACTTCAAAGGGGAAATTTATTATTTAATTCGCAATAAATTAAAACTTCGCAACTTAGACTGAGGCAGGTATTTTAATATCTACAAAAATAATTGATCATCTGAAGTGCAATAATAAGGAGAAAGGGAATACTAAGTTAAGTCTTCAAGACATAGTATTTCTCTTCATATGATCAAGTCATGCAAATCTAGAGAAAGATCAAAGTAGTATCGCAAAGTACAAAGTATGCTTCTTAAGGAAAACAAGCAGTAAGCAGGATCGTTCGTAGAAAAGAGAATCAACAGTAACCAAGAGAAAGAATCCAAAAGAAAGGAAAACAAAGTTTTTAAAAAGAAGAATAACAGTAGAATAATCCATCATGCTTAAAGCTCCTCATCAACGTTTTGTACTGGATCTTTAGGAGGGGTAGGACCATCAACAGGAACATCTCCTTGAGGGATAGATTCTTTTTCAAAATCAAGTCCTTCATCGTCACTCTCGTAATCAAAATCACTATCAGGATCACGAGTAACCTCATCATCAGATATTTTCAGAGGTTTAATTGTCACGGGAGGCAAAGACCTTGATAAGAGAATGTTATTCGCAAAGACTTGAGATTTCAGATGACTTTCACGAAGTATAGCCTTTTGATGGTTGGTATCTTCGATATCTTTGGCGTAAGCAAGATAGTTGAATCTTCGAGTGGCACAATCACAAGAGTTGATCAAATGAGTAGAAAGCAGGGCGTTTTTCTTGCGAAGCTTAGAACAAGAGGCTTCTAGTCCAACTTTAGCACTGCGGAGGTTGTTCTCAGATTCTGCGAGTGAAACAAAATTTAAAGAATTAGTTTTGCGAGTATAAAAAAATTAAAAGGTATACCAAAGGCAGTCAAATTTTAATGACTACCTTCTCTTTGTGAAGAAAGAAATTGAGCTAAAGATAGACAACAACTCTTCATCTGATCCATCACATTGTCAAAACCATCGCCAACTAATCCTTTAAGTCTATATTGAAGCTTTTGATCTTTGGAAAGAAGATAATTTTTATCCTTCGCAAGTTTGGCATTAAGACTTTCTAGTTGAGAGTAATCTTCTTTAAGTTTATTTCTCTTAGTGCTTAATATCATATTCTTATTAAGAAGGGATTTCTTCTCTGCAGCAAATGAACTTCTTTCGGCATATGAAGACCTTTTCAATTCCTCAAGTTCACCTTTTAACAAATAAAGGAGATTTTCTTGATCGCAACATTTACTCTGAAGAATATTTAATTGTTGCGAAGAAGCGTTCATTGTATTCAAGTACATACATCGTTCTTTTGATAAGGTTTCATTCTCTTCTACTAGGGATTCTATCCTTAAATCGGATTTAGTTAAAGAAGAATTGAGCTTAGATATTTCATCATTCAAAAATTTCTGATCGTAAATTAATTGAGTATTCTCTTGGAAAAGGGCATTAAAATTATCAAGAGCACATGAATGAAGATTAGATAAGTGGGAGAATTGATTCAAAATACTTGCATGTTTGGATTGAGATTCTTGTGCGTATGATTCATGATGAAGTACCAACATTCTATATTTCTGGATAGATTCTATAAAGGGGAATGGGTTTAAATGGGTGTTTCAAGCATGTGAGGAATAGAAGTAAACAAAAGGAAATAAAATATAGAGATAATAGTAATACCTTTTAATGCATCATTCCTCTTGCGAAGGATCGCACAATCTAGAGAATCATTCTAAATCTGATGATTCACTTTACGAAGACTCTCACATTCCGCTTTCAAGGATTCCTGAGATTGGCGAAGCAATTCAACTTCTTTTTCCAAAGATTGGCGTGAAATAGAAATATCAGGATTGATAAAATTATTGAGCACTTCACAAAATTCAGATTGCGAACGAACGTTTGAAGACTTCGCAGTACTACTTAAGACCTCGGATAACATTTGGAAAGTTGAATAAATTCCGTCTCGAGCTTCTTGAGAAAGAGGAGAAGAATTTGAAGGAATTAGAGCAAGTTGTAAATTTCTTGGAGCAACAGCATTCAAGGGATTAGGGGTAAAAATATATTTTTTGGGAGACGAAGTTGAGGAAGTATCTTGCGAAGGTTGATCTCGAAGAAGTGTTGATAAATTGACATTGGTGGGAGATTGAAAACTGGGTAATGGAGTAGAGGCAGGGGTTTGCGAAGAAATTTTTCCACGAGGGGGAGAGGGAAATTCTTCATCAACCTCAGGAAGGAAGTCATCGATTGAAATTAATGGTGTGGGTTTAGTTACTCGAGATCTCTTATTGGGTTTTGATTTTTCACCAACCTATGAATCAAAAGGTGGATTAAAAACTGAGGCAACAATATATTGATTAAAAAGGAAAACAAAGTATTTTAACTACCTTTTGATTCTCGGATTTTCTTTTTCGGAGATTAGGACTTGAGTTTTTGGTTGAAGGTTTCTCCTGAGGAATAATTTTGCTGAAATAAATCAAAATCAAACAATAAATTAGACGGAAATCAAAGAGATAAACAAGTGAAAGACGTGAGAGATAGAATAAAATTACCTTGGAGAACTCATGATGAGGTAAAACAAGAAGATAGAATGATAACTGAAAGTGTAATAAGAAGATGGAGTTACAGAAGTGAAAAGGGAAAGTGAGAGAAAGATAAGGAAAGGAATAAAAGGAGTTTATATATAAGGAAATAGTTAGAAAAGAACGGTTACAAAAGACATGTCCGAATAAAAAGAATAACTAACGGTTATATTCTCACGATCATTACTTCTTCGCAGAAATGACATGAGAAGCGATCATTACTTCTTCGCATAAATGACATGAGAAGAGGCAAGATGTAGGTACCGAATATCGCAAGAGTTTGGGTTGCGAATATAGCAACGACTATAAGAGTAAGTGTCAAGAAATAACACGATGATAGAAGAAACGCGGGAGAAGAATGAAAAGTTTGCAAGTATAAAATAAACTTGCGATCATAAGTTATGATGCCTCGCAGGATATTACAGTTGTAAAGATTTCACTATAAATAGTAGTTCAAATGTTAAATTTGAGAGCTTCTTTTGGTGAGTGTGAAAAAATATTAAAGGAAAGAGAATAGAGAAAGTTGTAACTATTCTAGTTCCATTTAGATATTTCTTGTGATCAATTGAGAGCATTAATAAGAAAATTGTTAATCATCATCATGAACTTCTTAAGTTTACTAATTCTATTGAGGGTGTAGTTGTAGGATATTCTGCAACTACAAATCTCTTGTGATCAATCACACACAGAACGGAGTCTGTTAACAATGGATTATCACAAGTCCGTCTTTAGATATAATAACAGTCTAAAGATCCCTGTCGAAACCTTGAACTAGTTTGAGTGAATGTTATATCAGAAGAGAAGATTCTCAAGCACAAACAAACTAGGTGCAATCAAAGTTCAACCACTGTTAGTCAATCAAATCAATGTGAAAACTAAAGATAAACCACAATTATCTAGTTTCCCACCAACTGTACGCACTAGAGCTTCTCAATCCCAAAGAAGACTTTAAACTGAGCGGCCGTAAGAGATTTCGTCTAATTAGGTTACTCTCCTCTCCGAATAGGCGGCTTCACCAGTAATAGAACAACAGAGGAAGTTTACTATAACGAAGGATTAGTTTGCTAGAAATTCAAACTCAAAGTATTTATAGACAAGGAAGTTTGGACACCAAGGAATTTCCAAAACCGAAAATATTCTCAAGATATTTAATATTATTCCAAATTCGGTTTTCATAATTCCTGAGAATGCACTGTCCAAATTTATGATCGAAATCTCCTTGGAAAATCTTTAACTAGCAAATGCACATTACTAATCCGTTTTTTCCATATATAATTAAAAACCTTAATTAAAAGATTCTTAACTTATTTAAATTCGATCTTGGGATTTACTTCCTTCTTAGTTGTTAAGGAATATCTTTGAACAATAAAAGATATGCATTAATGCACGTGTTCAAAGTGTGTCGACATCTTTCCTCTTGTAAGTCCTTTTTCATACTTACTCACTTGAAACCGATTTACCACACTTCCAAACAAGTTTATAATTGGTTCATCTGACTTTCAAGAACTATGTGATTGATCAAGTAACACTCAATCACAAGTCATGTGTGTAACGGTTCTACCAAAACAAGTTTCGGTCCTATCTCCATGTGAGTACTGTGCATAGTCACACTAGATTTCCAAACTTTGGTTGACTAGATACTAGAATCGGTTCCCCACATATATTTGGTATCTAACTTATATGTGTTTCACATGTCCATAGGATCGGTTCCCCTTTGCCTAAAAACCTGTTGCACATGTTCATAGGATCAGTTCACCTTTGTACTATAAACCTTGTTGCACCTCATACAAGGATCGATTCCCATTTGTATGTGTTGCACCTCTTACTAGGATCGGTCCCCTTTTACCCAGTGTTAGGTCTTACACACATAAACTCGATCATACCCCAGGTGATAACTTAAGATCGGTTTCACTAATAAAAGTCACACCAATACGTAAGTCATGCCTCATGTGAATAGTTTTACCAAGAACACAAACAAGTCATGAGCGGTTATACTAATCACACATATTGGTCGTTCATAAGATATGCAATGAAGAACATCCCCAATAATGCCTGGCGATTTCCTTTTCGGTTCACAACACATATCATGAACTTACTTTCTTAAAACACATGTAAAAATATTGTTTCCTAGGATGAAATCCTCACCTCATATCCAAACATAATCACAATAGAATTCATACGATTATGTTGATGTCTTATGTACAAAGTTAATGGTTAAGCAATAAACCTCATATTGTATTCCTTAATAATATGTCTATCTAGAGTGTTCATGCTTCGCATTTTTATGTTTTCAATATGCACGACTTGAAAGATACGTTAGGGAATGAAATAGTTCAAGTCAAATATCACTAAACTCAAGTGGAAGGATAATTTTGTGGTTGTAGATCCGTACTTCTTCACTTCTTCAAGTCTTGGTAATACTTGTAATTTCTCATCCTAATACTTTCAAGCTAACCTATACGAAGTTGACTCCAGTACATTTAAATCAAGCGACTCTTAAATGAGTTTTGGTTCACTAAAATATGACAACCAAACTTGACATAGCAACACTTGGTGGGTTCAACCGATCTATGCTCTAACAATCTCCCCCTTTGTCAATTTTAGTGATAAAACTATTACAATCATATGGATAAACAAATTACAAGAATTCATTACATATACGCTTGATTCTCGAATTCAACAACACATAACCTGCATTCATTCAATCCTTAAAAATGTCATTGTTGACATTATAATAACAAAGCTCATACTCCCCCTGAAGGTGAGATATGTAGATTTTCAATCCGCGCGTCTTTGTTATACGAATCATATGATATGTTACTCCCCCTTAGTCTATGATTTTCCTCTTTTGTTAGATAAACGTTCAAGCACCATTGTCCTCTTCCCTAGTGACACCAATCAACCATAAATTGATACCAGAATCACTTGTTTACTCCATATATTTCTTCCCCTTTTTGTCACAAAAATGACAAAGAAACGAAAAAAAATAATGGACAACACGAAAAGGATCTTACAAATCTCAAAATAGACTTGCAACCTGTTGAGTCAAGCACGAGGGTTCCACATACCATTTTTGATAACCAACATCAAAACCGAAACTACAAAGTAATTTTTTTTTGATATGTTATCATCGAAATAATTTCCCGAAGCAATTTCCCCAACTAGTTTAGCAAACCAGAAATAAACTAAGCAACTTAGTTCCTTTTCTAAACCGATTGTATAAATACAACCGCTTCATTCGATAAGACCAAAACAAAGATAAACTTCATTTTTCTCATCAGGTTCTAATTATCCATATAACTTAGACCTTTAGATTTTAAACAAGCCAAATACTAGGTTAGTTAACTAGCATTTCCTTGTTTAGGCATTCGGATAGACTTGAATAACCGAAACCTCCACTTTGATAAGTCTAACTAAGATCATAATTAACTTAGTTTATCTTATCCGGAATCAAATTGGACTAAACAACTCATCCCGTCAATACATTCATTCGTTAAGCCATAAATAATTCATACAAACCAATAAATCAACTTGCATAATTATTTACCTCAACCGGAAGCAATTGAAACAACATATAAAAGTTCCACAATAAAGCAAAATAACAATCGTTTTACTTAACTGGAAGCAATTGAAATAACATAGACATTAAAGCACCGCAATTGCACCAAAATTGCACCACATGACGAAGCAAGATAACAATAGTTTTACTAACCGGAACCAATTGAATCACACATACATCCATACATTCATAATGGAATAAACACATCAATTATACCGAAAATTTTGTTTAAGCAAAAGCAATATATATATATCAAATAAAAACAGGCTTTTCTTAAATAGGAAAATAATTAACTAACAAGATTGTTACCTCAATTTCGCATCCATCTTCTCCAATATGATCGCATCTTCTTCTTCCAGGGAGAATTGATATCGAAATATCATTATGTTATCATCCATATGCACAAACAAAAGAATAACAACAACCAACCTTTACCAGAGAAAGGTTGAAAATCGGTTTTAGCAATTGCAAGAAAAAGGTGAAAACCGTCGAAACACATATGCTTTTATGCTAAACCAAAACCGATTCAACATATTGTTTCTACAGGAACCCCTCATGATCCTTTGATAAAGCCTGCCAACATGGGATAGAACTTAATTCTGCTAAATAAAAAATCACCCAAACCATAAGGGTTAACAACATATTATGAGATCGAATATCAAGGAAATAAAACCGAAATCAAACATCCCATAAACATCCATAGAAAATAATAAAGCACTCAAGCACAGGCTATGTAAATAAAAAACTATCACAAGAAAAATTATAAAAATAACTTTATTCATAATATACTTATACAATCAATGAAAGAAATCAAAAATTGATGTCTATTTTTCGTCTTATTTTTCAAAGATCATCTTCAATTTCCTCAAATTTTTCAGGATCTTCATCAACGGCATCTCGACTGATATCTCGGATTATGCACACAATACCTTGATTATGTTCACAGGATAGAGCATTAAACTTTTGATTAATATTACGAGAGTAATCCCTGTTACCGATTCCAAGTTTTATCAGCTTCCTTTGGTTATGGATAACAGTTCTTAGTAGTGCTACCTGTCTATGATGAGTTTTTATGGTACTGAGGAGAACTTGACGAAGATTGATAATATCAATCTTAGTATCCAAACTGTTTTGGACAAGGAGATTAGTAACATCTTCCTTTTCGTTTTCTATATCTTCACAACCAGATTTCTTGAAGGTATTATCAAGATGAACTGTTTCCTTAGAAGTCATTCCACTCAAGGCTTTCAGAAGATTCGTGAGATCTGGTTTGAGAATACATCCTTTGGTATAATGTTTCAGACACGCTGAGTACATATACTTGAAATACCTTTAACATATACCAAACATAGATATCAAGCTTAAATAAATAATTCTGATCAGATTTGAAAATATTTTTGCATCTAATGTGTTAAACATATTTTTCTCAAAGAGATTATCTTCAAAATTAGTATCAAGGGATACTTCAAAAAACTACACAAATACTTTTTACACGAGTTTTTGTGACATAAACTTTCTACTCATAATATTATCAAACATACTAAAGTTAGATCGTGTAATGTCTCTATATTGAATAAGAGATGTTATCAGGATTCTGATTGCCCAGGTACATGTGATTTCTTATATCCGAAGATTGGGAAAGGTAAGGATGCACATTCTAATGCGTTTAAGCATTAGGATGAGGATTTACCTCATCAAGTTCCCTTTGTGAAGATACTTCCTCCCATTCTTGGGTGTTGAACCCATCCTCTTGATTATGATTATTTCGAGATCCAATCTCTTCAATTATATCCTGAGCACAGGATGGAATGTTCTCTGAACTAGAACCCGTGTGATCAAGATTACCCATTCTACAAATTGTCAATATCTCTTGTTCTAGACATCCTATATGTTCCCTTAGGTATTCATTCCTTGTTGGAAATAATTTTCTAAACACTTGTCTAGATATACCTTTTGGCATGTTCTTGTAAGAAGATCTTCAGTAAGGATCTTATTCCTCATTAGTGAGTGCTCCAATGAATCAATCTTAGCATCCAAACTATTTTGGACAAGGAGATTAGTAACATCTTCTTTTTCGTTTTCTATATCTTCACAAATAGATTTATTGAAGGTGTTATCAAGATGAACTGTTTCCTTAGAAGTCATTCCACTCAAGGCTTTACGAAGATTCGCTTGAGATATGGTTTGAGAATACATCCTTTGGTATACTTTTTCAGACATGCTGAGTACATATAATTGAATTACCTTTAACACATACCAAACATAGATATCAGGCTTAAATAAATAATTCTGATCAGATTTGAAAATATTTTTGCATCTAATGTGTTACACATATTTTTCTCAAAGATATTATCTTCAAAATTAGTATCAAGGGATACTTCAGAAAACTACACAAATCCTTTTTACATGAGTTGTTGTAACATAACCTTTCTACTCATAATATTATCAAACGTACTAAAGTTAGATCGTGTAATGTCTTTATATTGAATAAGAGATGTTATCAGGATTCTGATTGCTAAGATATATGTGATTTATTACATCCAAAGATTGGGCAAGGTAAGGATGCATATTCTAATGAGTTTAAGCATTAGGATGAGGATTTACCTCATCAAGTTCCCTTTGTGAAGATACTTCCTCCCGTTCTTGGGTGTTGAACCTATCCTCTTGTTTATGATTATTTCGAGATGTAATCTCTTCAATTATATCCTGAGCCCAGGATAGAATATTCTCTGAACTAGAACCCGTGTGATCAAGATTAGCCATTCGAAAAATTGTTAATATCTCTTGTTATAGACATCCTATATGTTCCCTTAAGGTATTCATTCCTTGTTGGAAATAATTTTCTAAACACTTGTCTAGATATACCTTTTGGCATGTTCTTGTAAGAAGATCTTTAGTAAGGATCTTATTCCTCATTAGTGAGTGCTCCAATGAATGAGTATGAGTTTCATACTCTGTAGCCTGCAGATGAACTTTGTTACACAAGTTCATTATTTGTTCCTTGCAATCAGTCAGATTGTTTTGGAGACTGACTGTATATCGCTTTTATTCACAAATCCTTACATTCAATTGAACTATAAGTTATATGACATCATCTAGACTATCAATGGTTTTTCCCTTTTCTGAAAGGTTCTCGATTTGTTTGAAAAATCTCCTCATCGTCTTGCCAAATTCAGAACTTGGACATATTAGAGCTAGCACTATGGTGCTAGCTATCCCTTCCCTATGCCTCAAATGTAGGTAAGGGATGGCACATGGAAGGAAAGCTTGCTATGGTGCCCTCCTGTCCCTTCCCTACACGAAACAGGTACTCAGTACACGTATGAATAGTGCCAAACGGGTACTCAGTACCCGTATTAGTCAACTCATTGACTTGACAAAAAATGGTACTCAGTACGCATTTCATAGGTTTTAACACACGGAACTCAGAAGCATTCAACCATTTCTTCTTCTTCTCTAACTTTCATCCTCTCAAAACCCCTCTTACCCCCTTTCGATTTTCATGTTGATTCATTTTGATTCGTCATCTAAGATTAAAAGGGTATGATGGTTACTACAAGGTGAAACAAATCCCTTCTTCAACTTCGAATTTCATCCGAAAAATAATCTAAGGTGAGTGATTCTAATGTTAGGGTTTTCAAATTAATTTAATTTTACTTTTGATGAAATTGTGATACTAGGTTGGTTGGATATGTAGTATGCAATTCAATAACGTTATTAAAACACATATTAAGTGAAAAATGCATGATTATTTGTTGTGTGTCTTGATTTATGTTGAATGAAATGTTTTATCTAAATGCATATCAATGTAGAACCTTGATAGACTTGTATTTATGTATGATATACACAAATTGATACTGTGTTTTTTGTTTGCTATAAGGTGCACAATGAGCCTAATGCGTTCTTATGTGAGATTCAAACATGGAATCTATTTGGATACCTCTAGTGATAGTGATACAGAAGAGAAATCTTTTCTTATGTTTACACAACTATGTTTGGAAGAACGATTGCGTATTATTAGACAACCTTTACCAAAGGATGTACATACACGTAGTGTAATAATGCGTGATCGAGTGTGGCATGATGCCAAAATAATGAATGATTATTTTACGCTTGGAACCAGTTATACCTCTAAACAATTCAAACAACGTCTAGGCATGAGGGAAGACTTATACGAGAAATTGTTAGGAAAATTTCTTGAAGTGGATCCGGAATGGCATCAACGTCCGGATGCAACTGGTACTATGGGGCATTCTCTGCATATGGAATAAGTTGTCGTGATGAAATGTTTATGCAAAAGTACGCCAAGTGATATTGTTGATGATGACACTCGTATGGGTGCAACTACAATATACAAGTATCTAAAAAGATTTTTCCACACTATTTGCATGACTTTTGGAGCAAGATATTTACGTGAACCCACTCCTGAAGATGTTCATAGGTTGCTAGGTGAGAATTCCGACCGAGGTTTTCCTGGAATGCTTGGTAGTGTTGATTGTATGCAATGGTCATGGAAGAATTGTCCAGTACCTTGGCAAGGAACTTACCGGGGTAAAGATAAAGAGAGTAGTTTGGTATTAGAGGCGGTGGCATCATACAATTTGTGGTTTTGGCATGCCTTTTTTGGAATGCCTGGATCAAACAACGATTTGAATGTGTTGGCACACTCACCCCTTTTTGATAACATGCTAAAGGGTGTAGCACCTTCATGCAGTTATGTCATCAACGGTCACAATACAATATGGGTTATTTCTTAGCCGATAGTATCTATCCAAAGTTGACTACAATTGTACAAGTTTTTTTTTTCAGACATTGGACATTCCCGACTATGTTAGGTTCAACAAGTATCAAATGGCTAAAACAAAGGATGTCGAGCATTCTTTTGGAGTGCGCTTCAGGGTAAATTCAGAATTGTCGGATCTCCCTGTAAGTATTGGCACCAATCTGACTTGAATCTAATTATGAAATATTGTCAGTACCTACTTTAATTAAACATATTGGCCAAGTTATCCCCCTTTTCCAAATGGGAGCTATCCTTGTTCCCAAATATCCTTGCACAAAAATGGATTCCCACCTCTGCAAATTTTGGTGGGGAGAAACTCTTGATCCCAAAGATAGGAAACTCCACCTTCTAGGTTGGGATATTTTGTGTTCCCTCAAGTCAGAAGGTGGTCTGGGTTTTAGGAAAGCTGAGTTAAACAATATGCTAGCTAGAAATGCTTGGAAGATTATTGAAAATCCCAATTGTATGTTAGCTACTTTCCTCAAAGCCAAATACTTCCCTAAAACTGATTTCTTAAACGCTAAGTGTTCTAATAAGTGCTCTTGGACTTGGAAGTGTCTGCATGCTATAAAGGAATTGATCGAGCCTTTTATTTCTTGGATAGTAGGGGATGGTCAATTCATTGATCCCATGTGTGATAAATGGATCCTAGCTCTGGGATCTGATACACCTAATCCCCTAGTTCCACCTGATCCTAATATTAAAGTCTCTTATTTTATTAATGCTACCACTAGATCTTGGGATATTACTAGACTAAATACTCACTTTGATGATGCTCCTGTTAAGAAGATTATCATAATTCCCTTAAACCAGTTATGCATTCCGATAGGAGGGATTGGGAACTTTCAAAGAGTGGTAGATTTTCTTCTAAATATTCTTACGTTGTACTTAGAGGACTCATTCCCTCCCCTTGTATCAATCTTTGGAAGCGCATGTGGAAAATTAAGGTTCCTTACAGAATCCAAATTTTTATCTAGAAAGCTGCTAGAAATGCCTTACCTGCTAGAACTATTTTACATACTAGAATGCCTATGCACAATATTGAATGTGCTAGATGTACTGATCCTCATGAGTCTGTTATGGATGCCTTGGTCCTTAGTCCCTTTGCCAGTCGTGTCTGGTTTCTTTCCTCTCTTTGTGTTAATACTCAGGTTTTTCCAAACAAGTCTTTCTTTGATTGGTTGATGTTTTGTCTTACTGATCTTCTTTCTAAACTTCCTGATGGGGCTCGATGCATTTTTGTTATTGTCCTTTTCTCCCTCTGGAGGAGTAGAAATAACATGGTTTTTCGTAATCTTAAAGAAACCCATATGGCAATTTTAGGTAGGGCTAGAGCCATGCTCTTGAGGCCTTGCTTAATTATTTCTCTTAGATACTACTCATGTTGGTCTATGTGACAAGTGGATACCTCCCTCTATTGGATGGATAAAATGTAATATTAATGGAGCTTATGATGACATTTCTGGAGCTAATGGTGCATGCTATGTGATGAGGGATTTTTCAAGCAAAGCTTCTTTTTGTGCAACCTTAGTTTTTGAAGTAAAGCTTGCTGAAGAAGCTGAAGCCAGTGCTATTTGGGCAGTTTTGAAGAAAGCTACGGAGCAAAATTTTACTCACATTATCATTGAAAGTGATGCTAAAAATCTCATCGATCAATTTTCAACAGGCGTGTTTGATGGAGATTCAAGAACGAATGAAATCTTTAAGGATATTCAATTTTTTTCTTCTAGTTTAGTGGCTTGTGTTTTTACTTTTCAATCTCGTACTTGTAATTATATTGCTCATGAGTCAGCTTAATGGGAAAAATTGAACAATTCTTCTATGTACCGGTATGTACCTCCCATAGTCCCATTTGGCTTCTGCCAACAGTTGAGCTAAAAAGGAAAAAAAAAAAAAAAAAACTTTGGCACATGCATGCCTTAGTCCATAATTAATACTGTAAACAATTCCGCACATATATTCTTTCCCTAAGTGGAAAGCATGCAAATGATGTATATAAGGAAGTAATAATGCTTGTGGCCAAGTTTGTGAAATCGTGAATCACAAAGCGAATCGTTTTCTCATTTTCATGAATCGAATCGTATTACGATTCACGGTCGATAATTAAATCGTATGTCTTTGGTAAATGATATTAAATTATGAGGAATAATAAACAAAGATCTTATTTTTTAGCCAAGTTTTGGACTTTGCTCAGTAATATATACTATTAAATTTCGTTACACATCAAAAACTAACAACCTGAAGCAGTGGTTAGATGATAATCTAATGAAACAGAGGTCATGAGTTCGAAACATTAGCCTCTCATTTTTTGAAAAATCTGTATACTACAAAATTTGGTCAAGAATCGTAGTCAACTTTGTTGACTAACACGATTCACAATTAAAACGATTCTCACTACGATTTGGATCGAAATTAAAACAAATGAATCGAATCGCATGATTCAAATCGTGAATCGTGCGATTTTAAAAGCCATGCTTGTGGCTATGTTGTGAAAGGCGAGCTAGGCGCTAGGGTTTGGCTATGTTGTACAAATGTCGTCATCCTCATTAATTTTCATTTGAAATTTCCAAACTAGGCCACCCAAATGATCCATAGTATAAAGTATCTTTTTTCATTTTGAAATTCAATTGCATTTATCCTTGCATGCGAGACCAAAATTAATATCGATTCCTCCTCTTTGTAACTCACTTTGAAAGTTGAATATACTGAGAATATGGAGTATTATGAGGTGGATAATAAAAAGTTTTTAAATTTGGTAATATAATTTTACCAAATCAATTTAGGTGATAGGACTTAATTTAGTAAATGGCCATTAATTGGGTCCTATTCTCTTTTTCACTCGGTAAAAAATCTCGATAATTTTTTTAGGTCAATTTATCCATGATTGCTAAAGGCTGATACCAACATTAGCGGGGCTTGTACCATTTCATATATGATCAAAGAGTTACAAGTAATTCTGACCATCAGATCACTCAAATGGTATAAGTGCTGCTAATGCTGGTACAACCTTTAGCAATATCGTTTCCATTTTGAAAGCATTTTACAAAAAGAGTCCAAGTAAATACGACGTGTCAACTAGAGAGGATCAGGGCCACTCCTCCACGTCCTTGAACCACTATAGATTGAGTTGAGGTTCCCTTTTTTCCGGAGTAAAAAAAAGTAAGTTTTATTGAAACTTTAAAAAAGAGAACCGGCAAACAAACGGGCGCCTCTCTCTCTGTCACAGGACAGAAAAAAGAACCTCAGAGATTTTTTCATTAATCAGCCATGGCGAAGGGTTGTACGACTACTGCTGACGCTTACGAAGCAGAAAGGAAGAAACACATTGAAGACAACAAGAAACGACTTGAGGTCTGTATTTCTTTCAATTTTTCAAATTTTTTTTTTCAAATGTGCCCTAGACTAACATAGTATGAGAAGTTAAAAATCTCTACGAATCTTCCTTTCTAGGTTTTCTGATTAAATGGGTTTTCAATCAAACCTAACATTGATGAAACATTTTCATCTCATTTAGGGTTAGGGTTTTGAACTAACTTCAGATATACATGGCTTTGATTTTGAAAGCGCTGTATCTAGTGTTATTGCTTTCAAGGAGTAGCTTGTCTTGAGTTTGATTGAGGTAATAATGATTCTGTGGCTATGTTGTGAAAGGCGAGCTAGGCGCTAGGGTTTGGCGCCTCGCCTCGCCCAGCGCCTCACACAACATGGATCTGTGGTACTCACCTTTCTGAGAAACCCCATGGGGTATTTGAGTTTGAGGGACCTAAGGCGAGTTAGCGTAAGTCTTTATTCTGCTTTGGTTTGAAGAAAGTGAACAAGGCTAGGGGGTACACTGTTAACCAATTAGCATTTGGGTATGGATAACACTAGCAATTGTATGCATCATGAGTTGTTTGCTTGATTTGCCCGATTGAAGACTTCAACGGGTTTGTTTTTGAGTTGCAGGAACTGGGTATTGCAAAGATGACTAAATCTCTATCAGAGGTCGCTAAAATGGAAAAGCAGTCTCCGGCAGTAAGTTCTCTTCACTTGGAATACTTACTTTCTTAAATATGTGAACTTCTCAACAAATGTAATATGTTTGTTTCTTTTCTCTTGTATAATTCTGAATCCGTTTTGTGACATAGAAAAAGCAGGCCAAACCTAGAGTCAGGAAGACTCCTGCAAGCCCTGTTGAAGTGAGACGCTCTTCACGTGAACGGAACACGGTTTCGTACAAGGAAGAGGTAACATTACTTCTATGCTCTGCTTATTGCACAGTGTAAACTCTTTATTTTTATTTTGAAAGAGGGGGTTACATTTCTTATTCAAGTTTACATTGCGGGCAAGCGTTATCGCATTTGAGTCATCAGTTACAAGACCAACTGATTTTTTTTTTCTTCATATGAATCAGTTCGTTGATGACCATTTGCTGGGAAATAGGTTCAGATCAAGCTCATCGTTGAATTCAAGGTCAATTCTCTAGCTCAATGAGCTGTGTATTTAATCTGCAGATTGTTTTTCTTCCGGTTTTTAAATTGCTAATACTCAATTGACAATGATGACCAGCAGCTACTTATGGAGGCCACTTGAAGAAATAAGATTTTCTACCTATGAGCAACGATGTGATACAATGGAACGTGCTGGGATCTTTCAAAGTGAGCTAAAGCGGAAGTCTGAACACCCATCTTGTGTCAAGTCGATGGTTCGCTCCCACGTCTACAGTTGTTTTTGGCTGGTAAGCATATAGGTTTTGCTCCTCCACATTAATGAAAATGTAAGTCAAGTAATAATGGTTTCATATTTACTTTATAATGACGATTTTAAGGGGCTTCCCTCCAAATTTTGCGAAACCCACCTTTCCATGAATCGCGAGAAATGGGAGATGGTGTTAGTGGATGAGAAAGGCATAGAGTATGACACGATCTACATTCCGAAAAGAACAGGTCTTAGTGGCGGGTGGAAAGCTTTTGCCCTGGATCATAAAGTGGATGATGGGGATGCAGTTGTATTTGAGCTTATCGAGCCAGCAAAATTTAAGGTAGGATCACCCATCTCAGACTTGTTACTATTGGTAGTACTATCACTAAGGTATCTGTTTGTTTTAACATTTATGGATTATATCATCACCGACTAGGTAAGCAAAAATGGCTGGAACTCCTGTTTAACCATCATCATTGTCTGACGAATTTTTAATGTGGTTGGTGTCATACTTTCAACGGAATACTAGCTCCAAATTTCTTATGTGAATGGTTTACTTATGCAGGTTTATATAATTAGAGTGAACTGGGGTGATGTTGATGCGGAGGAGGTAAAGGAATCAATTACTGAGGATGCTACTGATGCGAATACAACTGAAGAACAGGTTGTAGAAAACAAAGGTAGAGGAAGAGGAACTCACAGTTCCAAGAGAGTTAAGGCTGATACAGACAATAAGGATGCAGATGACAGTACGAGCAAGGAAAAGGGTGTTGCAAGAAGAAGAACCTATAACTCAAAGAGGCTTAAAAAGACTGATACAGACAATGGGGATCCTGATGACAGCATGAATGAGGAAAAGGGTGTTGTGAAAAGCAGAGCTAGAGGAAGAACCCGCAATCCAAAGGGAGCTAAGAAATCTGATACACGTGTTACGGATGTTGATGAGAAGATGAGTGAAGAAAAGGATGTAGTAGGTGATCCAAAAGCTACAGGAAGAAGAACCCGCAAGTCACAGAGAGTTGTGAAGTCTTCAACAGCTGATTAGTGCAAGTGAAGCTTGCATAACTTGCTCTAGTTAAAGAAAAAGATGGACTGCACAGGTTTTAGCACAGTAACATTGCCATCTTATTACGTGTATATGAAAAATTGGTAATTGGTATTAGCTCTAGGATAGGTGGTCAGGTCAAGCTACTGCTGCTTTTTTTTTTTTTTTTGAAGAAAGAATTTCCGAAGCTTTTAAGAATATTAGTCCGTAATTCTTGAAGGTGATATTAAGTTTTAGGAGATATAAGAACGACCATGGTTAATTTTCAAGTACGTAAATGAAACAAGACCCACTGTATATGTGGAGCCTCGAGTTATAAGAATGTGCAGGAAATCCAATTCCTGCTGGTAGAACGTCCCACAAGGTGGATTGAATTTGTTGATTATTCTCGAAATTATCTGGACGGGTCCGAAAATTCTGAAGCCTACTTATGGAACGATTTTTTTTGGGCACCAAGTATTCATGGGGGGCCATGAATTGATTAGGCCATCCTCCCTACACTATAAGGGGTGGCCTAAATGTGAAAATCACGAGCCTATCCTTCGACTTATATAAATCTATCCTTACTTTTTGTTAACCTTTATTAACATGAAGAAAAAAAATGTAAAACAAATTCATCATAAGTTAGCTGAATCTTTAAGTTTGAATTTTTCTCATCATCTCATCTTCTTCCCTGCTTCCCTCTTTTTATAACCGTTTGTGACTACTAATTTTCCCATAGTCTACGTAATGTATACATCTCAGAGAATCAGATACTATGTAGTATTGATACCTCTGTTGAACTTATAATGATGATAAGTTATAAAAGATACTCAAGATCATAATAATAACGAAGAACACAAATATAATGTAAACGCAACTAAGTTATCATGAGACACGAGAGATTATGTGGTTCGACTTTTGTATAAGTCCACAGGGTAATGAGTGATTGTTTGTATTAAGTTGTGGTGGTTACAAAGATCTTAAATGCTTCCCAAAGTAATAGAGAGAACTCAAGTTGGAGTAAATACTTAAGTTCTAAGCATTAAAGAGGTATAATCTTAAGACTAGATCTTCTTCTCCTAGATATTTAATGCCCTTTGTTTATTGGTGAAGCTTGGTATTTATATCCCCTTCTGCTCCAGATATATCTTTGCTGTCTTTGGGTCCGTCGTTCCCTGATATACCTTCCGTACAAATGGTATCTTCGTTCATCGCATGCTTTCTCCAGTCGGACTCTGCCACCTCAACTGACCCACGTTCCTTCGGGAACTTCCCAGCCTCAGTACAGATTGTATCTTTGTTCACCGCTAGCCTTCGCTAGTCAGACTTTGCCACCTCGTCTCTTTTCATGTGCTTTGGTTAAGCGTGTAGATAAGAGATTTGCGCATTTATTGTTGATTGGATATGTCATCTACCTATGTCCCTTCGCCAGCTGTCTCTCTCTAGACTAGGTTCTACTTTTCCATCTTGATCGTCGAGGTATCCCTCCTTGGGATGAGATAAAGTAGATATGCGAAGGTATCTTCTGCTACTCAGATTCCTCTATATAGCTACACAATTATCTTGCATGCGACCACTAAAACCATGACAAGTGCTCCGCAAAATATTGATATTCACAGTTTGCCCGTTTTCTTTCATATTACACCGTTTGGTAGGTTTGGAAGAAAAAACTTTCGTAAGGCCGCCATTTTTGCACGTACCGGTTGGGTGGTCCCCACGTGTCCTTTCATGCAATAACTTCCCCTTGAATTTTGGGACATCCAAATTTTTGGATTTTCTAGCCGCCTATAAGAGGAGAATAAAAAGAAGGAATTTCATTAACTTCCTCTTATTCTCACGAACGGTCGCTCTCCATCCCTTTATCATAGATTTTCCTTGCCTCCTTTGATTCTAACTGTTGGTTTGCTCTTCGACTTCCAAAGGATCACGCTCGTTCGTCATCAGCAGGTTAGTAAACATTGATTCTTCAATTTCACTAATGTTTCTCGTATATTCCATGCTTGGCTTGTTAGTTGTTGATGTTTCTTCCATATCTGCATGTATCGATTTCTGTCTCTTTATGCTTCTTTATGTTATTTGAAAGCATGGGTTACTTTCCATTTCGTGATTTCACCATGAATATGCCATGACTTTTTATTGTCTGCAAATTCGATCATGGCGGTTAAATAATCCTCTGTTTCTTTCCGTGGAAGAATTAAGTTGTTTCCTTTGGTTGGTTTAGATAAACCCATGCCCAAAGTATGCTTGTTTTTTCCCCAAATGCGCTTTTCAGTCGTCTGTAAATTTCATCCGCCATTGTTGAAGAACTGTTCTTCCTGCTAATTTTAGGAATCATGAGACTTCCAAAGAAGCCTGCGCGGAAGGATCCGTGGCCTAGATTTCCCACTAAGCCACCTCCGCGTATGGATCATCCTGATGTTACGCCCTTTTCACCCATTGAAGATATTGAAATGCATGTGGGAACTGAGCTGTCTGTGGAGCCTAAGATAGGTGTATAGAGTGAGGTAGAAGATGTTGTTGTTGAGGATCTTTCCTCTCCCTTTGAATCGTATGACTGCATTCCTCTTGGTCATGACAAGTGTTGGGCGCATAGTCATTTTCATATGATGGGTTCTTGGGTGTTTGTTTTCACCATCACAGATCCAATTGTCCCTTGTATAGCTTTGTCTCTGCCTGCTGAGTATGATGGATATCATCCTTGGGTTTTTAACCCATATACTTCTCCCGAGGTAACCTCTATTCGTTACGGAGGTTTATTTTTCATCCTTGTTTTGCTAAGTGTTTTTGAGGTTTCCTTTGCATCCCTTACTCCTTCTTCTAGGACTACTTCTGGTTTTGTTAGTAACTTCGTGGCTACCCAGACAAAGAAAAGGAAGGATTCACTTGGTGTGATTGAGCCGATATCTGCATAGGTAAGGATCATATAATCCTATCTTAGTGTTTGTAAACCCTTTGATGCCTTGCCCCCGATACTTAGCTTGCACATGTGTTCTTGTATAGTCTGAGGTGGCTGGAAATCCTGTGGAAAAATCACCTGTTCGAAGGATGGTGCAATATAGTGGTGATTTATGGTGTGCTCTCCGAACCAATGCGACACTTTGGCTGTTGATTCTACTATTGCCGAGGAGGGACTTTCTGAAGTTGAGCACAATTTAGAAGATGTCGTTGAGTGTGGCATAGGATCTCCTTCTCCTTATTAATAGAAATGTTTCCTTTTGCTGTTTTGAAATAATATTTGGTGCTTTTCGAACTCCCTTGATACTTTATAGTTGAGTCGCCCTCAACTGTGAACGATGTATGTTTGCCCCTTTTTATTTATAAAGTTGGTTCTTGTAGCTTTAAAAGGAAAAGTATTTGCACTTATGGAGCCTTGTTTTTGGTGTTAGCTGCATTTTTTCCCTGGGTAGTCTTCTTTTAGTGAGATTCCCCATGTAGACTTCATTCCTTCGTATTCCTTCTTTAGGTGTATGTATGAGGGTACTTCTGGCAGTATTGTGAAGGGTGATGCCCCACATCGAGCCGTGCCCATGAGAGACCACCATATATCGTTCCTTTGGTTTTCTTCTCTGTCTACAAAAAGCGTGTGTGTACATTTTCGAGCCAAAATATGACTTCGTGCTTGAGCCGAAAAAAGAGCCTCCGTCTCTTTCCGTAGCACGATTATATATGGGCTAAGGCAATTCTTCATGTTATATTTATTTTTGTCTGGTAGCGTTATCCTGAGAGAGAACATGCCTTCCAGCAGGTAGCTATGGTGAACTTATATATCTTCGGGTGCAGGTAGCCAAGTTGACCTCCGATGTTTGAGTGCTCTGTTGTTTGTAGCTTTTGCAAACAAATCGATGTTGGTTGTACCTTGTTCAAGTTTTATAGGGCTAAGTGTACTCACTTGAGTGCTCTGCTGGAGCGTATTCACCAAGATTATGCCTTTGTTAGAGCGCAAAAACCTTCTTCCAGTGATGCTGCTTCTTCCACCAAGGTACCTTTGTTAGAAGACGAACTGAGGAAAACTCAGAGGTCCCTGGAAGCTTGCTTGTTGTCTCTTGAGAGAGCTAATAATTTCGCAAAGGTTGATGTGAAGGGACGCAAGGCTGCTGATTCCGCATTGGCTGCTGAATCCTCCAAAGTCATATGTTCGTTTCTTCTTTCCTTTAGCTTTGTTTTCATTATTTTCTGGTAGCCTAGTCCTGAGAGATCCGATGCATGCCAGTTGGTAGCACTAGTGAGATTAGACATCTTCGAAAGTAGGTAACGAAGTTGACCTCTGATGTTTGTTATTTATCAGAAGAACTCTGATAGGTTGATAAACGTGACTGTTCACAATGAGGCCCAAATTTCCCTTGAGTCTTCTCATAACTCAGACCTTGTGAAGAAGATGGATTTTCTTCGTAAAGAGTGTTACAAAATTACTCTCAAGTGGAAAGAGGATCTCATTTTAAAGAAAAATGAGGATATTTTCTTAGTTGAGAAACTTCTTTCAGCTCAAGAAATTATCCGCAAAAAGTATTATGCGGATTTCGAATGCTTGTGCTTCCTTATCTAAGGTTACTGCAGAACGTAACGTATTGTATTCCGAGTTTTATTATCTGAAGAACAAACTTAGCGAGGCTGATTCCATGCCTTCTTCCACGTCCCATGCATCTATGGTCAAGAGATTGGAAGAGTTAGAGAACGTTTACTAGGTTTTATCCTCTGAGAATGCTTCGCTCCGGATTGATGTTGAAGATCTCTGGACCGAACGAGATACCCTTATGGAGGATCTTAATGTCACTGAGGTAGATCTTTCCAAAGCCCAGCATAGTTTAGAAGAATCCCTTAGCCATGCTGTCGGTAGCTTAGGGTTTTCTTTATTCCCGCAGCATTCTTTGTGCCCCTTATTGCCTTCGCTCTTTACTTATCCATTTTATATCCGCAGGTCTTCAGGAGAAGCTTGTAAGTGCGAATGCTAAGATTAGTCGTCTTGAGGGACAAGTATCTTCATTAGAGATAGCTCGCCTATTTGATGCTGCTACAAATTTTAAGGCTAAGGAACTCCAGCAAGCTAATGATCAACTTAACGCTCAGATGATGGAGCTTCGTCGGAAATTATCCTCGAATCTGGAGGTTCAGTCCTCTTAGATGAAGGTGCAATTTGAGTGTTCGACTATTGACTACATCAACAATGCTTTTCCTGAAGTTGAACTTCAAGATGACGGTGTTGTCTTTCCTCGTCTTCCTTATCCTTGATTATGTTGTCTCCAGCTTTGTTTAAGTAAACTCTTTGTTGTTTTATATCCTCAGTCGAGGTACCTTTTTTAGCTATGATGTCTCCCTTCTTTGAAACAAGGCTTTGTGATGGTTTGAACCTTTGTTATTTGAAACTTTTAAGATATCTTAGACACATTTTGGTAAAATTATCATTTCACTTATGTTATTGCATGAATATTTTGTCTATACATAATGCGACTAATTGGTCGCACAAACAAGTTATCACAAGGTGCTAAGGTATGCTTAACCTTTGGTGGAACATTCAACGTCCTACCCTGATATCCTTTGGCCCGAAGGTATCATGGTGACAAAGGTCCCTACCTGAGCAATAATTTTCATGTAACCCTACGCGTTCAGCGCATAGACTGCTTTACGTTGATAGGGTATCTCTATAGGGGATATCTTATTTTTTTATTATGCCTCATGAATTGAGCAATCGCCCCGAGGATCCGAGATTGACATATGCTCAGTTTTGTCTTGCCTTGCCTGATCGTCACTCCTGAAGGAGGGTGTCTATTCTAACCCGATTATATTAATCAAAGCTTATTTTTTAGAAAAACGTTTCCTGCATTGATTAGTAAGGTTTATAGTACCTTTGATCAGGGATAGAACATGGTATAGGCTATTTCCCATTCCTTTCTTCTCTTGAGTAATCACCATTCTATTGTGTGTAGTACCTTTTTTGGTACATTGCATTCCAAGGCTGTTGTAGAATGTTTCCTGGGGTCCGGTAGCTAAAGAAAATAGCCTATCTAACCCTGCATTTGTTGTTTTGTTATACATGTATGTCTCAAAGAACACGATCGATAATTTCTCAAAAGAGTCAATTGAGTTTGTTGGTAAATTATAATACCACGCCAACATTGATCCCGTCAAGCTTGCAGGGAAGTACCTACAAATTACTATCTCATATCTTTCCCAATGGCCAAGGACACGAGTATAGTACCGTAGGTGGGATACGGGATCTGAGGTACCATTGTATGCCTGAAACGTAGGTACTGGGAATTTCGTATGGATAGGCTCCCTCAAAATGCGAAAAGACAACGAAGATGTTATCGTTTCTTAGAGTACTTCCTCTAGCCTTGCTCCTTCGTGGACAATTTTTAATCCTTGTATTTCTTTCCATATCTTTTCCATTTTCTCCATGACCATGTCCACATTATGAGTACCTATGGAAAGTGCCTCATCATAATAAGACTGAGATGGATTGTAAGTTATATCTATCTCATCTGGATCGTGTCGTGTTTTCCTAGCTCCCCCAGTGGGTTATACTTTGGTGGGTTAAGATCCCTCCTTTGTCTTCATGAGATAAATTCGTGCTCATGCCTCTTTAACAGAGGATGAGTTTCGGAACCTTCGATCTATATATCCAACATATCCTTCGGGTTATGGTTCTCTTGAGCTATCACGTCCATAGCATCCTCGTGCTCCTTGTTACGGAGTAGCAAAGACGCTACCTACGCTGCCATTTGTTTTTTATTGTGGATTCTACCACTCTAAGGAGTGCTGTCGTCTGGATCCTCAGAGTCATCCACTCCTTATTCTATGACCGGAGCATCAGGATCTAGCTGGATAGGAGTTAGGTTTCCCGACCCTCGTCCCGTAGGAGCTAAGGTTCAGGTTAACCCTTCGTTAGCCGCAAGTGTCTTCGTAATATGGGGACGCTCCGGTGATGGCATGCCGTAAAGTGATTGTGCTCTCAATGTTTGCCCCATACATTCAACAGGGGTAGGTGGTTTGTTGGTAACCGTTCTTCTTTCTATTTCGCTTTGTACGTCCTCAACTTTATTTCTTTGATTCACTTGAGATGGTTTTTGAGATCTTCCTCTCGTAAACGCTGGTCGCGAGCTTGTTGGTACATCACTTGGTTTCTGCATGCCTACGGTCTTTGGTTATCCTGACATCACAGAAAAAGTGGGAAAATATGATACTTGGGTACCTCTGAAAATGCGGGGGTACAACAACCACACACAACAATTCGTTTGGCAATCTGAGAGGACATACTCCAACATACTTTCTAGAGAATCAACTAGACAGTCAGACTCAATCTAGAGAAAATTATATCAAAGAGTTTAATATCTCTAACTCTTAATTCAATCTTCAATTAGCAAATAAAAATATGCGAGCCTGATTGAATATAAGAGGAGTAACTTGAACGGTACCAAATACCGATGTTCAAGTGTCAATCAATTTAAATCAACAACCAAAGGTTGGATATTCTAATTGGTTGATCATAACGCACAACCTGGGATATTTCAATTATATAACAAAATATAATACGGAAAATAAATAGCATAGACAACAGAATTTTATTAACGAGGAAAATCGCAAATGCAGAAAAACCCTGACCTAGTCCAGTTTGAAAACCACACTGTATTAAGCCGCTACAGACTCTAGACTACTACATATTAACTTCGGACTAGACTGTAGTTGAAACCTAATCAATATCACACTAATTAAAGGTACGGTTGCATTCCTTACGTTTCTGATCCCAGCAGGATACTACGCACTTGATTCCTTTAGCTGATCTCACCCACAACCATGAGTTGCTACGAGCCAAAGTCGAAGACTTGATAAACAAATTTGTCTCACACAGAAAAGTCTATAGATTGAATAAATCCGCCTCCCACAGAAATACCCAAGAGTTTTTGTTCCGTCTTTTGATAAATCAAGGTGAACAAGAACCAATTGATAACCCAACTTTATATTTCCGAAGAACAGCCTAGTATTATCAATCATCTCACAATAATCTAAATCGTATGATGACGAAACTAGATATTGTGGAATCACAAACGATGAGACGAAGGTGTTTGTGATTACTTTTTATCTTTCCTATCAGAGAAATTAATCTCGAGAAAATATTAGAGAAGATAGTACTCAAACGATAGAATCGGGAAAGATCAGAACACGCAACTACAAAGAAAATAGTTGGGACTGGCTTCACAATCCCAATGAAGTCTTTGAAGTCGTTAACCTACAGGGTCTCGATAGAAACCTAAGGTTAAAGTAGAATCGACTCTAGTTGATGCAACTAGTAACACACATGAGGTGTTGGAATTAGGTTTCCCAGTTGCTAGATTTCTCCTTTATATAGTTTTCAAATCAGGGTTTGCAATCCACGTTACCTTGGTAACAAAGCATTAAATATTCACCGTTAGATGAAAAACCTGATTCAACCAAGCTAATATATTTCAACCGTTATATCGAACTTAGCATGTTACACACAAATTAAATGTACCCTCATTTAGGTTTACGTAACCGTACCTTAACGTGTACACCATGTTGGCTCAACAATAGTTAACCGAAGTTATCCATATGATCACTCTCATATAAACCTTATTCATCTTAACCATAAATAGTTTAAATGACTCAAATGAAACTAGTTAAAGAGCCGTTCAATTGCTATATTCTCATAGAAGTATACAAGAACACGATTGAAGCAAAATCGGGTTGATTCACTCGAATCAATACATGAACATTATAGCCACGGTTTGCAAAGATTGCATTCCTAAATTTATAAATGTTTAAGTTTATGTACACAACCAATTTTAGAAAGTAACCAACCCAAGTATGCAAAAGGGTACGCATACTTAAGTATGCCGGACCGAGTTTGGTTACGCCAGTATGCGTACGGGTGCGCATACCAATTTACACTTCCAAACTCCAGCAGAAATCCACGGACGTGAGACTTCCGCCAGTATGTGTAGGGTACGCATACTTTCCCAGACATCCAACAACCGCCAGTACGCGTACGGGTATGCATACTTCAGGTTCTCGGTTTTGAACTTATACACAAATGTGATAACACACTATCTTTATATCCAAACATGGTTACATGATTCTAAACTCTTTATTTCAATCATTGAAACTTTCTTAGAGGATGACAATTGCCGTTTTTACACATTATTAGCATCAAAGCAATTTTCAAGATATTGAAATAATCATAACAAAATATTCCAAGACTACACCAAATGATTGTATCACACAAGCCATGTAAAATGTTACTCGGAAATTTTTACATGATATAAGATGAACTTGGTCGAAGCGAAAGCTTGCCAACACATATTTCGAGAAATATGTAAGAGATATAAACTCGGCTCGAAATCTCAAATATGTATATAGAAAACTATATCGTAATACGAACTATGTCTCAATTAGGAGATAGAGTAAAAATAGACTTTCCAAGTGATAGATGAGTTTCAGTATCCACATACTTTGTGGATGAAGTTCCACAATCTCCCCTTAGTAGTTCTTCGTCTTCAAATGATGAACGTTGTGAATTCTAAGATCAACTACACAATCTATGTCCTAGTCCGAGACATCTATAAATAGGCTAGAAATCAAGACTTATAGTTTTGATCACTAACATTGACAAACATGCTTGAAACAGCAACGCATGCGATTTCGACTGAGCAGTGCTCTAACAATCTTCCCATTTGTTTATATAAGTGACAAAACTATCAATACATATGGATTACAAAATAAATAAAAATTTGTAGCTTCTCATCCAAATGCTTGATCTCCTTGGCATCTTCAACACGACTCGAAATCTTTGTCACTTCCAAGTACTCCATGATCCTAAACATGTTCAACTTAGCATCATAGTTGTTGAAGATCCGTAGCGATAAAAATGAGAAAACAAATGTTGTCGATCATTGTTATACAGTGTCATAATATTATTACACAACATCAAAGTTCAATTGTATCACAACTTTGACAACAATACTATGGTGATATGTATCACTCCCCCTTAGTCAATACTTCATCTCGACATGAAAACCACTCCCCATTACATAATGATCCGTAAACCATATGTATTTGTAGTATGAAACTACACATTAATATTCCCCCTTTTTGTCAATATAAATTGGCAAAGGTACGAAAACTACTGGGATCCTCATGAAATTTTCATAGGGATAATTCATGACCAAAAGAGAATAACATACCAACTTATTTAGATGCAATCATAAAGCCGAAGCTAAATGCATTCATCAAGGAGTTTAAAAAGATACAAGATAACCCCTATAATATTCCAAAGCCGCACTCCCCACAAAGGTTTGGCAATAAAGCATAAGTTCAAAAAAGAACTCTCCCCCATAAAATATCATTCCCAAAAGAACAACAAAGGCTACCTTGCTTTTACAAGAAAAGAAGGATTTCTTTGGACATAACCAAATCATATGGAAACATGGATTCGAATCCAAAAATCTCAATTGAACCAACCACAAAAAAAATGATCAATTTAATTTGCCATGCTTGACAAAAGAGAACGTACGGAGCAACACAGTATTTGCACAAAATTGTAGATCAGAGATCGACCAATATTGCGGAATACACAAGGATTCATTCTATTTTTCATCACTATTTGCACAATCACATATAATAGACTTAATCCTTGTAAACCAAAGTTTTATCCTTTCTTTCATCAAAATATGCATAATGACAAAAAAAAGGCTTTAACTTTTGTTTGTCAAAAGTTCATTATATCTTTTATCAATACTTTCATACCGATATAATAGAGATAAATTTTGAACAAGTTTATTTGTACTTCTTATGAACTCAGGACAATTAGCAATTTAATTAAAAGGCGATCATTCAAGGCTAAGATGCCATTAAAGTTATTACATCACAATAACATTAATTTGAGTTCAACAAGAAGTTTTAAACAGATACCATAAGTAGTTCAACATGCCAAGAAAAAAAAAATTACTTAAGAAGAGATCAGTCACTTCTCCCATAATAATCTCTAGCAATTTCATAAAACGTTCTGATTATATCAGGATGTTCTGCTTCAACATACTCCAATTGCTCTTTCATGAAATTGGCTTCATCTTGAAGATGAACAAGTTCATCATTTTCAGCTGCCGAAGTACTTGCTGAGGCACTGGTTGAAGATTTCTTCATCTTCG
Organism: Papaver bracteatum; assembly: GCA_023529315.1. NCBI lineage: Eukaryota > Viridiplantae > Streptophyta > Magnoliopsida > Ranunculales > Papaveraceae > Papaver > Papaver bracteatum. Next base: position 437,685 of record JAJJWX010002805.1, read on the forward strand.
TGATGCTTTCCATACTCAAAACCTTTGGACCACCACTCTCAGATCCAAAAGGAGTAATGTTAAAGTAACTACAAATCCTTGAGACGAGAGAAGGAAACCATGGAGTTTTCTTTGAAGTTTGTTTCACACTTATCACCTGATTAACAATAAGTCCACAGAAATCAATGTCCCTCCCTTCAACAATATAACAGACCAATTCATCAAGTGATCCGGTACATAAATTGTTGTCAATAGTGATTGGCATCATGTTGGCCACAATAAGTTTTGCAGAAAATTTTCCCATAGTTTACGTAATGTATACAGTTCAGAGAATCAGATACTATGTAGTATTTATACCTCCGTTGAACTGATAACGATAAGTTATAAAAGATACTTAAGATCATAATAATAACAAAGAACACAAATATAATGTAATTAAACACAACTAAGTTATCATGAGACACAAGAGATTACGTTGTTCGACTTTTGTCTATATCCACAAGGTAATGAGTGATTGTTTGTATTAAGTTGTGGTGGTTACAAAGATCTTAAATGATTCCCATAGTAATTGAGAGAACTCAAGTTGGAGTAAATACTTAAGTTCTAAACATTAAAAAGGTATAAGCTTAAGACTAGATCTTCTTCTCCTAGATATTGAATGCCCTTTTTTTTTATTGATGAAGCTTGGTATTTATAGCCCCTTCTATTATAGATATATCTTTGCTGTCTTTGGGTCCATCGTTCCCTGATATACCTTTTGTACAAATGGTACCTTCGCTCACTGCACGCTTTCTCCTGTCGGAATCTGCCACCTCAGCTGACCCACGTTCCTCCGGGAACTTCCCAGCCTCAGTACAGATTGTACCTTCGTTCACCGCTAACCTTCGCCAGTCAGACTCTTCCACCTCATCTCTCTTCACGTTCTTTGGTTAAGCATGTAGATAATAGATTTGCACATTTAATGCTGATTGGATATGTCATCTACCTCGGTCCTTTTGCCATCTTCCTCTCTCTAGACTAGGTTTTACTTTTCCATCTTGAAAGTCGAGGTATCCCTCCTTGGGATGAGATAAAGTAGATCTGCGAAGGTATCTTATGCTACTCAGATTCCTCTTTATAGCGAGTGCTACACAGTTATCTTATACACGACCACTAAAACCGTAACACGTGCTCCGCAGAATGTTGTTATTGACACCGTTTCTCGTCATCGATTCATAAAATTTTCATGCCGAAATAGTCCCGAAATTTTTTCGATTAGTAGCCATCATCAAATCCTACATACTTATTACTTTTAATTCGTTTTTTATTCACAAATTGATGTAGTAATCATCAAAATAGTGCGAAAAACAATCTACAAATACTAATACAAAAAAATGTTCATTTTATGAGTATAGTTAGGAGATATCTTTTCGAACTCTAGTTTTGTAACTGAATTTTAGGAAATGAAGAACACTTCGGTTAGGAAAAAAATTTGGTCCCGACCGAACTATAATCAGAAGAGAAGGAAGAAGAAGAACATACGCCCTAAGTCAGTCGCAAAGAAATGTGGTTTAGTTATTGCAGCAGAGAAGTATCGTTTACGCTGCAGTCTTATATTCTCTGTAGTTTTTTTTTATAACAGTCTATCTGCACCTATTATAAACGTTGCAGTTAATCTGTTTTAATATTTTTCTTGTATTTTAATCACTTCAAACACCTTTGAGCAATGTAAAAATATTTTGGGCGTGTTTTTGACATGAGAAGCGCTAAACCCCAACACTGGAACAATGGAGGAAGCCATTCTTCACGCATGTGGTAATTTCATGAATTCTTTTATGACTTATTGCATTGATTTTTAATCGTATTTTATGATATTTATTGAATGATTGTGATTTCAATTGATGGATCATGCTTTAGATATACAGTCATTACTTTCAAAATCTACTTTCGGCAATGAATTAGTGTCAATAAATTATTATTATTTGAGCTATAAATTGTACAATTATTATTTGAGCCGCATAAATGTGATAATTGGTAAAATCCTGAGTTTCATTACCTCTCGATATTGTGACAAACTTTTATTTATATTATCTCTATTTTTAGTGTTTTCTATTTTTGAGTCTGAAATCGAATCTCATCAAGTCCGAGTTGAACGAACTTTACTACCACTTTTTCTACAACATTAAAAACTACATCAGTTGTGCTGTGTCGCGTGCTTATGTGTTGTGCCATGCCGATGTGCCTATTTTTCTGGCACAACACTGAGCTAACATGTTGTGCCCGTGCTGTGTTAGGTCACGTGTTGTGTCGTGCTGTGCTCAAATTTTAACGTGCTGTGTTGTGCCATAAACGTGCTATCCCGGCCCAATTTACACCTCTAAGTAAGTAGTCAATAGGAGAGCACGATAACATTTTGGGTGGTTTTTAGGACCAGGCGACTCATAGTTTCTTAGGAACTAGCGGAGTCGCATGCGGTTAAAAAGATGATGGCCGAGTGTGTTTAGGTCTTTGTCTCTTTGGAGGATTGTTTACCAAGATCCCGTTTGAAACGTTAATAATTATACGTTTTGAGGGGAAATTTAATTTAGGGATTACCATTAATCTTAAGGCTTAGTCCTATGGTGCTAATCTAGCATCTAAATTAGCAGTCCACGTCAGCCGGGACTACTTCCTAAGTCTTATGGGAGTGCTAATCTAGCAGCTAGATTTGCAGCCGACGTCAGCTGGGACCATCGCCCACCGCCTTTTGGTTCAGCGCAAGCCGTCAGATTAAATTTTGTTATTTTTGTGACTAATAATGATTTTTGTATTTTTTGTGAGTGCTGAACCATTCAGCGTAAAGGTGATTTTTGTGGCGCAGAACCATTTAGCGCTTCAATCTCGGTACTACTTCACCTACGAGCACATGTTAGGAGAGAGAACTAGTGTTAACTTTTAGGCCACACTTTTTTTTTGAATTGCAACACTTAACTGCTAATCTAGCAGCTCAATCTAGCCCATATGACTTAGCCTAAGGATGTATAGGGGCGGAGTCAGCCCATTGCAAGGGTATCCACTTGTACTCCAGTCCAGCTAGATCCAAACCTATTTTAGGCCCAATAAGTAAAAAAATTCTATATATAAGTATTTTTGCTTCTTTACCCCATAGAAAAGAAATTTGTACCCCATAACAAATTTTTACGCCCCCAATCTCATAATTCTTGGCTCCACCCCCGGAGGTACCAATCTTATATTGAGGAAAGTTTTGTCTTGGTCTATACGAAGTCATAACATTCTATTTTGGACTCGATCTAAAACGACGTCACCATGTACAGTTGGGTGTTATTTGAGTGCATGTTTTACGATTAAGACTATGGGATTCTAATCAATTAAGCTAGTGCTGTTGGATTTCTGGTACTCCACCATAGCACATTTAAACCAACATAGTCTTTCTTCTACCATTGCTCTTTAGTTCATTTGCAGCTTCCTAGCCTGATATTCTTCGTGGCCTGAACTAATACTCATACTTTTCAGACTTCAGTTGTATGCACTGACCATTTCTTGACTTTCTGCAAGTATCTTAGATACTTGTATCAACGAAGCTTTATTTTTTTTGTGAGGGTGAGATTTATGAACTGTTATTGGTTGGATTTTGATATTCACACGTATAAAAACATGGGAAACTTAGGGCATGCGAATAAATCATGGGTTTGAAAATCGAAGCAAGGCAACCCCAGATGATTCGATTCCCCATAACCGGGTCAACTGGACAGCCCAATGCTCAATGCTTCAGGTATTAATTGGCTTAGATGCGATCTAGTTTCGAAATCTTGCCCAAATCAACAACCACGAGGTTTCTAAGATATACTAATACTGGCTGGTTCTTACTAGTAGGGAAGAAACAAAGAATTTGATTGCTGTACTGAGATTACAATAATACAAAAACGAGATAGTAATAATTAGTGGAAGAAACAATTAAAAATGAATAATGCTTTAAATTAAGATCTTGAAATATTGATATAAGAGGAGAAGTTGAAATATTTTAGATTAACAAATTGCTCTGTTTATATAACATCTACGCTGTTTTTTTTGTTTTTACACTTTGTCTTATTCTTAGTAAAATGTTCCATGTACCCATGCTTGTATGGCAGCTGTTCAGGGTTAATGGAACTAGAAAGTTTTACTATTTTATGGTTTTGATATAGCAAATTTTAAAGGTGGGTTCCTTGGAAGGGAGAGGGTTCACTCATGAGTTCACCACTATTTATATGACCCGATATTCACTCTCGTACTTTCAGTTCTCCACTACTACTATAGCTACTTGTCAAACATAACAAAGGAGCCATGAAAACACCTCAACTAATCTTTTCAGTCTTGCTTCTATTGATCAAGTTGTTGTTTTTGTTAAACTTCGCTGCTCAACTATCTCTCTCTGCGCCTGATGGACCTCTATACGATTATTCAGCTTACACGGAGGTAACTATACATGTTTTCTAACCAATGACATTTATTATGCGTATCCTAGATACATAGGCTAGCTATAGCTAGTACTGAATGATATATGCAATTATGATGGTGTGCAGTGCAAAACTCAACCGGAGGATCCCCTGTACAATGGAGGAGTTTTCAGGGACTACTATAATGGTTTAAATCGAAAGACTGTTGATTCCATCGGAACTCCGGAAATTTTTTCTCCAGCATTTGTAGTACCGAATCTTACTCATGCCAAGTACTCTTTCTCCGGTGAGCCTCTCCCTGCCTCTCTTTTCTGTCAATATATCTAAAAGTAGCATAATTTTCTACAACAAGGTTAATGGTGCAATGACCTAGTACTAGCTAACGAAATATAAACAGGATGGGTAAAGATCAATGGTAAAATAAAATCCGCTATGATAAGAGCAAAGTTCTGGTCAGGAAACTCAAAATCTAAGTGCATTGGTTCTGTCTTGGCTAAGAGAGGCTGCTGGTCATTCCTTAAAGGCGGTTTTGAAATCCGGTCGTCCCTAAATTTATCAGTTATATATTTCCAGGTAATAATTTTTCTTAGGACCATTTTTTTTTATTTTTTATGTTAGGACTTCATTCTATTTTTGCCAGTCCTGAAATATTATTCACCTTTCATTTGTAGTTGTTTTTTCCATTAAACTTTCGCATGTCTGTTTGGAAATTTTGTAATTATAAATATTTTTCAATTAACCCAAACTTAAAATTATACAATGTATGTGTGTAAACAAGGACAAAAAAGCCTTATATTTTTATATTTTTGATACTCATTCTAAGTATTTATTTATGCTTTAAAAGGGAAAACAAAAATTTATTTTCTTAATATTTATTTTGAATCTTCAAGATCTTTTAGTTTCTCATTTTTCTTTCCTAGTGCCTGCATATACTAATTTATTAGAAGGTCTAACTTTTCTTTTCTTAATCCCAAAACAGATGAGTTTTTCATATTTTTCTCACTTTTTTCCTGATTGGCTCTGGATTAAACAAAAAAAAATTAAATATTTAAAAATTACTATTATGGGATATATTTGAAAAAATTAATCTCTCTTTTTCTAAATTTACATGAAAAAACCTAAGCTTTCAATTAGAATGGGACCGAGTGAGTATTAAAGGAAGATTTTTGCCACAGTGGGACTTCAAAAAATGTAAAATTTCGCGCTCCCAAAAGTACTAGTTCTTTTTTTTTTTGAAGTATTAGTCCTAGTTAATTCCAAAACAGAAAAGTATGACCAAAAAAATACTCCCTCCGTTCTTAAATAATATGCTGGTTTCATGTGTAATTTGTACATGAAACCAGCCTATTATTTAAGAACGGAGAGAGTACTTCTTATGTCCCTGAAATGAGGAGGTACATAAATGCAGTAAGAATAATTTTTTGAGTGCACTAATGATGCGCTTGAGATATTGACCGGTCAACTAGACTCATGTTGACTGGTCAACAACACTATATTCGAGTGTCCATTAGGAATGCATCTTGTCCTTGACTGGTCAACTGGATTGTAAAAGTAATCCTTGACCAAAAACGTTGTGAAAACCTATTTTGCAAGGATTAATTGGGTGCCGGGAGAATTAATTGGGGGCATGAATAGTTGGTCTCCCAATAGCACTTTGGTACTACCCCTTATCCTAATTTTTCAAAATGCCTAAACTACCCCCAAATTAATTTGTGTTAATTGAGTTGATTAGTTAAGTTAGATTATTTGTTAATTAGTTAAGTTAGATAAAATTAGTTTTCTCCCTCTCTCTCAACTATCTTCGGTTCCATTGACGACACTAAGAAGAAAAAAAATCAGTTACAGTTAAAGGGTCGTCCACCCAAAAATCCTAAATCCTAACGATTTTTCATATACATGTAGAGACTATGAAAAATCGTTAGGATATATGAGGAGGGAGATAACGATTTTTCATCTGCATGTTATTTATATGAAAAATCGTTAATGTATAAGGTGTAGGAGATAACGACTCTTTTTTTGGGTTTAAGATTTTTTTTTCCCCAGAATAGAGTCGTCAATATATTATAGAACCAATTAACGACCCTACTATGACGACCCCTTTTTATACACTAACGATTCTATATAACTAAAAACTATTTCCCTGGCCAAAGAAATGGAAGGGTCGTCACCTTAAAATTGAAGGGTCGTCATTAAAAATGTAAGGGTCGTTAGTGTTGAGAACAACATTTTTGGTGTATGCTAGATTAATGAGAAGGGTCGTTAGTGTTGAGAACAACATTTAAGGTGACGACCCTACTTTGAACAATAAAAAATGGAAGGGTCGTCAGCATATAGCTAGATTAGTGTTGAGAACAACATTTTTGGTGTATGCTATTCTTTACTCAAAAAAATGAGAGGAAAAACAGTTAAAACATGCAGTCGTCCGTTTATAAAAATGGTCGTAAAAAAAAACTGAAACGGTCGTTCTCACATAAACTAATGGTGGATGATTTTTCCAAAATCCAACATGCAAATCGAAAATCGTTAACCAAACATGAAAAATCGTTTAACAAATATGAAAAATCGTTATACATTCAACCTTATTGATGAACGACTCTTATACTGAGATTTCAAAGGAAAAAATAATGCCCCAAAATCGTTAATGGAGGAAGGAGGAGACGCAGAGGGAGGGGAAGACGAGAAGAAGAAATGTTAAAATGAAATGTGCCCTTAGTTTAAGGTTAATAGGATTTTAGGGTTATTTTTATGAGAAGAGTAAAATTGTACTTTCACCATTATTTTGGAATCCCCCTAAAATTTTGGGTGTGGGTATAAAATTTTCATGGCCCCCAATTAATTCTCCCGGCCCCCAATTAATCCTTGCTATTTTGGGTAGAAATGATGAAGACGTTGCAAAAAGTCTAAAACACGCTTTTAATTATTTTTTTTATAAGGAATAGGAAAATCATGGAATTGGACTTTCAATTTTTAAGTCCGTAAACAGCTCTATTAAAAGTAGAGCTACCAATATCATGATAGCAGTTATTTATTTATATTTTAGATATTTTTATTCTTCTTTAAATTATTATTATTATTGAATAAAAAGTATTATATTAACTAGTTGGAAGCCCAATAAGTTAAGTTACAACAACATATTACTATATTAATTAAATAGATTGTTGTGTTAATCTATCAGCGAGCCTCATGGGTAACCTAGCCAAGGCTCGCTTCATAATACAACATATTACTACATTATTTAGATGTGATATTCATAATATAACATTTAATAAGAGTAGGAGTTTGGGAAACAGAAATTCTTCCGAAATATCCAAAACAGATTTTTACATGAGAATGGTTGGTCACGCCTCAATAGCTATAAGTGATTGGTTTTTGGGGAGTATTTATTTATTGATGGCTAGCAAACATTTTTAAGGAGATCTTTCGGTAATTTGATCTAAAGTTTTTTCCCCTCAAATATTGCAGAGTTCCGAAGATTCAGGATTAGATATATCTGTAGCAAGTTTATCTTTGCAGCCATTCACTGATCAGCAATGGAAATCAAACCAAGAATTCGGTATAAACAATGTATGAGATTAGTTCCTTGGCACTCCTTGGCAATAATTACAGTCGCATGCATGCTAGGCTGAAATTCTTAAATCCTAGCTCCCTTTTTCTAATTAGTAATGAGTTCAATTTTACGATCTTACAGGAAAGAAAACGTGCAGTCACCATCCATGTATCAGATAAAAATGGAACTAGACTTCCAGGAGCTCGGATAATAGTTGATCAAATCTCGAAAGAGTTCCCATTTGGCTCTGCAATAGCAGACACCATTCTAGGAAACTTACCATACCAGGTACCTGCATTCCAAATTCTAACATAAAAGGAAAGCAAGTCATTTTTATTCAGTTACTGAGGTATTTTGACTTGACATTGTCAGAAATGGTTTGCCGAGAGATTCAACGTTGCGGTATTTGAAAACGAGCTGAAATGGTACACAACAGAACCTGAACAAGGCATGCTAAACTACACGTTAGCAGACAAGTTGTTAGAGTTTGTTCGAGCAAACCAGATGTCGGTCAGAGGTCACAATATCTTTTGGGAAGATCCTACTTACAATCCTGCATGGGTACGGAACCTAACCAGCCAGCAGTTGCAGTCTGCTGTTGATTCACGTATACAAAGTCTAATGCTTAAATATAGAGGTGACTTCATACACTGGGATGTAAGCAATGAACTGCTTCATTTCGACTTTTACGAGGAAAAACTAGGCCCAAATGCGACGTTAAGTTTCTTTGAAACTGCACACAAAGCAGACCCGTTTGCAACTCTATTCATGAATGAGTTTAATGTTATTGAGACTTGTTCAGATCGCAAATCAACTGTCGGTACGTACATCGCAAAGTTAAAAGATTTAAAAAGAGATGATATTAGAATGGGTGGAATTGGGTTAGAAGGTCATTTCAGTGCTCCAAATCTTCCTCTAATGAGAGCCACATTAGATAAGTTGGCTACATTAGATTTACCTATTTGGCTAACAGAGGTTGATATCCAAGACAGCTTCGACAAACAAACACAAGCAGTTTATTTAGAACATGTACTGAGAGAAGCATTTTCACACCCATCTGTAGATGGTATAGTGCTTTGGTCTGCGATTCATCCTTACGGGTGTTACCGAATGTGTTTGACGGATAATGACTTCCGCAATCTTCCAACAGGTGATGTCGTCGATAAACTTCTGCAAGAATGGACTACAAGGAAAATAACTGATCACACAGATGAGTATGGTTCCCTTAGCTTTTATGGGTTTCTAGGTGAGTACAAGGTGAGTGTTAGATATGGTGATAGAATTTCAAATACCACCTTTTCACTATTCAAAAATGATGAAACTAAGCATTTCAACATACAATTGTAATTAACAAACCTTGTGCGGTTGATCAGGTTAGTAATGTACAGAGGCATCTCTAGAATTGTCATTGCCTTTTCTAGTACTGTTGTGTACACTAAAACTTGGCCCGACGGTAAGTGACATACTAATCCACTAGAGGTGCGGTAATAAAATAAGAATCCAAAGTTGTTAGTTTTCTTGTTCACATTTACATAATATACATTGGACCTCATATCTAATTTTTGTACTCCATTGAGAAGTTGACCGATGATTTAGTTGTAGCGTTCGTTTTACTTTTTTAACTTTAACATTAAAGTTTATGTATTTACGCACATAATATGCAATATATTATCTGATATTATGTCATAAAATAATTAGAAAATAATTTGATTTGAAAATAAAATCTCGAAAATACTTGTTATTGTAGGAAAATTATTTTACACACTTAATTTTTCAATCTTGTTATGGTAAAATGTTCTACAAACTTATTTTTGAAATCTAAATTTGGCATGTTTCGATATATTAATAACTTATAGATAAAATTTGATAGTCCTGAGACTATTAATTTATCGAAGTTTTACTGTAATTTGGTAGTCATGTTTATATTAGTTATGTACAGTAGAACCTCTGTAAATTAATACTCGCTAAAATAATAATCTCGCTAAAATAATAAAATTTCTTAGTCCCTTCTTGGGCCTATAGTGCTAAAATAATAATTTCGATAATATAATAATTTAATTTGTTTCAAAAATTTCCCTTAAGTATTTATAGGTCCCAAATATTATATAAATTAATATTTACTAATAAGAAAATTGAAAAAAAAATTTATATGTATCAAACTTTAGGAAACTATGAATTAATAGTTGCTTGTTTTTCTTTGAAGTTCAAATCTAATTGTATTTCATCCCTAATAGTTCGTAATGCACTCATAAGACCCGGAGTTGCATTATTATATTGCAACAAATTATATTCCAACGAATGAATATCTAATTTTTTGTAGTCACTTCAAATTCCAAATCGTTCAAATTAAATAAGTCAAATTCAATTTATTGACGTTATCAATAGGAAATAATCTCTAAATTAATATATTATTAATTTATCTTTAAAATAATAAATTATTAATTTATCGATAATATAATATCTCTTTAAATTAATAAAATTTAGTGGTCCCAAGGCTATTAAATTATAGAGGTTCAACTGTATGTGTTATTTTTAAATGATATAAATTTTACGGATATAGATAGTATAATTTGAGGGACAATTTTTTTTGCTAATTATTATCCATAAAGGTATAATCATAAAAAACGAAAAAAAAATACTTAAAATAATCTAAGAACTGTGCAAATCTAAATTAAGTCGGCTGCTGTGGAACAGAGGGAATATTTTTTTTTTTTTTTTTTTGGTATTGAAAAGAAAAGAAAAAAGAAGACTAGTTATTGTCTACATCCCAGAGGCTGAAAATCCTATCAGGTAAATTGGAACTAGTCCACATATGTTGGACGTTGTGAGAGAGTGCATATGTCTCCAAAGAGTGAGCAACTGAATTGGCTATCTTTGGTACATGATTGTACGAGCCTGCAATGTTGAGAGCATGCATCTTGCGAGTGATATCATCCTTCAATCTCCAGATTCTCCAAGGAATGTTCTGTAGATCTCCTTTTAAGCTTTTCACAACCACCTGGTTATCTCCTTCTATGATGATGTCATTCACTTGTAACCAAATTGCGAGATCTGCAGCTAAGCCATCTGCTTCAGGAAAAACCACCGTGTCAGATCTTAGTAGGCGAGTTCCAGCCCCATAGCAGGTACCTTCATTGTTTCTTGCCACAGCTGCACAAGCATAATAACCATCTTTCCAGGCAGCATCAACTTTGATCTTGATGAAGGGGTGATTGGGAGCAGTCCAGGTGATTGGAGTGAAAATATCTATATGTGGGTTCAATCATGTTGCTTGTGATTCCTCAACTTCTGTAAAGTTATAGTAGAGATTATACCAGTACATCGCTACTTTCAGAATTCCTTGCACATTGGCAGTCTTGTTCTCAAAAACTTTGTCATACGGGCTTTCCAAATAGCCCAGCATATAGACATTCCCATAACTAGAGACTCTTCATTGTCATTTATATTGAGTAGGAGTTCCATTAAGCTTGAAGTAGTCATCTGATTATCTCCTTGAAGTCTTAAACCTAGTGGTGAGGCAAACCAGACAGCTCGAGCCAGTTCACAATGGATCAAGAGATGATATACAGATTCATCTTCCCTAGTGCAGATGCTACACATTGTTGAAGCTCCAGTAATAAATTTGCCTATCCTTTTCGAGACAGCAAGGCCATTGTGTAATGCTCTCCACATCAACATTTTAATTTTAGGGGCAACTCGTTTTACTGCTCATAGTTTCTTCCATGGAAAATTATTCTCACAAATGACTGAGGGTTCACCTTGTTGATCTTGAAACATCCTCTGCAAAGATTAAGGTGAAAAGTTTTCGTGAGTGGTGAAATTCCATATGAGTCTATCTTCTGCAGCTGTATTTGGAGTGATTAATAGGATCTGACTGAAAATATAGGGATCTTCAAATTGTTGGAGGGCCTGAACATTCCATTGGCCTATAGAGTTATCAATTAATTCACTCACTTTTTTAAGATCCATATTGCCTTCTCCCGATCTAATTGGAGTGGAACCTTGGATAATGGGTATCCATGGATCAGTGAATATGTTGATATTTCCTATAATCCAGAGACGACCCTTATTCAGTTCAATTATGCTATCAAGCATTGCTGCCCATGTACTTGAACAATGTTGAATCTTCTTGGCCTCCCAGAATGAAGTTTATCTTAGGTATTTGGCTCTCAGAATTTGAGCCCAAAGAGAGTTGTGTTCTTATAAGAATCTCCAAGACATCTTTGCAACAAGGGCTAGGTTCAAATCATAAAGAGATCTTAAACCCAATCCTCCTTTTTCTTTGGCCAGATTGAACCAATCCCATTTCAAGAAATGCATATTTCTTTTATCTCTTGAGTGCCCCCACCAAAAATCTCTTCTGATGTGTGTCAGCTTGTTGAGAACTGACTTTGGGATCATATTAGTTGCCATGAAATAGACTGGAATGAGAGCTAGGACAGATTGAATGAGCACTGTTCTTCCTGCATGGGATAAAGTATTCATCTTCCTACACGACATAGCTTCATCAAACTTCTCAATGAGATAGTTAAAGTTAGACACCCTTTTACCTTGTTGTAAGATCTTCACTCCTAGATACTTATCATCATTGGCCATTCTTTTAACTCCCAATTCCTGGATGATTTCTTCAGCATATGTGTTTGGAACATTTTTACTGAAGTAGATGGAGGATTTAGCATAGTTAACAAGTTTCCCTGACAAGGTGTAATATTATTGCAACACTGTAGTGATCGATTTTATGGTTTTGGTATCTGTATTGCCATGTAACATTATGTCATCTGCAAACATGGTATAAGAAATGCTAGGGGCCCATCTGTTGAGTTGGTACCCACTATAGGATCCTTATAATTCCATTTTGTTGATAATACCTGACAGATATTGAGCACAAATTATGAACAGATATGGAGATAATGGGAAACCCTGTCTAATACCTCTTTCCCCTCTGAAGAAGCCTTCAAGATGTCCATTAATGAGAATGGAGAAGGAAGGAGTCTTCACACAACTCATAATGAGAGCATGGACGCTATCTATAATACCAGTGTTCAAAAGAGCTTGATGATTCAATAGGAGGAAAAGAAACTGGGATAACTGGGGGCTTTTTTGGTGAGTAAGGAGATTTCAGGAACAAAGAAGTGTTAGCTTTACAGTCCCTTTCTCTCTTGTCGAGTACTTAAAGTACCAAAGTTTCTATCAAAGTTAGGTCCATTTGTTTGTCATAGTTTATTGAGAAGCCGCGTATAACATCTTTCAAAAAATCCCAATCCACTCTATCATAAGCCTTACTCATATCCAATTTCAGTGAAAATGATCCTTGAGTTGTGTTCGAGTACTTCATGGAGTGAAATAATTCCTTAGCAATTACAATGTTATCCAGTTCCAGTATCCTCCTTCCTGGTTCTTATCTATGATGTTGTCTAAGAAAGGACTTAGTCTGTTGGTGAGAATCTTGGTGAGTACCTTGTACAACACATTGCATAGGGCAATTGGCCTGTAATCAACTGCAGCTTCTGCATTTTTCTTATTTGGAATGAGAGCAAGGTAAGTATGATTCATTCCTGGTGGAATTATTGAATATCTGAAGCAATCTTGGATCAGATGCACAACTTCTTGTCCTACTACCTCCCAACATTTTTTGTAAAATAATGTTGGGTAGCAATCTGGTCCTGGGGATTTCAGAGAACCTATTTTCTTCACCACATTGAAAATATCTTCTGCACTAGGGATTGAGCTGAGGTGCCTGCAATCATCTTGATTTAATTTGTTAGCATTATCCAGAGCCATGGCCATGGGATTTACATTTGAATCTTTTGTAAACATGTCCTGAAAGTGGCTAATGAGAGTATCTCTGATCAGCTCAGGATTAGAGATCCATTCATTATTTCGGTTTTTTAAAGCAAAACTTTTTGCTTCTTCTGTGGATAGTAGAGACATGAAATACTTGAGTATTTTTATCGATGGAAGGCACCCATTTTGATTTGTTTCTTTGTTGCTAAAACATTCTATCTCTTCTTTTAAGAGTGATGATATTATTTCAAATAGCTCTTTTTGCTGCCCTTGTGTTAGTCAAGTGTGCAGTTGCTTGAAGATCAACCAGATTTTGTTTCTCTTCTTCAATCTCCCTTTTTGTATCTCCGAAAGTGCTTCTGCTTCATTTCCAAAGACCTTTACCCATATCAGTGATTTTAGACATTGTTCCACCAGTTGCTTTCTCCCAATTATCTTGGAGAACGATTTTGAATTTAGGATGGTCAGTCCAATAAAATTCAAACTTTTAATTTGATTTCCTTTTTGGGGGTCTTCTCATGGTGTTGAAAATGATGGGAGAATGATCACTCTCGATTCTCGGAAGATGTAAGACTTCTGTATCAGAAAATAAAATTCTCCACTCCGAGTTGCAAATTGCTCTGTCAAGCCTCTCAAAGATTGGGATAGTTTGAGTTGCATTATTAGACCAAGTAAAAGCAGGACCTGCGTAACCAAGATCAATAACGTCTCTTTCTCTAATCATGTCTCTGAATTCTTCGCAGCTTATATCAGTATTTGCTTAATCTCCCTGTTTCTCATGTTGATACATTAAAGCGTTCAAGTCAACAATCATGCACCAAGCACCATCTGTTCATTCTATAGTGGTGCTCATATTTCTCCAAAAACCATTTCGTTGAGCCCACGCAGGAGGCCCATACACACAGAATAAATCCCATTTTGGTAAAGAGATACGTGCTTCTATAGTACAGTGGATGCAGTTATGGGTTTTAGAAATCACTGTGAGGTCAACTGAATCTTTCCAGAGTAATGCAAGTCCTCCACTTCTGCCAATAGCTGGAACATAAGAAAAGTGTCTGAACTTTAAAGAGATGCAAACCTTAATATTATTCGTCTCATTTAATCTTGACTCAGAAAGGAACAATATAGAGGGATTACAGCTGCGGAGGAATGAGTTTAATGTTATAACTATCATCTCATTCCCTAGAACATGACAGTTCTAGGATTGTATTAACATTGACCTTGCGACTTCTTAGGGAAAGTCTCCATAGCCTCTATAGTATTATAACAGATTTTCTTGAGTGGTGGATCACATTCCATGGATTTTGGGGTTCTTTTACTGCCAACATGGATAGGAGTATCTTTGGAATCGATACTTTAGTTTTTCCTAGCAAATCATTTCCAATGACGGACACTTTTGAGATGGTTTTGATCAAGTATTGTAGTAGTTGCTTTGGATTGTTCTTTGGGTGGTGAGTGGAATTCTGGGTGGGTGATGGAATTTGTGGGAGGGTGGTGATGGGTGAGTGATGGAAGAAGTTTCCGTGGGTGTGGTTTGTTGACCTTAACAGTGGGGTTGTGTTTTGAGGTGGACAAGGTGTGTTTTGGTGTTGTATGGGGAGTATCGGGTATTTTAGGTGGGTGGGTGATGGGTGATGGACTTACAATAGAGTCTGTCATCTTTTTGGTATTGTTTTCCTTGTCAACTACATGGGGTTTTGCATTGAATGCAGATATATTTGGTGACTGATTCTCCTTATTGTTAGGATCAATGGAATTTATGGTTGTTTCCGGATTAGGTTGAAAAATATGGTCTGTTAAGGTAACAAGAGGATTTTGTGGTTGCATGGATTTTTCGTTGGAGTTGATGTAGGAGGAAATAATTGTAACTGCTTGACTGATTTTTGGACTAGGGTTTGGTTGCAGATTTTCCACAACTCCATTAATGGAGCTTGGGTGTTCTTGCGGCTTTCTTGAGGTAGAGCCGCTCTGCATCAATTTGGGTTTGTAGTTCGCATTGATCTCCTCTGTAAGTCTAGCTACCTTTTTTTCTTGCATTTTCTCCATGATATGCCCAAATTGACCACAAAAGAAACACACTCTGGGTAATCTTTCATACCTCAGCATTGCCTTGCATTTATTTTTGTAGGGTAACGTGAAGTTTAGCTCTTGTTTTAATGCTTTGGTTACATCCATCTTGACACGAACCTTAGAAAAGTTTCCCCACTTCTCACGATCAGATTCTGATATAGGATAAGGAGTCCCTATCTTTCCTGCTAGGAATTCTACCATCTTGATTATTTGAGCGCTCATAGGTAAGTCGTGGATCTGGACTATAAAATATGCAAACTTGAATTCATATTCCTCAGGGAGTTTGTCAGGGTCACATGTTTCCATTAGAAGAAGGTCTTCATTCAGTCCCCATGGAGATCTTGTGAGGACTGTATTATAATCACATCCCAGTTCGAAATGCACTAAGTATATTGCTTTTCCAAAACTTGAGATTTCCATAATTCATGACGGTCTCCAGGATCTTTGGAGCATGTTGTATAGTATGTTGATTCCATATTCCATCATGGTAATGGTGGTGATAACCAGTGAGTATTTGTGAGTTGTTGGAGTTTCTACTAGATCTTCTGAAACTTCGAAATCTTCTTCTTCATTGTGTAGGAGAGCTGCCATTTTGTCTGCCAAATCTTCATATATATTCTGGATTTGAGGATTGAGAAGTGGAAGAAGAGGCCATGAAGCCAGAAGGAAAGACTACCCAAAGAAGAACCCTAAAAACACACCAAGTTTTCTTGAAAAAGAGAAACAAAGGACTAGTTAACCTGCAAAACAAACGAAAAACACAACAAGAAAGACAAGAGAAAGGTAAAGATCGTCTTTAGATGAGAAAAAAATCATCCTATTGATGAGAGAGAAGAATCGCCCTAGAGACGAGAGTGACCAAGAATACTTATCAAAAGTTTTTAGCGAGTAATGCATACATAACAGAGGGAATATATAACATTGATGCATGCTTATCATCATATCCTTTTATTCATGTATATTGTGGTTGAACTCGTTCCTGTTGAGTTAACAAGGACAATAACTATCTGAGAGCAGTTCCTATGGAATGAACAAACTTGAAAAATGGATGTCCAAATCAACAAATCTGATGCTTTGAACATCGAGATGGAAGAACCAGCGCGCATCTGTGGTAAGGATGCGCGAGCCTAGGTAATTCGCACGAGCCAAGAAAAGGCGCGGGCGTTTCTACCACGAACTCCCACTGCAAAATATGTTATTTTATTGATATTTATCTCACTTTATCATATTTTATCTCACTTTTATCATATTTTATCTCACTTCATCCTATTTTATCTCACCAAAATATTATATTTTATATTTTAACTTTATCCTACAAAGTATTTTATATTAAAAAGAAATACTAGTGGGGCCCTAGAAAACCAAATCTGTTCATTTTACCTTGCTTTACCATCATGGAGAAACCCGTTTGACCATCCACGTGGCTAAACAAAATTTTGAGTTTGAACATTACCATAAAAACTTCTCTGAGTAACCAATTCTAGTCACCTGTTTAGGCAAAATCTACGCATGTCTCTATAGGCCCAAGAAAATTATTTTGTCAGCTACGAAATCTAGAGGATTAAAACTAGGGCGATTTTTCGCTGTTTTAGTGATCAAAGAGCTGATTATCCTCATTTTTGTTAAGTTCAAGCTAAAGGAGGGAAGCTAAGGCGTATAGATAGGATTGTCTATCTCTACTTCAGGTGGATGTATGGGTGGCCTGGAAGTTCTTTAGCGAGAGGTATGATCTAATAAATTGCGATACAATGCCTTATTTCATTTTACTACGTCAAAAGTTAAATAAAAAGAAAAAAGAAAAAAAAATAGAAACGAGAAAAAAAGAAAAAGGTCACGAAGACTCTCAAAAACTTTTTAACTACTTACAACGACAATAAGAGATGTCCTGGCCTCTCAACAGAATGAATGAAATCAGTTTTGCCAATTAAATCTTCAATGACACCCTTAGGTAGTAAGCATCCTCATTTAGCTAAGGAGTGAGTTGAAAAATTGATTTCTCTAAAACATATAAAAAGTGTGATCAAAGCAAGCGCAGGCCTGCAACCATCTTTGCTTAACCATCCAAGAACTAGCGCCACTTGTAGCAAAGGTTGTACACGGTAATGGTTATCAGCTCACCAAACTAATTTTTGGTTTTGATTTAAAAAGATAAAAACCAAGAGTAATGATGTCGGTTTTGGTTTCATCTAAAACTTAGTTTGATGTAATTAATATCAACCACTAGATCACCTTGTGTTTCATTCATTATCTTTCACCGGTTTCTCCATTTTGCTATCAAATAGTCTTCTTTCAGACTCAGCAAATATATAGCAATTGAAGGAAAGAAAATCAAGGAATTTACATATCTTGTGGAGACAAAATATATTCAAATCATTGAGATTTTATCCCAGAATGTGAAAGATACGGATCACTAAAAATAGTTACCATTTTTTAACATATTTTTGAAACGAAACTGCCCAAGATTATGCTTCCTCACAAAATTGAACATTGGGCAAAACATGAGGATGCAATTTTCCTACACATTAGTGTGTAGTGGGTGAGAATTAACCTCACCACATGTAACTGAAAAAACCTGAGGATGATTAATGAAGATAGTGGATTGTGTACTTAGCTTGTTTGGTTCCTTTCCTTTGAATTTACAGGAATCATGCAACTTCCTCTTAGTAAGTGTTGGAATTAATTACAATAATCGAATGCAAATGGGAAATAATACTTAGATTACACTGATAGTAGTAACAAATAACTCAATAAACTTAGTAGAGGCACGTATGAGATACGCTGAGCTAAAGGTAATATTGCCTGCTACTCCTCTGAGATGCTATAGCAATTAACAAATTACCTCCAGGATACAACTATTGTTAGTTCTCCTCTATGTGTAGCATACACAGAGAGAACCCTTAGAACTTGGCAGCAAAAATGATAAAACAAAACACAAATCGAAACTACAACCAGTTTCAGATAAATATAAAAACTAATTTATGTTTCTGTAAACTATGATGTTACTGTAAACTAATTTCTGTAAACAAAGAAGTAGTTATACAAAATTATGTTTCTGTAAACTACAACTTGTTTAAGATAAGAACTCGATTTTTTGTTTCTGTAAACTTAAAAAAAAAAATTGTTTCTGAAAGCATAAGAAAAGAATAAGAATTTCAAAAGAGAAGAGTTCTGAAAGGTATGGTTTACAAATGAAGTTTACAACTCGTATTTATAGCAAGAAAATGTTCGAACGTTGGAAGAGAATCCAAAGCACGACAGACTGTCCGTGATTCACGCATCTCGAACGTTGCAAAAGTAAGGTAAAAATCGCATTAAAAGAACAGTGCACACGCATTCAAAATTTGCGAGATTCTTCTCGAGGAAAACAGTGTGTACAGGTGTCAAGAAAACCGTGTGACACGCGTGAAAGAAGATGCTTCTCGAGGCTGTCGGATATCCAAAACCGAGAAGGCAAAGAATAAAATTCTTTACATGTGTGGGAGAAGCGTGTGGTAAATTTCAGTAAAAAGAAAGGATGGGTCGGATACACCCACGCCCACGCCCACTCCCACTCCCACTCCCACGCCCACGCCCACTCCCACTCCCACGCCCACGCCTCGCCGAGCCGAGCCGAGCGAGCGTGCGTGCTTCTGTGCGAAGCACCGCGCGAACAGGAAAGGCAATAAGAAATGCAATAAGGTTTAGGAAACCTTGCCATAGTTTAGGGCTTTCCCCATACACAAAGGTCTAAAGACCCAAAGGGCCATACCCTTAAGGCTAAACCAATGCTATTTAAGTCTAAAACTCTAAATGTTTTAGTCTATATGGGACTAATGTTTTATTCATTCACATGAAAAAAACATCTAGGGAGCATAAGGTCTTGGGATCAAAACATGGTTCATGCATTTTTAATTAAATTTTTTTTAAAAACGTTTTTTCTAACAATCCCCCACATGAATAATAAAACATGTCGATAAAACACGAGAAAACATAAGGCAACAATATAGGCTAAGGTGTCCCAAAGATTGAACCTTAACTTAGTGAGAGGTTACCTGAACTGCTTGTTGATACGGTGAACGCAATGTCTTGAACCGCTAACAATGAATGCAATTCAGAAATAACATCCACACTTGATGCCTCAACCGATGAAAACAGCTGCCAAGCTCTTGTGGTTGTGCCCATTTTGGCCGTGGGCTAAAATCCCGGACTTAATGAATGTCTCTAGAGAATCAGCTCATATTCTCATAGGAAGCGGCCACACTTCCAACATCCACAAAGGTGAGTCCATAAAGAGTGTCCTGCCACACCCCGCTTTAATCAAAGCCATGGTACCCATTAAGATCGCAAAAGATCATCCTTAATTTCTGCAGGTAGCACTATCGCACGATTACACAATAGGGAGGGACAAAGATAGTGCTTTCTCAATATCACCATAAATTAGTTGTCTCATTGAACCTTGATCTTGGAAATCCAATCACAAGGTTGAGTATCCTTCATGGTGATTTATTCAATGAGCTTAAGTCCCATCCCCCTCGATGTAAATTTAACTTTCTCTCTGGTTAAGCCTTTTGTCAAAGGATCTGCAAGATTATCTTTGGATTTTACAAAGTCTATCGAGATAATACCAGTAGAGAGTAGTTGTTTCACCGTCTTATGTCTTCTTCGTATATGTATAGACTTCCCGTTGTATACATTGTTCTTTGCGCAACCAAGAGCAGCTTCACTGTCACAGTGGATGGCAATTGAAGACACAGGCTTGGGCCAGAGTGGAATTCCTCCAGGAAACATCGCATCCATTCAGCTTCCTCTCCAGCTTTTTCCAAGGCTATAAACTCAGACTCCATAGTGGATTTAGCTATACATGTCTGTTTGGTAGACTTCCATGAGACAGACGCACCTCCAAGCAAGAAGATGTACCCACTAGTAGATTTGCACTCTTCGAGTCGATATCCAGTTGGCATCACAATACCCTTCCAGTACAGCAGGATACTTCCCAAAACTTAAGCAATAGTTTGAGGTCCCTCTCAGGTAACGTAAAACTCTGAAGAGAGCATTCCAGTGATCCTGCCCTGGGTTGCAAGTATACCTGCTTAATCTACTCACTGAGTAAGCAATATCAGGTCTTGTACAGTTCATAAGATACATAAGACTACCAATAATGCGAGAATACTCAAGTTGATCAATACCCTCACCCTTGTTCTTTTTCAATTTACAAGTGGGATCAAATGGAGTAGACGCAGATTTAGCATTTTCATAATTAAATCTCTTTAATACGGTTTCAGCATAATGAGATTGACTAAGACTATATCCATCAGACGTCTTTTTGATTTTCATCCCTAAGATTACATCAGTAGGGCCTAAGTCTTTCATGTCAAAATTATCTCTAAGCATGCTTTTAATGGTATTAATAATATCAAGGTTGCTGCCTAATATGAGCATATCATCAACATATAGGCAAACAATAACATGAGAATCATACACAGATTTAATGTAAACACATTTATCAGATTCATTAACCTTGAAACCATTAGTTATCATTACATGATCAAATTTTTCATGCCATTGTTTAGGTGCTTGTTTTAAACCGTAAAGAGATTTGTTTAACTTGCATACTTTGTTTTCATAACCTTTTACTATAAAGCCTTCAGGTTGATCCATATAAATTTCTTCATTCAATTCACCATATAGAAAAGCAGTTTTAACATCCATCTGATGTATATGCAAATCATAAATTCAAGCAATAGCAATCAACATTCTAATCGAGGTGATTCTAGAGACTGGTGAATAGGTATCAAAGAAATCTACTCCTTCCTGTTGTCTATAGCCTTTAGCTACCAACCTAGCTTTATATTTATCTATAGTTCCATCTGTTCTAAGTTTCCTTTTGAACACCCATTTGCAACCTATGGATTTACTTCCAGGAGGCAAGTCTACAAGCTCCCAAGTTTCATTTTGCTGAATGGACTCCCATTCATTTAATGAAGCTTCTTCCAAGAAAGGAGCTTCTGGAGAAGTCATAGCTTCCTTATAGGTTTGGGGTTCAGACTCTACCGTAAGAGTCAAAAAATCAGGGCCAAAACTTGTTTCAGTTCTAACCCTCTTACTTCTTCTTGGTTCAGTCTCATACTCCAAAGTTGGAGTTTGACTAGTCGATGGAACATCCGGGAGATCATCATGGACCCTTTTACAAGGTCCAGACCTTAAAGGAAATATGTGTTCATAAAACACAGCATCTCTTGATTCCATTATGGTGTTCAGACCAATGTTATTGTGGTCAGAACTGATGACCATAAACCTGTGAGCATTTGTATGCTCAGGATATCCTATGAAAACACAGTCAATTGTTTTAGGACCTATTTTAGTTTTCTTGGGATGAGGAATGGCCACCTTGGCCAAACACCCCCACACTTTAAAGTATGCATAGGAAGGTTGTTTACCATTCCACAATTCGTAGGGAGTTTTATCGATTTTTAAATGGAACTCGGTTCAAAATATAGCATCGAGAGGATAGCTTCCCCCACAAGTTCGAAGATAACCCCTGAACTTGTTAACATAGCATTTACCATATCTATGAGTGTTCTATTTTTCTTTCGGCTACACCATTCGATTCAGGTGAATATGGTGCAGTGGTTTCATGAATGATTCCATTATTTTTACAAAACTCTCCTATGGGTATCACATACTCACCGCCACGGTCAGACCTAAGAGTTTTAATCTTAACTCCTTTTTGGTTTTCTACTTCAATTTTATAAAACTTGAAAGCCTCTAAGGCTTCATCTTTACTTCTAAGAAGATGAACCTGACAGTATCGTGAGTAATCATCTATGAAAGTGATATACCATTTTCTACCACCTCTTGTTGGTGTTGATTTCAAGTCTCCTAAATCCGAGTGTATTAATTCCAAAGGAACTGTTCTACGTTCAACACTTTTATTAAATGGTTTTCTTGCATATTTAGATTCAACACAGATTTCACATCTTTGTTTTTTATCAAAGTTTATTTTTGGTATGCAACCTAAATTAGCAAGTCTTTCTAGCGATTTGAAATTAACATGCCCAAGTCTATCATGCCAAACATGTGAGGAGTCACAAACATAAACAGAAGAAGATGCATTAACATTCAATTTCAAATCAGATACACTAAGCTTAATCATGTTATCGGTAACATAACCTTTTCCTACGAATTCACCATGCTTAGAAATAACAACAGTATTAGATTCAGCAACAATCTTAAAACCTTTTCCTAGTAAGATGGTTTCTGAGATAAGGTTTTTGCATATGTCTGGGACGTAAAATACGTCATTCAATGCGAGAGTTTTTCCTGAAGTTAGCTTCAGTTCGACCTTGCCTTTCCCCACCACTTTCGCGGTGGAAGAGTTTCCCATGAACAGTTTCTCATCATCTCCTACTATGGCATAGGAGGAGAAAGCATTTCTGAATTTACAGACATGCTTGGTGGCTCCAGAATCAAGCCACCAGTCTCTCACATTAGTCATCCTAGAGACAAGGTCGACTTCAGACACCATGCCAGTGAAATATCCAGAGTCCTCTACTATGTTTGCCTTATTTTTCTGTTTTGGATCATATTTGATCCTTTTAGGGGCCTTACAGTCTTTAGCCATATGTCCAGGTTTACCACAATTAAAACAGTCGCCTTTGATGGTGTGCTTAGTGACACCACCTCTAGGCTTAAAATTGTTACCTCGGGTTTTCGACGTCATTACGTCTATTACCCATTTTGTTGGATTCTCCAGGAGTTTTCTTTGAAGCAGCTTTATCGTCCAAAACATGAGCTTTGTTGGACATGTTTTTGCTCAGCATCATGCTCTTGTCCTTGCTGCACATAAGCTCCTCAACCTGGATCTTTTTGCCAAGCTCCACCATGGTGATTTCACGAGTCTTGTGTCGCAGCCTCCTCTTGTATTCGCTCCATGAGGGTGGAAGCTTTTCAATCACAGCCGATACTTGTAGAGCTTCATCAAAAGTCATGCCTTCAGCAAGAATCTCACTGATGAGGAGTTGAAGTTCGACGAACTGTTCTACCACAGGCTTTTCATCAGTCATGTTGTATTCTAAGAACTTAGCCATCAAGAACTTCTTACTTCCAGCAGCTTTAGCATGATATTTTTCTTCTAGAGCTTCCCATAAATCAAAAGCATTAAAATCTTCTTTTGCATTATAGAAGTCATACAAGGAGTCATCAAGACAGTTAAGAATATGATTCTTGCACAAATAATTCTTCCTATTCCACTGTCCAATTTATCTTCATTACCACGGTGATGAAGTTTTCTCGAGGGTTTTTCTAAAGCATATCCATCTAACCTTTGGTCGTTTAGGAAGAATAGCATTTTAGACTGCCATCTCTTAAAGTCCTTACCACTGAACTTTGGTGGTTTTTCTACAGTATTCTTTCCCATGTTCTTACAACAACGAATATTACAGTATTACAATATTACAATTAGGAACGTTATTACCTTTAGATTGTTGGAATTAATTACAATAATCGAATGCAAATGGGAAATAATACTTAGATTACACTGATAGTAGTAACAAATAACTCAATAAACTTAGTAGAGGCACGTATGAGATACGCTGATCTAAAGGTAATATTGCCTGCTACTCCTCTGAGATGCTATAGCAATTAACAAATTACCTCCAGGATACAACTACTGTTAGTTCTCCTCTATGTGTAGCATACACAGAGAGAACCCTTAGAACTTGGCAGCAAAAATGATAAAACAAAACACAAATCGAAACTACAACCAGTTTCTGATAAATATAAAAACTAATTTATGTTTACGTAAACTATGATGTTTTACGTAAACTAATTTCGTTAAACAAAGTTTCTGTAAACTAATTTCTGTAAACAAAGAAGTAGTTATACAAAATTATGTTTCTGTAAACTACAACTTGTTTAAGATAAGAACTCGATTTTTTTGTTTCTGTAAACTTAAAAAAAAAATTGTTTCTGAAAGCATAAGAAAAGAATAAGAATTTCAGAAGAGAAGAGTTCTGAAAGGTATGGTTTACAAATGAAGTTTACAACTCGTATTTATAGCAAGAAAATGTTCGAACGTTGGAAGAGAATCCAAAGCACGACAGACTGTCCGTGATTCACGCATCTCGAACGTTGCAAAAAGTAAGGTAAAAATCGCGTTAAAAGAACAGTGCACACGCATTCAAAATTTGCGAGATTCTTCTCGAGGAAAAAAGTGTGTGTACAGGTGTCAAGAAAACCGTGTGACACGCGTGAAAGAAGATGCTTCTCGAGGATGTCGGATATCCAAAACCGAGAAGGCAAAGAATAAAATTCTTTACATGTGTGGGAGAAGCGTGTGGTAAATTTCAGTAAAAAGAAAGGATGGGTCGGATACACCCACACCCACACCCACACCCACACCCACACCCACACCCACTCCCACTCCCACGCCCACGCCCACGCCCACGCCCTCGCCCTCGCCGAGCCGAGCCGAGCCGAGCGAGCGTGCTTCTGTGCGAAGCACCGCGCGAACGGGAAAGGCAATAAGAAATGCAATAAGGTTTAGGAAACCTTGCCATAGTTTAGGGCTTTCCCCATACACAAAGGTCTAAAGACCCAAAGGGCCATACCCTTAAGGCTAAACCAATGCTATTTAAGTCTAAAACTCTAAATGTTTTAGTCTATATGGGACTAATGTTTTATTCATTCACATGAAAAAAACATCTAGGGAGCATAAGGTCTTGGGATCAAAACATGATTCATGCATTTTTAATTAATTTTTTTTTTAAAAACGTTTTTTCTAACAGTAAGATCAAGCTCTATCTTTTTCAAAGAAGGTTTTATATGTCAGATTGGGGACAATGGCACTTGATTCCCTATTGGTCCAAAATCCCTCTAGTGATTTCTTATTGGTCGATTTTTTGTTGTGAAAAGGGACACATGCATCTTTTCATGTTATGCTCAACTTTTTCCTGTCATTTTTACTAGTCGATATTTTCTCAAAGTGGGACCAAAAGCTCTGAGAATCAAGATAATTCCAAACTTTTAACCACGATAAAGGAAAAACTCCAGAAATTATAGAGATAATTTTCTGCTCTACACTCCGAGTTATGGAAAATTCCTCTCTCTGGTATGGAAGCTCTTTCCATAAATTTAGTGCAAGCTGAACATGATGGCCTTATTCATGGAACAAAAATTTACAATAAACCACCTTCTGCTTGCTGATGATAGAATGGTTTTCTGCAAAGCTAACATGCAAGAATGATAACTTTAGTGCTTTTTCTGGTCAAATTTTAAACTTCTCCAAATCTGGTATTTTCTTTAGCCAGAATACTAATCATGGAATTCCTAATACTATCAGCACCTTCATGAAAGTTTAACATATTGCTTGGAGGTTAATTTTTGAACATGATTCCCTATGCTCTACCACTATGATAGCTAATCACTTAAAGAATAAGGATGTTATCAGAATGGATACTACACCCAAAAGAACTAACTCTTGGTTATGAAAGAAATATTCTTGAAGGAGTATCCAACATTCAAAAATACTATAAGTGGGAGATTGGTGATGGTCAACTGATCAAAATTTGGGAACATAGATGGATTGACAAAAAATATGAAATTTTATCCAAACCCCCTCATTTCCCAAGAAATCTCTTTACTGTCAACCAACTTATCAACAACATAGAAAATTCGGACATGGACATCATCAAACTTTGGTTCACTGTAGAGGATCAAGTCAAGTTTTCATTCATATAACTAGAAGAAATATACAAAAAGAGGATTTTATAATCTGGGATCTTAGTGAAATGGAAGATTCTCTGTCAAATCTTTGTATGACAAGAAAATTCATGAAAAGTACAAAAATGATATCCAAAGCCCAGCTTGGAGTTAAATATGGGAACTTGATACCTCTCCTTTCATCCATATGTTCATATGGAAAGGTGCTCAGGGGATCCTCCCTATTAATGCCCAAACTGCAAGCATCCACAGCTGTATTGATTCCACCTTCACCTTGTGAAATAAAGCTTAAGAAGACATCACCCATACTCTTCTTTACTACCCATACGCTTCTGAAGTATGGAGAAACCTATTTGGTCAAAAACATCAGTTGTTCAACAACATTAATAATTTCGTTGAATGGTGACCATGTTTCCATCCTCAAAACCTTCATAATGAATGGATACCAGTTTATGCTACAACATGCTGGTTCATATGGAAAACTTGATGTGACTTCGTCTTCAACAAGATTAAACCTTCTGCTAGAATAACTGCTAAAAAAATCACTTATCACCTCTACTCTTTTAATAGGGTCATGCATAACCCGCTCACATCCTGATTGATCTTTTCTACAAAAGGGAGGATCAACAAAAAACAAAAAGAATAACTAACAACCGCAGACACAAATTTGGAGTTATAATCAGCATTAGCTACATAATTTACATAGACATGGAGCAAAATTCTAGTGTTACTTCTTACACTAACTTTACTCTAATTTTCATGAATTATGCAGGCAAATGTGTGGGAGCAAGGAACGTCAAAGACACAACCAACAGAGCAGCAGAGCTAGCCTTTCAATGGGCAAAAGAAATGCAGAGATCAAATGTTGACTTCTAGGAAGAAGATAACACAACTCTTACAAAAATTCAAGACATCTACCAAAATGAAGTACAATAAAGGATCAACAAAGTTTACCATCAAATGAGGGAAGAAAATTTTGAAGCAGTCTTTTTTGTCCTGGAATTTGACGGCAGTTAATCTTCATAGATTAGATTTTTCTTCCACTGGTTTAGAGAATTTTAATCGGAAATGACCAAATTTTATGTATTTGCTAATTCAGATTCAATCCATAGAGATAAACTTTGATATGTTTTTTTTTTTTGATCGGTAAAGAAAAATATATTGATCAAAATAAAAGGGGTACAAAGAGGCTTGTACCACCCTTAAGAGTACAAAGGGGAAAGAAATAGTGCGAAAGTAAAGAAATTACAAACAATTTCTTAGCTTACATAGTGCTAAAGTAAAGTCTAGGCCATGTAGGGAAGACATCTTGTAGAGAAACTGCTTCAAAATCTTGAAAAACGAGGCACCAGGTGAACAAAGTGTACTTGATCTTCTGTTGGACAACAATGACAGTCAGTTGTTTGTTTTGAAACGCCCTCTCATTTCTAGCAAGCCAAATGCCCCATAGAACAGCCACTGAAATCATTGACCAAATCTGATAATCCTGTTTGGAGGTAAGAGCTACATTCCAAGAAAATAACATAGAGAAAATGTCATCTGGCATAGTGAAGTGCCAGTTTAGTTTCTGTTTAAAGTGGTCCCAGACAGCTCCTGCAAATTCACAATGAAGAAATAAATGATTTACTGTTTCTGGTTGAGAGAAGAATAAACAATTTTGAGGAACCTGACATCCTCTTCCATTGAGCATATCTCTTGTTGGAAGGTTGTTGTGAGCAAGAGTCCACAAGAAGAAACCAATTTTTGGAGGACATTTCAACTTCCAAATGTACTTGAAGATGTGAGAAGAATGATTGTCAGTTATATCATGAGTGATGGAGTCATAAGCAGATTTCACAGTGTAGTAAACCTTACTCCCTAAATCCCAGACTATATCATCCTTTTGAGTAGGATCAAGATTGACCAGCTGCAGCTTTCCTTGAAGTTCCACACACTCAGTTCTAATAACATTATTCTTCCTTCTAGGAACCTCCAAATTCCAATGATTTTCCACCACCTGAAATACCTTTGCAATTGTTTTGTTTTTAGCTCTAGAGACTGAATACAGGTTTGGATACTTTAAAAATAAAGGAATATCCAGTAACCATCTATCCAACCAAAATTTAGTGTTTCTTCCAAATTTAACTTTGAACTTGATATGACTTCTAAATAAAGAATCAGTTTGCATAATACCTTTCCAAAGAGATTTTCCATAAGAATTTTTTGGAATCTTTGAAAACCAATTTAAAGAATCGGAACCATATTTCTCATACATAATCTCTCTCCAAAGGACATCTTTTTCTGTTGCAAATCTCCATTGCCACTTTGTTAACAGTGCTTGATTCATTTTCTTCAAACTTTTAATACCCAAGCCTCCCCACTTTCTTCTTTTACATAAAGCTAGCCACTTGACTAAATGTATTTTCTTTCTACCTTTATTGTCATGCCACAAAAAGTCTCTCAAGATTTTTTCAATTTTCTTAGCAACTGAGCTTGGGATGACAAACAAAGACATGTAATAAATAGGCAAGCTAGCTAATACACTATTAATTAGTGTTATCTTACCTGACCTACTAAGAACAGTCTTGTTCCAACCTGGTAATTTCTTAATGATGTTGTCAATGAATTTATCCCACTTTGCAACTCCACAACTTTTATCTCCCAAAGGAAGACCCAAATAAGTAGTTGGTAAGAGACCAGAATAACAGCCTAGTAATGAAGAGAATTGTAACAAATCACCTGAGTAAGCCACTCCATAAATAGTTCTCTTGGAAAAGTTGATTTTTAGCCCTGTTAGCTGTTCAAAAGACAACTAAATTAGTCTAAGATTCTTAACTTGCTCAATGTCAGCATCTAAAAAGATCAAGGTGTCATCTGCAAATTGCAAATGACTAATAATTTTTCCACCAGAAGTAGCCTGGAATCCAGAAATCAGTGCTTCTTCTTGATCTCTATGAATCATGAATGATAAAGCTTCACCTACTAGTAGAAATAAAAAGGGAGAAAGAGGATCTCCCTGTTTAATTCCTTTTTTTGAGTTGAAGTATCCTGCAGAAGAGCCATTTATCAAGACAGAAAATCTAACAAACTCCACACAACATCTTATCCATCTTCTCCACTTTTCACCAAAACCCATGAGATTAAGCATTTCATCCAAGAAGTCCCAGTTGACATGATCAAATGCTTTTTCAAAATCTACTTTTATTAACAATCCAGGTTTACCCATCCTTTCCCTAGAGTCAATGAGCTCATTTTCCACTAAAACTCCATCCAAAATTTGTATTTTTTTTATGAAAGCACTTTGATGAGAAGAAATCAAATCAGGTAAAACTATTTTTAATCTGTCAGCTAGAACTTTTGAAACAATTTTGAAAACACCATGAATCAAACTAATAGGCCTTAGATCTGTTATCTCTTCAATGGTTTCTTTTTTTGGAATTAAGGCTATAAAAGTGTTTTTAAGCCTCCAATCAAGAATTTTTTTCTCTTGCAACTCTTTGAAAACCATCATCATATCATGTTTTAAAATTTCCCAACAAAGAACATAGAATCTAATGGGAAAGCCATCAGGCCCTGGAGCCTTGAATTGACCTAGATTCTTCATGGCAGAGAAGCATTCATCCTATGAAACTTCCTTCTCTAATTCCACCTTCATATCTTTTGAGATACTATTGAAATGCATATAATCCATTGAAACAGTTCTTGTAGGCTAATGTTGGATAAACTCTGATATGTTAGAGAACTCTAATACCTTCCTACCAATGCTCGGTGTTGTTGTGTTCAGCCCATTAGTTGGTTTTGTAACCACTGAGTAACTGTCCATGTTATTTGGGCAGTTTTCCAATTTTCTTATAAATAAATTAAGAAAAAAAAACTTAGCAGCACTACCAATCAAACGCCCAGCTGAGGAATCCCTCCAAATACAAGGGCGACAAGGATAATCAGATTGGTGTTTTTTTTTCCTGGTAGTGTCAAACCAATATACTTAAAACTAATCTAACCAGCTACAGTATACTTAACTCTACTAGGAGGTTATTTTGTTAAAAGAAAAACAAAAAATCACACAACCGATTTAATGAGCTTTGCTAATGGATAAATCAAATTTACAAAATAAAATGGCAAATGATGATTAATGGTGATGATAAACCATGTGTGACGATGTTGTGAATTTTATAATAGTGATACAACGTGTTCTGACAAATGGACAGACCGGAAGATCTAACGATCAGGTTTGTGTATGATTTACAGTTGAGTATAAACCGATTTAATGAGCTTTGCTAATGGATAAATCAAATTTACAAAATAAAATGGCAAATGATGATTAACGGTGATGATAAACCATGTGTGACGATGTTGTGAATTTTATAATAGTGATACAACGTGTTCTGACAAATGGAAAGACCGGAAGATCTAACGATCATGTTTGTGTATGATTTATAGTTGAGTATAATAATTTACCAATAGATATTAAAATGAAAATAAAAAAACCAAATGGCAATTGCTATAACCGTTTTTTCCAAAAAAAATCTTCATCCACCGCCATCTTCTCTTTCACTAAATTTTATACAAAAAACTTAAATCTCTTTGAATAGATCTTGTGTTGTCAAATCTATTTTTTTTTTTTTTTTTGAAGGAAATAGATTCATAATTATATTAATCCTCAGGAAAGTTGAGGTGTTGCATAATACAATCAAGTGGTTCATCATGATACCACCATCTATTTAAAAAGTTTGAATTTGCGTATTGAACTAAGTCATGCGCAATTGAGTTTGCGTCTCTAGGAACAGATACAAAACTAATATCATTAAATTCCTTGACGCAATCACGAATTGATAATACCGTAGAACGAATGTTCCACGGAATTGAATTCGTATTCCCTATTATGGCTTTTGGAACTTCATTAGCATCGCCTTCCACAATTATTCTAGAAAGTTGCAATCTTCTCGCCATCTGAATTCCAAACCCAAAAGCTTTTGCTTCCGCAAACGCTGCCGAATAGGTATCAAAACATACAACACCACTTCCCAAATGCCAACCATTAGAATCTACTTCCACTGCTGCCACAGCACCCATGCCATTATTAAAAGCATCATCAACATTTATCTTCACATAAGAAGTTGGAGGAGGTTTCCAAACTGCCACCGTACTGTTACTTACTTCCATACATGTGCAGTAATTCAGGGCGTGATGTAAATCAAAGTTCTTGAAGTCTTCCAGAGATTTGTGAATGCAGACATCAACTAAAGCCTGAATATTATTGAAGATCAGATCGTTTCTTGTCTTCCAAATATTCCACACTATAAAGGCTCCCAGGTTTAGCTTGATTCCTTGATCTTGATAAGAAACCCAATGCTCAATGGTTTGTAGAATATTCTCACCCTGAATCTCTATAAGAATTGGACTTGCCTGAAAAACTGCTAAAGCAAACTGACAGTTAAAATGGAGATGGAATCCAGTTTCTTCCACCATGCTACAGAGAGGGAAAATAGTTTGAACCTGATGATTTGAACTCTTAAGATTTGAATACACAGCTAGACCATCATGAAGAGCCTTCCATAGAAAATTCTGGATTTTGGGTTGGATTTTTATTTTCTTCCAAAAGATTTCCATGGAAATTCAGCCACACTCGAATTCATTGGAATATTGTCAGACAATAACTTATAACTTGATTTAGCACTGAATTTCCTCGAAGTAGTTTTTAACCAAATTAGATAGTATTGAATTTATTCATCTTGAGGTATGTAAATGCTTGAAATAATATCCACCTAATCTTGTGGAAAAATTTACGTTAGTAAATCAATATCCCAAGATTTTTCACCCTTTAAAAAGAGATCCGATACCCATGTAACCTGAATATTAGTACTTTGAAGTTTTGTTAGTCTAAAACCAGGAATGTTAAGAACCCACAGATCTTTCCAAATATTAATAGAATCTCCAGAACTTATAAACCAACAACAATTGTTTCGGAGAGTATCTCTAACTTCTAACATGTCTTTCCAAGTATTTGAGTCTCCTGGCATAGCTTGATAATCCCAGAATGAAGTATCATGTAGATACTTTGAGTGAAAAAGTTGTACCCAAGTTGAGTCTTGATCAGTTAGGAATCTCCATACAAGTTTGGTAACAAGTGATTGATTTACAAGTTCCATATTCCGTATACCCAAACCTCCATTCTCTTTAGACTTCATTGCTTTCTCCCATTTAAAGAAATGTTGTTTTCTTGTGTGTATATCATGACCCCAATAAAAAGATCTCTGAGTCTGTATTAACTTATTTGTAACTCCTTTAGGTAGAATACAGGTTCCCATCAAGAAATTTGGAACAGTAGATAAAACACTTTTGCATAATACCGTTCTTCCCACCTGATTGACGAAGTATGATCTCCATCCTGATAACTTAGTATCATACTTTGAATTTAGAGGTTCAAAAGTATAAATACAACGATCAGACTTTAACAGATGTATTCCCAAATATTTTTCGTCTATTTGCATCTCATTAACACCCAGTTTTTAAATAGTCATATATCTGTAATGCACCGTGCAACCTTTACTGAAATGGACTGAAGACTTTGAGAAATTGATAACTTGTCCCGAGAAGGAAGAGTATGTATCAATGATGAGTTTTAATTGATCTATATTCTCCTCTGAATTTTTCCCAAAAAACAATAAATCATCAGCGAACATCAGATGACTTATAACCGGAGATCGAAGATTAATCCTATAACCATTATATAAACTTGTGCTTTCAAATTTTTCCATGACAAGTGATAATCCCTGAGAACATATGATGAACAAAGAGGGTGACAAAGGACATCCTTGACGTAAACCTCTGCCACTCACAAAATTTCCATAAGGAGCACCATGTAACAGAATAGAAAAAGATGATGTAGTTACACAATTCATTATGAGATTATGAGCTTGATCATGAATACCCATCTGATGTAGCATATAATCCATAAAAGACCATGAAACTCTATCATACGCCTTCGACATATCCACTTTTAAAGCAAAGAATCCTTGTTTAGATTTTGACTTGTTCATAGAATGGAAAATCTCTTTTGCGATTACAATGTTGTCTGTAATTTGTCTATTTTTCACAAAAGAATTTTGTGACCAAGATATAAATAAACCTAGATATGGACTTATCCTAATAGCAAGGATTTTAGCCACCATATTATATAGAACATTGCATAATGCTATTGGTCTATATTTTATAGCCGAAATAGGATTTTTGACTTTAGGAATAAGACATAAGTGGGTGTGGTTTATATTACTTGGTATGATTCCAGAGATGAATATTTGCTGAATATATTTTGTAATATCTTCTCCAATGATAGTCCAGCACTTTTTGTACGTAGAACACCACTGGATAGCCATCCGGCCCTGGAGAGCCATGGGAATTCATCTTTCGCACCACCTTCCAAATTTCATCACCTGATGGAGTAGCATAAATAGATGTGTTTGCTTCTGAATCCATAGAGTATTGAGATTGTTGCATATTTGAAGGTAAATTGGTGTTAGTATTTTCTTGAAACAGGGTTTTGAAGAAGGAAATTAACTCATCTGCTATATCTGTTGGGGTAGTAAGCTATTGCTGAGAAGAATTTTGTATACAAGAAATGTTATTCTTTTTTCTTCTTTGTTGAACAGACAAGTGGAATTGTTTTGTGTTACGATCACCATTCTTCAACCAAACATGCTTCATTCTTTGCTCCCAATATGTTGCTTCCATTAGAATATATTCATTTAGTTGCTCAGAGATTCTCTTTTCTTTTTGAATAGAAGCTGTAGAAGGAGGCAAACTCTGTTGATGTAGTAAAGTTTTCTTCAAACTTCTTATTTTGTTCTTGATACAACCTATTTTCTCTTTACTCCAATTTTTAAGAAATCTACCTAAAGATCCCAGTTTTGAAACCAAATCATCCGATAAATTAATATTCCAGTTTTTCAGAACTACTTTGAGAAAATCAGGATGAGTACACCAATAAGCTTCAAATTTGTATGAAGGTGGATTTCTTTGAATATTTCTCCTTGTATTTAAGATTATCGGTGAGTGATCACTTGAGAGTCTTGGCAAATGCAGAACACCAGCATTCTCAAATACTAGACACCAATCCGAAGAAGCAATAACTCTATCCAGTCTTTCTCTTATGAGGCTTTCATATTGTCTCCCATTACTCCATGTATAAGCCGGACCTGAGTAACCCAAATCTAATAAATGGTTTGAGTGAATAAAACCATTAAAGTTAGAGATAGTACTATTTAGAGATTGATCACCTCCATGTTTTTCTTTTAATAAAGCAACAACATTGAAATCTCATATGTAGCATTTTTGGCCAGACACATGTTGAGAATAGATGGATAAACTCTTTCAGAATTGAGCTCTATCCAATCTATTTGGAGGACCATACACAGAAAACAAGTTCCATGGAGGATAAGGGCCGGATTGTTTAATTTGTAGATGAATAAGATTTTTTGAGGATGATATAACCTCTGCATCAATGTCAAATCTATTTTGATTCTTAGGATTCATAATAGATTTGACAATAGTAGTATTAGGATTTTGTATATAAATAAAATTTAATTGCTTATCTATAGCAATTTAGGGTTTAATTCCCTTCTCCTATTTTATTTTCCTGTATTAGTCTAATGGCTTATTATTGCCATTATGATCTCTTATTATATGCTTTTTTAGCAGATTTCTATAGCCTTCATGGAGATTTGTTCACTTGCAGAGATATACATAGGTATATCATTGAGGATGCTTCTCTCCAACGTGACGTAGATCCAAACACTTGTATGCAGGATCCATGGCTACTGGTATTGATGTTGATTATGATGTCCAGGGCATATTACTCCTCTTCAATGGAGACTCAAGATTTGAAGATCAAAGAATCTAAATCAAAGATTCAAGAATTAAAATGGTTCAACGTGAAGTTAGAAACCATCAGGAAAACATCGACACCCTCTTGGAAATATAAGTATTTTGTACTTTTAATGTTCTTCATTAGTTCTTATGTTTTAGAAGATCTTATAATTATTTGTACTGTTTGTTATAATTTCTTGACCGATGTACTCAAGTTACATGTATGCAAAACAAATTAATACAAATTAATGAAATTTGTTTTTCCTTCAAAAAAAAAAAAAAAACTGAATCTTTTCCCAGAGTAAATCTAGTTAAAATTTATACTCTTATCAAGAACTTAGAAACCTTGATAATATTTTTCGGAGATATACGAGCATCGTGGTGTTGCTCGTATAGAGCTCCTAGAGCTCTAGTAGTGAAGGGTGGAAGCAAGGACTTTGTAACTTGAACTTTGTATTGATTGATTCTTGCTACCTTACTTACTTACAAATGAATACAACATGCCTATTTATAGGCTACAAAAGAAGAAGAGAACTATGCCTATGGAGGCTAACAACTATGCCTTTGGAGGCTAACAACTATGCCTATGGAGGCTTACCAAACCAACTACTAGACAATCTAGTATTCTTGTTTGATTTGTCTAACCCTAGAACACTCATTTTACACATGTTAATTGTCTAACATTGACTCTAGACATCCTAGATATTTCTAGGTTAATTTAGATAGATGTGAACACTTGACTAAGTTGGTGTTGAATATTCACCCACTTTTGTTGTTCTCTATCTCATCACCACTTGGTGATTGCTTCCGTTTCTTCACAACATTTTTTGTTGTTTCTTCTTCTATTCATCTTTGTTCCAGTCACGCTTTTGTTCGAAAACTGTAACACTTCTTTGGTTATCCAGATTCTCTCACAATCTTTCATTTCGTCAAGCTTTTGCCACAAGCTCTAACTATTTTTCTTCTTGTTATTTGATGTTACAAATTTGCCACTTTATCCAGATTTGCCACATTTCTGAATTCGTAACAGATTTGCCACGCTATGACATAATTGTCACACTTTGGTTTGTACGTATTTAAAAAAAACACCTGTAAACCCATTTAGACTTCATTTGGACATTACAAATTAGGTAATTCCAACACTCCCCCGTAATTTGTAATGGCTCTGTTTTTTTTTTTTGATATTCACCCAATCTCCGTTTGCGGCTCTTATCTCCTCATGCTTGCTTCGCTCGCAGTAAACTCTTTATGTTTGCCGCCACGTACCGCCGTTTTTTTTTTTTTTTGTTCTTCTTCTTATCACGAGTATGATTCAGTATCTCGTGACAAACATGCCATGCTTTTCTTCGACAATTGAGGAAGCAATCTGTTGCTCTTACCCTCAATATTTTTTTTTTTCTTCCCGATTTGAGGAAACAACCACTTATTGTTCTTACCCTCAAAACCTTCTCTGATCACTTATTAGGAAGTGACCCTTTCTTCTTCTCTTTTATCTTGTTTTTTTTTTTCATGGAGACCCCATTTTTGTTTTTTCATGGAGACCCCATTTCTTCTCTTTTAGTATTTCTTGCTCATTTAGTATGTCTCCTAACTTCTGCGTGCAAGCCTCTACAAATTCAACATTTTTGAAATGTCGATATTACAAAAGCTTTGTCTTGTAGTAGCAGTAGTTTTTTCTTCTTCCAGTGGATACATGTCCACCGGCTTCGTGTCACAAGTAGAAACTTGATGTTGTCGTGACAAACATGGCTTTCTTGCCATTTTTTTTTTCTCTCAAAACCGAGTAGGTCGTCTCATTGAGGCTCTCTTCCCACAATATGAGGAGGCGATCATTTGAAGCTCTCTTCCCTCAATATATGGAGGCATTCGTTGTTGACGTTTTCATGATATCGGCTTCTAAAACTCTTGAACGATTGTGGAGGCAATCCTTGGTGCACTCTTCCCACAATTGTCTTTAGAATTTTGTAAACAATTTGAGGAGGAAAATTATTGCTCTCTTCCCTCAAACTTGTCTTCTGGTCACTTATCAAAAAGTGATTTCTTTTTTCTTCTCTACTTTTCTTTTTCCACATGGAGGCGTTTTTGCTCCTGTGAAGGTTTTTTTTTTTTTTTTTTTTTTTTTTGACAGTTGGAATGGTTGAAATCTTCTTAGTGGTGTTTGCATCTTCTCCTTCTTAAACTTCATATCTTCTCAACTCGAAAGCTTTGAAACCCATCAATTCGTAGCGGAAACTTTTACGCCCATTTCGGATCGAACGAGCTCGATACCAAGTTAAAATTTATACTCTTATCAAGAACTTAGAAACCTTGATAATATTTTTCGGAGATATACGAGCATCGTGGTGTTGCTCGTATAGAGCTCCTAGAGCTCTAGTAGTGAAGGGTGGAAGCAAGGACTTTGTAACTTGAACTTTGTATTGATTGATTCTTGCTACCTTACTTACTTACAAATGAATACAACATGCCTATTTATAGGATACAAAAGAAGAATAGAACTATGCCTATGGAGGCTAACAACTATGCCTTTGGAGGCTAACAACTATGCCTTTGGAGGCTAACAACTATGCCTATGGAGGCTTACCAAACCAACTACTAGACAATCTAGTATTCTTGTTTGATTTGTCTAACCCTAGAACACTCATTTTACACATGTTAATTGTCTAACATTGACTCTAGACATCCTAGATATTTCTAGGTTAATTTAGATAGATGTGAACACTTGACTAAGTTGGTGTTGAATATTCACCCACTTTTGTTGTTCTCTATCTCATCACCACTTGGTGATTGCTTCCGTTTCTTCACAACATTTTTTGTTGTTTCTTCTTCTATTCATCTTTGTTCCAGTCACGCTTTTGTTCGAAAACTGTAACACCTCTTTGGTTATCCAGATTCTCTCACAATCTTTCATTTCGTCAAGCTTCTGCCACAAGCTCTAACTATTTTTCTTCTTGTTATTTGATGTTACAAATTTGCCACTTTATCCAGATTTGCCACATTTCTGAATTCGTAACAGATTTGCCACGCTATGACATAATTGTCACACTTTGGTTTGTACGTATTTAAACAAACACCTGTAAACCCATTTAGACTTCATTTGGACATTACAAATTAGGTAATTCCAACAAATCTCTGCTGAAACTGATTTTTTTTTGAAGCACTAATTAATGTATCTGCCCGTATCTTCTAAAATCTAATGTATAATATTAATTTCCTTGTTAATTAATCATGAAACAAAATTCAAATTTGACAACCATTATAGTGAATTTTTTATGTGGACAAATTATCAAAATTACTGCATTAAACAAAGAAGGAAGAAAAAAAAACTAATCAATGCATCACTGCTTAATGTTAATGCTTACATCAATGTGGAAAAAGGATTTTGTTGTATAACAATTAACTGAGAGATTTAGAAATAAGAAAATTTCATTATAATAATCAAAGAAAGGACATCAGGTGATTCATGTCTCCATTAATTTAGCAAAGATGAATGTTAATACAAGTTAGTGAACTATGATCAATGTTCTGGATCCTATAATCATGCTATGAATACATTGTTTTATCATGTCTATAATTTTTTAATCACTGACCCTCTGACGAAATGATCTAAAGTTTTAATGATTCACTCTATGTTTGACTTTGATCGATCTCGTCTTGATCTTTGTACTACAAGCTATTCTCATTGAAAGGCTCGTCTTAATTTCTATTTTTTATCCCCAATGCAGCTAGCTCCAAGAACTTTGTTTGTTTTTTCTGTATGTAATCCATTTTAGTTACACTAATCTAAAATGATTCCAAGTACTCATTCTGCCTCAGAAAAATTGAATTTTCACCACTACATTAACATACCAAAGTGGTTGTTGTTATTCATACTATGCTTAACATCAATCTTAAGTATTCTCACAATATGTTCTCCAAGATTTTTAGAGCTTAATTTTTACAGATCTTTTAAGGTTCCTCCTCACAGCGATCTCCTAGAAGGGAACCTCATCAAACCCAAAAAAGGTGAACATATTAGTTTTGAGAAAAAAAATTAAGTTTTGTTTATGCATGTACAAGTTCTAACACTACAATATGTTTTTCTTTATGATTTAGAGAAGAATGATCATGAGAAGAAATGTGATTTGTTCAAGGGTCATTGGATTCCAGATCTTAATGGACCATTGTATACGAATACGAGTTGTCCTACACTGCCTGAGTCCAAGAATTGTTGGAAGAATGGTAGGAGGGATGTAGATTATTTGAATTGGAGATGGAAACCAAATGAATGTGAGCTTCCTAGGTTTGATCCAAAGACTTTTCTACAAATTGTTCGAGCCAAAAAGTTAGCATTTATAGGTGATTCAGTTGCTCGGAACCAAATGGAGTCACTTCTTTGCCTCTTATCTCAAGTAAGTGTATATGAAATAGATAAAGCAGTTAACGCTAAACATTCATCTCCCTTCATTTTAGATTTTTTTTTTCAGTGATAATCATTTGCTTGCGTACTGATGTCATATGTATGCTTGAATAGTGTATTAGACATGCATATGCACGATAAATAATCCGTCTAGAATGCATCAGTTAAACTAGTTCCGTGATGTTTTGCAGGAGGAAACGCCGATAGACGTCTACAAGGACTCTGAGGATCGGTTCCGAACATTCTATTTTACTAATTACAATTTCACTCTGATGGTAATTTGGACAAAATTCTTAATTACCGGAGAAGAAAGAGTAACGAACGGATCAAATTCAGGAGTATACGATTTGTACCTTGACAAGATCGACAATACATGGATTCAGAAACTACCTGGTCTAGATTACATTGTCATATCTGATGCTCACTGGTTTTTTAGAAAGTGCTACTTATATGAAAGTGAAAAGCTTATAGGATGTATTTACTGTGACGAACCAAATGTTACGAATGTAAGTCCTGCTTTCGCCATTGGAAGGGCGTTTAACACAGCCCTCAAGTTCATCAGTCGGTGCCAAGATCGTAATGACGGATTATTTACTTTGATACGAACATTTTCTCCTGCACATTTTGAAAATGGGTCCTGGAGTGGTGGTGGGAGTTGTAATAGAATAAGTCCATTCAGTGAAGTACAAATAGATTATGGAGGTTCTGAATGGGAATTAAGGAGCAATGAAATACAAGTTGTTGAGAGAATTAAGAAGAAAGAAGAAGGAAAGAAAGGCAATAAGAAAAGATACGAAGTTTTAGATGTAACAAGAGCAATGATGATGAGACCTGATGGACATCCTGGGTCTCATTGGAACAATCAATATATGAAAGGTTATAACGATTGTGTTCATTGGTGTTTACCTGGTCCTATCGATGTATGGAACGAGTTAATGATGGCTCTCTTGCAGATGAAAATTGGTTCAACAAATTAATACTAGATTCATTGGTGTTGGTTAATTTTTTGTTTTCCTGCTTTATTGTTATTCATTTGGTTTTAGTACAACTTGGTTGGTCCTTCTGGTGATTCCCATAGTAATCCTATGCTCCTACATTACTTGATGATCTTACGTGGCTCGATCCCCTAGTTATATGTGAATTCGGAGTCAGCTCCTACCATTAATGGAAAAACAAATAGGAAAAAGCCAAAGAGTACTGAACCTGAACACTACGTACAGTAAGATTAGTTTTGTCTAATCTGCCTATCCTTTTGCGATTAGAGTGATTATGAGCAAACAGTCTCCCTCAAACTCTCCAAACACACTATAAAGTACGTAGTAGATTCCACAAGAAAAAAATCCATCACAAAAATGATATGTCTGAGAGGACGATGTTGAGGAAGTTTACTTTCAATCGTTTATTAAGAATCTTGACATTCGTGATTCTCATACATTGGAATTTCCCAAAGTTTTATATACAGTTAAACTCTGTAATTTAATAGCTTTGGAACCACTAAATTTTATTAATTTAAAAAGATATTAAATTATCGATAAATTAATAATTTATTAAATTATCGATAAATTAATAATTTATTATTTTAAAGATAAATTAATTAAAAAAAAGAGCCATCAAAGGCATATTATTAAAATTACATAATTTATTATTTTAAAGATAAATTAATAACATATTAATTTATAGAATATTTCTTATTGATAATGTCAATAAATTGAATTATACTCATATAATTTGAATGATTTGGACTTTGAAGTAACTAAAAAAAAAAGATATTCATTCATTGAAATATAATTTGTTGTAATATAATAATGCAACTCCGGGACTTATGAGTGCATTACGAACTATTATGGATGAAATATAACTAGATTTGAACTTCAAAGAAAAACAAGCAACTATTGATTCATAGTTTCCTAAATTTTAATACATATAAAAAACTTTTCAATTTTCTCTTTAGTAATTATTAATTTATATAATATTTGGGAACTATAAATACTTAAGGGAGATTTTTGGAACGTATTAAATTATTATATTGTCGAAATTATTATTTTAGCATTATAAGCCCAAAAATGGACTAATTTTTTTTATTATTTTAGCGAGTATTATTTTACAGTGGTTTTACTTTAGTCGGAAATCCCTTTAAATAGCTACTAAATTATCCCTTTCTACCGTACTTAATTTCTCCAAGTTTTTGAACATTATTTCCATAAGTGAAGCGAATTTTGAGAGGAAAATGCAGAACCTATATATATCCACCCATATGTTGTTAAGATGCGGTGTCCAAACACTTTAGTATACAAGCTAGTATCGATATTTAAGTGCGAAAAAACTAATATTGCCAATGTGCGACGCAAATGCACGCTGCTTGTTACATTAGTAGTGACAACTAAACAGCAATTACATTTTATAATTAAGCAAACATCAACAATACATGGAAACGCAAAGATTACTGGAAGCAAGACAAACAAACTTATAGTAGTACTACAACAACATACTATAACGATCAAACTAAATTACTAGATCAGAGCTGTTTTTATTGGAAAGAAATCAATTAAAAAAAAAAAAAAAAACTAGTATGATATGCGTCCACCGGTGTGTGGAAGAGAGAGGGTCGGCCGGTGATGATAACTAATCTTCTGCGATAATTCTTTTCCTTCCTCCGGATTATTAATTAAGTTAGCAGGATTAGCACCGCAACAGTTGCTGCGAATTAAATTACCTAGCTCAAAACTCTGTTCAGCCCGAACGGTGTTTTCAACTCCATTATTAGCACAACCAGCGAGATTACAGCCATAATCAGGGTAGCGAGTTAAGCAATTTTCCAACATAAAGCATCCTTCATAGGGGGATATATATCTACCGAGAACTTCTTTCCCATTACAATAATCACCATTCACGGCATCAACTTCTACTACTCTGTAATAACAACAAATATTTTTTTTTTGAAAAGGAAGAAAGAATTTATTCAGAGAAGCAGAGGGAGGATATACAAAAATCTACCAGTGGTAGAAACGAAGAAGAAAATCAAAAAAATGAAAAAATTACAAGAAAAGAGAGCCCCAGTCCAAAATACTTGCAGCGAAAATGATATGCAGTTGTATGTTTGCAGCTGCAGCCCAACTTAGTATAAGAGATTTGATGTCTATACTAAGATCTTCTTCTGTCTTGAATCTGTGATTTTCTCTGAATTTTCGATCATTTCTTTCGTTCCAAATAGACCATGTGACAGCGGCAGGGATGAATTGCCACATTATCTTTCCGGTAGATGATAAACCTTTTGAAGACCAACACTTCGATAAATCTGACATTGTCTTCGGAAATACCCACGACCAATTCTTTCTAGGAGAATATATTGTTGGAATTAATTACAATAATCGAATGCAAATGGGAAATAATACTTAGATTACACTGATAGTAGTAACAAATAACTCAATAAACTTAGTAGAGGCACGTATGAGATACGCTGAGCTAAAGGTAATATTGCCTGCTACTCCTCCGAGATGCTATATCAATTAACAAATTACCTCCAGGATACAACTATCGTTAGTTCTCCTCTATGTGTAGCATACACAGAGAGAACCCTTAGAACTTGGCAGGAGAAATAAAACAAAAATACAAATCGAAACTCAAATAGTTTCAGAGAAATGTAAAAACTAATTTATGTTTCTGTAAAACAATTTCTGTAAATAAAGTTTCCGTAAACTAATATTCTGTAAACAAAGAAGTAGTTATACAAAATTATGTTTCTGTAAACTACAACTTGTTTCAGACAAGAACTGAATTTATGTTTCTGTAAACTTAAAAATAAATTGTTTCTGAAAGCATAAAAGAAGAAGAAGAATTTCAGAAGAGAAGAGTTCTGAAAGGTATAAGATGAAAATGAAATTCTTCTCTCGTATTTATAGGTGGAAAAACTAAACGTTCGGATAAGAATCCAATGCACGACAAGATCCGTAAAACCCGCTTCTCGAACGTTACAAAAGTTAGGGTAAAAGCAGAAGTGAAAAGCACAGTGTACACGCGTTCAAAATTTTGAGATTCTCTTCGAGGCACATGTGTCAAATGCACCGTGTGACACGCGTGAAGGAAGATGCTTCTCGAGGCTGTCGGATATCCAAAACCGAGAAGGCAAAGAATAAAATTCTTTACATGTGTGGGAGAAACGTGTGGTAAATTTCAGTAAAAAGATAGGGTCGGATAAACCCACACCCACTCCCACTCCCACTCCCACTCCCAATCCCATGCCCACGCCCTCGCCCGAGCCCCAGCCCGAGCCGAGCCAAGCGAGCGTGCTTCTGTGCGAAGCACCGCGCGAACGGGAAAGGCAATAAGAAATGCAATAAGGTTTAGGCAACCTTGCCATAGTCTAGGGCTTTCCACATACACAAAGGTCTAAAGACCCAAAGGGCCATGC
The DNA here is from genome assembly GCA_023529315.1 of Papaver bracteatum. NCBI lineage: Eukaryota > Viridiplantae > Streptophyta > Magnoliopsida > Ranunculales > Papaveraceae > Papaver > Papaver bracteatum. Next base: position 481,826 of record JAJJWX010002805.1, read on the forward strand.
CCTTAAGGCTAAACCAATGCTATTTAAGTCTAAAACTCTAAATGTTTTAGTCTATATGGGACTAATGTTTTATTCATTCACATGAAAAAACATCTAGGGAGCATAAGGTCTTGGGATCAAAACATGGTTCATGCATTTTTAATTAAATTTTTAAAAAACGTTTTTTCTAACAATCCCCCACATGAATAATAAAACATGTCGATAAAACACGATAAAACATAAGGCAACAAAATAGGCTAAGGTGTCCCAAAGATTGAACCTTAACTTAGTGAGAGGTTACCTGAACTGCTTGTTGATACGGTGAACGCAATGTCTTGAACCGCCAACAATGAATGCAATTCAGAAATAACAGCCAAACTTGATGCCTCAACCGAAGAAAAAAGCTGCCAAGCTCTTGCGGTTGTGCCCATTTTGGCCGTGGGCTAAAATCCCGGACTTAATGAATGTCTCTAGAGAATCAGCTCAAATTCTCATAGGAAGCGGCCCCACTTCCAACATCCACAAAGGTGAGTCCATAAAGAGTGTCCTTCCACACCCCGCTTTAATCAAAGCCATGGTACCCATTAAGATCACAAAAGATCATCCTGTAATTCTATAGGCAGCACTATCGCACGGTTACACCATAGGGAGGGACATAGATAGTGCTTTCCCAATATCACCATAAATTAGTTGTCTCATTGAACCTTGATCTTGGAAATCCAATCTCAAGGTTGAGTATCCTTCATAAGGATTTATTCAATGAGCTTAAGTCCCATCCCCCTCGATGTAAATTTAACTTCCTCTCTGGTTAAGCCTTTCGTCAAAGGATCTGCAAGATTATCTTTGGATTTTACAAAGTCTATCGAGATAATACCAGTAGAGAGTAGTTGTTTCACCGTCTTGTGTCTTCTTCGTATATGTATAGACTTCCCGTTATATACATTGTTCTTTGCACAACCAAGAGAAGCTTTACTGTCACAGTGGATTGCGATTGAAGACATAGGCTTGGGCCAGAGTGGAATTCCTCCCAGGAAACATCGTATCCATTCAGCTTCCTCTCCATCTTTTTCCAAGGCTATAAATTCAGACTCCATAGTGGATTTAGCTATACATGTCTGTTTGGTATACTTCCATGATATAGACGCACCTCCAAGTAAGAAGATGTACCCACTAGTAGACTTGCACTCTCTCGAGTCGATATCCATTGGCATCACAATACCCTTCCAGACAGCAGGATACTTCCCAAAACTTAAGAAATAGTTTGAGGTCCCTCTCAGGTAACGTAGAACTCGAAGAGAGCATTCCAGTGATCCAGCCCTGGGTTGCAAGTATACCGCTTAATCTACTCACAGAGTAAGCAATATCAGGTCTTGTACAGTTCATCAAATACATAAGACTACCAATAATGCGAGAATACTCAAGTTGATCAATACCCTCACCCTTGTTCTTTTTCAATTTACAAGTGGGATCAAATGAAGTAGATGCAGGTTTAGCATTTTCATAATGAAATCTCTTTAATACGGTTTCAGCATAATGAGATTGACTAAGACTATATCCATCAGACGTCTTTCTGATTTTCATCCCTAAGATTACATCAGTAGGGCCTAAGTCTTTCATGTCAAAATTATCTCTAAGCATGCTTTTAATGGTATTAATAATATCAAGGTTACTGCCTAATATGAGCATATCATCAACATATAGGCACACAATAACATGAGAATCATCCACAGATTTAATGTAAACACATTTATCAGATTCATTCACCTTGAAACCATTAGTTATCATAACATGATCAAATTTTTCATGCCATTGTTTAGGTGCTTGTTTTAAACCGTATAGAGATTTGTTCAACTTGCATACTTTGTTTTCACAACCTTTTACAATAAAGCCTTTAGGTTGGTCCATATAAATTTCTTCATTCAATTCACCATATAAAAATGAAGTTTTAACATCCATCTGATGTATATGCAAATCATAAATTGAAGCAATAGAAATCAACATCCTAATCGAGGTGATTCTAGAGACTGGTGAATAAGTATCAAAGAAATCTAATCCTTCCTGTTGTCTATAGACTTTAGCTACCAACCTAGCTTTATATTTATCTATAGTTCCATATGTTCTAAGTTTCCTTTTGAACACCCATTTGCAACCTATGGATTTACTTCCAGGAGGCAAGTATACAAGCTCCCAAGTTTCGTTTTGCTGAATGGACTCCCATTCATTTAATGAAGCTTCTTCCCAGAAAGGATTTTCTGGAGAAGTCATAGCTTCCTTGTAGGTTTGGGGTTCAGACTCTACCGTAAGAGTCAAAAAATCTGGGCCAAAACTTGTTTCAGTTCTAACCCTCTTACTTCTTCTTGGTTCAGTCTCATACTCTAAAGTTGGGGTTTGACTAGTCGATGGAACATCCGAGAGGTCATCATGGACCCTTTTTCGAGGTCCAGACCTTAAAGGAAATATGTGTTCATAAAACACAGCATCTCTAGATTCCAATATGGTATTCTGACCAATGTTATTATGGTCAGAGCTGATGACCATAAACCTGTGTGCAGTTGTATGCTCAGGATACCCTAAGAAAACAAAGTCGACTGTTTTAGGACCTATTTTAGTTTTCTTGGGATGAGGAATGGCCACCTTGGACAAACACCCCCACACTTTAAAGTATGCATAGGAAGGTTGTTTACCATTCCACAATTCGTAGGGAGTTTTATCTGATTTTTTAAATGGAACTCGGTTCAAAATATAGCATGCCGAAAGGATAGCTTCCCCCCACATGTTTGAAGATAACCCTGAACTTGTCAACATAGCATTTACCATATCTATGAGTGTTCTATTTTTTATTTCGGCTACACCATTCGATTCAGGTGAATATGGTGCAGTGGTTTCATGAATGATTCCATTATTTTTACAAAACTCTCCTATGGGTATCACATACTCACCGCCACGGTCAGACCTAAGAGTTTTAATCTTAACTCCTTTTTGGTTTTCTACTTCAAGTTTATAAAACTTGAAAGCCTCTAAGGCCTCATCTTTACTTATAAGAAGATGAACCTGACAGTATCGTGAGTAATCATCTATAAAAGTGATGTACCATTTTCTACCACCTCTTGTTGGTGTTGATTTCAAGTCTCCTAAATCCGAGTGTATTAGTTCCAAAGGAACTGTTTTACGTTCAATAATTTTATTAAATGGTTTTCTTGTATATTTAGATTCAACACAGATTTCACATCTTTGTTTTTTGTCAAAGTTTATTTTTGGTATGCAACCTAAATTAGCAAGTCTTTCTAGAGATTTGAAATTTACATGCCCAAGTCTATCATGCCAAACATGTGAAGAGTCACAAACATAAGCAGAAGAAGATGCATTAACATTCAATTTCAAATTAGATACACTAAGCTTAATCATGTTATCAGTACCATAACCTTTTCCTACGAATTCACCATGTTTAGAAATCACAACAGTATTAGACTCAGCAACAATTTTAAAACCTTTTCCTAGCAGGATGGTTTCTGAGATAAGATTTTTGCATATGTCTGGGATGTAGAATACGTCATTCAATGCGAGAGTTTTTCCTGAAGTTAGCTTCAGTTTGACCTTGCATTTCCCCACTACTTTCTCGGTGGAAGAGTTTCCCATGAACAGTTTCTCATCATCTCCTACTATGGCATAGGAGGAGAAAGCATTTCTGAATTTACAGACATGCTTGGTGGCTCCAGAATCAAGCCACCAGTCTCTCACATTAGTCATACTAGAGACAAGGCCGACTTCAGACACCATGCCAGTGAAATATCCAGAGTCCTCTACTATGTTTGCCTTATTTTTCTGTTTTGGATCATATTTGATCCTTTTAGGGGCCTTACAGTCTTTAGCCATATGTCCAGGTTTACCACAATTAAAACAGTCGCCTTTGATGGTGTGCTTAGTGACACCACCTCTAGGCTTAAAATTGTTACCTCTGGGTTTTCGACGTCTGTTACGTCTATTACCCATTTTGCTGGATTCTCCAGGAGTTTTCTTTGAAGCAGCTTTATCGTCCAAAACATGAGCTTTGTTGGACATGTTTTTGCTCAGCATCATGCTCTTTTCCTTGCTGCACATAAGCTCCTCAACCTGGATATTTTTTCCAAGCTCCACCATGGTGATTTCACGAGTCTTGTGTCGCAGCCTCCTCTTGTATTCGCTCCATGAGGGTGGAAGCTTTTCAATCACAGCCGATACTTGTAGAGCTTCATCAAAAGTCATGCCTTCAGCAAGAATCTCGCTGATGAGGAGTTGAAGTTCGACGAACTGTTCTACCACAGGCTTTTCGTCAGTCATGTTGTATTCTAAGAACTTATCCATCAAGAACTTCTTACTTCCAGCAGCTTCAGCATGATATTTTTCTTCTAGAGCTTCCCATAAATCAAAAGCATTAAAATCTTCTTTTGCATTATAGAAGTCATACAAGGAGTCATCAAGACAGTTAAGAATATGATTCTTGCACAAATAATTCTTCCTATTCCACCTGTCCAATTTATCTTCATTACCACGGCGATGAAGTTTTCTCGAGGGTTTTTCTAAATCATATCCATCTAACCTTTGGTCGTTTAGGAAGAATAGCATTTTAGACTGCCATTTCTTAAAGTCCTTACCACTGAACTTTGGTGGTTTTTCTACAGTATTCTTTACCATGTTCTTACAACAACGAATATTACAGTATTACAATATTACAATAAGGCACGATATTACCTTTAGATTGTTGGAATTAATTACAATAATCGAATGCAAATGGGAAATAATACTTAGATTACACTGATAGTAGTAACAAATAACTCAATAAACTTAGTAGAGGCACGTATGAGATACGCTGAGCTAAAGGTAATATTGCCTGCTACTCCTCTGAGATGCTATAGCAATTAACAAATTACCTCCAGGATACAACTACTGTTAGTTCTCCTCTATGTGTAGCATACACAGAGAGAACCCTTAGAACTTGGCAGCAGAAATAAAACAAAAATACAAATCGAAACTCAAATAGTTTCACAGAAATGTAAAAACAAATTTATGTTTCTGTAAAACAATTTCTGTAAATAAAGTTTCCGTAAACTAATATTCTGTAAACAAAGAAGTAGTTATACAAAATTATGTTTCTGTAAACTACAACTTGTTTCAGACAAGAACTGAATTTATGTTTCTGTAAACTTAAAAATAAATTGTTTCTGAAAGCATAAAAGAAGAAGAAGAATTTCAGAAGAGAAGAGTTCTGAAAGGTATGAGATGAAAATGAAATTCTTCTCTCGTATTTATAGGTGGAAAAACTAAACGTTCGGATAAGAATCCAATGCACGACAAGATCCGTAAAACCCGCTTCTCTAACGTTACAAAAGTTAGGGTAAAAGCAGAAGTGAAAAGCACAGTGTACACGCGTTCAAAATTTTGAGATTCTCTTCGAGGCACATGTGTCAAATGCACCGTGTGACACGCGTGAAGGAAGATGCTTCTCGAGGCTGTCGGATATCCAAAACCGAGAAGGCAAAGAATAAAATTCTTTACATGTGTGGGAGAAACGTGTGGTAAATTTCAGTAAAAAGATAGGGTCGGATAAACCCACACCCACACCCAAGCCCGCGCCCACGCCCACGCCCTCGCCCGAGCCGAGCGAGCGTGCGTGCTTCTGTGCGAAGCACCGCGCGAACGGGAAAGGCAATAAGAAATGAAATAAGGTTTAGGCAACCTTGCCATAGTCTAGGGCTTTCCCCATACACAAAGGTCTAAAGACCCAAAGGGCCATGCCCTTAAGGCTAAACCAATGCTATTTAAGTCTAAAACTCTAAATGTTTTAGTCTATATGGGACTAATGTTTTATTCATTCACATGAAAACACATCTAGGGAGCATAAGGTCTTGGGATCAAAACATGGTTCATGCATTTTTAATTAAATTTTTAAAAAACGTTTTTTCTAACAATCCCCCACATGAATAATAAAACACGATAAAACATAAGGCAACAAAATAGGCTAAGGTGTCCCAAAGATTGAACCTTAACTTAGTGAGAGGTTACCTGAACTGCTTGTTGATACGGTGAACGCAATGTCTTGAACCGCCAACAATGAATGCAATTCAGAAATAACAGCCACACTTGATGCCTCAACCGAAGAAAACAGCTGCCAAGCTCTTGCGGTTGTGCCCATTTTGGCCGTGGGCTAAAATCCCGGACTTAATGAATGTCTCTAGAGAATCAGCTCAAATTCTCATAGGAAGCGGGCCCACTTCCAACATCCACAAAGGTGAGTCCATAAAGAGTGTCCTGCCACACCCCGCTTTAATCAAAGCCATGGTACCCATTAAGATCACAAAAAATCATCCTGTAATTCTGCAGGCAGCACTATCGCACGGTTACACCATAGGGAGGGACATAGATAGTGCTTTCCCAATATCACCATAAATTAGTTGTCTCATTGAACCTTGATCTTGGAAATCCAATCTCAAGGTTGAGTATCCTTCATGGTGATTTATTCAATGAGCTTAAGTCCCATCCCCCTCGATGTAAATTTAACTTCCTCTCTGGATAAGCCTTTCGTCAAAGGATCTGCAAGATTATCTTTGGATTTTACAAAGTCTATCGAGATAATACCAGTAGAGAGTAGTTGTTTCACCGTCTTGTGTCTTCTTCGTATATGTATAGACTTCCCGTTGTATACATTGTTCTTTGCACAACCAAGAGCATCTTTACTGTCACAGTGGATTGCGATTGAAGACACAGGCTTGGGCCAGAGTGGAATTCCTCCCAGGAAACATCGTATCCATTTAGCTTCCTCTCCAGCTTTTTCCAAGGCTATAAATTCAGACTCCATAGTGGATTTAGCTATACATGTCTGTTTGGTAGACTTCCATGAGACATACGCACCTCCAAGTAAGAAGATGTACCCACTAGTAGACTTGCACTCTACTGAGTCTGATATCCAGTTGGCATCACAATACCCTTCCAGTACAGCAGGATACTTCCCAAAACTTAAGCAATAGTTTGAGGTCCCTCTCAGGTAACGTAGAACTCTGAAGAGAGCATTCCAGTGATCCAGCCCTGGGTTGCAAGTATACCTGCTTAATCTACTCACAGAGTAAGCAATATCAGGTCTTGTACAGTTCATTAAATACATAAGACTACCAATAATGCGAGAATACTCAAGTTGATCAATACCCTCACCCTTGTTCTTTTTCAATTTACAAGTGGGATCAAATGGAGTAGATGCAGGTTTAGCATTTTTATAATTAAATCTCTTTAATACGGTTTCAGCATAATGAGATTGACTAAGACTATATCCATCAGACGTCTTTCTGATTTTCATCCCTAAGATTACATCAGTAGGGCCTAAGTCTTTCATGTCAAAATTATCTCTAAGCATGCTTTTAATGGTATTAATAATATCAAGGTTACTGCCTAATATGAGCATATCATCAACATATAGGCACACAATAACATGAGAATCATCCACAGATTTAATGTAAACACATTTATCAGATTCATTCACCTTGAAACCATTAGTTATCATAACATGATCAAATTTTTCATGCCATTGTTTAGGTGCTTGTTTTAAACCGTATAGAGATTTGTTCAACTTGCATACTTTTTTTTCACAACCTTTTACAATAAAGCCTTCAGGTTGGTCCATATAAATTTCTTCATTCAATTCACCATATAAAAATGCAGTTTTAACATCCATCTGATGTATATGCAAATCATAAATTGAAGCAATAACAATCAACATCCTAATCGAGGTGATTCTAGAGACTGGTGAATAAGTATCAAAGAAATCTAATCCTTCCTGTTGTCTATAGCCTTTAGCTACCAACCTAGCTTTATATTTATCTATAGTTCCATCTGTTCTAAGTTTCCTTTTGAACACCCATTTGCAACCTATGGATTTACTTCCAGGAGGCAAGTCTACAAGCTCCCAAGTTTCGTTTTCTTTGAATGGACTCCCATTCATTTAATGAAGCTTCTTCCCAGAAAGGAGCTTCTGGAGAAGTCATAGCTTCCTTGTAGGTTTGGGGTTCAGACTCTACCGTAAGAGTCAAAAAATCTGGGCCAAAACTTGTTTCAGTTCTAACCCTCTTACTTCTTCTTGGTTCAGTCTCATACTCTAAAGTTGGGGTTTGACTAGTCGATGGAACATCCGAGAGGTCATCATGGACCCTTTTTCGAGGTCCGGACCTTAAAGGAAATATGTGTTCATAAAACACAGCATCTCTAGATTCCAATATGGTATTATGACCAATGTTATTATGGTCAGAGCTGATGACCATAAACCTGTGTGCAGTTGTATGCTCAGGATACCCTAAGAAAACACATTCGACTGTTTTAGGACCTATTTTAGTTTTCTTGGGATGAGGAATGGCCACCTTGGACAAACACCCCCACACTTTAAAGTATGCATAGGAAGGTTGTTTACCATTCCACAATTCGTAGGGAGTTTTATCTGATTTTTTAAATGGAACTCGGTTCAAAATATAGCATCTTTGAGAGGATAGCTTCCCCCACAAGTTCGAAGATAACCCTGAACTTGTCAACATAGCATTTACCATATCTATGAGTGTTCTATTTTTTCTTTCGGCTACACCATTCGATTCAGGTGAATATGGTGCAGTGGTTTCATGAATGATTCCATTATTTTTACAAAACTCTCCTATGGGTATCACATACTCACCGCCACGGTCAGACCTAAGAGTTTTAATCTTAACTCCTTTTTGGTTTTCTACTTCAAGTTTATAAAACTTGAAAGCCTCTAAGGCCTCATCTTTACTTCTAAGAAGATGAACCTGACAATATCGTGAGTAATCATCTATAAAAGTGATGTACCATTTTCTACCACCTCTTGTTGGTGTTGATTTCAAGTCTCCTAAATCCGAGTGTATTAGTTCCAAAGGAACTGTTTTACGTTCAATACTTTTATTAAATGGTTTTCTTGTATATTTAGATTCAACACATATTTCACATCTTTGTTTTTTGTCAAAGTTTATTTTTGGTATGCAACCTAAATTAGCAAGTCTTTCTAGAGATTTGAAATTTACATGCCCAAGTCTATCATGCCAAACATGTGAAGAGTCACAAACATAAGCAGAAGAAGATGCATTAACATTCAATTTCAAATCAGATACACTAAGCTTAATCATGTTATCAGTAACATAACCTTTTCCTACGAATTCACCATGTATAGAAATCACAACAGTATTAGACTCAGCAACAATTTTAAAACCTTTTCCTAGCAGGATGGTTTCTGAGATAAGATTTTTGCATATGACTGGGACGTAGAATACGTCATTCAATGCGAGAGTTTTTCCTGAAGTTAGCTTCAGTTAGACCTTGCCTTTCCCCACTACTTTCGCGGTGGAAGAGTTTCCCATAAACAGTTTCTCATCATCTCCTACTATGGCATATGAGGAGAAAGCATTTTTGAATTTACAGACATGCTTGGTGGCTCCAGAATCAAGCCACCAGTCTCTCACATTAGTCATACTAGAGACAAGGTCGACTTCAGACACCATTCCAGTGAAATATCCAGAGTCCTCTACTATGTTTGCCTTATTTTTCTGTTTTGGATCATATTTGATCCTTTTAGGGGCCTTACAGTCTTTAGCCATATGTCCAGGTTTACCACAATTAAAACAGTCTCCTTTGATGGTGTGCTTAGTGATACCACCTCTAGGATTAAAATTGTTACCTCTGGGTTTTCGACGTCTGTTACGTCTATTACCCATTTTGCTGGATTCTCCAGGAGTTTTCTTTGAAGCAGCTTTATCGTCCAAAACATGAGCTTTGTTGGACATGTTTTTTCTCAGCATCATGCTCTTGTCCTTGCTGCACATAATCTCCTCAACCTGGATCTTTTTTCCAAGCTCCACCATGGTGATGTCACGATTCTTGTGTCGCAGCCTCCTCTTGTATTCGCTCCATGAGGGTGGAAGCTTTTCAATCACAGCCGATACTTGTAGAGCTTCATCAAAAGTCATGCCTTCAGCAAGAATCTCGTTGATGAGGAGTTGAAGTTTGACGAACTGTTCTACCACAGGCTTTTCGTCAGTCATGTTGTATTCTAAGAACTTAGCCATTAAGAACTTCTTACTTCCAGCAGCTTCAGCATGATATTTTTCTTCTAGAGCTTCCCATAAATCAAAAGCATTAAAATCTTCTTTTGCATTATAGAAGTCATACAAGGAGTCATCAAGACAGTTAAGAATATGATTCTTGCACAAATAATTCTTCTTATTCCACCTGTCCAATTTATCTTCATTACCACGGCGATGAAGTTTTCTCGAGGGTTTTTCTAAAGCATATACATCTAACCTTTGGTCGTTTAGGAAGAATAGCATTTTAGACTGCCATCTCTTAAAGTACTTACCACTGAACTTTGGTGGTTTTTCTACAATATTCTTTCCCATGTTCTTACAACAACGAATATTACAGTATTACAATATTACAATAAGGCACGATATTACCTTTAGATTGTTGGAATTAATTACAATAATCGAATGCAAATGGGAAATAATACTTAGATTACACTGATAGTAGTAACAAATAACTCAATAAACTTAGTAGAGGCACGTATGAGATACGCTGAGCTAAATATAATATTGCCTGCTACTCCTCTGAGATGCTATAGCAATTAACAAATTACCTCCAGGATACAACTACTGTTAGTTCTCCTCTATGTGTAGCATACACAGAGAGAACCCTTAGAACTTGGCAGCAGAAATAAAACAAAAATACAAATCGAAACTCAAATAGTTTCAGAGAAATGTAAAAACTAATTTATGTTTCTGTTAAACAATTTCTGTAAATAAAGTTTCCGTAAACTAATATTCTGTAAACAAAGAAGTAGTTATACAAAATTATGTTTCTGTAAACTACAACTTGTTTCAGACAAGAACTGAATTTATGTTTCTATAAACTTAAAAATAAATTGTTTTTGAAAGCATAAAAGAAGAAGAAGAATTTCAGAAGAGAAGAGTTCTGAAAGGTATGAGATGAAAATGAAATTCTTCTCTCGTATTTATAGGTGGAAAAACTAAACGTTCGGATAAGAATCCAATGCACGAAAAGATCCGTAAAACCCGCTTCTCGAACGTTACAAAAGTTAGGGTAAAAGCATAAGTGAAAAGCACAGTGTACACGCGTTCAAAATTTTGAGATTCTCTTCGAGGCACAGGTGTCAAATGCACCGTGTGACACGTGTGAAGGAAGATGCTTCTCGAGGCTGTCGGATATCCAAAACCGAGAAGGCAAAGAATAAAATTCTTTACATGTGTGGGAGAAACGTGTGGTAAATTTCAGTAAAAATATAGGGTCGGATAAACCCACACCCACACCCACACCCACTCCCACGCCCACGCCCACTCCCACGCCCACGCCCGAGCCCGAGCCCGAGCCGAGCCGAGCGTGCGTGCTTCTGTGCGAAGCACCGCGCGAACGGGAAAGGCAATAAGAAATGCAATAAGGTTTAGGCAACCTTGCCATAGTCTAGGGATTTCCCCATACACAAAGGTATAAAGACCCAAAGGGCCATGCCCTTAAGGCTAAACCAATGCTATTTAAGTCTAAAACTCTAAATGTTTTAGTCTATATGGGACTAATGTTTTATTCATTCACATGAAAAAAAATCTAGGGAGCATAAGGACTTGGGATCAAAACATGGTTCATGCATTTTTAATTAAATTTTTAAAAAACGTTTTTTCTAACAATCCCCCACATGAATAATAAAACATGTCGATAAAACACGATAAAACATAAGGCAACAAAATAGGCTAAGGTGTCCCAAAGATTGAACCTTAACTTAGTGAGAGGTTACCTGAACTTCTTGTTGATACGGTGAACGCAATGTCTTGAACCGCCAACAATGAATGCAATTCAGAAATAACAGCCACACTTGATGCCTCAACCGAAGAAAACAGCTGCCAAGCTCTTGCGGTTGTGCCCATTTTTTCCGTGGGCTAAAATCCCGGACTTAATGAATGTCTCTAGAGAATCAGCTAAAATTCTCATAGGAAGCGGCCCCACTTCCAACATCCACAAAGGTGAGTCCATAAAGAGTGTCCTGCCACACCCCGCTTTAATCAAATCCATGGTACCCATTTAGATCACAAAAGATCATCCTGTAATTCTGCAGGCAGCACTATCGCACGGTTACACCATAGGGAGGGACATAGATAGTGCTTTCCCAATATCACCATAAATTAGTTGTCTCATTGAACCTTGATCTTGGAAATCCAATCTCAAGGTTGAGTATCCTTCATGGTGATTTATTCAATGAGCTTAAGTCTCATCCCCCTCGATGTAAATTTAACTTCCTCTCTGGTTAAGCCTTTCGTCAAAGGATCTGCAAGATTATCTTTGGATTTTACAAAGTCTATCGAGATAATACCAGTAGAGAGTAGTTGTTTCACTGTCTTGTGTCTTCTTCGTATATGTATAGACTTCCCGTTGTATACATTGTTCTTTGCACAACCAAGAGCATCTTTACTGTCACAGTGGATTGCGATTGAAGACACAGGCTTGGGCCAGAGTGGAATTCCTCCCAGGAAACATCGTATCCATTCAGCTTCCTCTCCAGCTTTTTCCAAGGCTATAAATTCAGACTCCATAGTGGATTTAGCTATACATGTCTGTTTGGTAGACTTCCATGAGACAGACGCACCTCCAAGTAAGAAGATGTACCCACTAGTAGACTTGCACTCTACTGAGTCTGATATCCAGTTGGCATCACAATACCCTTCCAGTACAGCAGGATACTTCCCAAAACTTAAGCAATAGTTTGAGGTCCCTCTCAGGTAACGTAGAACTCTGAAGAGAGCATTCCAGTGATCCAGCCCTGGGTTGCAAGTATACCTACTTAAGCAATAGGGTCGGATAAACCCACGCCCACGCCCTCGCCGAGCCGAGAAAGGCAATAAGAAATGCAATAAGGTTTAGGCAACCTTGCCATAGTCTAGGGCTTTCCCCATACACAAAGGTCTAAAGACCCAAAGGGCCATGCCCTTAAGGATAAACCAATGTTATTTAAGTCTAAAACTCTAAATGTTTTAGTCTATATGGGACTAATGTTTTATTCATTCACATGAAAAACCATCTAGGGAGCATAAGGTCTTGGGATCAAAACATGGTTCATGCATTTTTAATTAAATTTTTAAAAAACGTTTTTTCTAACAGTATGTGAATGGAAGTTTGTCTACTGAACACCCTAACCTCACTGCCCACCTTTCTAATTCTGGCACCTCTCCAATAGGAATTAATCTAGTCTTAAGAATGTTGATTCTTAGTCCTGATACCGTTTCGAAGCACTTCAACAAGCTGAACAAATCAAATAATTCTTCCCACTTACTGTCAACAAAAAGTATTGTGTCATCTGCATAATGCAAATGATCAATCTGGGTACCTTGATCTTTAACTGTGAAACCATGTATAATGTTTAATTGAGCTGCCTTGTCAATATATATAGAGAATCCTTCCATTGCAATGTTAAACAAAAGGGGTGAGATTGGATCTCCTTGTCTCACCCCTCTGGAGCTTCTAAAACCACCAAAAGGAGAGCCGTTAATAAGGATTGAGAAACTAGCCGTTGAGTAACAATATCTCATCCATTTGCACCACTTAGAACCAAATCCCATTTGTCCAAGGATAAATTCGAGATAAGACCAATTCAATTTATCAAAGGCCTTCTACAAATCAATCTTGCAAATGATTCCAACATTTCCTGATCTTAACCTCGAGTCCACTAGCTCACTTGCGATAAGAATCCCATCTGTTATCTGCCTGCCATCAATATATGCACACTGGACCGGGGAAATAATCTTATTCATCACCAACTTCAATCTAGAGGCAAGTATTTTGGCAATAATTTTATAAGTACTAGTGAGGAGACTGATTGGTCTGCAATCCTTCACAGTTTCAATGTGATCTGTCTTAGGAATGAGCGAAACAAAAGTAGCATTATGTCTCGAATCTATTTCACCGCTTTCACAGAACTCATTAACTACTGCCATGATATCATTTTCCAAGAAAAACCAACAATTTTTGAAGAAACAAATTGGAAACCCATCTGGACCCGGGGCTCTTTCACCACCCAGTTCTTTAATTGCTTCTAATACTTCGACTTCAGTTATATTAGCTTCAAGAATACTACTTTCAAGCTCAGAGACTTTTGTAAACTCAATACCTTCAAGAGTTGGTCTAACACCCTGATCTTCAGAAAAAAGATTTTTGAAGTAATTGACAATATGGTCTTGTAACACCGTCCTATTTGACTCAAGTTCACCTTGTATAAACAATTGATGTATTCTGTTATGTTGCTTTCTGGCTGTAGCAATCCTCATAAAGAAAGATGTGTTTTTGTCTCCTCCCTGAAGCCACCTTGTCTTTGCTTTTTGTCTCATAGAGACCTCCTTCATCAAAGTAACTTTCTCAAAGTTCACCTTTAGAGCAATTCTCTTTGTTAAAAGCTCTTGATCTAGTATATTGTCAGCTTCTGCAATGTCGAGAGCTTCGATTTCTGTCTGAATTTGGTTGAGTTTCTCATTAATGTTACCAAAAACAGATTTACTCCATTCTCTCAGATTATGTTTGAGTGAATTGAGTTTATGCCAAAATACGGCACTCGGGGTACCTGCAAAACAGAAAGAATCCCACCATTCCTGGAGCATGTTAGTAAAACCAGGTTCTTGAAACCACCCGGATTCAAGCCTAAAAGGGCTTGGACCCCAAGAGGGATCCAACAAATATGTGACATATATGCATAAACCATAAATATTTTGTTAGCAGATTGAGACATATATGCATAAACCATAACTTAGAAAGGGAAAAAGATCATGAAGAAATATAGTGATATATGATAAAGCAAAAGAAAATTTATCTTACTCGAAACTGGAATAGATAATCATAACCAACATTACCCAACCAGGTAATGATGAACGACGAGAAGAAATAAGACAACTCCTCTTATTTTCCATGATTGATGTATGATGAATACAGTTGATTTGATTGATTGTTGCTATTAGGTTAGTATAAGCTACACCACTCTAGGAGTGTGGGTGGTTTAAATTCAAACATAATGGATCTATCTATAGCTATATGTTTAATTCGCAATGTCAACGATGTCTATACACAAACGTGAGCCAGGTCATCAAGAAAATAAAACATCCAAACAATTAGTATGGTAATTATTTTTTATTCTTTGTGATTTGTGTGACACATGCAGCTGGAATTAGAGGCTTATAGTTATCCCCCAGCGCAACCCAGCCTTTTAAGTTGGCTTCACTCCCGAATCCCCAATATTTAAAACGGAAAAAAGTATTAGTTTGCCATTTTAATTTGGTTGGTTAAATAATTGATGACTGTTCTAATGCCAATGTGTGTTAAAAATCTGGTTCATCACATAACTACAAAAAACTATGAGAGAATGAATTTGAGATATCTGACCTCGACCTGTCGTTTGGGATGCTTGAGTAAGCGATAATCTTATACCCCACAATTGAGGTACATATACAAGGTAGAATGACACAAATATTTGATCTTGGGTCTTAAGAGAACTCCAGGGACAACTCCATCGCCCAAACTCCAAGAAATAAGAAGAAGACAACAAAAAAAGCCATTAAAACCCTAGAAATGGTCTCCCAAAGACACGGAGCTCATCAAAGCACGTTCTTACAAAAACAACCACTTGTGGATTCAGTGGTTAACAAACATACTACTAGTCTTTATCTAACAATAACACATTTCCCACTTGCATAGTTGCATGCCACTTTCTTTATCCACTAAAAATATTATTTGGCCGATTACATTGTGGTCATACTTTTTGATTTGTTTTTGCAAACTGATCATACTTCTTAATTACAAAATTCTATTTTTCCATGCCATTTAATACTTTTCAATAAATGGTGTTATCTTTTCCCAATATAACTTCCTCTAAAATACTCTCTTCATTTAACAAAATCGGTTGCCGTGGTGATGATGAAGAAGCAGTGGTGGTCGTGAAAGCTTAGGAAGCTTCGCCAAACCCTAGGGGGAAAATGGTGAACCATTAGGTGAATTTCATGCCTTTTATAATAATACTGAGATCATTTTTATCATCATTCCCAAAAAATTATATTATTCGTGTACGATCCCATTTCCAAATGCATTTAGCATTCCTAGTGGCTCAGAATATGCATTATTGGGAGCCGGCTAGAAGAGCTATCCACCAAAATTTGTCTAAATAGAAGGTTGTTACTTAAAAGTCAAACCAAGTACTCTTTCTCTAGTCAATCTGCTTGTTCAAACAGAATTAAACCGAACATGATTTCTAGTAAGTTGCTCAAAACTCATTAGCAGAAAAAGTGTATAATGCTCCCAGAAACTGACCCACAGTCACTAAGTTTTCTTTCAAGTACTCTTCCACGCTTATGGATTCTTCTCTGCATCGTTATATCACTCCAAATATCTCTTTTCTTCTTAAATCACTCACTCCAAGTTTCTTTGATCTCTTATGAATATCATTTTCCTACAGTACCATCACCAGTAAACATCTCCATTGCAACCCAAACCACAGCAGCAATCATCAAAGAAGATCAGGAATCTAATAATACTAATATTTGTAGTGATGGTAAAGTGTATGTATATGAACTACCAAAAATGTTCAATACAGAATTAACAGAGAAATGTGTTGAGCTGCTAAATCCATGGAACTTACGTTGTGAAGCTATTTCTAACAATGGGTTTGGTCGTAGATATTCAGAAGCTGGAGGGGAAGTTGGTAGTAACGTAGTTCCTCATAATCTTAAATCTTCATGGTATTTTACTGATCAATTTGCTTCTGAAATTATTTACCATAATCGTATACTACATCATAAATGTCGTACTTATGATCCGTCTTCCGCTTCAGCTTATTATATACCGTATTATGCTGGTCTTGCTGTTGGTAAATATTTATGGTCTCGTCGTCATAATTACAGTACTTCTGTTCATCGTGATCGTCATTCCTTGATGTTACTTAAATGGGTTCAAGAACAAGTTTATTTTGAGAGATCAAACGGTTGGGATCATTTCATTATGTTAGGTAGATTTAGTGGAGATTTTAGAAGAAGAACAAGGGATAATAATGATTGGGGTTCTAGTTTTATTCGGATGCCTGGGATGCAAAATATCACAAGCTTATTGATCGAAAGGAATCCATGGGATTATTTTGATATTGGTGTACCTTATCCCACTGGTTTTCACCCAAAATCTGAATCGGAGTTGATTCAGTGGCAAGACTTCGTTAGTTCACGTCCACGGAGAACTTTGTTTTCATTTGCTGGAGCTAAAAGGGGTCCTGCTGTTCAGAATGGTTTTAGAGGTATACTGTTGGATCAGTGTAGAGAAGCGTCGAATCGGTGTAAACTTGTTGATTGTGGTGAAAATCGATGTACCCGTACTTCAGTGGTTCTTGAAACGTTTTCGGAATCGGAATTTTGTTTACAACCAAATGGTGGCAGTTTTACAAGGAAATCAATTTTTGATTGCATGATTGCTGGTTCGATTCCGGTTTTCTTCTGGCATCAAACTGCTTATGATAAGTACAAATGGTTTTTACCAAGTGAACCGGAGAGTTACTCGGTTTTTATAGACCGCAGAGAAGTTATCATTAATGGAACATCTATTAGACGTGTATTAGAGAAGTTTAGTAAAAATGAAGTGAGAAAAATGAGAGACAAAGTCATCGAATATATACCTAAATTTGTGTATGCCGATTCTGTAAATGGATTAGGTTCCACAAAAGATGCTTTTGATGTTGCCATTGCTGGGGTTTTGAAGAGGTTAAAGGCACAGAATATGGTGGGATAGAAAGGACAACCATAAGAAATGTTCATTCCAAATTTTCCATGAAATTTTTTTCTAGCTTTATGATTTTCTTTCGGTTTTTTTTGTATTTTTACCGGTTTCATGCTCCATATATTTCTTTTAGTGATTACAAAGTGGCTAGTTTTTACACAAAATTGGTTAAAAAGACTAAAATTAAAATTTCCTGGGTGAAAAGGACAGTTAGATTTAGATACTGTTTAAATGGACAAAAATTTAAAAATTGGCAGGATGTAACCAGTTTCATTCTGCCCATTTTCAAATATTTTTTCTTATTTTTATTTTACACAGGATGCATCCAGTTTCATCCTTGCTATTTTTTAAGTTTAAGCCAGGGTGAATCCAGTTTTATCCTTGCTATTTTTTTTTTTTTGTCAATTTCACCCATAAACTTTTTTACTCGTCCATTTGAACCGCGTTTTAAATTTTTTTAGACAAATGACTCATTTTCCGTAATTTTTACATTTCTTCTCTTCTTCCCCAGCTTTTGATGCTTTGGACTACAATCTCTTCTTCCCTAGTTCTTCTGTTTGTTCCATCATAATCGACAAAACCAACTAAAAATAAATCACGCATTAATTCCTTTATCAACCAGTAAATTGTACTAGTAAAACATAACATACGCGTTGATATTGTAACTATGTCTTTATATTTTATTTTATTTTCGAAAAAATAAATATATTAAAGGAAAAATAAATCCCATTACGGCATTACAGTAAGCAAAGTGCTTACTATGCCTTAATATTACCAATTAGACAATTTAGACTAGAGGGCACGCGAGACGTGATAGCATTTGTAAAGATGAAAAATTTGGAAAATAAATTTAAATGGCGCACAACTTAAAAATGTTATCATAATAGGTTTTTAAATCTAACCGCGTAATTGATTAAGTTGCCTCTAGGCTCCCGCAGTTATGGACTTGAGAAGAGTTTTAAAATCTTAAGCTTTTTTTTTTTTTTTTAATCATTTTTATTTAGAGCAATGCTCTGTTCTTCTGCGAGGAAAAATAAAATAACAAGGAAGAAGATAATGAAGAGTATTATGTCGATCAAGCCCAAGTCATCAATGGACATGCAGCTCGGTTTAATTAATTAATAAAAAGCTTTGTTGTCTTAATAAAGATTCTTCTCTATGCCAGTGACGCATTTAGTGAAGATTCTTCTCTATGCCATATGCCAATACTTATCTGACTAATACAAAAATACAACATGCTTAACGTAAAGCAAATCAGGCAGCTCTGGCAAACCAAGCAGTTAAAAACCAGAAGACGCATCCAACTCCGGCATCAACAAAAATTTGACACAACAACGGCCCCCTTTTCCTTTCAAACATCTTGTATGCAGACAAAATTGGGACTAAATACCCAAGAATTGTAACCTATATTTGAGTTAATGAATCGGTTCACTCTTTCAAAAAAAAAAAAAAAAAAATTTTATAATAGTTATATTGATGCTGCGAAAAATGAGAGATCAAAAACTCTAGGTATTGGAATAATCATTTTAGATAATGCAGGTACCTTCTATGCTACCTGATCCTTCGGGAAAATGATATATATCCCCCGCTCTTTTTCCCCGTCTATGTGTTATGCAGACATTGATTAAATCCAATAATTATGGGACCCCTATTAATCTCAATCGGGTTTTGTTAACTTGTGCACCCATGCACAAGATAACACCCAATCATTGCATTGGGAAAGTGCAAAACCAATTAAAAAAATAAGAGAGATGGTATCACTTGCATTGAAGAATGCAAAACTTCACTCTTAATAAGAGAAATGGTGTAAATCTATGTTAATTTTGCATTCTTCAATGCAAGTGACACCATCTCTCTTATTTTTTAATTGGTTTTGCTCTTTCCCAATGCAATGATTGGGTGTTATTTTGTGCATGGGTGCACAAGTTAACAAAACCCATCTCAATCTAAGGGATTAAGAATTAAGAACAGTGTCACCTAATGGAGGGAGGGAGTGGGGGAAATGAGCGGGGAAAGTGTAGCAACCTCGAAAACATCTCAGCCCTGAGTATCAAGTATGCAGAAGCTATAGCTTTGCTAGAAGCTAATAAATGGAACCATGACTTAAAGCTACACAATATCACTATTTTGGGAGATAATCAAAATGTTATAAGTGCATTTACTAGTACTCTTAATTCTGTGTCTCCGAGTTATGGAAGTATTACTTTTTACTGCAAATACTTACTCCAATTTTTTAATAGGTGTTCAAATATATTTATATAACAAGAAAGTCAAATAGAATAGCAGATTCTCTGGCTAAAGCAGCCACCTCTGTATCTATTCTAGGATTATGGTTCCTTATACCTCCTGAGTGTATGTGCAAACACTATTACTTATCAGACCAAAAAAAACAAATTTGGCGAGCAAAAAAACCACCCAAATTGGTGTTGTTTATTTTTTGTGTTGAGGTATATTTTGTCGAGGTGTCCGTGGCCATCCCATCCCGAATTCCAAACTTTAAAATGTCCAACAAACAAACGGGCGACTTTCTATGTTTCTCTTTTTCTTTGAACAAAAAAAATAAAAAAATTTCACATGGTGAAGGCTTATACTAGGGTTGTCAACGGGTCCGGGTCCTCCCGAGTAGTTTATGGCCCAGAACCGGACCCGGCATGTCAGCATCGGTTCCGGGTCCTAACGGTTCCAGGTCCGGTTCCATAATGTGTTGGGCCAGAACCGAACCCTTTAAAGTCCCGGATACCCGTCGGTTCCGGGTACCCGTTGGGTATTAAAAAAACTATTAAAATCTTAATTTCTTTCTCTTTTTAACTTGAATATAAATTATTTTTATAAAAAATTTTTTTATTTTTTTTATTAATATACTAAATAAATATTAAATGTAAGAAAAAATTCAAAGCCGAAACTAGCAAAAATACCTATAAGGCCCCTTCCTATGGGTGTGGCAAATCAATTGATTTGCCACTTAAGCACCCACTATGGAGGGGGCAAAGTGGCAAATTTGCCACTTTGCCAGTCCAGGTGGAGTTTCTACCTACCGGTCGAGACTAGACCGGTAGGTGTACAAAACACCGTTGCCGGTTTAGGTAACACCGGCAGGTGCTTGTTACACCGCTAATTAAAATCTGATCCAACGGTTATTATTCTCCCCCTATAAATACCACATTCCTCTACCATTTTAACTCACTCCTTCTTCCTATTTTCTTAGATTTTCTAATGGATCAAAACATGTCTATGGCTCAATTCATCGAAGAGCAACATGCGGCCGAAAATCGAAGATTTGCAGATCGAGCTAGAATGCAAAATGAATTAAGAAGGGAAAATAGTTGGAGAGTTGCACAACAGCGCGATTTTAGCACGTTAGAAGATGAATGCATCTGCCGAAATTATGTTTTCTTCACTAATCATCCAATTGTTGATGGATCGTTACGGCTTATTCCGTTTTGGGGACGCGTTTTAATGAAATTTGAGGAAGAAACAACGAACCTCAACAATCGCAATTTGATGGTGTTGAGTGCTCGGTTTTCCATAATTTCCAAGAATGTTAACAAGTATATTGGTATGATAAGGGAAGAGGCTCGAAACATGAAAAGTGGTGAAACCCTGTTGTGCATTGATAAAATATGTCTTGCAAAGTGGCTCTGTGACACCGGAGAGGAGTTCCGATATGCCAGTTGTTATGAAATCGTAAAAGTGTTGCCCCAATTTAATCTAGGTTATCAATTCTAAGTTCGCAATTATGTAGAAAACTTGAAATGAAGATTTAAACAAACCACAATTCTAAGTTCGCAATTATTTATCAAATAAAAGTGGAATTACATTAACGATTTAAACAAACCACAATTCATAGTAACGACTAAACGAAACTCTAAAACTAACGATTACCACGAAATACATAATCCACCAAGCCTGTTGGATCTTGTGAAAACTCATTATTTGGAGTCTGAGATGGTGGTTGAGTAGCATCAGGCGATTCATAACCTTGAAATGGTTTCGGAGCCATTGGAGGTGGTGCTTGAAATCGGTGAAATGCTGAACTCGGGGTAAAAATTTGGGATTGCCTAAATGCATCCAAATTGGCGTGTTCACCAGCAGGAGTAAGTATAGGACCTTAGGGCATGAAACCAATAGGAGACTGCAAATCTGTTGTTGGTTTTAGTTGAGTCTCTTCCACAAAAGTCTCGTCCATTATAGTTGGAGTGCATTGACGACCTCCACGTCCACGACTTCCACTTGTATGACTTATACTTGCACGACTTGCACCTGCACGACTTCCACTTGCACGACTTCCACCTCCATGACTTCCACTTGCACGACTTCTAGTTCTTATTGTATTGCTCTCACTAGTAGTGTAAGGCATTTCAAAACTCAGACTTTCCCTCAAAGACTGCATATGACTCAAGTGAAGACGTTTGAACCCTTGGATAAAATGCTCATAATTGTTACATCGTTTCTGATACTCTTCTCTGGTTGCATCCACAACATCATATGGATAGGTCAGCTGCATACCTTAAGTAGTGAGTGGAACTGAAACAATATCTCCACTTTGTGATAAAGTATTGACTTCCCATCTCAATTGAGGCATATGTGACGACCCAAATTGACTGCTAGGGTACGTACATGGTTCCCCCGTAGGTGGTGGGGGTTGGGATGGAAGATCTGTAAGTGGAAAATTTCCAATTGCTGGAAAGTCAACACTGCCTAAGCTATGTGGATGAATAGAAATATTTAGCTTGCATACCTTTTGGAACCAACTGTAGTAATCATAGTCATCTTCTGGTTCTTGGATCAAATCATCAGCTTCTTCCCAAGGTTGTCCATTATTTATCAACTTTATCCAATCATCATGTGAAATAATGGAAGTTGTAAAAGTGTTGATTGCTTTTACCTTTCTTCCTTGTAGCTGAAACAAATGTCTTTCTCCATAATACCAAATACCCTGACCCCTAACTGGACTGTAAAACACAGTTAGCTTTAAGCTTAACTGAAGCATCTCTTGTGCCATTTTTTCATGGAACTCATCAATTTCCATATACGGCATTGACTTAATGTTGGCACTAGTTCTGCATAGTTGTTGCATCCTTTGAACAATAACAGTATTTTGACCATTATTGATCTGGCCAATCTAATTTTTAGCTTTGTACTTGTACACGACTGGGAAAATTATTCGTTTATCGTGAAGATCTGGTTCCCCGACTGTAAAGTAAGTATACCACCAATACTGAAAAATAACATTGACGAAAAATGATGTGTTACTACATTCACCACAAATACAAATACATTCAACTCGATAATAAATCTAATAAATAGTTCTTACCTCCAAAACGATCCAAAATGCATTTAAGCTATCTGACTTCGTAGTTGAGCATTCACCGAGACATATGTATAGCTCAGCTAAAATTGGAGAACCCCAATCATAATATGGCGCTTTGTCTAAATCTTCTAAAGATTCCAGAAAACCAATTAATGAAACACTGCTAGCATTGGGGAACAAAACTTGGCCTAACATCCATAATACAAAAATACGTTCAAGCTTGGGATAATCTCCAGTTATGTCTATCCCCTTGGAATTGTAACGGTTCAAAAATGCCTTCAACCCAGACACTCTTAATCCAAATGACTGTAACCGTCTTGACTCTGGTGATCCTTCAGTATCATTTGAGTACAAGGGGAGTAATTGTTTCCATTTTCCTTCTGACATCCACTTTAACTGGTCAAATTGCACTATTTGACCATCACTTTTTATTCCAGTCAACATATACAAATCTAACGGTGTGAATCCTAAAAACAACATGGTCATAAAATTAAAGTTTGTATGCGAAACTAAAATTGGTATCAAACTAAATAATTGAAATTCTAAAAATTAAAGTTTGTTTCTGAATTAAAAATTAAACTATTGAATGGAACAAATAGAACTTACCCCACACGAAATCCTTGAAAAAGAACGTATTTGCAGTATCCCACCAACGTTCACAAATAACTCGCACAACTTGAGTCCTGTGGTTTTTTCCTTTCATGAAATATAAACGCTGCCAAGGATATCTTCTCAAGGATGCTTGAACACCTTGGGGGAGTAACTCAAACACTTCAATTAACTCAGACCACCCATCTCTTAATTTAGGTAACGAAACTCTCCCGGGATGGTTACATAAATGCGTAGATTGTACATCATCTCCAACTAGTTGCCTAACATTAGCGAACTCGTGATCTTTATCCTGAACCCATACTATATCACTAGCTGCAATAGATTTTCCCTTGTCTTTCCTATTTCTTTTCCTTTGCCTATTTGTTTTGGAACTACTACTAATTTTTTTAAATTCGCTCTGCTCTGATCTAAATTGAAGAGAAGGGGAGAAAATTTTTTGTGAATGAAAAATGAAGAGAATTGGGGGATTTATAGGCGACAGAGCACCGACCGTGACCGGTGGAGATTAAACCGGTGCCGTCTTAGTCTAGACCTACTGGTTTCTAAGAGACCGCTACCGGTGTAGACTCGACTGGTAGGCAGAGACTCGATCGGTTATATTTTTTACCATAGTGGGGCGGCCAGTTTGCCAGGCCAGCTAGCATGCCAAATGGGTGAGTTTGGCACTTGCCATAGGAAGGGGCCTAATTTTGCTAAAAATATGATCAAAAGGTTAAATAAACGGGTACCTATTACCCGCGGGTACCCGAAGGGTATTACCTGTTTGGACCCGTTAACATTCGGGTCAAATCGGGTAATTACCCGTCGGGTCATAAGTTGCTAATGGGTACAACTTTAGGACCCAGAACCGGACCCGATCTAGCAGGTCCGGTTCCGGGTAACGGGTACCCATTGACAGCCCTAGCTTATACTAATGGTAACTCTTTCGAAGATGCAAGAAAGAAAGAAATCTATCGGAAAATGGGTCATATGACCATAGGCCCCTAAACTCCGGTAGCAATGAACTTGTAAAATATAGGTCTGGTTAAAAAAGACATAAAAAAAAATTAGTCATATGTATCCTTAACTATAAACTTTATTCTTTATCATATTCTTTTCTCTCTCCTATTTATTTTCTCACTCCAATATAAAATTAATCACGAGAAATGTCTTAACTTCCAAAATATAATTCCAATTTTAATGAAATTTATATTTTTGGAAAGGGCTCGAAAATCTCTACAAAACAAGATCCATTGTTGATATGAAATTCGAAAAAGAAAAAAAATTATTTTAACCCAGACCGAGTATACATTATGCACCCAGGTGCAACCTGGACAAAAATTATTTCCTATAAAAATATGCCTTATGCACCCAGGTGCAACTTGGACAAATTTATCTTCTATAGAAATATGTGTTATGCACCCAGATGCAACCTGATCAAAGTTTATTGTTTATATATATGAATATGCATTATGCACCCAGGTGCAACCTGGCCAAAATATTTTTTCCTATACGAATCAAAAAAATATACATTATGCACCCAGGTGCACCTGAGAAAAACCTATCATTAGTATAAAACATAGCTAGGATAAGTTTGCCTTTGTTAGTGGTGGTCAGGATTTGTCCAGACAAAGATAAATCAAGGGTTGTGGTTCCTCAGACCACCCCCTACAACTCACACGTGTGGCGTTAATTCCAATATTATGAATGAAAAATGAATACTCAAGTCAAGATATGGAATTTTAAAAATTATAATGGGGAGGTTCGAACTCATGACCTATTATATCATAAGAGTGACCTCTAACCAGTGTTCCACGTTGGTTGGAAATGATAGAAAAGATAAATCAACAGTGGTGGTTTGTTCAACTTAAATACCATAATTGCTTTTCGAATTAGTGTTTCACTAATTGCACATAATAAATAATATATTCATTATAAAGATTGTTGAATTAATGGCCAAAATTCAGCAACTGCAAGATCCGCAAGCCGAATTATTATTACTTCGTAGTTGCAGTGGAGTTTTGAAGCTATATTTTACACTGCGAACAACATGTACCCAGGATATACACCCTGCCGTGTCCAACTTTGATATGCATCTCATGCAATATCTCCGTAAAATCATTGTAGGTGATGGTGCAGGCTTTGGAACCCTACAACAATGACTTGCAACTCTGCCTATCAAGAAGGGTGGCCTAGGCATCGTTACCATGACATATGATGGTGTCTACTGCTATCTTGCGTCATGCTACCAGACCCAGAATCTTCAGAATATCATCCTTCCATGCCCTGATGGACAAGATCTCGGCTCTAACTATCAACATGCCTTGCTCACCTACATGCAAGCCTGTGGTGTCTCTTCTTCGGACTTCGACATCAACGATGCTGCCCCCAGTATATGAACAAACTGACAGCAAAATACTTTGATGTGATCTCCGAAAATTTACCCATAAAGTTTACTCTTACTGAGCGTGACTTATTTTTGTGGCATAGCAACAGGCTCCCTCACGCGATGGACTTTCTCAAAGCTATCCCTATCAGTGGGTTTGGACAAACTATTGGGCCTAGAAAATTCCGGGATGTACTTCAATACCGCCTTTGTATTCCTATCTTCGACGAAGACAGTCTATGCTCAAGCTGCGAGAAATCGATGGATGTATTTGGGGATCACGATTTCCACTGTGCTAAATATGTGGGACCTAAATACCGCCATGACTTTACAAGAGACACTTTGTTTGATATTTTCTACAAAGCCAAAGTACCCGCGAGGAAAGAGGCCTCTTTAGGTCTACGGTCTAACTCTGTCAAGGATCTTAAGCCAGCGGACATTCTTGTGCTTAATTGGGAAGGTGGTAAAGATGTTTGCTTTGACGTCACGGGCGTTTCCCCATTCACAAGCGCCAACACCCGCAACTTCACTCCTGGACATGCAATTTCCATGGTTACTACTCGCAAACGAAATAAATATCTTGAGAAATGCAGTACACATGGATATGGGTTTGGAGTTCTTGCTTTTACCACTCTAGGGGAATTAGGAGAAGACACAATCACTTTCCTGAAACGATTACGGAACTGTCTCATCAGCCACGATGCAAATCATAAGATAGGCGGAGCTCTTTTTCATAGACTAGGCATCGTTATTCAAAGAGGTGTGGGTGCCCAGCTTGTCGCTCGGCTTCCCTCTACCGATGTGTAATGTTATGTGTAATATAATAATTAATTTTTATCAAATTAATTGATATTAGTGTAAAAGTATCAATTAATATATAATTATAAAGTGTTTTATTAATTAGTGTTTCACTAATTGCTCATAATAAATGACTAATAATTTTTTAATTATAAATGTTTTCTTAATTAATTGTATATTTATTTCTATTAATAAGTAATTTTGATAAATAATATCAATAGATATTTTCTGCGACAATGAGTAGTAAAAGAGGTGGAGGCCGAAAGATTAGTGGTGGTTAAGGGCGGAGCCAAGCACAATTATATTTATTTTGGTTCCTTTATCGTAAAATTGGATAAAAAGTCCATTTTTCACATGTATCCAACTTGCCAAGAATTTTTTCTCCCTCTCTCCTCAAAATCCTGGCTCTTCCCCTGGTTTGTGGTGAAAGAAGTAGTGACGGTGAATGCCGGTGAGTAGTGATGAACAATATTAATTTTATGTTTTCGTTACAACATCGATAACATCATAGTGTGGAAAATGTGCTTGGTTGTTTTTAACACTTTTGATAAATGAAGGTACCATATATTTCAGGGATGATGTCATACAAGATAATATTTTCATGATCATAGTTGGATCACCCAAATGGTACCCCTGTTATTTTTGGTACTATATCGTATAAATCATGATTTTTTAATTTGAAAATAAAATCTATTGCAATACAAAAAAGAATATATACACGGAAAAATAATAATGAAACTAATCAATTGACGAAATTTTGCTCAATCTAAACCTCATACATGGCATTTGTGATTGAAAATTTGAATTGCGTCCAACAACCTACATGGGATGGGCGGCAGTGATGGTGGCAGTGGTGGAGTCAAAAATTGACATTGAGGAGGCCTATTTTTTTTTTTAAAGAAACATGTAAACTTTGGTGGACTAAACCAAAAATATATATGGACAAAGTACTATTTATAAAATAAACTAAATAAATTATGTATTTATTAAAATTTAAGGGGTTAGAGCTAGGTTAGTCAACCCTTGGCTCCGCCACTAGGTGGTGGTGGATAAAAAAAGTGGAGTCATATGGTTTTATGGTGGTGGCGGGTATTGGTGAACAAAAACAGATTATGCTAATTTCGTAACGCCACAAAATGTGTAACGTTATATTATAAAGTATAAAACATGGTTGATCATTCTAACGTTAAAATAAACTCGGCAAAACACATGTCCATTTTTAAAAAAATTGGTGCAATCAATTGCCATGTTATGTAATAACTGAACGAACGACACGAATCAAGATCAGAACATATGAAATTATTTATTATCGATTTGTTTATGTAAAGAGTGGTCAGGATTTGTCCTTGGCAAAGATAAATTTACCGCTGGGGTTTATTCAACTTAACCATTTTTAAATGTTTTATTAATTAGTATCTCATTGATTGTTCATAATGATTAATTAAATTTTTATTATAAATGTCCCTTTAATAATCTAACATAAATACATAATTTTATTAATAAATAATTTTACTAAAAACTATATTAATTATAATGGTGGTAGTGGAAGTATGGTTAGTATAAGCGGTGGCGGGTGTTTGTGAATGGTGGAGGTGGTAACATTACTATTGGTGGGAGAAATAGTGGCGGTGGATGGTTTTTATGGTGGTGGGTGTTGGTAATAGTAGTGTATAATAATAGTTTTTGCTTTTTAGTGAGTTTTATTGACCAAGTAAAAAAATAATCTTCAAAAAACATGCAACATTGTATTATGAAAGATGTAATTGGTTGTTTTTAGCACGATTAATAAGGAAAAAAATAAAATATTTCGAGGATGATACCGGAATGTATAAGACAATATGATCATGACTGTTCGATCACCTGTATTATAAAGGCAATTGGTGTACACGCGTAAGAGAACATTATCGCTCTCTCAAGTACTATTACATTCTTTTTCCTGAAAGACCATCAATGTCGAGTTAATAAGGACAAAAATAAAATATTTCGAGGATGATACCGGAATGTATAAGACAATATGATCATGACTGTTCGATCACCTGTATTATATAAAGGAAATTGGTGTACCCGCGTAAGAGAACATTATCGCTCTCTCAAGTACTATTACATTCTTTTTCCTGAAAGACCATCAATGTCGAGTTGTTTCGCGACAACTACCTACAAAGACAACAACTTTCACTCAATTCCGATATAAAACCTTATTGACCGGGAAAATGTATTTTCATTCTAAAATATTTGCTTGAAAATTATGTTTGTGCATCAAAATCATCATAAAAAACTCTAAATCATAAATCCAAATTTCGCCACCGATGTTTATAGAATATTTTTTATTTTACATTCTCAAATCATGCGACCTCTTGATGACAAATCAACAACATCAAATTACGGATCAATATGTATAGGTTTCATTCACTGGGTTAGAAGGTAGAGTAGACATAGATGGGTAGACCACATAATGCAGTCAATGACTGAGAATACTTCAATAATTTGGTCAAGAGATAAGGTAAGAAATTTAAGATTAACTTTCTATAGGACTAATTAGATCGTCTTTGATAGGAGCTGACTAAAATATGGATTAATAATAATTTTCACGTAAGACATTTTCAAAACATAGTTTGGCTAACTTTGCCTATGTAAAGAGTGGTCAAGATTTGTCCTTCCTCAATTGGTATGTTATGTGAGAAGAAGGTGATATCTAAGATTGAGGTACAATTCAAATCCATTAGATTCATACCATTTACAATTGGACGCCTTGAAAAAAATTGACGTGTTGCAATTATTATTATAGGCAAGGGATACATTTACATTGATCACACTTGTGCAAATAGCTCACTTCAAAAATAATTGGTGTTGCATGTACTGTCTAGAATGCAACGAGGAATTTGAGGAAACAAGGTACCAGAAGCAGTGTCTGGAGTATTTTGGATATAGTAACTTAGACCCGATGTAATACTTACGTTCTTTTCTTTTTTGGTTTTTCCACAATCTATTTATTAAGAAAAATGAACATTGCAAATACATAACATCAGCAAAAATTAGACAGATTGTGTTTGATAATAATGGATATTGATGGTCCGGAAACGTCAAAACAAAGGAATTGTTGTAGAAGAATTTTTGGGATATACTATGGATTACTTGATATGAATGAAAGAGGTATAACTATTTAGATTCTGAAATCACATAAAGTTCACAGTAGAAAATGACATCAAGTTTAAAGTTAGTAACAAACATAATATGACTAACTCAAATGTTAAAAACAAATAGGATATATAAACTTAGAAAGTCGTGGGACTTGAAGAGACTAAATTTGAAAACTACAATCTTAGAAAGCAACGATCCACAATACCATAACTTTTTTTAATAAATATTCAATGTAAAAGATGTCAACTTTTGGTAAGGGATCTATTGACAACCTATAAATTTGAAATAGGATAAGGGAGTACAATATGTGTTCAAGGTTCTTTATGAGGTAATGTGTCTCCAGATTGTATTCCAAGTGAAGGTAGGAACATATGGAAGTGACAAAATGTCCAAGACTTTTGAAGTTACCAAAGACTTCGTTAAGACGATTTGTTGGGAACAATACTTGGTTGAAGATTTAATGGCAGAGGTTTGCATATATACAATCCATTCGAAAAGGTAATTGGTACACATTTTAAACATTGCCATCTGATGGGTGTTGAAAA
This sequence comes from Papaver bracteatum, assembly GCA_023529315.1. Lineage (NCBI taxonomy): Eukaryota > Viridiplantae > Streptophyta > Magnoliopsida > Ranunculales > Papaveraceae > Papaver > Papaver bracteatum. Next base: position 512,388 of record JAJJWX010002805.1, read on the forward strand.
ATTAAAGGAAAATCATGTCACGTTGGAGAGTTTGTATCATCCGTTCGATGCAAAAAAATATTATTCTCTGCCTATTTGGAGGATCGACAACATGACCATGATATATAAATGAGTCAGTTGGAGAGAAATAGGAGCATGGGAAGACTTTTATGAACGATATTGATTAGTTGATTGCACAGAGATGAGCGCTGCTGACGACATATTTCCAAAAAATATTTAAACTTCAATGTTCATGTAGAGCATTATCTCATTATAAGCAATGAACCTAAATAAAAAATTGTCTGGAAGTTTAGATTATATTTTTTCGTTTGAGCAAATCTCCGGCGGTAAAATATTAAAGGAAAAAAACAAGAAAAAAATAGAGGAAAATCCCGACTGTTTTTATGACAAACCCATATTAAATCATAAGGAGTTGATAAGTATTCAGAACACAAATTATATGATATATTAAAAATGACCCAACATCATGGCCCATGTCGTTACGGCACGGGTTAAGGGATAGTTTCCTATAAAGAATATGCATCATGCACTCGGGTGCATCATGTGTATTTCGGGGATAAATCTAGGTTTATCCTACTAATCACCTGTAATATATTATACACAACCAAAATCGATAATTAATGATCTCGAGTAATATATCCACCACTATTGCCATCACATTCACCATCATAACATCACCAAAAACAAATATTAAAGAACAAAAATAAGAGGAACAACAAAAATTTCAAAACAAATATTCATTATGCACTCGGGTGCAACTTGACCAAAATATATTTTGCTACCCAAATAAGCATTATGCACTCAGGTGCATCTTATATATTTCGAGGACAATTCCAAACTTTTCCTAGTAATCACCTCCTACGACAATACCAGTCCCAATTCCAATAACTCCTTTACTTTTTTGGTTCACCCCTAATATTGGCATCGACGAGCGGGGAATGTTTATAGTTATGTTGTCCTTTCATAACCACCACCACCACCAACCTGCATATGTAACCACTATGATGTGGATCCACCTTGGATGTATTCTCCTGTCGCCTGTGACCCAAAATCATATGCATGTTGTGCACCAAATTGTAAAAGAAATAGACAAATAGTACTTGTTTTACATTGTGCATCTCCACTCAATATATTCATTTTTTCTTGGTTATCGACATAAGATAGACAAGCTAACCAGTTGATTCTATTATATTTACACCACATGCAGTTTCATAGCCTGCAACAGCTGCTCAGCCATCAACTCAAATCTCTGTCAAAACCATCTCTCCTCTTTCATGTGTTCAATCCAACCCACTTACACAACAAATTTTATTCTTGTTCACTGAATCCATTCTGCAGCCACCAGATTCAACACCCTAACTCCTATTTCCACCACAGATTCATTCAAATCCATTTATAGCAGAAACCCAATTCTTTCTTGAACTCAAAAAACATTAATTCTTGTGTTTAATTCAAACCTTAATTTGCAGTTTCTGAACCCAACAAAATCTTCTTCTTGTCTCTTTTACTCTTCAAAATTCTCAACTTTTCTGACAATCAATCATTAATCAAGCACATCAATCATAAACTCATTGCTGATAACGATCCAAAAACAAAGTCCAAAGGTGGAATTATCCCAATCTATCAAATCTGGAATCTAAAAATTTCATAAAAAACATAGGGTTTTGAGATGTAATAGCTGTTATACGAGATGCTGCAGTTTTTAGCTGAAATATATTACCGAAATCATGTTGAGACACCGCGATCGATCATGTTCTGTTTAACCGGAGGTGGTAGAGGAGAAAACTCAAGCACAATTGGTTTGACTTGACGATATAGGGATGGAAATAAGAAGAAAGTTGTTTTCGTCTTTTGTCCTAAAATCAGTTGTAATAATTGGGTGATATATCCAATTTGGATATTAAAAAAGTATCTTGAAGAATCTTAGGTATATGAACCGGAGCCATATTTTACATGTCTTATATACCCAGAAATTCACATATAAGGCCTTTTTAACCAAAAAATTGATAAATCTATTACTATTATAAAAGAGAACATCCCTTATTAGAAGCTGTAAATTTCATTTGGACAATTTTGCCCCTATTCCATGTAGATCCAAGTGATGAGAAATAAATAATTTGAGGGTGTATTAGTAATTTGATTTATTTGCAAAATTACCATAGGATATTAGGATACTAATTTACGGACAAAAGTAATGGACCCGGATCCAGTTTGCACGTGCGGGGTACTTGTAGAAGATAACAAGAAGCGGTTTCAGGTTTATATTTCTTAATAACTGTTCATTTATCTTTTTTTTTTCAACTAGTGAAAATCTTATTTATCCAACAATACACCTAATAATTTCTAGTATAATTCTTTTACACATACCGAGAAGCCTAGACTACCAGAAAGCCACAGTGATGCCCGTTGAAAACCCCACACTGCCGGATAACCGCAGTGGTTAAGTGGGGACAGTATCGGTAGAGGGACGGGTCATTACAAATGGTATCAGAGTCCACGACGGGTCACCTGCCGAGGGTGGGAAGGTACGCTGGACGGGGTTGGTCCATGTGCTTCTCATGAGGGGCAGGGAATGTCGGAGATCTGGCTTGCGAATATATTCTAGAGCCGAGGAGGACACCAATTTAAGGTGGAGGTATTGTAATACCCCGATATTCGGCAGTGGTTAACCGAATGGAATATAAGTAATGATTTTTCATTTCCTAACACCGAGGCCTTTTCAGAACAATTGGCTCTAGAGTTGAGTTGGCAGAAAACTCTGCAGTTAAGCGTGCTCGGGCAGGAGAAATCCAGGGATGGGTTACAATCAGGGAAGTTTCTGCTGGATTACCGCAGTGATGCCCGTTGAAAACCCGACACTGCCGGATAACCGCAGTGGTTAAGTGGGGAAAATATCGGTGGAGGGACGGGTCATTACACTTCTGTTCTCTACTCTTCTCAAATCTATCTTCTTCTGTTCTAAACAATTATCTTTCGTTTTAAACAAATATGGAGAGAAGAAAAAGATATAGAAAAGCCAAAGGATTTACTAGTACCCCAGCCAGTAGAAAAAGCTTTGTTGTGGATACAAATTATGAGTTTAATAATGTCAGACAAGTAGCCGGTGAAGGTATGTTCTCTAATCACTTATCTGACCATGAGGAGCGAGTTAATTCGGTAACTTTAAGAGGTAGATGGACTGAGTTACATACGATTTTTCACAGACTTCCCCCTGTTGTTCAAGAGAGAATTAGAAGATATCCTTAGCGACATTTATATCATATACAACCTAGAAACCGCAGGACTCAAGGAGTTCAAGTTATATTAGAACTATGGTGGAAGACTACACACATGTTATTTTTCAAGGACTTTGAATGCGCTAAGTCGATTTTTTCTAGTAATTTAATTTTTAAATTATGAAATTTTTTTTATAAAAATCAACAAACTCTAATTATGAATAATTGTTGTGAATAGGCCTTACACCGATAGATTTGTACATGTTAACGGGAATTCCATGTGCTGGAAACATACTTCCATTTAACAAGCTAAATTGGTTATCAGAAGATAAATGGAAACAAATACTTCCTTAATACTCAAATGAATTAGAAGGAAATGTAACATATAGACAATTAAAAGCGCATGGGTTAAAAGTGGCTGGGTTGAAAGCATTTTTTATACATTATGCTAGGAAAATGAATGAAAATAGGGAAGCTAGTAATGAATCTTTGTTCCCCGACCATTATGAGGAGATCGAACGTCTGTTTGTATTGTGGACATTAGACCAATGTCTATTTCCAAATGCTAGCTCAGTGGTGTTAATTGGGTTTCTCGAAGCATTAAAAGATTTAGAGCAAGCACTAACATATGATTGGGGGTCTTCGAATTTATCATAGATTTACATGGCCCTCGGTGATTGCTCGACGTGTGTCAAAGATAGTTTTAATGCATTTTTGGGAGTTATGGAGGTAAGAACCAACATTTTTCACAATATTTGTTTGTTATTTTCACTTGGAAAATTTAATAACCAATAATGTTATTATTTTCAGCATTGGTGGTATACATGGTTCCGCGTTTCGGAACCTTCTCTTAAGAATCATACCAATGTATTTCCGATCATACGAAAGTACGATTCCGAGAATTGGGAAGCTACACAGATTGAAGATGGTCAACAATTGTGTAAAACAAGCCTTAACCTTATCTCCCAGCCGTATGAAGCAATACCTGAGTTCGAAGAAGAACAAACTCAGAGAATGGTACAACTAAGCCTTACAAGGATGGTGTTATACAACCTTGTTTCTCAAAAGTATGTTTGGTATTATGGTGAAAGAAAACTTCTTCAGTTGTAAAGAATATCAGTAATAGCTGTCAACCCTTATCCAAGTTCAGAGGTTTCAGAAGACGATTACTTCAAATTGATAAGGGAAGGTCATCATTGGCAAGAAGATGATCAATTGATCCAGGAGCCAATGGACATAATACCTAGTTTGGTTTAACACTATTTTCAATCCCAATATTGTTATGCAACCACAAAGTTTGGGTCAGATGGATTTCCCAGCATTAGGTAGGATGCCACTTGCCGATGAATTTCTTCCTTCCCAACCTGCACCAGAGACGGGTGACGCATTTGCATATGCTTCTCAAAGTTCATCGTCAACCATGCCACCATTTTCTTGGGAAGTATAGACTATATCCACCGTATCTGGAGAGATTTTTCCTTATCCAATTGCTTATAGTGCACTTGATCAGACTTATCCATACCTGGGGATCAATGCTACAGAGTTGGAGTATCAAACCCGATTGAACGATTATAATGCTCTAATTCACGGATTTCAGAGATTTCACTTGGATGAGTTGCAAAAACTGAGGGAAAACATGATGTTTGACATGAGTCAAGGATTTGAGGGTAATGATGGTTCAGATAGTAGTAGGGGAATGAGTCCAAGTGTTAGAGGAATGAGTCCTAGTGTTAGAGGACAGAGTCCCAGTGGTAGAGATGGTAGAGGAATGACTCATTTGAGTCCCAGTGGTAGAGGAATGGCTCATTTGAGTATCAGTGGTAGAGGAATAAGTCCAACTGGAAATCAGCAAAGTCTTGGAAGTGAAAGAAGATTGAGACGTCGTTCTATGTAGGAGTTACCATAAAGTTCAACTCCAACGTGGTGGTGAATAAAACATTGGCTTGGATACAACTCCTACACGTATATTTAGTCATTTTCCAACTGACATAATGACTCAAGGTGATGGTGTGAACATGGAAGTAATTAGGCAATCGACTCTATATACCCCAATTGCCTCCACACCCCAATTGCCTCAAGCTCATCAGCATTTCAACCATTCCAGCAGCCATTGCAGCAAACTCCTCAAGGATATCAACAACACACATTTCAAGATTTGTATCGTGCTCCAACCATTCCTTATCAAGGTTATGGTGATTCTGATGAGACTCAACCACCAAGTGAGTCTCAAACTGGCTCGATAACTGATATGTTGAACAACACTCTTGATCCAGAAAGCGCGGGCAATTAGAATCTTTGGACGGGGAGGAAATGGACAAGGTAATGAGTAGTTTCAATGTAAGCAATTTAGTTGAAATGTAAAAAAAAAAAATAAAAAAAAATGGAAACTTTTTTTTAGATTAATGTTCAAATACAAACTAGTTTTACATTTCAGTAAAAATTAACCTTGATTGCATAACACAATACTTATAATTTGAATCCATAATTTGATGTTCAAATACTTATCCCCTTTTAGTAACCACATAATTTGATGATACTTTATAACATTGTTATTGATGAAAAAATAAAGATTTTGAAGACACTCATTTGTTCTTCTTGGATTTACGTGACTTAACGTCGTAAACCTTTGAAACACAGTGTCCCATAAGTTAACAATCTCTAAATTGAAATCTCTATCGCTTGCAACTGAAACCCAACATCGAATTAGAGAATCATCTTCCTCTGGAGAAAAATCCACTTCGATTATGCGAGCACTAGGCATGTTGAAATGAATTTGAATTTGGGTTGGAATGGGTAGAAATTAGGTATTAGAAGGGGAAAATGATAGCCATTGGACGAAGATCTCATAAGCGTTGATCTGACCAGCGAGCGGCAGCTTGACTAGCGCTAAAGATGGAATGACTAGCAAGCATTGGCTTGACCATCGATGGACACTCTATCGCTCGCCGGAAAATCTGTCATATATGCCTATATGTTATTCCTGGCATATAGGCATATGAGTTTGACAATTTAGCGTACCCATAATAGATGCATATATGCCAAAAATCATTGTTGGACATATGTATAAGAATAGCCCTAAGGATTTTAATTTTACCAAATCAAGTTTTTCGTGAGAAACAAAAAGGAAGATGGATAAACGTAAATACGACGTGTCAATTAGAGAATCAGGGGCACTACTCCACAGTCCGCATCCACTATAGGAGGTTCCTTCTTTTTCGGAGTAAAAGAAAAGACCGCTGCTGTTCACAGGGCCGTCATCTTGTTCACAGGCACGTAAACAAGTTTACTTTTTTCTTTTTCTCTTTTTTGCCGGTAGAGCAAAAAGTAAAAGTTTAAACCCACCACCGCATGTTCGATTTCCACCATCATTACCAACGCACCACCACCACTATCACCACGAGCTTCCATTAATAAAAAAACTGTAGAGAGATGATGAAGATTAAGTTCAACCTTTTTGTTCATATTGTTCTAATTTTCTGTAAACAACCTTGTAAGTTTTATTATGACTTATTTTCAAAAGCACAGTTGTTTTTCCGTTGATCGTGTTGAGATATGAACTGAAAATTATTTGTATAGATAATCAGAAAAAATAAAAAGGATTGTATTTAATTTCCATATGCAGTGTTCTTCACTGTACTTTGATTGTTTTCATCATGTTTGAGCTTTCTCTCTTAATCGGGATGTTAAGTTCTTGATTGATTTTTACTGTTAATTAAATTGTAAAAATGGCATTAGTCTAGTGAGATTAGTTTCTGTAGATTTGATCCTAGCTAGTGGTTCTTGATTATTAAACCCAAATTGTTTCTTTTCCATCGTTACAACTTACAAACTTACATGTAATACCAATCCATAAACTGGACGAGTCACCTTGGTGATATAGGTTTGAATTTGGAAGATACTGTGACGGAGGTGGCGGCAACAAGGGCGGAAGAAATTAGGAGGAGCAGCAGAAAAAGAAAGAAGACGGTGGATACTTTTCGGTCCTGTGTATATTTAGGGCCTGTGTATATAAGATTATGGTCCTGTTAATATCCAGGGTCAAAGAAAAAGAAGTTTTATTGAAACTTTTAAAAAAAGAGCCGAACCTGCAAACAAACGGGCGCCTCTCTCTCTCTCTCTCTCTGTGTCACAGAATAGGAAAAAAAAAAATCAGCCATGGCGAAGGGTTGTTCTACTGCAAATGCAAACTCTTACGAAGAAGAAAGGAAGAAGCAAATCGAAGATAACAAGAAACGATTACAGGTCTGTATTTCTTTCAATTTTTCCAATTTTTTTTTTTTCAATTCTGAGAAATGTGCCCTAGACTAACACAGTATGAGAGGTTAAAAATCTCTACGAATCTTCCTTTCTAGTTTTATCTGATTAAATGGGTTTTCAATCAAATCTAACATTGATGAAACATTTCATCTCATTTAGGGATAGGGTTTTGAACTAACTTCAGACATTTCATCGATCTAGTGTTATTTGCTTTCAATAGGAAGAGATTGTCTTGAGTTTGAGGACATGATCTGTGGCTATGTTGTGAAAGGCGAGCTAGGCGCTAGGGTGTGGCGCCTCGCCTCGCCTAGCGCCTCAGACAACATAGATTTATGGTACTAAGGGAGTAATCACCCTTTCTGAAAACCCCCCTTGGGGCATCGAGTTTGAGCGACTTAGCCTAAGATTTATTTCTTTCTTTCTTTGTTTAGAACAACGGGGTATAATATGTATGGCGATGCATTGATCTACAACCAATTAGCATTTGGGTATGACTAACACTAGCAATTGTATGCATGAGTTGCTTGCTACTTGAATATTTCAAGTTAGTTTGTTTTTGAATTGCAGGAACTGGGTATTGCGAAGATGGCTAAATCTGTATCAGAGGTCGCTAAAATGGAAAAGCAGTCTACGGCAGTAAGTTCTAAAATGGGTTCTCACTTGGAATACTTACTTTCTTGAATATGTGAACTTCTCAACAAATGTAATATGTTTGTTCCGTCTCTTGTTTAATTCTGAATCCATTTAAATGACAGAAAAAACAAGCTAAACCAAGACTCAGGAAGACTCCTGCAGCCCCTGTTGAAGTGAGACGCTCTTCACGTGAACGGAACACGGTTTCATACAAGGAAGAGGTAACAAGAAGTAAACTCTTTATTTTTATTTTGAAAGAGGGGGTTACACTACTTATTCAAGTTTACATTGTGGGCAAACGTTTACAAGACCAACTGATTTTTATTTTTTCTTCAAATGATTCAGTTCGTTGACGTTGGTGACCATTTGCGGGGAAATAGGTTCAGATCAAGCTCATCGTTGAATACAAGGTCAATTCTCTAGCTCAATGAGCTGTGTATTTAATCTGCAGATTGTTTTTCTTCCGGTTTTTAAATTGCTAATACTCAATTGACAACAATGATGACCAGCAGCTACTTAGCGAGGCCACTTGAAGAAATAAAAGTCCCTACCTATGAGCAACGATCTGATACAATGGAGCGTGCTGGGATCTTTCAAAGTGAGCTAAAGCGGAAGTCTAAATACCCAACTTGTGTCAAATCGATGGTTCGGTCTCATGTATACAGCTGCTTTTGGCTGGTAAGTAGACTAGTTTGTGCGACATGTTTTGTTCCTCCATATTCAATGAAAATATAAGCTATGTGATTATGGTTTCATATGATGACGATTTTAAGGGTCTTCCAAAAGAATTCTGCGACGGCCACCTTTCCATGGGTTGCGAAAAATGGGAGATGGTGTTAGAGGATGAGAAAGGCATAGAGTATGACACAATCTACATTCCAAAAAGAACAGGCCTTAGCGGCGGGTGGAAAGCTTTTGCCCTTGATCATAAATTGGATGACGGGGATGCAGTGGTACTGGAGCTTACCGAGCCAGCGAGGTTCAAGGTAGGATCATCCATCTCACACCTGTTACTATTGGTTGTACTGTTTCTAATGTATTTATGAATGAGCCAGCGAGCTTACTGAATGGTTTACTTATGCAGGTCTATATATTTAGAGTGTCTGATAAGTGGGGTGATAACTGGGGCAATGGTAATGCCGCAGAGGTAAAGAAATCAAGTTCTGAGGACACTGCTGATAAGAATGCAAATGAAGAAATGGCTGTAGAAGGCAAAGACAAAGGAAGGAAAATCCGTAACTCAAAGAGAGCTAAGAAGTCTCGTGATAACAAATCTGATACGCATGATGCAGACGTTGACAAGAATATGACTGAAGAAAAGGATGTTAAAGCTACAGGAAGAAGAACCCGCAGTTCAAAGAGGGTTAAGAAGTCTGCAACAGCTGATTAGTGCAAGGTGAAGAGGACGAGAGCTTGCATAACCTGCTCTAGTTAGAGAAAAAGATGGACTGCACAGGTTTTAGCACGGTAACATTGCCATCTCATTACGTGTAAATGAAAAATTGCTTATTGGTAGTAGCTCTAGGGTAGATGGTCAAGCTACTGCTTCCTTTCTTTTTTGAAAAAGTTCGAATTTCCGAAGATTCTTGGTAGGTGATATTAAGTTTTAATGACTGATTATATCGGTGGCTTGCATATTAACATAGATATTCCATTATGGTTGCAAAAGCAATAGCGGCTAGCCTAGTTTATTTCAAGATTAATCGGCATCCCCAAAGGGCAGTATTTTTCTCTAGTACTGCTAGAGCATAGTTGAACTTTCCAAGTGTTTTTTTGAATGCCCAATTTTTTACCAGAAGGCGCTTTTTTACTGGAAAGCAACAGAAAGATTGTATTTTCCGGTTTGTCAAATTGCAGGAAAATTTTATTCATTTTTCTCAATACAACCAAACATATTCATGTATGTAAATGAAACAAGATCTTCTACTGTATAAGTGTAGCCTCGAGTCGATAAGAATGTGCAGGTATTTACAAGAATTGCGAACTCCCAAGTACATCAAAAATCTAACAGGGAAGAAGAAGGGGCGGGGCGGGGCGGCAAAAAAGAACGGAAACGTTATCTGTACTATCTACCTTGCTTTTTTTTTTTTTTCTTTATGTATTTTTTGGTTCCGACCAGTTTCTGATCGGAACATCTTTGATGGAGAAAGAATGTGATACTTTACAATGAATGCCAGTTCCAGATTTTTGCTTTTTCCTTGCTATATGTCGCTCTTTTTTGCTTCTGGAAATGGCACCGATTAGACCAGTGGGGTGTTGAAGATAGAGTCATATCACTTCTGCTAATTTATGAGGCTCTACCCGTGTGTGCCATACTGCCTCTGCGTAGCTTACCCAGTGCACAAATCTGTCTGAAAAACTTCCAACCCCAAGAGCATTGGTTCTCTGGAAAGAAGAAACACAAGACAAACTCAGTACCAGATATATCTTAAACACGAGAAAATTTGAGCGTCTAAGTAAACATACTTCCGACTATCAAGTAGAGATTAGTTTTTTCAGATGCAGCTGATTCGTGTTGTAATTTACGAGAGCTAATAAAATTTTAGAAATGGCAGAATACAAGGGGAACTTGGAAAGTGAAATAGGTAAAGGTAATTTCGACCTTATCAGTGGAGTCATTTTCAATGGTAAAGGACGTAGTTTGATCTTTTATTCCCTCCATAACAATCTCTTCGGACCTACAAGCAGTCAGATTAGAAGCATGAGTCCACAAATCGCTACAGACCAGCGGGTTCAGCTTACTCCATACCAGACTGAGGGAGAGGTAGAAAAGTCTTGCAGGAATAACGAAACAAAACAACTGGTTGGTTAATCAAATAGATTATAAGAATACCTCTCATGCAAGTCTCCTGCACATGAATTTCCAGCCGAAGAAAGCCAATCGACATCAACAAAGTTTGAGCAGTTATGCGAGTCCTCGTGGAAATGAATCCGAGTGCTTTGCATGTCGGTGAAAACTTGCTTGCTAGCCATCGAGGTGAACCTAAAAAAACAACAACTTAGATTTGTTAATTACCATCCAATCAATTCTTCTGTACTCCTAGACACAATTCTAGCCACTTGCAAACAGTATATGAACTGCCAGATATTGAAGCAAACTAAAAACCAACCTGGAAAGTGAAATGTCACTGTCACAGATTTCGGGCGTAGAATCATCAAGAAGATGACTGCACTCTCCCTGATTTCTTTGCCCAACATTTGTAGCCGGCATTGGATCATCACTCGGAGTAACAATGTTACCATCTGATAAGGATCTTTTAAAAGATAGCCTACAGAAGATAAGCTAGTATTATTATAGGTTTACACACCAAAGCCAAATAGAAAAGAATCGATTTCTAGTGGAGCCTAAAAACTCAGCAAAACGACTAAAAGAAAAATTTAGTCATCTAAGTTGAATAATCCAACTCTCCCACGTTTCTTATCTTATCCTTTGCAGACGACATACTAGACGATTAACAATCAACAAAGAGGGTGCATACCACAGATATCATTATCTTTCGCCTTATTTGTCCAAGTTCACTATATTATAAAGTTGCAAACCATACCTAGCGTTTTCATCTGCAAAAATAACGTCGCGCCTCCAAACATTGAAATGCTGGTCTGAATCTAGCTCCCAAAGTGCAGGATTACCCTGTTGCGGTTGGAAATACCCCAAGAATCTGCATTGTTATCGAACGCTATGAATATATCTCGTACAGGGAATATTAGGAAGTGAAGCACAATATTAAGCCAAGGGGTAACGTACATATTTATCGCATCTTGCTTCTCAGCATCCATGTAAGCATTGTTGTAGTACCGTTGAACTGACCTGAAGAATTCTTGGGTACCAATGGCTGCCATCCAGTGGCCCCTTATCAAAGAGAATATCTTGTTATGAGCAGCAGATCCACCGTACTGGAAAGCGATTGTGTCACCCATTATCTCATATAGCCCCATGAATTGGAGAGCCAAAGGGTTATCCTGGGTGATCTTTGGACTATCAATCAACCCCAAGGCATGAAGTTGATACCCAAGAGCAGCCAAGCCGTACGAATATTGCGCAACGTTGGTGCGATCCAGGCAATCAATGCAATTGGTCCTGAGGACTCCATTCTGTAGCTTTGGTTGTTTGATCAAGGGATTCTCGTTAGCTTCACAATCATTACCAACCTCACCCGAGCCCATTCCCGAGTTATCCACATTCTTTAATTCATTTACCAGATGATCCCCAGGAGGCAAGACACCGGTATCATTATTCCTAATGTAGAACACATCTTTAGTGCTACGGAATCCAAAACATAACATGATTTATAAGAAACACGGGGAGAGCGGATCACCGCATCCCCATGCAGGAACCACTACATTTTGTATAAAATCAATACAACTTACTCGAAGATAGATCGCCCTTCAGGCACCAGGTCGGGTGTTAATTGTGAATGGAAGAAGCCGGTCAAGCCCAGGGAATATTCAGCAAATCTCCCAAGTAGTTCCAGCACATTTTTACCTTTGCTGAAGAAAACAAGAGAATTGTAGAGTTAGAATCATAAATGTAAGTAAAATCAAAAACATCAACACCAAAATTATTGCGAAGCAAGAGCGACAGAGAAATCCAGACCTTTTAAAATGTCTGTTGAGATCCAAGTGAAGGAATCTCAGACGATTCTCCGCGGATAAATCTTTGTTAATAACTTCAATCGCGTAAGCAAACTCGCTTCGCAGTTTGGATTCTCGACGTTTCTTCTCACGCGTCTGTTTTGCAACCATAATAGAGAGGACACAATTTGGTTATCGTCGAATTCGAACAGATTGAGTACAAAAGTTCCATGTCGCCAGTGTAAGACCTACCTTAATCAAGTTTAAAACGATTATTGGGTTTCCGTATCTCTCCCTAAGGTCATCAAAATGAATCCTGGTTGCTCTATAGTTTTGGTCTTTTCCCGACACTGAAACATAAAAGATACATTAGTACAAATGTTAACAAGATACAAGCTTGTGAGGTACAAGTTGATGTGCCTGACACTTACAAACAATATCCGGTTTAATATTTAGGCGTGATGTTTCCTGCGACCAGAAGAGAGGAATAGAGCCCCGGTGCTGTACGACAGAGCATATTTCTACTGGACCTCCTTCGGGAAGATCTTCAAACACAATCTGTTCAGTCTCAACATCATTAGCTACTCGTCCTCTCTCATTCACACCACGTTTACGATACCTACGCCAGGAAAGAGATAATGAGGAAATGCAGAAAACCTCTTAAGATACTTAACCGTAAAATATTTTAGTCGCGCCACATGCATAACAATGTGGGTGACAGGACAGCAACTTTTTTATTCAGACCTTGTGCCAGCATACAGACGTGAGCGCCTGGCAATAAGCGCCAGGTTGAAGTCCCTTCCAGAAACTGAAAGTTTTTCCTGAAACCAAAGAAACACAAATTTGAACATGTAAGCCTATTATACAAACAGCAGGCGGAACATCTGCGCAATAGCCCCTGTGATATCGAAAAAAATGGTTGGATACAGCATGGGGAATGCACAGAAAATGAGAAAGGCATCTTAGAGGTGGAAACAAGCAACAACAGACAACAATAATCCTAAATTCAAGGTAAATTAGGATTATTGAGCTTAAAGTTCAACGTGAAACAATTACGAGCAGGTTGTGCTTTATCGATTTCATTGTCATATAGTACTACAATGTATATCCTGATAACATGTTCGATTACCCATTCAAGCAATATATATATACCTGTTTAAAGAAGCCATGCACTAAGGCCACAGTCCAGAGAGTATTCTTCAGACTACTCCGGATTCCACGCGTCAAGAACGCATTCCAAACAAACCTTGTTTCATAGAGAATTTGCCCGGTCTGAGCATCACTCATGTTCTTTTGAAGACTACGCATAACATGGTATGAGTAGCTGAAAAAGAAGTCCTTTGTAAGGTCTATTGTGCATAGAAGCTTCTTGTATCTATGTCATAAACAAGAAAACAAAAAAACATAAATCCGTAAATACCAATAGATGAAAGATTCGCCGAATAACTATGTCAGAAATGGTTAGAGCAAAAAGAAGCAGGCCATATAATAAAATTGTTAGTAATAAAACGAACATAACCTGTTTCCCTCAGATCCTGTAAAAAACACAAAATCGTATTTAGTTACCCTTACAACAGCATGAAGTTTTCCTTGGGTATTAGCAGAAACTGATCTGGCTCTTATGAAACGATATTTAACACTTTACAGATGCAATTCTAAAACAAATATATCTATATATACCAGAAAATATCTAAGCATTTAGAGGCAACCGAAAGAGCTCACAGCACCCACTGACACTGGAAGTATCTCTCCACCAAGTGCATGGAACTTATCTGGTACTAAAAACAAGACGTTCCAAAACTCAGATCATTTGTTTCAGACGAACCCAAGAATAAAACAATCACATGAATAAGAGTACTACACTGGGAGGGTACAAACATTTCAAAAATTAAATTTCTAAGGTCTCCTCTTGAAGGTACCGTGGTGGACATTATACATTTACACACAGAATCGACAAAACACCTGTTTTCGTTCTTAGAAAAAGCCATATTAGTCCGCAAAGTAGGATGTGGTATAGGAATCATCTCGCTCTTGCTGATTGCATAGATTGCATGGCCACCAATACAACCAATCTGCCTTCTTTTCGTGATAAGCAGCATGTAGTACGGCCCCAAGAACTTAACAAATCCTAAGAAACACAAAAGAAAAACCAGTGTCATGTAAATTACAATTACGCTTAGCCACAAATCTTATCACTACAAACAGATTGCAAGTATGTTTCTCATACCAATAATTCCGTAACACGTAGTGACGAATTTAAGCCCACCGGTCAATATATTCCCTTCATGTAACCGCTTCAACAAATCGTAACATTCGGCTTCTGAATAAACGGTAGAATCTTCAAGAATGTCTAGCTCGGTAAGCTCTGACCGATCAATCTTCAATACTCTCCACACCGTCCTACTCTTGTTTCTACCAATCAGATAGAATTTCTGCAACACACATACAAACATTCTCAATAAAAACTCAATGTGCAATTCGAATCATATCCTTCCATTCTAACTCAATTCACTCATAACACATTAAGTCAATTGAACAAGAAAAACACCATATATCCTAAACAAGAACACAATTGAAACAAACTAACAAAAGAGTCATACAAGTATGAAATTTCAAAAGCTAAAAACTGAATTCAAACAAGAAAAGGGGTTTGAGATGTATACCGATTGAGTCTCATAAAGTCTGAATTTCTGCAAAAAAGACTTGTTTGGATCCATTTGGTCTAGCTCTCGAGAACCAGCTTTCTTAAGCTCATAATCATGTTTTGCCATGATTATGAATGAATGAATTTTTTTTATAGATCCCTTTAAGGGAAATAATCCGAAAAATTAAATTAGTCAATCAATACTGTTCTTCTCCTTCTTCTTTTAAGCTTCTTCAAGCTCAGCATTTTCTACTTGTTCAATCACAAATTATCAAAACTCCTTTAACATTCAATAATAATCACAAATCAATCAAAACAAATCTAGAAACAAAAGAAAAATTACACAGAGATTTTGAATACAAATAAATATAGACAAAAAAAAAATAAAAAAATTACACAGAAGATTCAATAGAATAGGAACTTTATGAGTTGTATAGATTCAGAGAAAGAAAGGGTTACAAGATTTAGATTCAAGAACAAAGGGAAACCACAGAAAATGAGATGTATTTTTTGTTTCTACCTTGAGGGGAAAGAGACCCTTTTATATCTAAGAAGAAATGGAAAAACTTATCTCCGAAAAGAGTAATAAATTTCTTTCTTCTTCTTCTTCTTGGGATTTAGTCAACAATGGAAAAAACACCCGGGAAATGAAGAAGAGTTAAAAAAAAAATCTTTTAATTTACAGCGAGAGAGGGAGAAGGAGAAGATTGAAATGTCCTGTTCATTGGGCGGCGGAGAGGACAGGTAAGTATTAGAACACAAAATACTGTATATGACCTAGTATTATACACATGGAATACTTTCATTATTATGAAAAATATACGGGTATAGGGTTGGGTATGTGGGGGCTTTTTGGAAGCAGATCTGTCAGGGGCCCTCGGGTGGCTTCAGATCTGTCAGGGGTGAAAATGTGGAAGGATGGATACTAGAGAGGATTGGGCTCATACCATGTCCTAGTTTACTTTATTATTTTTTCTCCTAAAGTCCGTTTCAAAAAAAAGTGATTCTTATCTTCTTCTTTTTTTTGCCCAAATATAGAGCAAATTGAAAATGTGGAAGGATGGATTTTCCAGAAACATAGAGAGTTTTTTTGTTATGTTACAAAAAAGGGGATATCTCGATTGGGATCATGTCCTAATCGTTTCAAAAAAAGGACTTGGCTCATGAAAATCAGGATGGATTTTCCAGAAAGAGAGAGTTTTTTTGTTATGTTACAAAAAAGGGGATATCAGATCTGAATCAGGACTTGGCTCATATCATGTACCAGGAAAGAAAAAAAAATTATTACTTTTTTTTTTGTAGGAAAAAGGGTAGAAAGCCCCTTTTATAGGGAAAAGGGAGAAAAATTACTACTTTTGTTTCAAGAAAGGTGGTAATTTCACTTTTTTCTCCCTAAAGATAGGATAAATTAAAAAAGTGAAATTATCACTTTCCTGAAATAGAGGGAGCATTTTTGTTATGTTACGGAAAAGGAGATACTGAATTTAAATCAATACGGTCACAAAGAAGGCTTGATAGTTTAGGGTCCTATACCATATATCAAAAAAGGAAAAGAAATTACTACCTCTGTTTCAAGAAAAGTGATACCTTCACATTTTTATTTTCGCCAAAAAAATATGCCAAATTGAAAATGTGGAAGTATCGCTTTCCTGGAATATAGGGAGTATTTTTGTTATGCTACAAAAATGAGATGCCGTATCTAAATCAATATGGTCACAAAGCAGGCTTGATGGCTTCAGAGCTGCTAGGAGTCGGGATTGTGCCCATGTATCTGAAAAGAGAAAAAAAGTCATTCATGCTTTGTCACCATATCGATAATGCTTAATATGACAATGTCTGATTTTGTACACACTCTTTAATGAGTTACCTGACATTTTAATAATCAAATGTATAATATTATTATGATTTGAAGATTTAACGTGATTTTGAAAATTAATTTCATGCAATATAATAAAATAATAATCAATTTTACAAATAAACTTAAATATTTAAAGCTATAAATACATTAATTTTATTTTTTTTAGTATTTAACTTGTGCTTTGAACCGGGTACGACGGAATCGATCCTTAGTTGAGCGAAGCCCCGCACCCGTCCAAGAAGGGATCTCAATTAACAACTGCAGTGTACCATGAAAACACCAATTATCATTTTTTTTGAAACAATCATTTAGTAGATTAACAATTGGAACCAAATTATTCACCAATTACATATTGTTTAAAGTGTTGGAGATTAAGAAATTCTCTTAAATAGAATACTTTTGAAAAATTATACCGTCCTTTGAAATCAATAAGTAGTTCATTACATTACATGTATCAGTACTATTGGTAGTTAACTAAAACATCACACTTTCTATACAGTTGTATCAATATCTGATATTGGAGACACTAAAAAAAATACGATATTAATATAAAATAGATTGAAAACTCTAAATGGTGCACAACATATGAATTGCTTCCCGTCAAAGAAAATGTTATTAAGGAAATGCATTGATATATCTTACTTTAAAAATCATATATTTGTGTTAAGAATTAAGGGACCAACTCAACTGCTCTTCCAGGCTCCAATTTCTAATAGTTGAATGAAAAATCACATTCATTAGCCATTATATAGGCATCAATATCTGAAGTTAGAGACACAAAAACTCGTGATATTAATATAAAATAAATCCTCAACTCTAAATAGGGCAAAGCTTATGAAGTGCTTCTCGTCAAAGAAAATGTAATTAAGGAAACGTACATATACATTTTTCTTCAAAAATCATATGCTTGCGTTATAATTAAAGCGGGTAACTCAACTTTTTTTCTAGGCTCCAACTTCTTGTAGTTCTTGTAGTTGAATGACAAATCACACATATTATGTAGTTGTGTTGATATCTAACATTAAAGACACTAAAAATAACATGATATTAATAAAAAACAGATTGCCAACCCTAAATAGCTCAAAGCATACAAAGTGCTTCCCGTCAAAGAAGTAATCAAGGAAATATCATTAGTCATTATATAGGCATCGATATGTGATATTATAGACATTATAAAAATCATGATATTAATGTAAAATAGATTGTCAACTCTAAATAACACAAAGCATATGAAGTGCTTCCCGTAAAAAAATATGTAACTAAGGAAAGACACATATATATTTTTCATCAGAAATCGTATACTTGCGTAAAAAATCAAGCGGGTAACTCAATTGTTTTTCCCGGCTCCAACTTCTTATACTTGAATGAAAAATCACAAATATTATATATTTTTGCTGATATCTGACATTTAGAGACACTAACACGCTCTTAATATAAAATATATTGCTAACCCTAAATATCGCAAAGCATGTAGAGTGCTTCCCATCACAGAATTAATCAAGAAAATGCACTGATATATCTTTCTTAAGAATCATAAGCTTGCGTTAGGAATCAAGCAGCCAACTCAAGTTCTTTTTCAGACTCTAAGTCCGTATAGTTAAATGAAAAATCACACTCATTATATGGTTGTATCAATACCTAATATTAGAGACATTAAAAGAACACACGATATATAACATAAATATAGCTTGCAAATTCAAAATAGTGCAAAACAGATGAAGTGTTTCCATTCAAAGAAGTTGTAATCAAGGAAATGCACTAATATCCCACTATGACCCCGTTTGAGTACCCGTGATTGTTGCTTTAACCGTAAGGATCTCCTACTAATAATTGGAGTATTTTTATTGGGAAATGGAATCTAAATTATATTGGTTATGAATTCTCATCATTTTTTTCTTTTCCTATTTATGACTCCTACTGGTCAAAATTGTATTTATTGTTAATATAAAATAGATTTTCAACCCAAAATATTCCAAAGCATATATATGAATTGCTTCCCGTCGAAGATGGTGTAATCAAGGAAATTCACCGATCTATATTTTTAAGAATCATATACTTACGCTAGGAATCAAGCGGCCAACTCAAGTTCTCTTCCGGGATCCAAGTCCCTATAGTTAAATGAAAAATCACACTCATTGTATAGTTGTATGGATATCTGATATTAGTGATACCAAAAAATCGATATTAATATAAAATATTTTTTCAACCCTAAATAGTGAAAAGAATATAAAGTTTTTCCCGTCGAAGATGATGTAATCAAGATAATGCATTGACATATATTTCTTCAGAAATCAAATAATTTTGTTAAGAATCAAGTGGTCAACCCAACCCAGGCACCAACCCCTTGTAGTTAAATGAAAAATCACACTCGAATATTAGTATATGATATTAGAGACATTAAAAAGAACACACGATATAACATAAAATAGTTTTCCAATTCAAGATAGTATAAAACATATGAAATGCTTCCCATCAAAGAAGTTGTAATCAAACAATGAACTAACATCCCACTAGGACTCTGTTTGAATACTCGTGATTGTTACTTTAACAACAAGGATTTTCCACTAATTAATGATTGGATTACCTTTATTGGCAAAGATAATCCTGTATTTGTTAATTAAATAATTTGGTTGCTGGATTTTTAGTGATGTATATAGATAATATTATTATGTACGTGGATTGAAACAAAACATAAAACTCTCTTGGAATTGAATGATTAAAGGGACGTTTTTTTTTACATCAACCGTAGGTCAAGTTAACGAAGTGCCATTACATCATGGTCTATTAAACAAAGGAATTTCATGTGTATATCCTGTTCGAGAAAGAAAAAGAATAATAAGAATAGGTTTCATAAAAAACTATAATTTAATAATCTAGCAGAACCTCATCCAAAATATCAGAAAAATTTATAAAGGAAAGCCAAGAGAGAGTAGAATGCTCTTAGGACAATAACTTAACAATGTTGTTTGGGATTTACATCCATCCTTATTCCCATTTCCCTATTTCATATTAAAATTTATCCTTTTGCCCCTACATAGAATTGAAAATGATGGACGGGGCCACTATCATCCTGGTTTATAATAATATATTCACTACTACATCATCTAAAAGACTTATACATGTTTAGAGAATATATCTAAGATGACAAAAAAAATTATTCATTTTACAAATGTCCATGCATGTGTCGTTAATATAAACCTTTGAGACTCGGCTGCAAAGAAAACAATGAGAATTGAGAAATGAAATGGAATTAAATTGCTTTGTGTGGCAACAGAATATAACAAAGTAATGGAAAGATTTTTCTTCCCTAAATTAATTAGAAAATACAAGGTAAGAATTTTTTTTTCTTTTAACATACTAAGAGCTTCTCCAATGGCATGTGTGTGGAGATAAATGTTAAAATCCACCTAGGATACACATCCATTTTCTCTAAAATCATTTTCCAACCCTGATGTTTTAAACCAATGTATAGATGACTTTGGGTAGACAATGTCAAGGGGAATGTCTATCCATCCTAGTCGGCTTTTACTTAATTGAATTGACTTAAATATATTAACTAACCATTTTTATCTCTAATAAAATCTTAATTATGGAAAATTAAATTTATACTAATTAAAAGAAGAGGTTACATGCAATACTGTTGGAGATGGATTTTTTTCTCACCCTAATTTGAAGGAAAAATAGATTGAGGATGTATTATTTGTGTTGCCACATAGGAAACACACACAATGACCATTGGAGAAGCTCTAAAAAATTTAAGCTAGCCGTTTGGGATTCTTTTACTATAAGTAGACCTCTAACGACTTTTTTGCTCTAAGATTTTTTAGATGTTTTGAGTTTTATAAACACTAATTTAAAAAAATTCTTTCCATAGATAATTACAACTGTTGAAAAAGATTACGTCATTAATATGTATGTATCGTTCCATAAATGCTTCAAAAAATAAATCTTTACATAAATGTAATTGGTGTAAATTACTAATTTTGAAGAAATTAAGCTAACAGTTACATAAAGTCTAAATTCTCCATACTTTTGGTTGATTATGTTGATTCTAACAGAGAGTTATCTAATTTAAACCTACTCACATTTCCATCCTCCCTCCTCTAACATGAGAAAAGATTTTTTTACACCTAATGCAGTAATGAATAGGTGTGTCCTCCTTCCCAAAATTTATCATTTTTAGATCATGAACACGTGAACTGCAATAACCATTATGAACAAATAATCTCAATGAATAAACATTTATGTGAACTCAAAATATCATACCGTGAACAATATTACAAAAAAATAACAACAAAACGATTAAACACCTACTTTTGTTATACATCTCAAAATAAAACGAAAATGACGAAAAAAATAAACAACCTTACATCGCATCTTCATAAGCTACACCCACACCACCATTTTCCTCCACAAATTTTGATAAAAATTACTCCACCATATCAGTTACCTGCTCTCAGCATAATTGTTTGTAGGCATCTCATCAACCCCGCAGAAAATAAGCAATAACAATTTCTATGTGTAAAATTCACCCATAAATAATCATGCTTACCCCATTCTAATGAAATTATTTTGGAATTGCTCTCGCACCATCAACAAACAAACTATAACCTTAGAAGAAACCGAATTAAGACCTAAATAGAAATTGGTACTTAAATTTCACCTTTTCAAATAAACACTTTTGATGAGATGTCGAATTCCTGAACCACCTTTCCAAACTAAATATGATTTCTGTGGAAAGATCAAACCCATAAACATCATGAGCTATATTGAAAATGGGTTAGAAACACACCACCAGTAAAAGATTAATATTGACCTTCCATCACCGCAACCTATTGATTACATGCAAAAAAAACAATAAAAATAGATTAGACAACAAATTCCTAGATTGTAAGAAACTGAAGAAAAAAAAAGGAAGAAAAAGGAAGAAAAAATCCGAAAAGAAAAGTAACGTCCAAACAATGAGGTTTGGCTTTCGCTTGAATTATTTATATTCAGTCACCAAAACTAAATTTTGATAAGAAATTACTTTAATTAAGAAACAATATCAATCAATATCTTAAAGGAAAAAAATTAGGAAAATTATTTTCATAATTTATTAACAACGGGCCCTAGCTCAGCTGGTCATCCCCGTTCCCCAAAGTTTCATGCGTTCCAGGAGGTCCCAGGTTCAAGCCCCCAATGGCGTAATATTGCAGGAATTATAGTAAAAACTCCATATATTGATACTCCATATATTAAATAAACTCTATATATTAATAAAAAAATTGGTCACAACTTGTAAAATCATATATAGAATAACCTCTATATATTAATAACCCCTATATATTAATAATTTTGTTCGGTCCCAAATATATTAATATATAGAGTTTTTACTGTAACATGGAAGGTAGTGTTAGTTTGCCCCCCTTGTGACACAATCTCATCCCCCCATCTGCTTCGGCTCCCTTGGCTAGGTTACCCATGAGGCTCGCTGGTAGGTTAGCACAACAACCTGTTCAATTAATGTAGTAGTATGTTGTTGGAGCTTAGCTTGTTAGGCTTCCAACTAGTTAATGTAATACTCTTTATCTAAAAATAAACTAAAATTAAGTAACAACATAATAGTATTAATTAATAATCATAGTAGCGACAACTTGATAGTAGTATTATTAAAGAAATTATCTATGTATTGATATTTTTTTCCCCAAATAACCATGTGTATATTAAAGGCATATACCATTTTTAAGACATAAATGTACGAAACTAATTTGCATAATTTTCTTCCTTTATTAACAACATAATAATATTGAATGATTTTTAATCATAAATGTCAGAAATTAATATAGTAGTTTTCTTTGTCATTCCAGATTTTCTTTTCAATGTAAATGATACAAAAGATATAAATATTATTATTTTATTCCATAAATATGTTGAATTGATTTTTTATTTATTTATTAATATAGTTGTTGTTTTTATTTTCTAGATTTTTTATAATAAATACATGAAAGTATAAAAGATTCAAAAAATATAAATCTTATTATTTTATTCCATAAATATGTTGAATTGATTTTTTTTATTTTAATCATAAATGTCTGAAAATAATATAATAGTTTTCTTTATTTTCTGGATTTTCACAATAAATGCACGAAATTAATGTAGCAATTTTTCTAAATAATGAGGGTCGTCCGTCACGTGTATCCCAACAATCCGCTCAATCTACAACGCACGTTGTCAGATCAACGCACCATATCTAACGAAATTTCATCCGACGAATACGAATGGTTTCTCAATTAGCCAATGAGAGTGTGTGGTTACGCTCACCAACCAATAGGAGAGAGGGTAAGCTCCACCAGTACTACTTTTATTCTGGAGTGGGGGATGGTATTGAGTCTTTAGGTTGTTGATTCACATGAAGAATTTATTAAGAAAAGAAGAAAAATAGAAATATATGGGAGACATAAAGCCATAGTTTCATGAAGAAAGAAGTAGAAAATAAAAAAACGATTAGAAAGGCGAAATAATGCATCTCTCAGTTCATCCATAGTGTTTCATCAAAGAAAATATTTTCAGGAGCTCTAAAGTAAGTTCCTTGTTTTGGCAAAGCATTTTTTTTAAGAACCATTCAAAAAATGTTGAAAACCATCCAAAGAGGGAGAATTTGATTTCACCTTATCCAGAGTATCTTCTATCACCATGTTCACATTGTGATAATGTTGGAAAATCATCATATTCATTATCATATGTATATGTGGCTAGCCTACAAAATTTGTTGGTATCAGCACTAACAGCCATGACTAATTACTTCTAAGAGGAGAACAATTCTATGTTTCTTGCTTTTTGTGAATACATATCACCTTCCTCCTCCGATCATAGCTTGGTTAGTAGGATTAGTAGCAGTACTAGCGCTTTCATTAACATGTTTTGTTTCAATTTCCTCAGTAGCTTGGTTAGCAGCTTGAATAGCTATTTACTCTACAAATTCACGTTCATCACTATTTATATCGATGTTGTCTCTTGCATTAGAAATTTCACATCTAGGAGAATGCAATGTTGGACAATCATCATATTCATTATCATATGTATATGTGGCTAGCCTACAAAATATATTAGTAATCAGCACTAACAGCCGTGACTAATTAATTCGAAGAGGAGATCCATTCTCCTTTTCTTGCTTTTTGTGAATAAATATCACGTTCCTTCTCCGATCATAGCTTGGTTAGCATGACTAGTAGCAGTACTTGCGCTTTCATTAACATCTTTTGTTTCAATTTCCTCAATAGCTTGGTTAGCATCTTGAATAGCTATTTGCTCAACAATTTCACGTTCATCACTACTTATATCGATGTTGTCTCTTGCATTAGCAATTTCACATATAGGAGAATGCACTAGATATATAACATATTATTCACCAATTCACAAGGAATCAATAAGCTAGAATCTATTGCATGTCTTAGTGATGCTGAACTATCAGTATTATTTATGTTTCTTCTCAGCGTCAACCCCTTCACTAATGTCACCAGTTAAAGTATTAATGATAACAAGTGTAGTTAACAAAATACCAGTTATATTAGTGTTGCTATAAAAACTTCCTTCACAAGCTTTGTAACATATTGATATTTTGACCCTTTTTTTTTGGGGCTCTTATTTATATTTATGATTCTCAATACGTTGTCTTTCAACAATATCATCCCTAACAACTCCAAAACAACGCTTGCATTCACCAAGATTGAGTAAGCCAAGAAAGAAAGTGTGTTTCGGCTAGAATTTCATCATGAATATATCAGAAAAATCAATTTCTACAAGTACCCTCTCGAAGTGATTATCATCTACCTTTAATGGCTTTCTCACTGCACTTGCGATTTCGAACAGAGTCTTCTCGCACCAGCACTCGAAACTTTCTTTATATATACGACTCCATACTTGATCAAGTGTTTGGTGTTGATAATCAAAACGAAAACCCTAAATCCATTATTGTATACGGAGAAAACCAGGCTTTAAAAATCCAGATGATTTAGGACTTGATATAAAGTATCAAATAACATAACCTCCCTGTGATCAACTGCCACAAAAGAGGAAAACAAAAAGATAAAAATCATTAAAAAAAGTTTTTTCTCTCTGATCATATTTATTAAAATTCTAATTTCATAATAAATAAGAAAAGTCGCAGTTATTTCGGTTCATATAATTTTTATTTTTTGTCAAATATATATATTTTTCTTGAAGCATGCATTTTATTAATAGGGATTATGTCACAATTTGTCAAATGTTGTATTTTGCCATATTCTGAAGTAAAATGATAAATATCTTGTAAAAACATGTGGCAGGTATCAATTTGAAAACAAACTAATCATAATTTGGAAGTAATTGAATTTTTCTTGTTATCATCATCCCTATTGCAATGTCACATTAATATTTGACCAAGCAACCACCTAATTACATTCAGACACTAGCTAGTTGTCTAGAATCTTCTTCCCATGATATTTCGAATGGGACTCACGATCTTTCAGTCAATCCAAGCTCTTTCATACTTTTGATAGACGTTGAAAAAACAATACCCTGCTTCTCAAGTTAATGTAACATGAGTTAGAAAACTTGTGCATTCGTTTCGTCCAATTAATTTCTGTCTTGGTTAAATTAACCTGTTATAGGGGCGGAAGTAATTATTAGAGGGGCAGATGCTAATAGGACAAAAAAGATCATTACACGGTAATTTCAAGTGTCCCTGATTAAAAAAAAAAACAGAAAATAACTAATTAACCCTTACATAGTTTAGTGTTGATAATTAATTTAGTGTTAATGATTAAGTTTCATTTCAATTAACTCTAAATCAAAACAAAATCAGATTTTAGAGTTTAAGAAAAAATAAAAAAATAAGAAATGGTAGAGATGTTTTAACCCAAAGTGAAGGTCAATCTCAAATTAAGTACAATAAACTTGTGAAAACAGTACGTAATCAAATTCTTTAATCATCATCAAATGCCAGTATGCCACATATATGTTTCTTGTAATTCCAGAAAGACACTACTTGACGCTATTAATTAAAAATTAGAACCGACATAACGAAATTGATAAGTATACACTTTGACATGAGTTTATCAACGAATCCCACAAGAAAAATATAAACACCTCGTGATGGTTCTCTATGCATGCGCAGTTGCAACTTGCAAACACCATGTATACATTTATCTGCAACGTTATATGCAAATCCGTACTCTTAACTTTCTTTCTGAGCTGACGAACCATTTGGAGCAAAGAGTGTACACAACGAGTTGAGGCCTATTTTTGTCTGCCTTTTTGTATTTCTATCGACTATCGCAATTGCTTTTCTCGGCGGTCACTTGTTGCTTTTACATTTTCAAAACACTTCCCAAATTAAGTCAGCTTTAGGGTCCGTACATAACAAGTAACTAGCTAGAGAACAGCTTGTTTTACTAGTTTATGCAAAAAAGACTTTATCAAAGTCGTTAATCAAATGTCACTAACATTCATATCATACTAAAATTAGCTAATGGCATATTCAACTTTTGATATATATTAAATTAGAGCTTTAATTTACCAATAAAAAAAGATTTTTTTACCAAATTGGTATGAACACATTAAAAAAAGTTCATCAAATACATAAAATCTCAGCTTATGTTGTGCAACAAGGCCAATGTTTATCTTTCATTACACCAATAATTGGAGTTCTTTTCTTCCTTTTTCTTTCATTTTTTTTCTTCATGTCCAATCAAGACGATAATTACAAGCTAAATTAAGAAAAGGGAGGACAAATACCTCCCAAAAAAAACTACTTAACATTTATAATACGAAATATCATACCCTTCAACATGTAAGAAGTCTAGCCAACCATTGTATAATGTTTAGAAATGCATATTGCTAGATTACAACCTCTCTTATTGGGGGAGGCAACTAGAGCTGGTTCAAGTCGCTAGGAGACTGACTCTGATTCAGGTTATCTGCTGATTGAGTGTCCATTCTGGTATTTGAGGATCTCACAAAAAATTCTCATGTTTCCAAAAAGAGTGAATTATTTTTATGATCCTGGAAATTATGGGTTTTACTCTCTTGTCCCTAGGATTATTTAATAAAATTTACAAATTATTCCAGTGGCCCTATAATATTATAGGAGGTAGGATTACCAAAATAACCAGTGTGCATATTTCATGCACATGAAATCAGTGTGCATATTGCCTGCACACTGTAAATATAAAGAAAATTTACAAAAATATTTACAAAAATCAGTGTGCACATTGCCTGCACTATAAAAATGAAGAAAATTAATAAGCTTATTTAGAGAATTAAAAATTTCGAGAAATGAAAATTTGATAGTTGTATTTACGCTCGTTGTGTAGGTCTTTCAAAAAGCTTTCAAAAAGCTTTCAAAATATATAAAATTTGGCAAATTTTTACGTATGATTCGTGAGACATGTTATATTTAAGTTGGCATGACGATTATACCCTCAAGAGATTTAGTTTATATCTATTTTTGTTATACTTTTACACAGAAGGTTATTTCTACCATTAAATTTTTTAGTTGATGACATCATCAAATATCTTTATCCAAATGGTCCTCCTTCTTTTTTAAAGGTCATTTCAACAAAATGGGTTAATTTTTTCAAAATTGAATTTTAAGTCAAACGCCATTTGAGTAAAATAGAGTGTGGCCAAACACTTAATCCCCACTTCCAAAAATCTAAAACGACTTATATGTACGTATTGCATGTAAAAGTATATCATGATTCATCTGACAGTTGATTTAGAGTTTTTTTTTTTTTTTTGATCGGCAAAGAAGATTATATTGATTAAAAAAAGAGGGTATAAAAGCTTTATACCACCCTAAAGGACAAAAAGAGAAAAGCAAAAAGAAAGAAAGGAGAAAAAAGCGAGATAGTAACATGCTACCATCATCTTACAAAGTGTCAAAATAAAGTTTCGGCTAACTTACAAGAGCCTCTTGATAACTAGGCAATCCAAAATCTCGAAAAACTAAACACCAAGTAAATAAAAGATATTATGCCCTATTCTGAATAATAGTAGTTGTGCTTTCCTTTCCTCCAAAGGCCCTTGTATTTCTTTCCTTCCAAATACACCAAACAATAACAACAGAAATCATGTTCCAAATTATGTCTTGATATTTTGTACTATGAGATAGTTTCCATGAAAAAAACATAGTTCTAAAGTCTCTTGGAATTATAAAATTCCACTGAAGTTTTTCTTTAAAATGATCCCAAAGCTTTGTTGCAAAGTGACAGTGTAGGAAGTGATGATCTAAAATTTCATTTTCCTGACAAAAAACACAAGCACATCCATACCCCTTCTTCTAAGCATATCTCTAGTTGTCAGACTATTATGTGCTAGATTCCATAAGAAAAATCATATTTGGGGGGGAAATTTCTGTTTTCTAACAAAAGTAAAGATAAAATCTTTCACCTGAGTTTCTGGTGGGCTTGAGATTAGTTCATAAGTAGTGCCAACATAGAAAAGGCCTTTACTTGAGAGCTTCCAAATGATTGAATCCTCACAGTTGGTTGAAAAAGTGATTGACTGTAAGTTAATGAGTAAATCTTGAAGTTCATTCCTTGCAGTTTGATTTAATTTTCTAAGTAGAGATAAACACCAACTGCCATCTACTTGTCCAAAAAGTTCAGCCACATGCTTCTCCTTTGATCTAGCTAGCCTGAAGATATTTAGATACTTCATCTGCAAGGGTATCTCTAGCAACCAATTATCCATCCAAAAGCTGATACTACTACAAGTGCTTACTTTGAATCTAATGTGACTTCTAAAGATAGAGCTTGTTTCCATTATACCTTTCCAAACAGTCATGCCACAAGAAATTCTCGGCATTTTAGAAAACCAACCATTTGGTTCAACAACATATTTTTCAGCAATCAATTCTTGTCATAAAGCATATTTTTTTTCAGTTGTAAATCTCCAATGCCATTTTGTGAGAAGAGCTTGATTCATATTCTTAATATTCTTGATACCTAAACCACCAAACTTCTTCCTCCTGTGAAGCATTGGCCATTTAACTAAATGCATCTTCTTATTTCCTATGTTATCATTCCAAAGAAAATCTCTCGTCAACTTTTCTAGCTTCTCAGCCACAGAAACATGAATTTTATACAAAGACATATAATAAATTGGCAAACTAGCAAGCACATTGTTTATGAGAGTAAGTTTATCTGCTCTATTGAGATGTGTTTTTTTTCCAATTAAGAAGCCTTGTGTTGAATTTATCTATAACCTTATCCCATTTGCAACCCCACCACTTCCATCTCCCAATGGTAAACCAAGGTAAGTAGTAAGCAACCGACCACTATAACAACCCAAAATAGAAGAAAATTGATTAAGATCACTTTCATACCCTACACCAAAGAACTGACTCTTGGAAAATTTGATTTTCAGACCAGTGAATTGTTCAAAAGAAAGTAAAAGGAGTCTTACATTCTTCAATTGTTCTTCATCAGCATCTAAGAAGATTAAAGTGTCATCTGCAAATTGTAGATGACTTATAAATTTCCCACCTGAAGAAGCTTGAAAACTAGAAATTCATCCATTCTCTTGAGCTTTTTTAATCATATGAGATAAAACTTCTCCCACCAGAAGAAAAAGAAATGTTGATAAGGGATCTCCTTGTCTAATCCCTTTTCTGGACTTGAAATATCCTACAGCTGAGCCATTCACCAAGAAAGGAAATCTTGCATACTCACTTTGTCCAGCTTCTCCATTTCTCTCCAAACCCCATAAGAGCACGAATTTCATCTAAAAACTCCCAATTAACATGGTCAAAAGCTTTTTCAAAATCTACCTTGTATAACAAACATGGTTTCCCGTATCTGATTCTTGAATCAATCAATTCATTGGCCACTAAAACTCCACCCAAAATTTGTCTCTTCTTTATAAAAGTTGCTTGATGAGATGATATAATACTTGGTAGTGTTGTTTTGAATCTCTCTGAACTTTTGAGATAATTTTATAAACTCCATGAACTAAGATGATTTATTTCTTCGATATATAGTCTCCTTCTTTGGAATCAAAACAATAAAAGTGTTCTTATAAGGGGCCAAAAGCACCATAAATATACAAGAAGGGATAAATTAGTGATTTTACATAGACCGTGGTTTCAAACCACATCAAAACCGTCCCTCTCACAGAAAGTGAGACCATCCTTTCTAGGAACCAGCAGGGGGCATTTTATGAGTACATTAGGTCCCACTCTCTATGAGAGAGACGGCTTTGGCCTTTCTAGGAACTAGCAGAGGGCACATTCTGTTGAGAATTTTTGTTTCTCCGTTACCTATGCGGAATCGAGTGGCATTGACACATTGTATGAAAACAAAATAAAGGGCGGTAGAAATTGGCCGGCCTTGGATGAGCTAATTGTGACATCGCAACTCCCAGAATTAAGAGGTGTTGACTTGACCACGTGGCAGAGAACTACAGGGTCCAGCTGAGAAACAGCTATAGACTGACGTGGACGGTCAGTGAGCAACTATTTAAGCATGTGGTGATGATCCAAACGGATCGGAATCGGATATCATATTCGATGTGCCCCGACAAATTTTACAAGTGTCATTTTAAATTTATATATAAGTCAATAATCATTGAATAATGATAAAACTGTTAATTTGGTAAGAAAAGTGAAATGAGTGAATCAAATGATTGAGAACAACGTGGAACACAAACAAAAAACGAAACTTATAAAGTCACGAAGAGAAAACGTCAAAGTTAGCTTTTCCTTTTACTTTTGTCTTTCCCGCCACTCTTTTTGTGTCTATCCATTGTTATGCTAATTGGATTAGTATTTTTCTTTTAATCGGTAAAAAATTTGGTGATACCGAACTCGACGGTTTTTTTTCTTTCACAATAAGACCCGGACTTCCTATCCTGAGTAGCTAAGTAATTACTATCATCACCCGATGACTTTAACAATATAGTATAATAACATCTACTGGATCAAGATTGTCTTGAATTGCCAAGGCAGCGGATGTTCTGAAAAATTTCCGAACAAATCATATAGATTGTGCTGGCTCATGTTGTATGATACTATGTGTATTTCCGCGGCAAACTCAAACTTTTAGTTGATCAACACACATTAGTTGCTGATAGACTTGTCAAGAGTAAGGTTGTCAATCAACTAACGTACATTTTTGTAGGCTTGACCACTTGCCATGCAAATCACTTTCTCCTTTGTTTTTCCAAATGAGGATGTGACATACATTTGTTTTATTCCATTCGCTTTGGAAGAGATAGAAGATCAGTATAGAATTCAGATGTTAACTTCATAGTCGGTTTGAAGTGATGGCCGATAATGGGAAAGTCTCCTATCACTATTATGGCGAGTGTTTATTTTTTTGTTTTTTTTGTTTAGGGCATATCATGAGCCTTTCGACAACTCCATGATAGTAATATATGAATGAGAACATATTAACATGGCTCTACGAGTTGTAATGAGTCTGACGCGGACACTATTCTTGAACGGGGATTTGGGGATTTGGCTCGAACAATAAACACATAAATACATGCACCATGTCATTACCAACCGACAAGTGACATATTTCCTGCTGGTATTATTTTTGTTCGTTTAAGTATATATTTTATACAGAGACATGGAAAATAACTTAGAATTGATATGGTCCTCGATATGATTAAATTTAGAGTGTAATACTTGAAATTAAAGATCCATCGTTCCATTTGTGAGTTGGCTGGCCATCTTTCCCTTTCCCATGTTTGCATTTTCCACTTGTTTACACGCACAAATGGAGACACTCATTTTTAACCCATTTACCCAAAGATAGTTTCTTGCTAGTGGTGTGAAAATTTGATTGGACAATACAAAGGAAGAGATGTTCTTCTTTATTTATATTAGTATGATTTTGACTTTGATTAGTCGTAACAAGTTACTTACTTCCACGTTGACATCAACCATATCATATTTTGTTAATCATATTCTACTGTCATTTCTACAAGGAAGAGGAATAGTTGAAGAAGAAATGAAAAACACATTTGTGATTAACATATGCTTTGGAATTATTGTCATTGATATTCTTTTGTTGATTTCACATCTACCTAATTTAAATTCGAATTAGGTTGGAAGAGGAATCAGAGATGGAATCCATTTGGAGGTGATCCAAATTGACTAGATAATTAGGTGATATGTATTTCGGGCTTTACATATAATGCACACAAGTCAAAGTGCATGACTGGAAAAAAAAATCTGTCTTCCTTGTCACGGAAGAAAGTCTTATAGCCGAGGTCATTCAAGTTGTAAGGGCAATTCCTATGACAATATGCAAAATCAAATTTTTGTTGAGCCATGTGGATGGTCAAATGGGGTTTTGCACTATGGGAAAGAAGTGGGCGGTTGACCGTCAAGCGCCAGGATGAAGTCCTGCCACCGGCGTTTGAAGGAGAAACGGTGGCGCTCGTGGTACAACTGCTGGCGTGAGTATGAGAGCCGCTGGAGTTTGAACCAAGAACGACTACTTTTAAACCGTCATAGGAACGACTAGTTTCTTACCTCCATAAATACGGCTCAAATTTGATCTCACAAATTCACATTCATCCAATCAATTTTTTCTTAATTTCAATTGCTTTCGATTTTCAACCATGAATCCTGATTTTGATTCTTCTGAGGAAGAGATATGGAGATGGATGAAATGTTGTATGAAGAAGAGGAAGAATTGTGTATGGAGTTTTTGCGTCAAATGGATGAAGATGCAATTCAAGATAGACGAAGAAGGCGAAATTTTATGTTGCAGTTACAAACCGGGATCACCCAAAGCCTTTAGAGCCATATGAAGTTACAACTAGAAGATGGACGTGGCGAGATCGACATTTTTACCATAAAAAGATGATGCATGATTATTTTAATCATGATTATGTCTATTCCGATGAGGATTTTCATCGACGATTCCGCATGGGCCGCAATTTGACGCAAAAGATTATTGCCGAGCTTTGTTAGGTATAATATTTATTTAATTATCAGTATGATGCACGACATGTACGAGGCTCTGGTCCCGAGAAAAAAGTCACTGCGTCCCTCCGTATACTATGTTACGGGGTACCAACAGATTCCACGGATGATTACATCTGTATTGGGAAGACAAATGCCTTTAGGTATCTCAAATTGTTTTTCGAAACAATAGTCGAGCATTTTGATCCAACCTTTTTAAGAAAACCTACTCAGGAAGGTGTTCAAAGAATAACTGTAGAAAACACCAAGAGAGGTTTTCCAGGAATTCTAGGTAGTCTTGACTGCATGCACTGGACGTGGCATGCGGGTCCGGTTGAATGGACAGGCCAAAACCAACTGTAATTTTGGAAGATTCAGCTACTTATGATTGTTGGTTTTGGCATTCTTTTTTTGGACTTCCGGGTTCAAATAACGATCTCAACGTTTTATATAAGTCACCATTGTTTGAAGATCTTAAGAATGGGATCGCGTCGCACTGTAATTTCACCATCAATGGTCATCACTACACTTAGGGTTATTATCTAGCAGATGGAATCTATCTGGAATGCTCAACTATGGTTCAAGCTTATAGTCAGGTAGGTATTGGACCGACAACTTCGAAGGATACGAAGTACTTTAACATCTAACAAATGAAATGCAGAAAGGATGTCGAACGCACGTTTGGCATACTAAAAAGGAAGTTCGCCATCATAGCTAGGACGTCACGCTTTTTTAATCTTCAAGAAATGAAAAAAAAATATGTTGACTTGTATCATTCTGCATAACATGGTCATTGAAGAAACCATACGTGACCCAACCTGAACTAGTTTTCAAGATGAAGATTGGAGGCCAAATCTTATGGTGGAGCATGGGATTCCAGAAAGAGATGGACTTGCTACTGACAGACTCCAAAACCAGATAATCCATGGACAATTAATACAAGATCTAACTAAGCACCTTTGGGATTTAAAAGGAGCAAGAGATGATGCGCGGGGGCAAGGCAGAGGCAGAGGAAGATAGAGAGGCAGATAGATGTTATTTTAAATTTATTGTTGATTATTTTAATTAATATGTTTTTAATTTAAAGTTTTTTGTTTAAACGACTACACTTAAAATTAAAATTAAGACAATTATATTAAAAGTAATTTTAAATAAACGAGTACAATTAAATTAAACTTAACTAAACAATAATTAAAATCAGTTATCAAGATTGTATTCGTCTTCTTTTTCATCCGAGGCATCATCTTCGTCTTCTTCCACATTCTCAAACTGGCCAGTTTGTTAAGGGACTTGTTGTTGTTCGGCCGCGACTTGTTGTTTTTCGGCCACATCCATTTCCTTAGTCCATGCATCAAGTTTTCGTTCATTCATTGTTGAAGAGTTCAAGGAGAGTAAGTTGTTTAGCTTACAATCCCTGTAGTATTTTTCTCATGAAAGACGACTTTTTCGTTGATTATTTATAGCAATGCAACGGTCCCTGGCTCTATCTGCTTCTATCTTCAACTCGAATTCCTTGTGATCAGCATAGTTGAACTCGTTTGCACCTCCTTTTAATGCTCGTTGGGCTGCGTCTCTCGCTGCTTTTGCAGCTTTCTGACCCCCTCCCCCTACTTCTCTTTTCATTGGTGTTAACGTCTAGATTAGTGTTGTGTTGTTCCTGACTACTTGGAGACCCGCTATATGGAGATCCAGTTCCTTCAGGTGAGGAAGCAGGCCCACCATTCTTAAAATCCTGCGAGATTGGACCATGTGGTGATCTTGTAGGCACTTGATTACCTTCCAGCAAGTATGGATTAAACTTGTTAAGCACCCTCAAAATGGTGAAACAAGTTTCATGTTGGAAGCCCGATTTGTGGGATCTTTGCCACTCTTCCCGACATCTTTGTTCCACATCCGGTTCGCCATCACCAATTCTTCTGTTGCGCCACATTTGAGTGACCAAAGCAATATATTCATTAACGGATGCTGAAATTGTATGAAAACGATGACACAACGACATCACGTCTATTGATGTTACTGGTTTCTTCACAAATTTTTTGTTAAATCTTATCATAATTTTTTTTTCTTGATAAATACCATTGATTTCATCTAATGTATATAATACATAATTTTTACTAATTGAATCGTCTTCATCCATCGTATACTTGAAACCACAAATTCTTATGTTTCTTGGTTGTGATTGCGGTGTATTTTGTTGTGTATTTTGTTTTCTTTCTTGTTGTGATTGTTGTTGTATTTGTTGTGATCGTTGTTGTGATCGGTGCGATGAGGATGCCATATTTTTTAGAAATAAAATTTATAGAGATGAGATTTTTTCTAGTAGATTGAGTTGATATGAATAGTTTTATTTGAAATAAAAGAAAAATTAGAGATGGTATGAAATTGTGAAATTTTAAGGTAGAGATAAAGAAGGTGTGAGTTTTAAGTTTGGAGATGAACTCAATTTATAGGTAAACAAAAAGAAGGAATAGTCGTTGGATGAAAGTAGTCGTTGGAAGTTTAGGGAAAAACGTGACACTTTAACCAAAGTCGTTAGCGTTCGACGGAACAACGGGCGGTTTTGTGAACACCGCCAGCATTTTTGGCAAAAACGCCAGCGGTTGTGGCACGATCACCTGTACTTCCATCGAGCGCGCGCTTGTTCTTCTGACTCAATGGACAAACCAACAAATTTGTTGGTTTGTCGATCCATTTTCATGTTTGTGGAGTCCATAGAGGGATCAAAATGAACAAATCCTTGTTTTGTTGAGTCCATAGGAACTGCTCTAAGTTCCATGCCACCTTTATATTTAAAGCAGGTCATTGAAGAACAATTCTAATAATTGAAGGTTACCAAAAGTTCAAAAGCTTCAAATTTATTAACACCGAGGGTCAAGAGAGACTTGACACTTAACGGGGGTTAGTCGTGGGAGATTTAGAGTGATTATAATGTATTTCAAAGGAGTTGCAGAATCACCTGTTAGTGGTGGGAGATTTTAGAAGAATCTCTTATAATCTCTGTTAGTCGTGGGAGATTTTTGGTGAGTCTCTCAAAATCACTCAAAAACCCCGTTAGTGGTGGGGGATTTTTATGAACACCCCTGAAATCTCTGTTAGTGGAAAATCCCTAAACTTTTAGGGAGTTTAGGTTTCTAGGGAGTTTCATGTGTATTTTTGCCTTGATTGAAATCTCTCAAAACATGAGAGATTTTGGGAGAGAGTTAGGAAAGAATCAGAAGAGAAAAAACCATTAATGAAAAACTCCCCAAAACTCACTCCTACCTGCTGATGAAGAGTATTTTCTTCTTAGGCATGGTGTCTAACATAAACTCTCTTTACCCGAAGTGCATAATGAAAAGAAATTAGTCATTGCCAGTGAGAGACTGGTTATGTGAATTTGCTAACAAATTTGCTAAGCAACTGAATATTTTGTTTTGTTTATGCACGAGTATAATGACATCTAGGAAACATAATCCGTCGTCATGAGATTTTCATAACTACATTTTCATTGTTACAAAGCTCTTGGCTAAGTTATGCACGTAAGGTGTTTGTTTATTTTGTTCAACGAATCGGTGTAGTTGGAGTGAGAAAATATTTGGTGGTAGACTCTCTAGAACTCCCTCCAATAAACTCTCCCAAACTCCCCAGATTCTCCCAAACTCCCTAGACTAAAAACTCTAAACTCTCCCAAACTCACTAGACTCTTCTACACTCTCTCTAAATCCTTAGGGATTCAAATACATTATAATCCCTCAAACTCTCCCACGACTAACCCCTGTTTATATTAATGTCTATCGACTTGATATTTCAAGTTGGATTCACAATTATCTTCCATGTACTGGTCTCAGAAAAACCATGATTGGAACTCTACCCGGAATAATTAAAATTGATCCTCTACAAGTATTTTGTGTTTTTTATACCCGACTGACTACTTTGGTGCAAAACCACCAGTTTTGGCGAGTGCCATTGACATGCTGGTAAACTTACGTGCATGTAACTTGTAAGTTTTGTTTTTCAATACTAGAATTTGTTTTCCCGTGCTTCTTTTTCCTTTACATGTACCATGTGAGCCACGTGAAATCTATAGCCAAATAAGTCCTGATCATTATTGTCATGGTCTTTAGTTTTTCTCCATTGTTGGGTGGTACCAAACAACTACCATATCATAAATTTATTAGAAACTTTATGGGTTTCATCAACAATTTGAGTTCTTATAAAGGATACTCGGAAATGTTGTTTGCCAAATTTATGATACTTTGGTGAATGCAATATTAAGATACATACAATTTAATATCACAGGAAGAAAAAAAAGAAAGGATCCCGATCAGAAGTTGAATAGAAAATTAAAAACATGCAAAGCTGCGAATATCATTGGAATTATTTTACCACTTCTACTATGAGTCTCCTTTTTAGTGCTAGCTGAACGGAATGTCATATCTTTTGTTCAACGTTGGAAGGGTTCTGATGTCATCTGTGTTAAAAGATATGGCATTTAATCCCATATATTTGCTATATCTTGTTTCTCTTTGCACCATATTCTGTATTCATTAGACTATATTTTGTAGTTATCTTATTTCCTTTTGTAGAATCTTGAGTCTTGTATAAATCCTTGTTGTAACCTTTGTGAAATATATTCAATGAGAGAAGAAAAACTTTTCCATAACACTGTTGTCATTACAAACTTTGTCATGTCATCAAAGCCAGACAGAATCTAAACCACTTCTGCTGCAACAAAGTCATTTTTGAAAACCACTCTTTTCTTCCTGAGTTTATTATCTAGTTCTTGAAACCCTAAGATATCAGAAATCCAGTTATCTCCTACATCAGTTAATCATGTCTCGAGAAGATTTTCCACCTATACAATCAAGTTTGATAGAACCAACTAAAACCATTGTTCATCTCTCATGAGGAGTTTTCTTAAGGGAAAGGGATATGTAAGTATGTTGATGGCACATAAATAAATCCTATATCAAGCAACGTTGGCATCAGCATCAAAGATAAAGAGAAGGAACCGAAAGATTCATCATCACAGCATCCCAAGGAAATATGGGAAGTTAATAATCAAAATATTCTTACATGGATAGGGAAGATAGTTATCACATCCGTATGAAGCTTATCAATTTCGAAGTAGCCAAGGATGCTTGGGATTTCATATCAAAAAGGTAAAATCAAATCAACTTTTCCCAACGATATAAACTTGAGCAGGATATTCGTTCCTTGAAATAACAAAGTAATCAATTCATTTCTTATTTTCATTCTTAGATGTCAATCATATGGAATCAACCAGAGCTTATGGAACCTAAGCGGACTGTCAATATAGAAATTTGGCAGAAATATAGAGAAGAGTCTATATTAGTTCAACTGCTGATGGCATTGAGAGAAGAGTTTGAAACTGTCAGAGCTTCAATCCTTCATCGATCTCCCCTTCCAACTGTAGAAACTGATCTCTCTTAACTTATTACTGAAGAGACTCATGAAATAGTTAAACTAGATGTTCAAACCATTCTTGCAGTACCAACACGACCAATTTACAACTCTCAGTCCAACATTCAAAGATATTCACATGATCTTTCTCAAATTCAGTGCCATAATTCTAAGAATTTTGGGCATCTTGCAAGGAACATTATGTTTTGTTCACCCTCAAGTACTTCTCAAAGCTTGACATCTCAAACTACACCTCTTGGCACATCTCAATATAACTATTGCAAGGAACTTGGACATCTGGTTGGGAATTGCACTTCACTTTCATCCAGAAACATGAGTGAAAAAAGAAGATACAATGGCATTGTTCCAGCACACTTGTCTGCAGCTCCAGCTAATATCTCATATGGTTTGGAGAAATCACAAGGTGCAGGTGCACAATCCACAACACCCAACTTATATGAAATACATGAAATACTTAAAACAAGCTCTGTCTATTGGTAATAATTCCACAGTAACATCTACTTTTTCAATTCCAACAAGTATATACTTGACTGAATGGTTCCTTAACTCAGGGGCATCAAATCACATGACTTTCAACTCAAATTTCTTTGAGATAAAGTATCATATTGTTACACCTAAGATTCATACTGCAAATGGTACAAAAATAACTGCTAGTTACATTGGCCAGATTAAAATCTCTAACAATATACATATACAAGATGTGCTTCTTTTTCCTCAGATCAAAATGAATCTCATATCTATTGGTCAGTTGTGTAATCAAGGTTCTAACATCTATTTCACTTCTTCTTGTTGTTATGTACAGGATCACAAGAAAAAGAAGCTTGTTGGGATAGGTCGTAGAGTTGGTCGGCTATGTCGTTTGGGGTCTCTAGTTATTCCTCAGCAATCTAAGAACAAACTTGTTGCTGCCTATGCATCTACTTTAACTTCCACGATATCACCTTTTATATCTTGGCATTATAAATTAGGTCATGTCTCCTTCTCCCATCTTACCTACATGATTAATAAAGGGTTGTTAGGAAATATATCTATAGACAAAGAATCTCACTGTATTGCCTGTAAAATGGGCAAACAGTCTGCACTTTCATTAAATAAAAGTGGTTCTTCTTGTAATGCACCTTTTGATCTTATACATTCTGATGTTTGGGGTAAAGCTCCCTTTGCAACAAAAGGGGGAGCATTATACTATGTAATATTCATTGATGATCACACTCGTTATACTTGGGTCTATCTTTTCAGCACCAGATCATATTTCCTAAAAACCTACACAGATTTTTCTAGAATGATCAAAACATAATTTGGAATAACCATCAAAAAAAATTATGTAGATCAAGGTGGAGAGTACATATCCAACCCTTTCAAAGATTTCTTAAAATCAGAAGGAACTCTTCTTCAATTATCTTGTACTGAAACTCTAGAAAAAAATGGCATAGATGAACGAAAACATTGTCATATCATTGAAATATCTAGAACAAAACTTTTATCCTACTCAGTCCCTTCACATTTTAGGGGTGAATCTGTTCTCACTGCAGTGTATACCATTAATCGTATTCCTATTGTGGTTATAGGAGGTATATCTCCATATGAGTGTCTATTTAATAAGAAACCAACTTAATCTGAACTCCATGTTTTCGGTTTAACATGCTTTGTTCTTCTCCCAGATCGTGAACGAAACAAGCTAGGGAAAAAGAATAACATTTGTGTCTTCTTAGGTTATGGTATAGAAAAAAATGGATGTAGATGTTATGATCCTGAAACTAGAAGGTTACGTATTTCTATACATGTAACGTTTTGGGACAAAATACCATTTTGGTCTCTTCCTAGTAGCAAAGCATCTTCTCTATAAAATTTCACTTATCTAGATCCTTTTGAAGATAATTTCATTGAAAATTCGTTGCCACCAGATAATCCTATATTCCCTCTGAACCTGCTGAAGTTATTGAAGTTTAAGCTGCTGCTGACCACTCTATGGAACATCCTGACATTGCATCTTCAACTAAGGATCTTGTACCTGAAGCTATTTCAATGCCTCTTTGTATCCTACGAACACCAGCTAAGTTGTCTGACTATCATTGTTCGTTAACAACTATCTTGTCTTTATGTGAACCTAAGAGTTACAGGGAAGCTTCTATGATACCAGAATGACAAGACTCAATGAAAGAAGATCTGACTGCACATAGACTAGATGGCACATGGGAAATTGTGGATTTTCCTTTTGGACCACCTGTTGTGGGGAGTCACTAGGTTTATAAGGTCAAGACCAAATCATATGGTACATTGGAATGCTGTAAATCATGTGTTGTGGCTCAAGGAAATACACAACAATATGGCATTGATTATAAAGAGACTTTTTCTCCTGTTTCTCGTATGACAACAGTGCGTACACTTCTTGCTGTGGCTGTTGTACGTCATAGGGACCTTTACCAGATGGATGTTAAAAACACATTTTTGCATAGAGAACTACAACAGGAAGTGTATATACGTCCACCACCAGGTTTATTTCACTTTCCAAATCAGGCATATAAGCTTCATAAAGATCTCTATGGTCTCAAACAAGCACCTCGTGCCTGGTTTGAGAAATTTTGTACTGTTATTCTTCAAATGGGGTCTAAACAAAGCCCTTATGACACATCAATAGGTAGTGAACTCACTACAAATTGGATTATCAGGAACAACTTTCATCTCTAGGGATTGGGGTAACTGGGAATAGATTGAAGGTTGTAGAAGGTTAGATGAAGAATTAGATGAATTAAGGGAAGAATTAGATGAGTAATAAGAAGAAGACATTAGAGATAAGAAGTTGCAGAGCAATTAGAGAAGAAGATGAAGTTTCCATTTCATTATCTTTTTCTCACAAGATAATTACAGACTCATTACATACTAGGGTAGTATCCCAGCACACATGCTAAACACACACATACACTAACTAATAACTAACTACTCCCTAGCTGACCTTAACCAAAATGGATATCTCCTCTTGGGACATGACAAATACCCACTCCTCCAAATTATCCTTGTCCTCAAGGATGAAACAAGAACTCAGCTCGGCTAAGGTGAGGCATTGTTGCTGCATCTGCATTGTACAACTAGAAGTGAACTGCAGAGTTCCATCTTGGTCACGGTTCCATTATGGTCACAATCAGCGTCAAAAAATGGTAGAGTAATTGGCTGTGTTAGCCTACCTGAGCATACTTCCTTCATTTCTAAAATGTAGCTCAAGTCTCTTATCTTCATCTTGATCCATCTTTAATATTCCAGCAAGTTCCTGCTTTTGGACATAATGATCCTGGTGATAAAAACGAAGTTCAAAAAAATGTAACATCCAATATAGTACTTCACTCCTTGTGCTTGTATGTTACTCTTCGTAGTGATAATCTTCAGCAGTTTATAGAGTTGGTTGCGATTAAGGTTTTGTACATGGAAAAACAAATTCCAACCGCTCCAGGTGGAATATGAAACTTGCAACACTACTTTCCCATCCCTCGTTGCAGCAGAGCAGTGTAGTTTCCAATTAAGAAGTTTGTTAAGATTGAGTACCCTACTTTCCTTTCTTGGACAGTAACACAAACTCCAAAAGGATAAAATATTCGCAACCCACACGCGAGAAACTCCAACTGTAGTGCCAAAGTTACCACCTTCTGTATCGATTTCAGTTTCGCTGGATAGATTTGTTCCGTAGTACCCTGTTGTATCAGGAAACACAATTGAGACAAAACTCAAATTAATCCAACAATTATCTTCCACACTTCGTAAATCAGTTGAGACGACCAATCTGAATTTCTATTTCAAGTGCCCTACCCACAACAATACAGTCAGAATATAACATGCCGCGAGCAAGACCTGTATTCCAATTATCTTTGCCAGGAACTCCAACTTGGTAGAACCAAGAGCAAGCAAAAGACTGTGCAGAAGTAAAGCTGTACCGAAAAGTCTAAAATATATTATACAATTTATGAGCCTCACAGCTGATGTAAATTTCATAGTAACCCTCCATTCGACTGCACTCCATAGAAATGTGTGGGAAGTAAACATATGACACCTCACTTCTAAGTTCAACAGATTGCGAGCTAAGGAAATCCGCATAAACAGTTGTAGTTCCCTATAGAATATCTCACTATCAAGTCCTAAATTCCTGTCATTACTCCTCAGTTTCGCCTGCAACAATAATTTTCCAACATCTGAAGTAATCCAACTTCTGTCACCCACAACTTCTATACATGTTTGACTGAGCCACTCATGCCATCTGTTTTTCCCACTAATAGTCCTTGCAAGCATATCCCTTCTCTCCACTCTTCCTTTGTAGAATCCCACTCCTTTATATTATTCACTTTTTCGAATTAGCAAGACAAATAACTGACTGTAGCCAGGTCTCAAAACTGCAACTTCCAACTCTGTCTTTATTACAGTGCGTTGTTCATTCCTTTCACCACCATCATCCTGTATAATCAACTTCATGATTCCCACTACTAATTTACAGAACACATTCTCTTGTAACATCCATGTTAACACTTGACTGCCATCGTGAAGGAGCTGTTGAACAATAAGCAGAATGAGAACAGCCCATAGATTCCCACTCTCCTTGATTTCCACCACACATAAAATAATTCCTATCCAGTTAATAGATCCATGTGGTTGGTGCTCCAAACACCCCAGTTGACGATTATTCAAACGAGTGTTGTCAACAAATTCTAGAATGTGCACTTTTAACATGCATAGGTCCAAAACTAGCTTGCATATAACACCAAGTAGTGAAGGAAGATTAAGTATACAAATGAATTCCATCCCAGAAATCTGTGAAACAACCTTTGTTCTCTCCCAGTTGGTTGTGAATATCTTTATCTCTACTAATACCTTCCAGGCCATTGGCATTTGTATAAGAGATCTGTAATCTTTCGCCAATAGTTTCTCAATCAGTCCTTGTGAAATACCATAACCAGTTCTCTTGGTAATTGGAAGAAGCAAGACTACCAAGAGAATATCACCTTGTAGCAGCATTTCGTCAGTTATATTTCTAGCATTACCACTGCCACCATCTTGTAACAACAAGGACACATTACAACAGTGATCAGCTATCATTTTTGACCCCTTCAAAACAATCACACAAGGATCAAGAGTATCTAGGTAGAATTTAGTGTTCCTCATAATCAATTCCAGTAATCCGCCTCTATCGAAAACTCTTCTAGCAAAGTTCAGGACATCATAGGAATAATTTTCATTACTTGCACACATAAGGACTGATCTTAATTCACTACTGGAAAATTAGTAATCTACAACTGTAGATTGACAACTCGTAAATTAAAATTTGTAAAAGGTGGCATGTTTTACAACCTTTTCCAAACAAAAGTTGTCAAAGTAAAATATGTCCAACTGTTAGGACCATTGAGTTCCTAAGAGTAGTGACGAGAATCAGAACCACAACGTTTTGTGTGAAAAGGGTTGCAGAGAAAAGTGACCACCTTTAGAATTTACGACTCATATCCTAAATGTAGTGAATGATTTTAAAACAACACTAATAAGAGTCGTTGAATATAAGAAAAAAAAATCTATGAAAAATGTTCTTGTAGAGAATCGAACCCAAGCTTAGTAGGTGTTAGTACAAGAGGTCAACCATCCTTCCAGATTCACAATACTGATCAATCTGTGCTTTTTCTTTTAATCAACATTCACAACCTTTTTAAGGGTTGTAAAATGGAAATTGACTAGGAAAAGAATTAGGCTAGGGTGAGATTCGAACTCGGGCCTCTTCTGTGTAGGACTGGGATTTCAACCACCATTCCAAAGTTACATGTATGATTAACAAAGGACATCTGCGTTAATATTTAATAATAATTTCAACTAAACCTTAAAAAAATGGCCAGCAAGTGCACCATTTTGCCTGAAACATACAAGGCTTTCTTTGAACCTTAAAAAAATGACTACAATCACATTTCAATCAACACTCACAGCACCAGGTTGTATATCTCAAAATGTAAATGAATGAAACAAGTGTAGGTGTATATTTATATGCTCAAAGTAGCGGATTCATTCAAATTTGGGTAATGCAAACATAACAGTCATGAAGAAGCTGCAAATGCTCAAAGTTTCAGAGATTATAGGAATGTGTTACTTGTTTTTCTCACCAACTGCATGAATTAGAGAGCAACTCAAGAAATCCCCTTTTCTCTCCTCCTTTATCCGGGCTTGAGACCGGCAATGAAATTATTCAATGGCGGAGTTAAAAAGGGGGGGTTCATCTGAAGAGAAACATTCAATATATCATACAAACAATATTATAAGTCATCAACATAGCATAATTTTAATGATAAAACAAGTCTAGACCAATTCATACTACACATAAAATGAAATCTTATTACATATGACTTTTTCCTAGATTTGTAATCATATCAGCTATTTGATTTACAGAAACTCTAAATTTTTCCTTTGCAGCAATGAAGATAGCATCTGAGGCCCA
The DNA here is from genome assembly GCA_023529315.1 of Papaver bracteatum. NCBI lineage: Eukaryota > Viridiplantae > Streptophyta > Magnoliopsida > Ranunculales > Papaveraceae > Papaver > Papaver bracteatum. Next base: position 557,382 of record JAJJWX010002805.1, read on the forward strand.
TGTAAAAGCTCCACATTCTTCGCATACCAGGTAAGCTATGTGCTTATTGTGTTGATTGTTGCATATTTTTAGGTTGAGTTTGTTATTGCAGGTTGAAGAGAAGCACAATTGACTGTGTAGTGGACAATTTTTAAAAGAGTGATCATCTTCTCCATAAGCATCACAGCTTTTCACTGATGGTAACAACAACAACTTGGCTTTGCAAGGGTCAGAAGCATCAGTAAACCATTCAAAGTAGGTGCGGGTAGGTATGGTGCACTTGAAAAACATTTTTCCATAGGTTTCAGTTGTTTTAGATTGCAGAAATGCTCTCACACCATTACAAGGAAATGCTTACACCGAGAATAGAGCCAAGGACACACTATTGTCTCATGAATCCCTTGTTCACACATAACACACTTAGTTAGGTATTTTTTCATTCTCATGTTACTGTTGCTACTACTACTGCTACCTGGAGAATCTTTCACACCTCCACCCATGACTAATTCATTGTTTTTAAAGCCTAATTGAAGAAAATTTCTCCACAAGCCTAATTTCAGGAAATTTCTGAACCCTAAGTGATTTTAAAACCTAATTCAGTGATGGCTAATTTACACATGATTGATTAGTGTTGATTAATAGATCTATTGAAGATATGACTAATTTTAACTGTATCATTATTCTCAGATCGAAGTTTGCGAATTCGTGTGTGTTTAGGGGTTCATGAGATTATTCTCATGAAATCCTACGCATAAACAGCTAAAGATCCATCGTTCATGCGAAGTTCTCGTCCCATAGTAGTATACTCATGCCTAGGTTTCGATCTCCGTACAAGTTCACTCCTCGAAGTTTACGAATTCGTGTGTGTTTAGGGATTCATAAGATTATTCTCATGGAATCTTGCGCGTAAACTGCTAAAGATCCATCGTTCATGCGAAGTTCTCGTCCCATAGTAGTACACTCCTGCCCAGGTTTCGATCTCCGGACAAGTTCACTCCTCGAAGTTTACGAATTCGTGCGTGTATAGGGGTTCATGAGATTATTCTCATGGAATCTTGCGCGTAAACTGCTAAAGATCCATCGTTCATGCGAAGTTCTCGTCCCATAGTAGTACACTCCTGCCCAGGTTTCGATCTCCGGACAAGTTCACTCCTCGAAGTTTGCGAATTCGTGTGTGTATAGGGGTTCATGAGATTATTCTCATGGAATCTTGCGCGTAAACTGCTAAAGATCCATCGTTCATGCGAAGTTCTCGTCCCATAGTAGTACACTCGTGCCCAGGTTTCGATCTCCGGACAAGTTCACTCCTCGAAGTTTGCAAATTCGTGTGTGTATAGGGGTTCATGAGATTATTCTCATGGAATCTTACGAGTAAACTGCTAAAGATCCATCGTTCATGCGAAGTTCTCGTCCCATAGTAGTACACTCCTGCCCAGGTTTCGATCTCCGGACAAGTTCACTCCTCGAAGTTTGCGAATTCGTGTGTGTATAGGGGTTCATGAGATTATTCTCATGGAATCTTGCGCGTAAACTGCTAAAGATCCATCGTTCATGCGAAGTTCTCGTCCCATAGTAGTACAATCCTGCCCAGGTTTCGATTTCCGGACAAGTTCACTCCTCGAAGTTTATGAATTCGTGTGTGTATAGGGGTTCATGAGATTATTCTCATGGAATATTGCGCGTAAACTGCTAAAGATCCATCGTTCATGCGAAGTTCTCGTCCCATAGTAGTACACTCCTTCCCAGGTTTCGATCTCCGGACAAGTTCACTCCTCGAAGTTTGCGAATTCGTGTGTGTATAGGGGTTCATGAGATTATTCTCATGGAATCTTACGCGTAAACTGCTAAAGATCCATCGTTCATGCGAAGTTCTCGTCCCATAGTAGTACACTCCTGCCCAGGTTTCGATCTCCGGACAAGTTCACTCCTCGAAGTTTGCGAATTCGTGTGTGTATAGGGGTTCATGAGATTATTCTCATGGAATCTTACGCGTAAACTACTAAAGATCCATCGTTCATGCGAAGTTCTCGTCCCATAGTAGTACACTCCTGCCCAGGTTTCGATCTCCGGACAAGTTCACTCCTCGAAGTTTGCGAATTCGTGTGTGTATAGGGGTTCATGAGATTATTCTCATGGAATCTTACGCGTAAACTGCTAAAGATCCATCGTTCATGCGAAGTTCTCGTCCCATAGTAGTACACTCCTCCCCAGGTTTCGATCTCCGGACAAGTTCACTCCTCGAAGTTTGCGAATTCGTGTGTGTATAGGGGTTCATGAGATTATTCTCATGGAATCTTGCGCATAAACTGCTAAAGATCCATCGTTCATGCGAAGTTCTCGTCCCATAGTAGTACACTCCTGCCCAGGTTTCGATCTCCGGACAAGTTCACTCCTCGAAGTTTGCGAATTCGTGTGTGTATAGGGGTTCATGAGATTATTCTCATGGAATCTTACGCGTAAACTGCTAAAGATCCATCGTTCATGCGAAGTTCTCGTCCCATAGTAGTACACTCCTGCCCAGGTTTCGATCTCCGGACAAGTTCACTCCTCGAAGTTTGCGAATTCTTGTGTGTATAGGGGTTCATGAGATTATTCTCATGGAATCTTGAGCGTAAACTGCTAAAGATCCATCGTTCATACGAAGTTCTCGTCCCATAGTAGTACAATCCTGCCCAGGTTTCGATCTCCGGACAAGTTCACTCCTCGAAGTTTGCGAATTCGTGTGTGTATAGGGGTTCATGAGATTATTCTCATGGAATCTTGCGCGTAAATTGCTAAAGATCCATCGTTCATGCGAAGTTCTCGTCCCATAGTAGTACACTCCTGCCCAGGTTTCGATCTCCGGACAAGTTCACTCCTCGAAGTTTGCGAATTCGTGTGTGTATAGGGGTTCATGAGATTATTCTCATGGAATCTTACGCGTAAACTGCTAAAGATCCATCGTTCATGCGAAGTTCTCGTCCCATAGTAGTACACTCCTGCCCAGGTTTCGATCTCCGGACAAGTTCACTCCTCGAAGTTTGCGAATTCGTGTGTGTATAGGGGTTCATGAGATTATTCTCATGGAATATTGCACGTAAACTTCTAAAGATCCATCGTTCATGCGAAGTTCTCGTCCCATAGTAGTACACTCCTGCCCAGGTTTCGATCTCCGGACAAGTTCACTCCTCGAAGTTTGCGAATTCGTGTGTGTATAGGGGTTCATGAGATTATTCTCATGGAATCTTACACGTATAATGCTAAAGATCCATCGTTCATGCGAAGTTCTCGTCCCATAGTAGTACACTCCTGCCCAGGTTTCGATCTCCGGACAAGTTCACTCCTCGAAGTTTGCAAATTCGTGTGTGTATAGGGGTTCATGAGATTATTCTCATGGAATATTGAACGTAAACTTCTAAAGATCCATCGTTCATGCGAAGTTCTCGTCCCATAGTAGTACACTCCTGCCCAGGTTTCGATCTCCGGACAAGTTCACTCCTCGAAGTTTGTGAATTCGTGTGTGTATAGGGGTTCATGAGATTATTCTCATGGAATCTTACGCGTAAAATGCTAAAGATCCATCGTTCATGCGAAGTTCTCGTCCCATAGTAGTACACTCCTGCCTATGTTTCGATCTCTGGACAAGTTCACTCCTCGAAGTTTGCGAATTCGTGTGTGTATAGGGGTTCATGAGATTATTCTCATGGAATCTTACGCGTAAACTGCTAAAGATCCATCGTTCATGCGAAGTTCTCGTCCCATAGTAGTACACTCCTGCCCAGGTTTCGATCTCCGGACAAGTTCACTCCTCGAAGTTTGCGAATTCGTGTGTGTATAGGGGTTCATGAGATTATTCTCATGGAATCTTACGCGTAAAATGCTAAAGATCCATCGTTCATGCGAAGTTCTCGTCCCATAGTAGAACAATCCTGCCCAGGTTTCGATCTCCGGACAAGTTCACTCCTCGAAGTTTGCGAATTCGTGTGTGTATAGGGGTTCATGAGATTATTCTCATGGAATCTTACACGTAAACCGCTAAAGATCCATCGTTCATGCGAAGTTCTCGTCCCATAGTAGTACACTCCTTGCCCAGGTTTCGATCTCCGGACAAGTTCACTCCTCGAAGTTTGCGAATTCGTGTGTGTATAGGGGTTCATGAGATTATTCTCATGGAATCTTAACGTAAACTGCTAAAGATCCATCGTTCATGCGAAGTTCTCGTCCCATAGTAGTACACTCCTGCCCAGGTTTCGATCTCCGGACAAGTTCACTCCTCGAAGTTTGCGAATTCGTGTGTGTATAGGGGTTCATGAGATTATTCTCATGGAATCTTGCGCGTAAACTGCTAAAGATCCATCGTTCATGCGAAGTTCTCGTCCCATAGTAGTACACTCCTGCCCAGGTTTCGATCTCCGGACAAGTTCACTCCTCGAAGTTTGCGAATTCGTGTGTGTATAGGGGTTCATGAGATTATTCTCATGGAATCTTACGCGTAAACTTCTAAAGATCCATCGTTCATGCGAAGTTCTCGTCCCATAGTAGTACACTCCTGCCCAGGTTTCGATCTCCACGTCAAGTTCACTCCTCGAAGTTTGCGAATTCGTGTGTGTATAGGGGTTCATGAGATTATTCTCATGGAATCTTACGCGTAAACTGCTAAAGATCCATCGTTCATGCGAAGTTCTCGTCCCATAGTAGTACACTCCTGCCCGGTTTCGATCTCCGGACAAGTTCACTCCTCGAAGTTTGCGAATTCGTGTGTGTATAGGGGTTCATGAGATTATTCTCATGGAATCTTGCGCGTAAATTGCTAAAGATCCATCGTTCATGCGAAGTTCTCGTCCCATAGTAGTACACTCCTGCCCAGGTTTCGATCTCCGGACAAGTTCACTCCTCGAAGTTTGCGAATTCGTGTGTGTATAGGGGTTCATGAGATTATTCTCATGGAATCTTGCACGCGTAAACTGCTAAAGATCCATCGTTCATGCGAAGTTCTCGTCCCATAGTAGTACACTCCTGCCCAGGTTTCGATCTCCGGACAAGTTCACTCCTCGAAGTTTGCGAATTCGTGTGTGTATAGGGGTTCATGAGATTATTCTCATGGAATCTTACACGTAAACTGCTAAAGATCCATCGTTCATGCGAAGTTCTCGTCCCATAGTAGTACACTCCTGCCCAGGTTTCGATCTCCGGACAAGTTCACTCCTCGAAGTTTGCGAATTCGTGTGTGTATAGGGGTTCATGAGATTATTCTCATGGAATATTGAACGTAAACTTCTAAAGATCCATCGTTCATGCGAAGTTCTCGTCCCATAGTAGTACACTCCTGCCTAGGTTTCGATCTCCGGACAAGTTCACTCCTCGAAGTTTGCGAATTCGTGTGTGTATAGGGGTTCATGAGATTATTCTCATGGAATCTTACGCGTAAACTGCTAAAGATCCATCGTTCATGCGAAGTTCTCGTCCCATAGTAGTACACTCCGCCCAGGTTTCGATCTCCGGACAAGTTCACTCCTCGAAGTTTGCGAATTCGTGTGTGTATAGGGGTTCATGAGATTATTCTCATGGAATCTTACGCGTAAACTGCTAAAGATCCATCGTTCATGCGAAGTTCTCGTCCCATAGTAGTACACTCCTGCCCAGGTTTCGATCTCCGGACAAGTTCACTCCTCGAAGTTTGCGAATTCGTGTGTGTATAGGGGTTCATGAGATTATTCTCATGGAATCTTACGCGTAAACTGATAAAGATCCATCGTTCATGCGAAGTTCTCGTCCCATAGTATTACACTCCTTCCCTGGTTTCGATCTCTGGACAAGTTCACTCCTCGAAGTTTGCGAATTCGTGTGTGTATAGGGGTTCATGAGATTATTCTCATGGAATCTTGCACGTAAACTGCTAAAGATCCATCGTTCATGCGAAGTTCTCGTCCCATAGTAGTACACTCCTGCCCAGGTTTCGATCTCCGGACAAGTTCACTCCTCGAAGTTTGCGAATTCGTGTGTGTATAGGGGTTCATGAGATTATTCTCATGGAATCTTACGCGTAAACTGCTAAAGATCCATCGTTCATGCGAAGTTCTCGTCCCATAGTAGTACACTCCTGCCCAGGTTTCGATCTCTGGACAAGTTCACTCCTCGAAGTTTGCGAATTCGTGTGTGTATAGGGGTTCATGAGATTATTCTCATGGAATATTGCGCGTAAACTTCTAAAGATCCATCGTTCATGCGAAGTTCTCGTCCCATAGTAGTACACTCCTTCCCAGGTTTCGATCTCCGGACAAGTTCACTCCTCGAAGTTTGCGAATTCGTGTGTGTATAGGGGTTCATGAGATTATTCTCATGGAATCTTGCACGTAAACTGCTAAAGATCCATCGTTCATGCGAAGTTCTCGTCCCATAGTAGTACACTCTTCGCCCAGGTTTCGATCTCCGGACAAGTTCACTCCTCGAAGTTTGCGAATTCGTGTGTGTATAGGGGTTCATGAGATTATTCTCATGGAATCTTGCGCGTAAATTGCTAAAGATCCATCGTTCATGCGAAGTTCTCGTCCCATAGTAGTACACTCCTGCCCAGGTTTCGATCTCCGGACAAGTTCACTCCTCGAAGTTTGCGAATTCGTGTGTGTATAGGGGTTCATGAGATTATTCTCATGGAATATTGCACGTAAACTTCTAAAGATCCATCGTTCATGCGAAGTTCTCGTCCCATAGTAGTACACTCCTTGCCCAGGTTTCGATCTCCGGACAAGTTCACTCCTCGAAGTTTGCGAATTCGTGTGTGTATAGGGGTTCATGAGATTATTCTCATGGAATCTTACACGTAAACTGCCAAAGATCCATCGTTCATGCGAAGTTCTCGTCCCATAGTAGTACACTCCTGCCCAGGTTTCGATCTCCGGACAAGTTCACTCCTCGAAGTTTGCGAATTCGTGTGTGTATAGGGGTTCATGAGATTATTCTCATGGAATCTTACACGTAAACTTCCAAAGATCCATCGTTCATGCGAAGTTCTCGTCCCATAGTAGTACACTCCTGCCAGGTTTCGATCTCGGACAAGTTCACTCCTCGAAGTTTGCGAATTCGTGTGTGTATAGGGGTTCATGAGATTATTCTCATGGAATCTTGCACGAAAAACGCTAAAGATCCATCGTTCATGCGAAGTTCTCGTCCCATAGTAGTACACTCCTGCCCAGGTTTCGATCTCCGGACAAGTTCACTCCTCGAAGTTTGCGAATTCGTGTGTGTATAGGGGTTCATGAGATTATTCTCATGGAATCTTACACGTAAACTGCTAAAGATCCATCGTTCATGCGAAGTTCTCGTCCCATAGTAGTACACTCCTGCCCAGGTTTCGATCTCCGGACAAGTTCACTCCTCGAAGTTTGCGAATTCGTGTGTGTATAGGGGTTCATGAGATTATTCTCATGGAATATTGCGCGTAAATTGCTAAAGATCCATCGTTCATGCGAAGTTCTCGTCCCATAGTAGTACACTCCTGCCCAGGTTTCGATCTCCGGACAAGTTCACTCCTCGAAGTTTGCGAATTCGTGTGTGTATAGGGGTTCATGAGATTATTCTCATGGAATATTGCACGTAAACTGCTAAAGATCCATCGTTCATGCGAAGTTCTCGTCCCATAGTAGTACACTCCGCCTGAGTTTCGATCTCTGGACAAGTTCACTCCTCGAAGTTTGCGAATTCGTGTGTGTATAGGGGTTCATGAGATTATTCTCATGGAATCTTACACGTAAACTGCTAAAGATCCATCGTTCATGCGAAGTTCTCGTCCCATAGTAGTACACTCCTTCCCAGGTTTCGATCTCCGGACAAGTTCACTCCTCGAAGTTTGCGAATTCGTGTGTGTATAGGGGTTCATGAGATTATTCTCATGGAATATTGCACGTAAACTTCTAAAGATCCATCGTTCATGCGAAGTTCTCGTCCCATAGTAGTACACTCCTGCCCAGGTTTCGATCTCAGGACAAGTTCACTCCTCGAAGTTTGCGAATTCGTGTGTGTATAGGGGTTCATGAGATTATTCTCATGGAATCTTACGCGTAAACTGCTAAAGATCCATCGTTCATGCGAAGTTCTCGTCCCATAGTAGTACACTCCTGCCCAGGTTTCGATCTCCGGACAAGTTCACTCCTCGAAGTTTGCGAATTCGTGTGTGTATAGGGGTTCATGAGATTATTCTCATGGAATATTACGCGTAAACTGCTAAAGATCCATCGTTCATGCGAAGTTCTCGTCCCATAGTAGTACACTCCTGCCCAGGTTTCGATCTCCGGACAAGTTCACTCCTCGAAGTTTGCGAATTCGTGTGTGTATAGGGGTTCATGAGATTATTCTCATGGAATCTTACGCGTAAATTGCTAAAGATCCATCGTTCATGCGAAGTTCTCGTCCCATAGTAGTACACTCCTGCCCAGGTTTCGATCTCCGGACAAGTTCACTCCTCGAAGTTTGCGAATTCGTGTGTGTATAGGGGTTCATGAGATTATTCTCATGGAATCTTACGCGTAAAATGCTAAAGATCCATCGTTCATGCGAAGTTCTCGTCCCATAGTAGTACACTCCTGCCCAGGTTTCGATCTCCTGACAAGTTCACTCCTCGAAGTTTGCGAATTCGTGTGTGTATAGGGGTTCATGAGATTATTCTCATGGAATCTTACACGTAAACTGCTAAAGATCCATCGTTCATGCGAAGTTCTCGTCCCATAGTAGTACACTCCTGCCCAGGTTTCGATCTCAGGACAAGTTCACTCCTCGAAGTTTGCGAATTCGTGTGTGTATAGGGGTTCATGAGATTATTCTCATGGAATATTGCACGTAAACTTCTAAAGATCCATCGTTCATGCGAAGTTCTCGTCCCATAGTAGTACACTCCTGCCCAGGTTTCGATCTCCGGACAAGTTCACTCCTCGAAGTTTGCGAATTCGTGTGTGTATAGGGGTTCATGAGATTATTCTCATGGAATCTTGCGCGTAAACTTCTAAAGATCCATCGTTCATGCGAAGTTCTCGTCCCATAGTAGTACACTCCCTTCCCAGTTTCGATCTCAGGACAAGTTCACTCCTCGAAGTTTGCGAATTCGTGTGTGTATAGGGGTTCATGAGATTATTCTCATGGAATCTTGCGCGTAAACTGCTAAAGATCCATCGTTCATGCGAAGTTCTCGTCCCATAGTAGTACACTCCTTCCCAGGTTTCGATCTCCGGACAAGTTCACTCCTCGAAGTTTGCGAATTCGTGTGTGTATAGGGGTTCATGAGATTATTCTCATGGAATCTTGCGCGTAAACTTCTAAAGATCCATCGTTCATGCGAAGTTCTCGTCCCATAGTAGTACACTCCTTCCCAGGTTTCGATCTCCGGACAAGTTCACTCCTCGAAGTTTGCGAATTCGTGTGTGTATAGGGGTTCATGAGATTATTCTCATGGAATCTTGCACGTAAACTGCTAAAGATCCATCGTTCATGCGAAGTTCTCGTCCCATAGTAGTACACTCCTGCCCAGGTTTCGATCTCCGGACAAGTTCACTCCTCGAAGTTTGCGAATTCGTGTGTGTATAGGGGTTCATGAGATTATTCTCATGGAATCTTGCACGTAAACTGCTAAAGATCCATCGTTCATGCGAAGTTCTCGTCCCATAGTAGTACACTCCTGCCCAGGTTTCGATCTCCGGACAAGTTCACTCCTCGAAGTTTGCGAATTCGTGTGTGTATAGGGGTTCATGAGATTATTCTCATGGAATATTGCACGTAAACTGCTAAAGATCCATCGTTCATGCGAAGTTCTCGTCCCATAGTAGTACACTCCTGCCCAGGTTTCGATCTCCGGACAAGTTCACTCCTCGAAGTTTGCGAATTCGTGTGTGTATAGGGGTTCATGAGATTATTCTCATGGAATATTGCACGTAAACTTCTAAAGATCCATCGTTCATGCGAAGTTCTCGTCCCATAGTAGTACACTCCCCCAGGTTTCGATCTAGGACAAGTTCACTCCTCGAAGTTTGCGAATTCGTGTGTGTATAGGGGTTCATGAGATTATTCTCATGGAATATTGCACGTAAACTTCTAAAGATCCATCGTTCATGCGAAGTTCTCGTCCCATAGTAGTACACTCCTTCCCAGGTTTCGATCTCCGGACAAGTTCACTCCTCGAAGTTTGCGAATTCGTGTGTGTATAGGGGTTCATGAGATTATTCTCATGGAATCTTGCGCGTAAACTTCTAAAGATCCATCGTTCATGCGAAGTTCTCGTCCCATAGTAGTACACTCCTTCCCAGGTTTCGATCTCCGGACAAGTTCACTCCTCGAAGTTTGCGAATTCGTGTGTGTATAGGGGTTCATGAGATTATTCTCATGGAATCTTGCACGTAAACTTCTAAAGATCCATCGTTCATGCGAAGTTCTCGTCCCATAGTAGTACACTCCTGCCCAGGTTTCGATCTCCGGACAAGTTCACTCCTCGAAGTTTGCGAATTCGTGTGTGTATAGGGGTTCATGAGATTATTCTCATGGAATATTGCACGTAAACTTCTAAAGATCCATCGTTCATGCGAAGTTCTCGTCCCATAGTAGTACACTCCTGCCCAGGTTTCGATCTCCGGACAAGTTCACTCCTCGAAGTTTGCGAATTCGTGTGTGTATAGGGGTTCATGAGATTATTCTCATGGAATCTTGCGCGTAAACTTCTAAAGATCCATCGTTCATGCGAAGTTCTCGTCCCATAGTAGTACACTCCTGCCCAGGTTTCGATCTCCGGACAAGTTCACTCCTCGAAGTTTGCGAATTCGTGTGTGTATAGGGGTTCATGAGATTATTCTCATGGAATCTTGCACGTAAACTGCTAAAGATCCATCGTTCATGCGAAGTTCTCGTCCCATAGTAGTACACTCCTGCCCTGTGTTTCGATCTCCGGACAAGTTCACTCCTCGAAGTTTGCGAATTCGTGTGTGTATAGGGGTTCATGAGATTATTCTCATGGAATCTTGCGCGTAAACTTCTAAAGATCCATCGTTCATGCGAAGTTCTCGTCCCATAGTAGTACACTCCTGCCCGGGTTTCGATCTCCGGACAAGTTCACTCCTCGAAGTTTGCGAATTCGTGTGTGTATAGGGGTTCATGAGATTATTCTCATGGAATCTTACGCGTAAACTGCTAAAGATCCATCGTTCATGCGAAGTTCTCGTCCCATAGTAGTACACTCCTCCTGGGTTTCGATCTCCAGGACAAGTTCACTCCTCGAAGTTTGCGAATTCGTGTGTGTATAGGGGTTCATGAGATTATTCTCATGGAATCTTGCGCGTAAAACTGTTAAAGATCCATCGTTCATGCGAAGTTCTCGTCCCATAGTAGTACACTCCTGCCCAGGTTTCGATCTCCGGACAAGTTCACTCCTCGAAGTTTGCGAATTCGTGTGTGTATAGGGGTTCATGAGATTATTCTCATGGAATATTGCACGTAAACTTCTAAAGATCCATCGTTCATGCGAAGTTCTCGTCCCATAGTAGTACACTCCTGCCCAGGTTTCGATCTCCAGACAAGTTCACTCCTCGAAGTTTGCGAATTCGTGTGTGTATAGGGGTTCATGAGATTATTCTCATGGAATCTTACGCGTAAACTTCTAAAGATCCATCGTTCATGCGAAGTTATCGTCCCATAGTAGTACACTCCTTCCCAGGTTTCGATCTCCTGACAAGTTCACTCCTCGAAGTTTGCGAATTCGTGTGTGTATAGGGGTTCATGAGATTATTCTCATGGAATCTTGCGCGTAAACTTCTAAAGATCCATCGTTCATGCGAAGTTCTCGTCCCATAGTAGTACACTCCTGCCCAGGTTTCGATCTCCGGACAAGTTCACTCCTCGAAGTTTGCGAATTCGTGTGTGTATAGGGGTTCATGAGATTATTCTCATGGAATCTTACGCGTAAACTTCTAAAGATCCATCGTTCATGCGAAGTTCTCGTCCCATAGTAGTACACTCCTGCCCAGGTTTCGATCTCCGGACAAGTTCACTCCTCGAAGTTTGCGAATTCGTGTGTGTATAGGGGTTCATGAGATTATTCTCATGGAATCTTCATGCATGCGAAGTTCTCGTCCCATAGTAGTACACTCCTTCCCAGGTTTCGATCTCCGGACAAGTTCACTCCTCGAAGTTTGCGAATTCGTGTGTGTATAGGGGTTCATGAGATTATTCTCATGGAATCTTACGCGTAAACTGCTAAAGATCCATCGTTCATGCGAAGTTCTCGTCCCATAGTAGTACACTCCTGCCCGGGTTTCGATCTGGGACAAGTTCACTCCTCGAAGTTTGCGAATTCGTGTGTGTATAGGGGTTCATGAGATTATTCTCATGGAATCTTACGCGTAAAACTGCTAAAGATCCATCGTTCATGCGAAGTTCTCGTCCCATAGTAGTACACTCCTGCCCGAGGTTTCGATCTCGGACAAGTTCACTCCTCGAAGTTTGCGGAATTCGTGTGTGTATAGGGGTTCATGAGATTATTCTCATGGAATCTTGCGCGTAAACTTCTAAAGATCCATCGTTCATGCGAAGTTCTCGTCCCATAGTAGTACACTCCTGCCCAGGTTTCGATCTCGGACAAGTTCACTCCTCGAAGTTTGCGAATTCGTGTGTGTATAGGGGTTCATGAGATTATTCTCATGGAATCTTACACGTAAACTGCTAAAGATCCATCGTTCATGCGAAGTTCTCGTCCCATAGTAGTACACTCCTGCCCAGGTTTCGATCTCCGGACAAGTTCACTCCTCGAAGTTTGCGAATTCGTGTGTGTATAGGGGTTCATGAGATTATTCTCATGGAATCTTACGCGTAAACTGCTAAAGATCCATCGTTCATGCGAAGTTCTCGTCCCATAGTAGTACACTCCTGCCCAGGTTTCGATCTCCGGACAAGTTCACTCCTCGAAGTTTGCGAATTCGTGTGTGTATAGGGGTTCATGAGATTATTCTCATGGAATCTTACGCGTAAACTGCTAAAGATCCATCGTTCATGCGAAGTTCTCGTCCCATAGTAGTACACTCCTGCCCAGGTTTCGATCTCCGGACAAGTTCACTCCTCGAAGTTTGCGAATTCGTGTGTGTATAGGGGTTCATGAGATTATTCTCATGGAATCTTACGCGTAAACTTCTAAAGATCCATCGTTCATGCGAAGTTCTCGTCCCATAGTAGTACACTCCTGCCCAGGTTTCGATCTCCGGACAAGTTCACTCCTCGAAGTTTGCGAATTCGTGTGTGTATAGGGGTTCATGAGATTATTCTCATGGAATCTTACGCGTAATACGCTAAAGATCCATCGTTCATGCGAAGTTCTCGTCCCATAGTAGTACACTCCTGCCCAGGTTTCGATCTCCGGACAAGTTCACTCCTCGAAGTTTGCGAATTCGTGTGTGTATAGGGGTTCATGAGATTATTCTCATGGAATATTGCACGTAAACTTCTAAAGATCCATCGTTCATGCGAAGTTCTCGTCCCATAGTAGTACACTCCTGCCCAGGTTTCGATCTCCGGACAAGTTCACTCCTCGAAGTTTGCGAATTCGTGTGTGTATAGGGGTTCATGAGATTATTCTCATGGAATCTTACGCGTAAACTGCTAAAGATCCATCGTTCATGCGAAGTTCTCGTCCCATAGTAGTACACTCCTTCCCAGGTTTCGATCTCCGGACAAGTTCACTCCTCGAAGTTTGCGAATTCGTGTGTGTATAGGGGTTCATGAGATTATTCTCATGGAATCTTGCGCGTAAACTTCTAAAGATCCATCGTTCATGCGAAGTTCTCGTCCCATAGTAGTACACTCCTTCCCAGGTTTCGATCTCCGGACAAGTTCACTCCTCGAAGTTTGCGAATTCGTGTGTGTATAGGGGTTCATGAGATTATTCTCATGGAATCTTACGCGTAAACTGCTAAAGATCCATCGTTCATGCGAAGTTCTCGTCCCATAGTAGTACACTCCTGCCCAGGTTTCGATCTCCGGACAAGTTCACTCCTCGAAGTTTGCGAATTCGTGTGTGTATAGGGGTTCATGAGATTATTCTCATGGAATATTGCGCGTAAACTTCTAAAGATCCATCGTTCATGCGAAGTTCTCGTCCCATAGTAGTACACTCCTACCCAGGTTTCGATCTCCGGACAAGTTCACTCCTCGAAGTTTGCGAATTCGTGTGTGTATAGGGGTTCATGAGATTATTCTCATGGAATCTTACGCGTAAACTGCTAAAGATCCATCGTTCATGCGAAGTTCTCGTCCCATAGTAGTACACTCCTGCCCCAGGTTTCGATCTCCGGACAAGTTCACTCCTCGAAGTTTGCGAATTCGTGTGTGTATAGGGGTTCATGAGATTATTCTCATGGAATCTTACGCGTAAACTTCTAAAGATCCATCGTTCATGCGAAGTTCTCGTCCCATAGTAGTACACTCCTCCCCAGGTTTCGATCTCAGGACAAGTTCACTCCTCGAAGTTTGCGAATTCGTGTGTGTATAGGGGTTCATGAGATTATTCTCATGGAATCTTGCGCGTAAACTTCTAAAGATCCATCGTTCATGCGAAGTTCTCGTCCCATAGTAGTACACTCCTGCCCAGGTTTCGATCTCTGGACAAGTTCACTCCTCGAAGTTTGCGAATTCGTGTGTGTATAGGGGTTCATGAGATTATTCTCATGGAATCTTACGCGTAAACTGCTAAAGATCCATCGTTCATGCGAAGTTCTCGTCCCATAGTAGTACACTCCTTCCCAGGTTTCGATCTCCGGACAAGTTCACTCCTCGAAGTTTGCGAATTCGTGTGTGTATAGGGGTTCATGAGATTATTCTCATGGAATCTTACGCGTAAACTGCTAAAGATCCATCGTTCATGCGAAGTTCTCGTCCCATAGTAGTACACTCCTGCCCAGGTTTCGATCTCCGGACAAGTTCACTCCTCGAAGTTTGCGAATTCGTGTGTGTATAGGGGTTCATGAGATTATTCTCATGGAATCTTACCCGTAAACTTCTAAAGATCCATCGTTCATGCGAATTTCTCGTCCCATAGTAGTACACTCCTGCCCTGGTTTCGATCTCTGGACAAGTTCACTCCTCGAAGTTTGCGAATTCGTGTGTGTATAGGGGTTCATGAGATTATTCTCATGGAATCTTACGCGTAAACTGCTAAAGATCCATCGTTCATGCGAAGTTCTCGTCCCATAGTAGTACACTCCTGCCCAGGTTTCGATCTCCGGACAAGTTCACTCCTCGAAGTTTGCGAATTCGTGTGTGTATAGGGGTTCATGAGATTATTCTCATGGAATCTTACGCGTAAACTTCTAAAGATCCATCGTTCATGCGAAGTTCTCGTCCCATAGTAGTACACTCCTGCCCAGGTTTCGATCTCCGGACAAGTTCACTCCTCGAAGTTTGCGAATTCGTGTGTGTATAGGGGTTCATGAGATTATTCTCATGGAATCTTGCGCGTAAACTGCTAAAGATCCATCGTTCATGCGAAGTTCTCGTCCCATAGTAGTACACTCCTGCCCAGGTTTCGATCTCCGGACAAGTTCACTCCTCGAAGTTTGCGAATTCGTGTGTGTATAGGGGTTGATGAGATTATTCTCATGGAATCTTACGCGTAAAATTCTAAAGATCCATCGTTCATGCGAAGTTATAGTCCCATAGTAGTACACTCCTGCCACGTTTCGATCTCCTGACAAGTTCACTCCTCGAAGTTTGCGAATTCGTGTGTGTATAGGGGTTCATGAGATTATTCTCATGGAATCTTCGTAAACTGCTAAAGATCCATCGTTCATGCGAAGTTCTCGTCCATAGTAGTACACTCCTTCCTGGTTTCGATCTAAGGACAAGTTCACTCCTCGAAGTTTGCGAATTCGTGTGTGTATAGGGGTTCATGAGATTATTCTCATGGAATCTTACGCGTAAACTTCTAAAGATCCATCGTTCATGCGAAGTTCTCGTCCCATAGTAGTACACTCCTGCCCAGGTTTCGATCTCCGGACAAGTTCACTCCTCGAAGTTTATGAATTCGTGTGTGTATAGGGGTTCATGAGATTATTCTCATGGAATCTTACGCGTAAACTGCTAAAGATCCATCGTTCATGCGAAGTTCTCGTCCCATAGTAGTACACTCCTGCCCAGGTTTCGATCTCCGGACAAGTTCACTCCTCGAAGTTTGCGAATTCGTGTGTGTATAGGGGTTCATGAGATTATTCTCATGGAATCTTACGCGTAAACTGCTAAAGATCCATCGTTCATGCGAAGTTCTCGTCCCATAGTAGTACACTCCTGCCCTGGTTTCGATCTCTGGACAAGTTCACTCCTCGAAGTTTGCGAATTCGTGTGTGTATAGGGGTTCATGAGATTATTCTCATGGAATCTTGTGCGTAAACTGCTAAAGATCCATCGTTCATGCGAAGTTCTCGTCCCATAGTAGTACACTCCTGCCCAGGTTTCGATCTCGGACAAGTTCACTCCTCGAAGTTTGCGAATTCGTGTGTGTATAGGGGTTCATGAGATTATTCTCATGCAATATTGCACGTAAACTTCTAAAGATCCATCGTTCATGCGAAGTTCTCGTCCCATAGTAGTACACTCCTGCCCAAGTTTCGATCTCCGGACAAGTTCACTCCTCGAAGTTTGCGAATTCGTGTGTGTATAGGGGTTCATGAGATTATTCTCATGGAATCTTACGCGTAAACTTCTAAAGATCCATCGTTCATGCGAAGTTCTCGTCCCATAGTAGTACACTCCTGCCCAGGTTTCGATCTCGGACAAGTTCACTCCTCGAAGTTTGCGAATTCGTGTGTGTATAGGGGTTCATGAGATTATTCTCATGGAATCTTACGCGTAAACTGCTAAAGATCCATCGTTCATGCGAAGTTCTCGTCCCATAGTAGTACACTCCTTCCCAGGTTTCGATCTCCGGACAAGTTCACTCCTCGAAGTTTGCGAATTCGTGTGTGTATAGGGGTTCATGAGATTATTCTCATGGAATCTTACGCGTAAACTTCTAAAGATCCATCGTTCATGCGAAGTTCTCGTCCCATAGTAGTACACTCCTGCCCTGGTTTCGATCTCGGACAAGTTCACTCCTCGAAGTTTGCGAATTCGTGTGTGTATAGGGGTTCATGAGATTATTCTCATGGAATCTTGCGCGTAAACTTCTAAAGATCCATCGTTCATGCGAAGTTCTCGTCCCATAGTAGTACACTCCTGCCCAGGTTTCGATCTCTAGGACAAGTTCACTCCTCGAAGTTTGCGAATTCGTGTGTGTATAGGGGTTCATGAGATTATTCTCATGGAATCTTGCGCGTAAATTGCTAAAGATCCATCGTTCATGCGAAGTTCTCGTCCCATAGTAGTACACTCCTGCCCAGGTTTCGATCTCCGGACAAGTTCACTCCTCGAAGTTTGCGAATTCGTGTGTGTATAGGGGTTCATGAGATTATTCTCATGGAATCTTACGCGTAAACTGCTAAAGATCCATCGTTCATGCGAAGTTCTCGTCCCATAGTAGTACACTCCTTCCCGGTTTCGATCTCCGGACAAGTTCACTCCTCGAAGTTTACTAATTCGTGTGTGTATAGGGGTTCATGAGATTATTCTCATGGAATCTTACGCGTAAACCGCTAAAGATCCATCGTTCATGCGAAGTTCTCGTCCCATAGTAGTACACTCCTGCCCAGGTTTCGATCTCCGGACAAGTTCACTCCTCGAAGTTTGCGAATTCGTGTGTGTATAGGGGTTCATGAGATTATTCTCATGGAATCTTGCGCGTAAACTTCTAAAGATCCATCGTTCATGCGAAGTTCTCGTCCCATAGTAGTACACTCCTGCCCCGGTTTCGATCTCCGGACAAGTTCACTCCTCGAAGTTTGCGAATTCGTGTGTGTATAGGGGTTCATGAGATTATTCTCATGGAATCTTACGCGTAAACTTCTAAAGATCCATCGTTCATGCGAAGTTCTCGTCCCATAGTAGTACACTCCTCCCAGGTTTCGATCTCCGGACAAGTTCACTCCTCGAAGTTTGCGAATTCGTGTGTGTATAGGGGTTCATGAGATTATTCTCATGGAATCTTACGCGTAAACTGCTAAAGATCCATCGTTCATGCGAAGTTCTCGTCCCATAGTAGTACACTCCTGCCCAGGTTTCGATCTCCGGACAAGTTCACTCCTCGAAGTTTGCGAATTCGTGTGTGTATAGGGGTTCATGAGATTATTCTCATGGAATCTTGCGCGTAAACTGCTAAAGATCCATCGTTCATGCGAAGTTCTCGTCCCATAGTAGTACACTCCTTTCCCGGTTTCGATCTCGGACAAGTTCACTCCTCGAAGTTTGCGAATTCGTGTGTGTATAGGGGTTCATGAGATTATTCTCATGGAATCTTGCACGTAACGCTTCTAAAGATCCATCGTTCATGCGAAGTTCTCGTCCCATAGTAGTACACTCCTGCCCAGGTTTCGATCTCCGGACAAGTTCACTCCTCGAAGTTTGCGAATTCGTGTGTGTATAGGGGTTCATGAGATTATTCTCATGGAATCTTACGCGTAAACGGCTAAAGATCCATCGTTCATGCGAAGTTCTCGTCCCATAGTAGTACACACCTGCCCAGGTTTCGATCTCCGGGACAAGTTCACTCCTCGAAGTTTGCGAATTCGTGTGTGTATAGGGGTTCATGAGATTATTCTCATGGAATCTTCGCGTAAACTGCTAAAGATCCATCGTTCATGCGAAGTTCTCGTCCCATAGTAGTACACTCCTTCCTGTGGTTTCGATCTCTGGACAAGTTCACTCCTCGAAGTTTGCGAATTCGTGTGTGTATAGGGGTTCATGAGATTATTCTCATGGAATCTTACGCGTAAACTTCTAAAGATCCATCGTTCATGCGAAGTTCTCGTCCCATAGTAGTACACTCCTTCCCAGGTTTCGATCTCGGACAAGTTCACTCCTCGAATTTTGCGAATTCGTGTGTGTATAGGGGTTCATGAGATTATTCTCATGGAATATTACGCGTAAACTACTAAAGATCCATCGTTCATGCGAAGTTCTCGTCCCATAGTAGTACACTCCTGCCCAGGTTTCGATCTCCGGACAAGTTCACTCCTCGAAGTTTGCGAATTCGTGTGTGTATAGGGGTTCATGAGATTATTCTCATGGAATCTTACGCGTAAACTTCTAAAGATCCATCGTTCATGCGAAGTTCTCGTCCCATAGTAGTACACTCCTTCCCAGGTTTCGATCTCCGGACAAGTTCACTCCTCGAAGTTTGCGAATTCGTGTGTGTATAGGGGTTCATGAGATTATTCTCATGGAATCTTACGCGTAAACTGCTAAAGATCCATCGTTCATGCGAAGTTCTCGTCCCATAGTAGTACACTCCTGCCCAGGTTTCGATCTCCGGACAAGTTCACTCCTCGAAGTTTGCGAATTCGTGTGTGTATAGGGGTTCATGAGATTATTCTCATGGAATCTTGCGCGTAAACTGCTAAAGATCCATCGTTCATGCGAAGTTCTCGTCCCATAGTAGTACACTCCTGCCCAGGTTTCGATCTCCGGACAAGTTCACTCCTCGAAGTTTGCGAATTCGTGTGTGTATAGGGGTTCATGAGATTATTCTCATGGAATCTTACGCGTAAACTTCTAAAGATCCATCGTTCATGCGAAGTTCTCGTCCCATAGTAGTACACTCCTGCCCAGGTTTCGATCCGGACAAGTTCACTCCTCGAAGTTTGCGAATTCGTGTGTGTATAGGGGTTCATGAGATTATTCTCATGGAATCTTGCGCGTAAACTTCTAAAGATCCATCGTTCATGCGAAGTTCTCGTCCCATAGTAGTACACTCCTGCCCAGGTTTCGATCTCCGGACAAGTTCACTCCTCGAAGTTTGCGAATTCGTGTGTGTATAGGGGTTCATGAGATTATTCTCATGGAATCTTACGCGTAAACTGCTAAAGATCCATCGTTCATGCAAGTTCTCATCCCCATAGTAGTACACTCCTGCCCAGGTTTCGATCTCCGGACAAGTTCACTCCTCGAAGTTTGCGAATTCGTGTGTGTATAGGGGTTCATGAGATTATTCTCATGGAATCTTGCGCGTAAACTGCTAAAGATCCATCGTTCATGCGAAGTTCTCGTCCCATAGTAGTACACTCCTGCCCAGGTTTCGATCTCCGGACAAGTTCACTCCTCGAAGTTTGCGAATTCGTGTGTGTATAGGGGTTCATGAGATTATTCTCATGGAATCTTACGCGTAAACTGCTAAAGATCCATCGTTCATGCGAAGTTCTCGTCCCATAGTAGTACACTCCTTCCTGCCCAGGTTTCGATCTCCGGACAAGTTCACTCCTCGAAGTTTGCGAATTCGTGTGTGTATAGGGGTTCATGAGATTATTCTCATGGAATCTTACACGTAAACTGCTAAAGATCCATCGTTCATGCGAAGTTCTCGTCCCATAGTAGTACACTCCTGCCCAGTGTTTCGATCTCGGACAAGTTCACTCCTCGAAGTTTGCGAATTCGTGTGTGTATAGGGGTTCATGAGATTATTCTCATGGAATCTTACGCGTAAACTTCTAAAGATCCATCGTTCATGCGAAGTTCTCGTCCCATAGTAGTACACTCCTGCCCGGTTTCGATCTCTCGGACAAGTTCACTCCTCGAAGTTTGCGAATTCGTGTGTGTATAGGGGTTCATGAGATTATTCTCATGGAATCTTACGCGTAAACTGCTAAAGATCCATCGTTCATGCGAAGTTCTCGTCCCATAGTAGTACACTCCTACCCAGGTTTCGATCTCCGGACAAGTTCACTCCTCGAAGTTTGCGAATTCGTGTGTGTATAGGGGTTCATGAGATTATTCTCATGGAATCTTACGCGTAAACTGCTAAAGATCCATCGTTCATGCGAAGTTCTCGTCCCATAGTAGTACACTCCTGCCCAGGTTTCGATCTCGGACAAGTTCACTCCTCGAAGTTTGCGAATTCGTGTGTGTATAGGGGTTCATGAGATTATTCTCATGGAATCTTACGCGTAAACTGCTAAAGATCCATCGTTCATGCGAAGTTCTCGTCCCATAGTAGTACACTCCGCCCTGTGTTTCGATCTCCGGACAAGTTCACTCCTCGAAGTTTGCGAATTCGTGTGTGTATAGGGGTTCATGAGATTATTCTCATGGAATCTTCGTAAAATTGCTAAAGATCCATCGTTCATGCGAAGTTCTCGTCCCATAGTAGTACAAGGTTTCGATCTCGGACAAGTTCACTCCTCGAAGTTTGCGAATTCGTGTGTGTATAGGGGTTCATGAGATTATTCTCATGGAATCTTACGCGTAAACTGCTAAAGATCCATCGTTCATGCGAAGTTCTCGTCCCATAGTAGTACACTCCTGCCCAGGTTTCGATCTCGGACAAGTTCACTCCTCGAAGTTTGCGAATTCGTGTGTGTATAGGGGTTCATGAGATTATTCTCATGGAATCTTACGCGTAAACTGCTAAAGATCCATCGTTCATGCGAAGTTCTCGTCCCATAGTAGTACACTCCTGCCCAGGTTTCGATCTCCGGACAAGTTCACTCCTCGAAGTTTGCGAATTCGTGTGTGTATAGGGGTTCATGAGATTATTCTCATGGAATCTTGCGCGTAAACTTCTAAAGATCCATCGTTCATGCGAAGTTCTCGTCCCATAGTAGTACACTCCTGCCCAGGTTTCGATCTCTGGACAAGTTCACTCCTCGAAGTTTGCGAATTCGTGTGTGTATAGGGGTTCATGAGATTATTCTCATGGAATCTTGCGCGTAAACTTCTAAAGATCCATCGTTCATGCGAAGTTCTCGTCCCATAGTAGTACACTCCTGCCCAGGTTTCGATCTCTGGACAAGTTCACTCCTCGAAGTTTGCGAATTCGTGTGTGTATAGGGGTTCATGAGATTATTCTCATGGAATCTTACGCGTAACTGCTAAAGATCCATCGTTCATGCGAAGTTCTCGTCCCATAGTAGTACACTCCTGCCCAGGTTTCGATCTCCGGACAAGTTCACTCCTCGAAGTTTGCGAATTCGTGTGTGTATAGGGGTTCATGAGATTATTCTCATGGAATCTTACGCGTAAACTTCTAAAGATCCATCGTTCATGCGAAGTTCTCGTCCCATAGTAGTACACTCCTGCCCAGGTTTCGATCTCCGGACAAGTTCACTCCTCGAAGTTTGCGAATTCGTGTGTGTATAGGGGTTCATGAGATTATTCTCATGGAATCTTACACGTAAACTGCTAAAGATCCATCGTTCATGCGAAGTTCTCATCCCATAGTAGTACACTCCTGCCCAGGTTTCGATCTCCGGACAAGTTCACTCCTCGAAGTTTGCGAATTCGTGTGTGTATAGGGGTTCATGAGATTATTCTCATGGAATATTGCACGTAAACTTCTAAAGATCCATCGTTCATGCGAAGTTCTCGTCCCATAGTAGTACACTCCTGCCCAGGTTTCGATCTCCGGACAAGTTCACTCCTCGAAGTTTGCGAAATTCGTCGTGTGTGTATAGGGGTTCATGAGATTATTCTCATGGAATCTTACGCGTAATACGCTAAAGATCCATCGTTCATGCGAAGTTCTCGTCCCATAGTAGTACACTCCTGCCCAGGTTTCGATCTCCGGACAAGTTCACTCCTCGAAGTTTGCGAATTCGTGTGTGTATAGGGGTTCATGAGATTATTCTCATGGAATCTTGCGCGTAAACTGCTAAAGATCCATCGTTCATGCGAAGTTCTCGTCCCATAGTAGTACACTCCTGCCCTGGTTTCGATCTCTGGACAAGTTCACTCCTCGAAGTTTGCGAATTCGTGTGTGTATAGGGGTTCATGAGATTATTCTCATGGAATCTTACGCGTAAACTTCTAAAGATCCATCGTTCATGCGAAGTTCTCGTCCCATAGTAGTACACTCCTGCCCAGGTTTCGATCTCCGGACAAGTTCACTCCTCGAAGTTTGCGAATTCGTGTGTGTATAGGGGTTCATGAGATTATTCTCATGGAATCTTACGCGTAAACTGCTAAAGATCCATCGTTCATGCGAAGTTCTCGTCCCATAGTAGTACACTCCTTCCCAGGTTTCGATCTCGGACAAGTTCACTCCTCGAAGTTTGCGAATCGTCGTGTGTGTATAGGGGTTCATGAGATTATTCTCATGGAATCTTACGCGTAAACTGCTAAAGATCCATCGTTCATGCGAAGTTCTCGTCCCATAGTAGTACACTCCTGCCCAGGTTTCGATCTCCGGACAAGTTCACTCCTCGAAGTTTGCGAATTTGTGTGTTTTTAGGGGTTCATGAGATTATTCTCATGGAATCTTACGCGTAAACTTCTAAAGATCCATCGTTCATGCGAAGTTCTCGTCCCATAGTAGTACACTCCTGCCCAGGTTTCGATCTCCGGACAAGTTCACTCCTCGAAGTTTGCGAATTCGTGTGTGTATAGGGGTTCATGAGATTATTCTCATGGAATCTTACGCGTAAACTTCTAAAGATCCATCGTTCATGCGAAGTTCTCGTCCCATAGTAGTACACTCTCTGCCCAGGTTTCGATCTCGGACAAGTTCACTCCTCGAAGTTTGCGAATTCGTGTGTGTATAGGGGTTCATGAGATTATTCTCATGGAATCTTACGCGTAAACTGCTAAAGATCCATCGTTCATGCGAAGTTCTCGTCCCATAGTAGTACACTCCTGCCCAGGTTTCGATCTCCGGACAAGTTCACTCCTCGAAGTTTGCGAATTCGTGTGTGTATAGGGGTTCATGAGATTATTCTCATGGAATCTTGCGCGTAAACCGCTAAAGATCCATCGTTCATGCGAAGTTCTCGTCCCATAGTAGTACACTCCTGCCCAGGTTTCGATCTCGGACAAGTTCACTCCTCGAAGTTTGCGAATTCGTGTGTGTATAGGGGTTCATGAGATTATTCTCATGGAATCTTACGCGTAAACTGATAAAGATCCATCGTTCATGCGAAGTTCTCGTCCCATAGTAGTACACTCCTGCCCAGGTTTCGATCTCCGGACAAGTTCACTCCTCGAAGGGTTCATGAGATTATTCTCATGGAATATTGCACGTAAACTTCTAAAGATCCATCGTTCATGCGAAGTTCTCGTCCCATAGTAGTACACTCCTGCCCAGGTTTCGATCTCCGGACAAGTTCACTCCTCGAAGTTTGCGAATTCGTGTGTGTATAGGGGTTCATGAGATTATTCTCATGGAATCTTACACGTAAACTTCTAAAGATCCATCGTTCATGCGAAGTTCTCGTCCCATAGTAGTACACTCCTGCCTGGGTTTCGATCTCAGGACAAGTTCACTCCTCGAAGTTTGCGAATTCGTGTGTGTATAGGGGTTCATGAGATTATTCTCATGGAATCTTGCACGTAAACTTCTAAAGATCCATCGTTCATGCGAAGTTCTCGTCCCATAGTAGTACACTCCTCGCCCAGGTTTCGATCTCGGACAAGTTCACTCCTCGAAGTTTGCGAATTCGTGTGTGTATAGGGGTTCATGAGATTATTCTCATGGAATCTTACGCGTAAACTTCTAAAGATCCATCGTTCATGCGAAGTTCTCGTCCCATAGTAGTACACTCCTTCCCAGGTTTCGATCTCCGGACAAGTTCACTCCTCGAAGTTTGCGAATTCGTGTGTGTATAGGGGTTCATGAGATTATTCTCATGGAATCTTACGCGTAAACTGCTAAAGATCCATCGTTCATGCGAAGTTCTCGTCCCATAGTAGTACACTCCTGCCCAGGTTTCGATCTCCGGACAAGTTCACTCCTCGAAGTTTGCGAATTCGTGTGTTTATAGGGGTTCATGAGATTATTCTCATGGAATCTTACGCGTAAACTGCTAAAGATCCATCGTTCATGCGAAGTTCTCGTCCCATAGTAGTACACTCCTGCCCAGGTTTCGATCTCGGGACAAGTTCACTCCTCGAAGTTTGCGAATTCGTGTGTGTATAGGGGTTCATGAGATTATTCTCATGGAATCTTACGCATAAACTTCTAAAGATCCATCGTTCATGCGAAGTTCTCGTCCCATAGTAGTACACTCCTGCCCAGGTTTCGATCTCCGGACAAGTTCACTCCTCGAAGTTTGCGAATTCGTGTGTGTATAGGGGTTCATGAGATTATTCTCATGGAATCTTACGCGTAAACTGCTATAGATCCATCGTTCATGCGAAGTTCTCGTCCCATAGTAGTACACTCCTTGCCAGGTTTCGATCTCCGGACAAGTTCACTCCTCGAAGTTTGCGAATTCGTGTGTGTATAGGGGTTCATGAGATTATTCTCATGGAATCTTACGCGTAAACTGCTATAGATCCACCGTTCATGCGAAGTTCTCGTCCCATAGTAGTACACTCCTTGCCTTAGGTTTCGATCTCCGGACAAGTTCACTCCTCGAAGTTTGCGAATTCGTGTGTGTATAGGGGTTCATGAGATTATTCTCATGGAATCTTACGCGTAAACTTCTAAAGATCCATCGTTCATGCGAAGTTCTCGTCCCATAGTAGTACACTCCTGCCCAGGTTTCGATCTCCGGACAAGTTCACTCCTCGAAGTTTGCGAATTCGTGTGTGTATAGGGGTTCATGAGATTATTCTCATGGAATATTATGCGTAAACTTCTAAAGATCCATCGTTCATGCGAAGTTCTCGTCCCATAGTAGTACACTCCTGCCCAGGTTTCGATCTCGGACAAGTTCACTCCTCGAAGTTTGCGAATTCGTGTGTGTATAGGGGTTCATGAGATTATTCTCATGGAATCTTACGCGTAAACTTCTAAAGATCCATCGTTCATGCGAAGTTCTCGTCCCATAGTAGTACACTCCTTGCCCAGGTTTCGATCTCCGGACAAGTTCACTCCTCGAAGTTTGCGAATTCGTGTGTGTATAGGGGTTCATGAGATTATTCTCATGGAATCTTACGCGTAAACTTCTAAAGATCCATCGTTCATGCGAAGTTCTCGTCCCATAGTAGTACACTCGCCCAGGTTTCGATCTCGGACAAGTTCACTCCTCGAAGTTTGCGAATTCGTGTGTGTATAGGGGTTCATGAGATTATTCTCATGGAATCTTGCGCGTAAACTTCTAAAGATCCATCGTTCATGCGAAGTTCTCGTCCCATAGTAGTACACTCCTGCCCAGGTTTCGATCTCTGGACAAGTTCACTCCTCGAAGTTTGCGAATTCGTGTGTGTATAGGGGTTCATGAGATTATTCTCATGGAATCTTACGCGTAAACTGCTAAAGATCCATCGTTCATGCGAAGTTCTCGTCCCATAGTAGTACACTCCTGCCCAAGGTTTCGATCTCGGACAAGTTCACTCCTCGAAGTTTGCGAATTCGTGTGTTTATAGGGGTTCATGAGATTATTCTCATGGAATCTTACGCGTAAACTGCTAAAGATCCATCGTTCATGCGAAGTTCTCGTCCCATAGTAGTACACTCCTGCCCAGGTTTCGATCTCCGGACAAGTTCACTCCTCGAAGTTTGCGAATTCGTGTGTGTATAGGGGTTCATGAGATTATTCTCATGGAATCTTGCGCGTAAACTGCTAAAGATCCATCGTTCATGCGAAGTTCTCGTCCCATAGTAGTACACTCCTGCCCAGGTTTCGATCCCGGACAAGTTCACTCCTCGAAGTTTGCGGAATTCGTGTGTGTATAGGGGTTCATGAGATTATTCTCATGGAATCTTGCGCGTAAATGCTAAAGATCCATCGTTCATGCGAAGTTCTCGTCCCATAGTAGTACACTCCTGCCCCAGGTTTCGATCTCGGACAAGTTCACTCCTCGAAGTTTGCGAATTCGTGTGTGTATAGGGGTTCATGAGATTATTCTCATGGAATCTTACGCGTAAACTGCTAAAGATCCATCGTTCATGCGAAGTTCTCGTCCCATAGTAGTACACTCCTTCCCAGGTTTCGATCTCCGGACAAGTTCACTCCTCGAAGTTTGCGAATTCGTGTGTGTATAGGGGTTCATGAGATTATTCTCATGGAATCTTACGCGTAAACTGCTAAAGATCCATCGTTCATGCGAAGTTCTCGTCCCATAGTAGTACACTCCTTCCCAGGTTTCGATCTCTGGACAAGTTCACTCCTCGAAGTTTGCGAATTCGTGTGTGTATAGGGGTTCATGAGATTATTCTCATGGAATCTTACGCGTAAACTGCTAAAGATCCATCGTTCATGAAGTTCTCGTCCCATAGTAGTACACTCCTGCCCAGGTTTCGATCTCCGGACAAGTTCACTCCTCGAAGTTTGCGAATTCGTGTGTGTATAGGGGTTCATGAGATTATTCTCATGGAATCTTACGCGTAAACTTCTAAAGATCCATCGTTCATGCGAAGTTCTCGTCCCATAGTAGTACACTCCTGCCCAGGTTTCGATCTCCGGACAAGTTCACTCCTCGAAGTTTGCGAATTCGTGTGTGTATAGGGGTTCATGAGATTATTCTCATGGAATCTTACGCGTAAACTGCTAAAGATCCATCGTTCATGCGAAGTTCTCGTCCCATAGTAGTACACTCCTGCCCAGGTTTCGATCTCGGACAAGTTCACTCCTCGAAGTTTGCGAATTCGTGTGTGTATAGGGGTTCATGAGATTATTCTCATGGAATCTTGCGCGTAAACTGCTAAAGATCCATCGTTCATGCGAAGTTCTCGTCCCATAGTAGAACACTCCTGCCCAGGTTTCGATCTCAGGACAAGTTCACTCCTCGAAGTTTGCGAATTCGTGTGTGTATAGGGGTTCATGAGATTATTCTCATGGAATCTTACGCGTAAACTCTAAAGATCCACCGTTCATGCGAAGTTATCGTCCCATAGTAGTACACTCTGCCCAGGTTTCGATCTCCTGACAAGTTCACTCCTCGAAGTTTGCGAATTCGTGTGTGTATAGGGGTTCATGAGATTATTCTCATGGAATCTTGCGCGTAAACTTCTAAAGATCCATCGTTCATGCGAAGTTCTCGTCCCATAGTAGTACACTCCTTCCCAGGTTTCGATCTCGGACAAGTTCACTCCTCGAAGTTTGCGAATTCGTGTGTGTATAGGGGTTCATGAGATTATTCTCATGGAATCTTACGCGTAAACTGCTAAAGATCCATCGTTCATGCGAAGTTCTCGTCCCATAGTAGTACACTCCCGCCCAGGTTTCGATCTCCGGACAAGTTCACTCCTCGAAGTTTGCGAATTCGTGTGTGTATAGGGGTTCATGAGATTATTCTCATGGAATCTTACGCGTAAACTGCTAAAGATCCATCGTTCATGCGAAGTTCTCGTCCCATAGTAGTACACTCCTTCCCAAGGTTTCGATCTCCGGACAAGTTCACTCCTCGAAGTTTGCGAATTCGTGTGTGTATAGGGGTTCATGAGATTATTCTCATGGAATCTTACGCGTAAACTGCTAAAGATCCATCGTTCATGCGAAGTTCTCGTCCCATAGTAGTACACTCCTGCCCAGGTTTCGATCTCTGGACAAGTTCACTCCTCGAAGTTTGCGAATTCGTGTGTGTATAGGGGTTCATGAGATTATTCTCATGGAATCTTACGCGTAAACTTCTAAAGATCCATCGTTCATGCGAAGTTCTCGTCCCATAGTAGTACACTCCTTCCCAGGTTTCGATCTCCGGACAAGTTCACTCCTCGAAGTTTGCGAATTCGTGTGTGTATAGGGGTTCATGAGATTATTCTCATGGAATCTTGCGCGTAAACTTCTAAAGATCCATCGTTCATGCGAAGTTCTCGTCCCATAGTAGTACACTCCTGCCCAGGTTTCGATCTCCGGACAAGTTCACTCCTCGAAGTTTGCGAATTCGTGTGTGTATAGGGGTTCATGAGATTATTCTCATGGAATCTTACGCGTAAACTGCTAAAGATCCATCGTTCATGCGAAGTTCTCGTCCCATAGTAGTACACTCCTGCCCAGGTTTCGATCTCCTGACAAGTTCACTCCTCGAAGTTTGCGAATTCGTGTGTGTATAGGGGTTCATGAGATTATTCTCATGGAATCTTACGCGTAAACTGCTAAAGATCCATCGTTCATGCGAAGTTCTCGTCCCATAGTAGTACACTCCTGCCCAGGTTTCGATCTCCGGACAAGTTCACTCCTCGAAGTTTGCGAATTCGTGTGTGTATAGGGGTTCATGAGATTATTCTCATGGAATCTTACGCGTAAACTGCTAAAGATCCATCGTTCATGCGAAGTTCTCGTCCCATAGTAGTACACTCCTGCCCAGGTTTCGATCTCCGGACAAGTTCACTCCTCGAAGTTTGCGAATTCGTGTGTGTATAGGGGTTCATGAGATTATTCTCATGGAATCTTACGCGTAAACTGCTAAAGATCCATCGTTCATGCGAAGTTCTCGTCCCATAGTAGTATACTCCTGCCCAGGTTTCGATCTCCGGACAAGTTCACTCCTCGAAGTTTGCGAATTCGTGTGTATATAGGGGTTCATGAGATTATTCTCATTTAATCCTACGCATAAACTGCTAAAGATCCATCGTTCATGCGAAGTTCTCGTCCCATAGTAGTTTACTCCTTCCAAGGTTTCGATCTCCGGACAAGTTCACTCCTCGAAGTTTGCGAATTCGTGTGTGTATAGGGGTTCATGAGATTATTCTCATGAAATCTTGCGCGTAAACTGCTAAAGATCCATCGTTCATGCGAAGTTCTCGTCCCATAGTAGTACACTCCTTCCCAGGTTTCGATCTCCGGACAAGTTCACTCCTCGAAGTTTGCGAATTTGTGTGTGTATAGGGGTTCATGAGATTATTCTCATGGAATCTTGCGCGTAAACTGCTAAAGATCCATCGTTCATGCGAAGTTCTCGTCCCATAGTAGTACACTCCTTCCCCAAGTTTCGATCTCCGGACAAGTTCACTCCTCGAAGTTTGCGAATTCGTGTGTGTATAGGGTTCATGAGATTATTCTCATGGAATCTTACGCGTAAACTGCTAAATATCCATCATTCATGCGAAGTTCTCGTCCCATAGTAGTACACTCCTGCCCAGGTTTCGATTTCCGGACAAGTTCACTCCTCGAAGTTTGCGAATTCGTGTGTGTATAGGGGTTCATGAGATTATTCTCATGGAATCTTACGCGTAAACTGCTAAAGATCCATCATTCATGCGAAGTTCTCGTCCCATAGTAGTACACTCCTGCCCAGGTTTCGATCTCCGGACAAGTTCACTCCTCGAAGTTTGCTAATTCATGTGTGTATAGGGGTTCATAAGATTATTCTCATGGAATCTTGCGCATAAACTGCTAAAGATCCATCGTTCATGCGAAGTTCTCGTCCCATAGTAGTACACTCCTGCCCAGGTTTCGATCTCCGGACAAGTTCACTCCTCGAAGTTTGCGAATTCGTGTGTGTATAGGGGTTCCTGAGATTATTCTCATGAAATCTTAAGCAAAAACTTCTAAAGATCCATCCTTCATGCGAAGTTCTCGTCTCATAGTAGTATACTCCTGCTAAATTATAAGTCAGAACCCATTTTCAGACGTTTATGATTCATAGTTCGTATTCAGGTTTGAAGGCGAAGTCACTAGAATTTGAGTTTATACCTATCAAATGGTTTTATTGTAAGTGTTTGTAATACAACGAACCAAATTTAAGGAAATCAAATCACAAGCCAATCTAACGGTGAGGAAGCCTTGTTTGGTTAACAAATTTTGTGTTTTCTTCTCAATCCGTATGCTTTGTTTCAACCAATGGGATTGTCCAGATTTTAATCTAACGGCTAAAAAAAGTACCATGCGGATTGTGTTTTTCCCACCCAAACATCCCGCCTAATTTTGGGCACATCCTTCTAGATTTTGAACCAAATTTGGTTTCCCACCCAAACAACCCCTAAAGAGTAAAGAGAATACTTTTGACCATAGACCAAAATTAATCTCTCATTTCTTTTCTTTCTCTTTCTCTCCATCTTCGTTGCCTCCGTCTCTGCAACTGTCTCTCTGCAACTCAGAAAAAAAACCCACAACTCACCTCAAACCCCAACTTCATCTCAAACTTCACCTGAAACTTCACCCCAACATCATAGAAGAAGAGTTCGTATCACCCAATCTCTCAGCTTCACCCTCAGGTTTGAATCTCACCTGATTAGGGTTTTATTTTTCATTTCTATTTCATATCTGATTAGTTTAAACTTTAAAATTAATACTGAACAATAAAACAAAATCTTACAAAGTTAAAAATTACATACTAGGAAAGCGAGCGACAAGCTGTGCCGCTAGCCCTTTCTGAATAGCAAAACCTATCCTATTAAAAATAAAATCTCGTGAGCCAGGGGTCATTACATTGCTGCGCATGACTTTCTGGACCCTCTTGAGTAGTCCAACTGCATCACAGGTTGGACTACTCAAGAGTAGTCGAACTGCATCACATGTTTCTCTCGCTGCCCTGCTTGCATCACAGGTTGCTTGGATTCATATGGTGAACATGCAGTTCATTGTAAAGTAGACCCTGGTTATAAATATAGACATGATCATGTGAGGGATATCTTGTATGATGTACTGTGGAGGTCTGAAATTTCGGCAAAGAAAGAAGCACCTGTGTATTTCCTGACAGACCCACTTGAAGGGAGATCGACGCTAAGACCAGCTGATGTTCTTATTTTTGGATGGGCTAATGGGAAACACACATGTGTTGACCTCACCGGGGTATCTCCTTTGGTAGGCATTGGACATGGCACCTTTACAGTCGGGCGAGCAGCGCTAAAGGTTGCCTCAGGTAAGATATCGAAGCATGAGAAAGCATGTGTTGACAATGGGCATGCTTTCGTCCCCTTTGCTTTTGATACTTTTGGCTATTTGGCTCCAGAAGCAGTTGGACTACTCAAGAGGGTCCAGAAAGTTTAAACTTTAATTTTGATTTGAAATGTATGATTTAGAGTTAGATTTAGAATTTTCACTTTATTTTGTGTTTGATATAGGGATTGATTGATTAGGGTTTTATTTTCTTACCCGAATTAGGTTTTTTTTACAAAACCGATTCAGCTTTTGATATTGCAGAGTTTGTTTTAGAGTCTTTTATTTTGATTGGGTTTGATTTAGAATTTGATTTAGAGTTATTTTCTGTTCTGAGTTAGGGTTTTTTACAGAACCGATTCAACTATGTTTACTAGTCAGTAAGACCTGTGTTTACAGAACCGATTCATCTGTGTTGGTTTCTTGGTAGTTTTTTTCTATTTCTTAGTTGTTTGTAACATGACTTCCCTTTTAGGTTGATGGTTTCTTAAGAACATGCTAGGTTCATGCAATATGTTGTTTGATTTTGCTAAAGTTTTATATCTTTTTGCAAGGTTTGATGAGAGCTAGATCACTCTCTTTCGTATGAGCGAAGCAGTTGCTTAAGTTCTCAAGCAATGGACTTGCTCATACGAAAGAGAGTGCACCATCTCATTCAGCCTCAGTGATTCACATGTAGTGTTTTGTCATGTACAATGGTGATTTCTTATCAGATGAGATATGGTGCAATATTTAGATTTTGACTTTTTGGTAATGTTTTTGTTGTAGATATAGATGCTTAGTGTAGAAGGAGGTGAAGATCCAATTAATGGTGAATAATAATAAGGTGAAGACTTATATATCTTATGGTTCAGTTTAATTTTATGTATTTAGTGTAAATGATGTTCTTTCAATCCTATTGATTAACTTATTTTACTTTATGTTACATGTTAACGATGAAGCAAAGACCAAAAATCCAGTTCCATCTCCCAAAAAGGTAGTAAGCAAGAAATCGGTAACATCTCCCAAAAAGGTAGCAAGTAAGCAAGCAAAAAGCGTCCAAGCCAAAACCATCAGTTCTGTCGCGGCTGCTATGAGGGTACGTAGTAACAAATCTCTTATAATTCATTTTAGTTTTTACTTGTTTCAATCACTTTATTTACCATCTCCTTTTGATTAACATAGTTCAGTTTTTATTTTGAAGATCATTTTGAAAGATAAGAGTAAAAAGTCTCATGGAAAACAAACTCCTAAGAAGAAGACTAAGAGTTCAGAGCTTCTTGAAAGTGAAAATCTTCCAAGGCGATCATCCCCTAGGTTTAAGAACAACTCAGAGTATTCACAGATTGCTGAAAAGACTACTCCAACACAATCACCAATTCGGAAAACTCAAAGTGCTGTTGAACCAGCCGCTGAAAATCCTACTCCAACACGATCATCACTTAGGAAAAGGAAAACTTCAGTTAAACTCGAAAAATCTCAACCAGGAGCATCTCAAGATGCACCTTATACTGAACCCTATGTTGAACAGTCCACACCATTAGAATCTCCAGCTGCACCCTTAACTGAGGAAGTTATTCCCAAGCGAAGAGCTGCAAACCGGAAATTGTACACAGGGCCATGTCCGAATGTGCAACTCAGGAATGCTGGTGATACTTTATCAGATTTTTAAGAGGAAGAAGAAGAAGATGAAGAACTTGAACAAGACAGAGATGTTGAGGTGGAAAAATAAAACACAGAAAATGATAATGATGTTGATGTGAATGATGCAAGAACTGAAAATGAAACTGAAGCTCATCGGGTATGACTCTTTTGTTTGTTACTTTTCCATCCTTAAGTATTTTCACTCTGAATTATCTGATAAAATATGAGCAAGTCACCTGAGTTGTATCCTTATTTAGTTTTTCCATCCTTAACTCTTTTGTAGGCAAAACCCAAAAGAAAGTACGTTCCTCGCGGCCCCACAAGGATGACAGCACTAGGTCTAACAGCTAATAAGAATGGAAAGGAAGCTGTGAGCTTTAACAATAAGTATCAACCTGTTGGTAATCCTTTGGTGCAGCTTGCTAGTGTCTTGGGTGTTTTAGTTAGGCGTAACATCCCATTAAAGCACAAGGACTGGAGACTTGTCCCTAGAGAGGCCAAAGATAACATATGGGCGATTATCATGGTAATTTCTTGACTCTTCAACTCTTTTACTTTTATAATGTATTTAGAAGTTTTATACACCATCCATTATCTTTAACTCTTGTAACTCTTTTGCTTGTATTTGCATCAAAGGTTTATTGTCGATGAATTTTACAAAGACTACTATTTCGGGAAGATGGGAAGTTATCTGAAAGAGGCTAGGTCTAGGAAATCTGGTAAAATCCTCGCCTTGGATAGGCTAGAGGAAGAAGAAATACAGATGAAGATGGCAAAACTGAAACCAGAGAATGAGTGGGAAGAGTTCGTGGCACATGTTTGCTCGGAGGGATTCAGAGTAAGTGTTCATATCACAATAAGTTAAATTATTTTTGTGTTCAGAACTTTTACATTCACTTTTGTTTAGTAAATGACATTCCGTTACTTTATCAGGAAAAAAATATTGCAGATGCAACAAGTTAGAGAGAAATACACCACTCCACACACTCTTAGTAGAAGTGGTTATGCGAGACTCGAGGCTAAAATGGTAAGTTGTGTATTTTTATTCCGATGTTCATTATAGGGTAATTGTATTCAAATTGTTCATATGCTAACTAGCTGGATAACATATTATTTGGAGCAAAAGCAGCTGAATACCAAAGAAGACATTGATAGAGTCGAACTTTGGATAACAGGTCACAAACCGAAGGAAGGGAAGGAACCTAATCCTGGAAATATGGAGGATTTAATAAGAAATCAACTCATATTTCTCTTATATTTTTTGTTAATTTATTTGCTTAATATATATGTGTTCGAATGATGCGAAAATGTGACTAACTGCGTCACTTTTGCACTAATGCAGGAAAGAATTGATAGAGCTGCACAAGAGCATGGTGCTGATGTTGGATCATCTCTGACAGACGATCTTCTCTCCAAAGCTCTTGGTGACGAAAAACCAGGGAGACTGAGAGGTATTGGCTATGGAGCGACAAAGACAAAGATGGCTGTCAAGATCCATTACAAGAAGATCATCAAAGAGTGCAAGGATAGTATGAGTGAAATTAATGACATACTTGCACTATTAGAGGTGAGATTCTAATTATCTCTTTCGTTTCTTTTAGTTGAAAAATTGAAACTTGCGTCTCATACTGCTGGTTTGATGTTGGTATAGGAAAAAACCTCGAGATGCATCTGCTTCCATGATGGCTCACACTTGAACAAGGCCAGTCCAATTGTAACACTACACCAAATCAACGGTTTTGAGACATTTATATCCGTTGTTATGAATTTAAGAGACACATATAAGTGTCTCAATTCGTGCGCCTGGAATCGTTTGAGACGCTTTAGGAAACTCTTATAAGTGTCTCTTAATTATTATAAACGACACATATAAGCGTCTTTTAAATTATATAGCGACACTTTTATCTGCTAATTAAAGCGACATATAAATTAATTCAGAGACATTTATATGCATCTCAAATTATTTTGCTTTTAGTAAAAAAAAACTTTTTTCCTCAAATGGGAATTTCCAAAATCAAAATTTCCTGCACCTGCATTCAGGTTTCTAGTCGTTCTGTTTTCAATCAAATATGAACCCAATCATTCAACTATTTGCACTCGCCATCACATATGAATCAACATTAATAATCACAATCAAACATAGTCAATCAATTAGTCACAAAAGTAAGATACTTGAATGAAAAATTACAACACAAAATACCATACTTCCTACAATAGACTTAACAATAACCACAACTTTTGCATCGACATTATAGTTTTAAGATTCAATAAAAACTAAAACTTGCTAAGAACAACTTGTCGGGTTTGACACTTCATAAGCTTCACATAAGCATCAAATTCAGCAAGGTCCCTGAACATATCAAGGAAAATTATGTCAAAATAGGAAGCAAGGATGGAGAAATCGGACTGCAATTAACTTCCAAAAAGTCTAAAATTCACAGTAAGAACAAATATCGTATATTTTAGTGCAAGTATTTCAACATTCCTATCATCAGATCTTGCAGACAGCATATTTAGGTCATTTTCCTATGCATGTAAAACAAGTATTAGCACCTTCAATGGGCATCAACAAAAAAGAACTCATGCAATTAACTTACAACAGTTGGGTGTTGTTATAATCATGACATCATCTGTCCAGTAAAACGAGATTTGTAAATCAAGCATGTTATGCGTAATCACAATAGGAAGAACAATGGCAGATAAGAGTTTTATTGTTCTCTTACCTCATGATGAGAAATGTGAGATTGTGGTCGTAACCTTGGGGGTACCTGAAATAGGAAAATGGAAATGGTCGATCTTATGAGAATGCAGACTTCATTTTCATGCCAATAAATCAATTTGAGTTTGGAAACTTTATGTAATTGTGGCTTTTTATTAAACATCAAGAAATAGGCTTGCTAGTTAACAAATGTATACACCTAGGTAATAGAAGATAGATACGTACAAACTGGTATTAACATCAGTTAAACCATACTTCAATAAAGTGGGTAACTTTCCGCATATCTTGTCAAAAAATTTGCTTCTTTGTATCGTCTTTTAAACATGAAACCAGGAATATGAAACCTGGAGCTGAAACATGAAACCAGGAATCGAACTAGATAATTAAGGGCTTCATGAGACAGTTGTGACTACTCTGTTTTAGTAATCTGTAAAAGAAATATGCATCATAAGCATTAGGAAGGTAATTACACAAAGGTATTCATTTAAAAACATGAATCTAACTCACAATAATTATGGAATAAAATGTAGGTAGTACCTTGATTTTTCTTTCACTAATGCATGCAGATCTATAGCTTTCTTTCAAAATACGACCTGCAGCAGTTCTAGTTCCACATGGAGGGCCAGTAGTTCTCCTAGATGCTATGTTATACCTATGATAAAAGGAAGTGTAATCAAATTACAAAACAAGAAAGAAGATGAAACAACTTTGGAATTCATTAAAAATCTGATTATACCAAAAGATAGATAACTTAAAGGCTTGCATTTTGTTTAAACATTACAATATCTCCAGGGAACCATCAACTTTGCAGTTATACACAGTTGGATACTGGCACTTTTGTTCTCCACTACAATTTATGATCCTGAAATAACTTACAGTCGACAACCAAAACAGATCGAAACAATAACAACAAAAAGTAAAATGAGGATTTGCTGACCAAAATGAGCAAAAACATATCTGAAAGACAATCGAGTTTCACTTTCATTAAAATTAAAGATGATTAAACATGAATACACTTACCGAAAGGAATTCCAAAGAATAAATCATAAATCTTTGCTGCCTTTATGGGCTCCTTGATATCTCACTCTTGTAATTTCACCTCATTTAATAACTTTCCAACTACAGACACTTCATTACTAGGATATGATCTAACTGACCCCTCTGCGTGCAACTTTGAATCACCAGCTGGAGAAGTCATTGGGGTTATCATATCCAAACTACATGGTTATATACCTCCTAATTGAAAACAGAAAAAAAAAACGTATAAGTCATTGTCAAAATGTATGAAAGAACCTAACACCTTTCGTATGATTAATTATATTTTCCAATCAATGAATTTACATGGTTGAATCCATCTTACCCTCAAAAAAAAAACTATTTCCTCCTTGGTAGATGTGTGTTCGCAGATGAAACTCCTTCCATGTTAAATTGAAACATCTCACACGAAGTTTGAACCACCGAAAAAGCACATTGGGGATTTTGCACTACCCCTCATCTGCAACCATTTACTATGTTCAAAG
The DNA here is from genome assembly GCA_023529315.1 of Papaver bracteatum. Classification (NCBI taxonomy): domain Eukaryota; kingdom Viridiplantae; phylum Streptophyta; class Magnoliopsida; order Ranunculales; family Papaveraceae; genus Papaver; species Papaver bracteatum. The sequence continues at coordinate 594,998 of JAJJWX010002805.1, forward strand.
TGAACACAATATATATAATATCATGCAAAGAGTTGCAACTTATTTTGATAATATAAAGAATACCATGTCCCCAAGCCGCCGCCACCACCATATCCAATACCCATCCTATACAGTAATAGGTGACATAGTTTTACTATGAAATTTTAAGAACCAGCATTTGATACTCAGAGAGTGAAGGTTACTAACAACTACAAAAAATTGCGAGAATTGTAAACAATGTTTGTGAATCAGGGGACAAAGTGAGGAGACTATGTTAATAGAATGAAAATAAAAAAAATAACACTAGTACCATGCTGCTGAAAGTCACTACCACCACCATCTCTACAACCTGATTCATACTATTAAAAATCACCACCACCACCATCTCCAGTACCCGCTTTATTCTACTACACGTCACCATCACCACCTGGTCCAATATTTGTTCCTTACTACTTCAAATTACCACCTCTACCATCTCCAGTCATTTGACTAACACACTAAACACAGAACATAGACCAAAGTAATTAAAAATCAAATCCAATAAACAAAGATACCAACAAGGATTGCATCAAATACACTTTGAGCATCTTAAGTTATTTAAAACCCATATCAGATTTTTCAGATTAAAACATTAAGATCCAATGAAAACCCAAAAAAAAATCTTAAAAGACGGGAAAAAACTCATCTTGGATGGGAGAATCAAGAGCAAAATCAGAGATCCGACTATAACTTCTTAGCTTCATCAGTATCTTCATCGTCACTCTCATCTATCACCCCACTTATCTGTACACACATTTCTAGGGTTTTAGTATTAGAAAAATTCACAAAAATCGCATTTTTAGAGGTTGAGAACAGTTACAATACCGATTCATGGTGCTTTTCTCCGGGTTTATAAGCTGAAGCAGGTAGAGAAGGATCTCAATTTTCCAAATAATCCCTAAACAAAGAAAGAGATGAATTAAATTTGCATCTATTCATACAGTGTAAAGTTTCAATAGATCTGGATTAGTTGATTCCTTGATAAGTTAATCTTCCTCAGAGAAAACCTGGGAGAGCAAAAGAAAGAAGCTGAGGCGGTAGCATTTAGGGTTTTTCTAGAGAGGAGAAAGATAGCAGAACCTAAGAAAGAGAAACAGAGAGAGGAAAGTGAAGGGAAGGAAAGCGGAATTTTTTTTATGGTGTAAATGCATTTTTGGACGGTGAATAATAAATCTCATATACAGATTATAGAGATTTTTTGGATGGTAGAGATTTTGTTTGGACTTTCATAAAGATTGGGCAAAGAAAAAGAAAATAAAACTGAATTATTTTAAAATCTTATAAGGAATTATAAAAGATAACATTAGATGAAAAAAAATGTAATATGTCATAGTATAAGACACTTATAAGTGTATTTTAATAATTTCAGAAAAATAATAATTAAAGAAACTCATATTTCCGATTTGAGACACTTATATATGTGGAAGCAGTAGAGACATTTATATGTGTCTCAAGCCCAAAAAACAATATGTCTCAAATCAGCCCATATGGTGTAATGTAAGTGTGTTTATGTTACTATAAAACTGCTGGTTAGTCTCTATTGCTCCCATTATGAATTTCTGATGTTGTATTTTTCCTGTAGTCTGGAAATGCTAGCAACACCCATGGTTTTGCTAGCTCAAGCAGGACTGTTCCCCATTTTGCAAATGACAGTCCAGTTAGCAGACCAAGGGTGGAGGAAGCGCTAGGGAAGGGTAAAGCTTGCAGGTTGCTCAGTTGGTACAATGAGAACATGATTGTTGCTGACGCGATTATTACTGAAACAGATCCAAAGATGGAGTGCCATGGATTGCCAATAGGTTTCGGCGCATACAAAGTGACTGTGACTAATTCTCGTGTTGATGATGCTCATCTCTACAAGACATCGGGTGACTTGACGCGTGTTATACATGTTGTAGGAACTTTTGTCACATGGTCCAAGGATCTGATAACGCCTGCCATATGATAATCTGTTAATTTGTTTGGGGTGTGTTTAAGGAGACAATGGTTCTTTCTTTGGTTGCTCTCATCAGTTTAAGGAGACAATGGTTCTTTTTTGGGTTGCTTTCATCAGTTTTAAAACAAGGAGTGTTTCAGGAAACAATGCTGATCTGTTAACTTGTTTAAATGTTGATATGTTTAAATGTTGATATGTTGACTAGTTACATTTTAATGGTTTTTATCTGAATGAATGGAAGTCAATTAATATATATTTGTGTGCATCGAAATTTTAGGTTTTTTTTCTTTCTAAAATATAAAAGAATCACAACTGCTAAACATGGTTGGAAAAAATGGTGATCACTACACAGGATATGGGTTGTGAAACAGTAATTATACAACGCAAAAAGGTACTGTGAAACATTTTTATGCTACACAGGATATGGGTGGTGAAACAGTAATTATACAACACAAAAAAAATATTGTGATACATTTTTATGCTACAAAGAGTAAGGGTTGTGATATGAAAATAATGGTTGTCATACTTGTTTCTGCTACATATCGGATTTGTTGTGAAACAATTCACTGAATTGTGGAAACAAACTTCTACTACACATACAAAGGTTGTGATACAAGTTTTTGCTACACATATCAAGGGTTGTGAATAACATGTTTTACTATTATAACCTTGGTTGTCATACGACTTTCTGCTACACAACTAAGCTGTTGTGAAAATGATGTCATACTACTATGAACCTGGTTGTGATACGAGTTTCTCCTATACATATTTTTGTTGTGTAAGAAGTACTTACAACCCAAGTAATAATTGTGAAACAAGTCTTAGACTACGCTTCCATAAGTTGTGATATAAGTTTCTGCTACACTACCTTCTTGTAGTGTAACATTGGTTAGGAATGTCCTACAACTATAATAATAGTTGGAGAATGGTATATACACAAAAATTATATTGGTTGTGTTACATATTTCTAAGACTTATGACTTTGTTGTGAAACAAATTATTACAACCTCTTGATGAGTTGTGTGAGATGTTGCCCAGTAATTTGGATTAAGTATCACAACCGAAGCACGGGTTGTATAAAATTGAACCACAACCAAGTTTACGACTCTATATTACGGGTTGTAAACAATTGAAGACTTTCTACAACCCCCCCTTGTGCAACCTATAGATAAACGTCGTCTTATGTGGTACCACAACTGATTTCCTGGGTAGTTAATCGCTCATTTTCCCGTAGTGATTCCATTATTCTAGTGTACTTATGGAGAATATGAATTAAGACCAAAATTGAAGCATCAAATCCTTTCGATTGAGAACTCCACAATATGGTTTCACTCATACTTCCTCTATCAAGAAGTATAACACCACCACCATACCTAGTGATACTATCACTTTGTAATACCTTTAAAAACAATTTCCAAGCAACACAACTATCACAATTTTTATCAACCACAAACACAATTGAATTCATAAACCTTGAATCTAATTGGTACTCGATATTAAGAACCATTTCAAAAACAATTTTCCCATTGTAATCACCCAGTCGAATTGAACAAAATATTTTCTCACTAATATGAGTATCATTAACTAGCACATAAATGATTGATGGTATTAAACTAAAATCTGATTGATTCTCTAAGATATGCAACACTGGACAAATCAATTTCTCATAAGAACCCCAAACTGTATTTGTACACTTACCTCGATCAAACAACATTTTAGTGAAATTGAATTCAATCGTTGTATCACATATAGAGGTACCCTGAGTTACTGATTGAAGAAGTAAATCTTTGACAACATCGGAATCGATACTAGGTAAGAATTTAGCAGAAATGTTTAAGTCGATGTGAACATTCTCTTGATAACCCAGAAACATTGACTTTTCCTTATAATCATGATGAATTGAATCTATAGTTCCATCAACGATGGAGAAATAAAATTTGAGTTTCGATCGAATCTTACCCTCATCTGTTGTTGTAAAAGTGGAATAATTTTGAGAGAAATCGTCTATTGAACTAGAATCAAGTAGAATTGATTCCAAATCTCCATCGATTCTGTCCTCGATCAGCTTAGATTCAGTAAACTCGGATTCAATTAAACCGTCGTTTTCAAATCCATCTCTCATGATTCCTGTACCAGTGCCCAATTGAGAATCAGTACCGGCACTAACGATGATCTTAGTATCCTGATTGTAGTCTGTATTATTTTGGTCCTGATTTTTTTTCAAAATATCTAGGAAGAGATAATTAAAAGCTTCTTAAAACTCCGGTGAAGACTCGTCGTGATTTTCTCTCCTTATCTTACGGAAACAATCCCGTTTCTTTGAAATTTCTTCTTCTAGTTGTGAAGTTTTATCTACTGAAGCTTTGTTAACCATGGTAGAAGTCTCAGAATCTACTGCTCTGATACCACTTGTAGTGAACTCACTACAAATTGGATTATCAGGAATAACTTTCATCTCTAGGGATTGGGGTAATTGGGAATAAATTGAAGGTTGTTGAAGGTTAGATGAAGAATTAGATGAATTATGGGAAGAATTAGACGAATTAGATGAGTAATAATAAGAAGACATTAGAGATAAGAAGTTGCAGAGCAATTAGATAAGAAGATGAAGTTTACATTTCATTAGCTTATTCTCACAATAGAATTACAGACTCATTACATACTAGGGTAGTATCCCAGCACACGTGCTAACACACGCATACACTAACTAATTACTAACTACTCCCTAGATGCCCTTAACCAAAATGGATATCTCCTCTTGGGACATGACACAATATTCATCAAAAAATCTAAAAAGTGGATAGTACTTCTTCTTCTATATGTTGATGATATGGTTATCGCAGGCAATGACTCTAAAGGTATACAATCCGTGAAATCTCATCTGAATTTATGATTTCAAATGAAAGATCTTGGTCATTTGCGATAGTTTCTTGGAATAAAAGTTGACAGATCATCTAAAGGTTACTTTATCTCATAAGTTAAGTATGCAACTGAAATTCTCAATCGAGATGGTTTGACTGATAACAAGGTTTCAGAAACACCCTTAGAA